>CM070533.1:6432500-7066752 GCA_036346145.1 Olyra latifolia | reverse complement strand
AGCACATGGCTAATCCCCCGCTCTGCCCTCTGCTTTCAACCACAGCACACCCTGAGAAGCCCAAATTACGAGCCTTCGTTTGCATCACCGACCTGCAACATTTTGTTTCACATAGAAACAGTAATTGGGGGCTAAGAGAATGGATAAAACCTCTAAGCTCACAAACCACCGCGTCCGCCCCCAGACCATGGCAGTTCCAACTTAACAGATTCATGGCTCCCGGCGAGGCTGTTCTGCAGCCTCTGCCGATTCAATAAGTGGAATGTTATGATCTGGACAGAACCTCTTGGTAGTGTCTTCGACTTGCACATCCACTGAAACAAACTCCATCCTCCTCTTTATACGCAGGACACTTGGGGGACATTGAGGGGCAGCAACATTTACCCAAGCACGACCCAAGTCCCTGACAATACGCTTGAAGACATGCCTCACGGAAGGGGACAAATTGGGCCCTCCATGGCATTCTCTAAAAAGCCACTCTCATTGTTCTAACCTTGTTTCTATGCCATTTTGTCCCCTTTTATTCAGATTAACCTTGTTTTTGGTGGGACCCAGCAGCAACGGGACGAGTTTGCCCCTTCGGTCGGTTGGCCGATCGGACCAGCGCCAACGCAACGAGTGCACCGAGGTCGGCTTTGCCGCTAGCCTGTTGCTTTCCCGTGTAGCTTTCCCGCGTCTGTTGCTCGTTTCCCGCTCGTGTTGCTTGGCTATGGGCCTATGGCGCTCGTGAGCCCGAGGACGGTGCAGTGCAGGTGGCTGCCACACCGGCGAGCAACTCCACAGCGAGGTACGGTCTATGTTGGAACCAACCCAAGAATCGAAACTCACACAACACCAAACACGAGCACAATTGGACTAGAACAGAAATAAACTCCGTATAAACACACACGCGCGAGAGCTTTTGCAGCGACGAACGCCTTTTCTGTTTTCTCTATTGATTGCAGTCACCTGAAACAAAATGATTGCACGGCTTAAATAGCCTTGCTTACATGCACACGACAGCAACAACCTGCCCGGGTCATGCGCTCCCACGCACACACGATCGATTCACTCCTGCACAAGCCACTCACTCATGCGAGACTCACGCAACTCATGCGCATGAACCGGTCTTCCGAGCTAGGTGCGAGCTTCAACGTGCCTCCACTAATTGTGCATGCAGCCACTACCTTGCCGTTGCCGACTTCACTAATTACCTAGCTAATTAACTCATGCATGCGCAACACACGCGCACACACACTACTACTACACGTACATGACCTACATGTACTACTAACTAAAACACAGACTCCGAACAAATTATTAACTAATCAAGATTACTACTAACAGTCTAGCACTTCCTGGTTAGGAACGTATTGTGTACTGACGATTGAATTTTCTGTTGATGTTATTCCTTGTGTTATGCTGTGTTGCATGAAATCCTAGAGAAACCCCGGCTTCGAGCAATTACTAAGTCGGCTGAATGAACCCAAGGTCAAAGGATGTCCCTGGGTATTATCTCTGTTGTTAGTTGTGTTTAATTTCGTTATTCATTTTACCCATGTCATGAACTGTAGTTGAACCCTAACTATTGCTTTTGTTTCATATTTGAAATAAATAGTCATAGATTTGGTAGAGTTGCTACTGGGACGGATAGTATAGATGAGGGGATACCATGATCCAATGCTCCCCTGTTGCGATGAGTCAGGCAATGAGCTCTCCAGAGGTAGTAGGAGAATCAGGGGTTTGTGTGGATGAAGGAGTGGAGGATGGTGTTTCACAGCATTGTCAACCAGATTATGTGGATTGGGATACAATTGAGGTGAAGGGTTCGAAAGATGAGGAAGGCAGAATTGAAACCATGAATGAGGATGACTTATTTGTTCTGCTGGGATTGAGGGAAGAGGATGAAAGGGCTAGGATCGGTGCAGAGCAGGCTGCTGTTGGTGAAACACATGGTGCTGGAGATAAGTCAAATATGCATGTTGATGATTTAATGCCAGATGAAATCAACATACTGTATGACAACGATCATCCTAAGATGGATCCTGGCACCTTGTACCCATCAATGGAGGAATTCAGGTTGGCTGTGAGGCAATTTGCCATTAATGAGGAGTTTGAATTATGCATAGAGAAATCTAATAGATCTAGATTTAGGGCCTATTGTCAAGCTGATGGATGCCCTTAGAGAATTGTTGGGCACAGGAGGCCTAACATGAAAACAATAATGGTACTAACTAGCATGTTTGCGGACTTAAAGTTGCATATTTGTTTGCTTGGGACAGATCAAAATTGCCTTTTTTCTACAGGTTTCTGTGTTCGTTGAAGAGCACAATTGCACATCAAGCAGTAGGGCAAGGGGTACTACAGCTTCTAAGACTTGGGTTGCTGACAAGGCTGTGAATATACTAAAGTGGAAGCCCAATATTGGTGCTAAGGAGACATAGAATAGGCTGGAGGATTAATACAAGGTCAATCATGGATATGACATAGTATGGAAGGGTCATCAGAAAGCATTGCAAGAAATGTATGGAAAATGGGAAGAAAGTTTCCACTGGTTGTATAGATTGAGGGCTGAGGTAATGAAGAGGCCTCCAGAAAGTGTTGTTGAGCTTGACACCAGGGTTGTTGATGAGAGAGTCTATTTCACAGGTTCTTCTGTGCCCTTAGCCCATGCATTTCTGGATTTGTTAATGGTTGTAGGCCTTACCTTAGCATAGACAGCACTACTCTCAATGGGAGATGGAATGGAGAATTAGCCGGTGCTACAACTCTAGATGGTCATAATTGGATGTTTCCAGTTGCATTTGGTTTTATTGAGTCAGAAACTGAAGAAAACTGGTTCTGGTTCATGAGCCAACTGAAAAAGGTAATAGGAGATGTAACCAACCTTGCCATATGCTTAGATGCATACAAAAGGCCTGGAAAATGCATCTAACAGGGTGTTTCATGAAGTTGAAAGAAGGGAATGTTTCAGGAATCTCATGCAAAACTTTATGAAGAGGTTCGATGGGAGCACATTTGGAGAGATGTATCCTGCTGCTAGGGCATCTAGGCCTGAGGTGTTTGAACAGCATATGGAGAACATTGTCACATAGTGCTCTAATGTCATGAAATATTTTACCAGGTATAATTCTCTAAAATGGATGAGGTGTTCTTTCAACACTATTGTCAAGTGTGATTGTATAATCAACAATTTGGCAGAGTGTTTCGACAACTGGATAAGAGACATAAAGGATCTGCCTGTAGTTGATCTTGCAGATAAGCTTAGAGAGATGATGATGATTCTATGGGAGAAGAGGAGAAGGATTGGTGAAAGGCTCAGTGGTAAAATACTTCGAGCTGTCATTGTGCAATTGAAGGCTAGGACCAGAGGGCTAGGACACTTGAAGGTTGTCAAAGCTGACAAATTTGCTGCAGAGGTATGGAAAAATAGCATGATCAATGCTAGGCAGGTAGTTCATATTTCAACATGTGAGTGCACATGCCTTGAATGGCAGCACACTGGAAAGCCACGTGATCATGCTTTGGCAGTACTGAGCACTCAAAGAATGGTGAATATGGAGGAATTTGTACATGAGTTCTACTCAGTTGCGAGATTCCAGGCTGCATATGCAGGACTTATACAACCTATGCCTGACAAGACACAATGGCCAACAGTGGACATAGAAGAATTGGGGGCACCACTTAGGAGAAGACCTATTGGTAGACAGAGGAAGTTAAGGTTGAAAGGCTGTATGTAGGGTGGAAGTAGTTCTGGTACTAAGAAGAAAATCTTGGTTAGAGGTCCTATAAATTGTAAGAGATGTGGTGAGGTTGGGCATAGGCAAGTTAGCTACAAATGCCCACTTAATGGGAACAAAAAGAGGGTGAGAAAGCTAAGGAAGAACAAAACCAAAGGGTTCACAGATGAAAATGGAACATATAATATTTCAACAAATGACATCTAAGCAGTGGTTACAAGGAGATACGATCTGGCATTTGAACAACGCTTAATGTCATTTTAACAATGCTTGTATTTAATATGCTACTAAATGTTATTTGACAAGCTCTTTTGTTATGAACAGTCGCCTTAGTATGCTTCTAGGAGTACAAGGAGAACCTTCTCAGCCAACTAGGGAAAAGGAGTTAGGCCTTCTTAGTAATCTAGTGTGACACCTTCCTCTCCGACAAGGCCATCTCTAAGGAAATATAAGGCAAAAAAGATGACTCCAAAGAAGAATGCAACTTCAACACTACTATCTCAGCACTGCCTTTAAATCCTTGCATCTTTTGTTAAATCCTCGAGAATGAACTTTATGTTGTATTGGTTATGAAGTTTTTGTTATGGTCAAGTGCTACTGAACCTTGTGAACCTTATCAATGTACTTGAGCTTATGACATTGAGCCAATTCAATGCAAAGCATACAACCTGGTGAATGTTTGACAGTTTCTGTTTTAGGAACTGATGAGCTTTGACCTTCTGAACCTTGTGAATGAACCTTTTGAACCTTATAACTGTATAGTTCAACTGGTGAGCTTTGCTCAGTACATGCTCAGTATAGTTTCTGTTTCAGAAGCTCATGAGCTTTGCTCAGCATAGTTCAACTTATATAATTATACTAGACTACAATGCTATGCTCAGTATAGTTCAACTTATCCAAGGATATCTGACTCCTATGCTTTGCTACATAATTTTGCTGACAAGGTCTGCATATTTGACTCCAATGCTTTGATTTACATGAATGGCAATATGTTCAAAACAGTATGTCCAAGGTCTGCCCAGAATTCTTTTCAAACTCTCCTTCGCTTATACTGTCTCCAAACAGTATGTTCAAAACTCCAGTATGTCCAGAACTTCAGAATTCAGTGCAAAGCTTACAATTCTTTTCAAACCTCACAAGTCTTTACATTGCCACAAGTAACAAAACCAGTTCAGTGCAAAGCATACAATTCACAAAGCACCACACAGACCAAAACAGAGGAAGAATCTTACCTTCTGTTACAACTTCAATAACAACAAGCTCGTTTGCTTCTCTTACAAATTCATACACAAATTCTTTGCTATACATTCATTAACAACATCGATAACACAGCTACAAATTCTCTGCTTCTCTTACAAATTCATTCACAAACTCAAGGATGATCAGTTAAAACAAGCGGTCGTTGCCGCACCTTGGGCAAAAAACCCAAACTCCGCTTGTAACAGAAAGCTCCATGCGAACCAGAACCTCCCTCGGAGAAATTTGCACTTGTGACAGAAATCAGTAGCGGTCTAAGCCACAGCCGCCTCGAGTGCGCAGCCATGCAGACCTCGTCTCGGTCACAGCCGCCTGTTTCTTTTTCGGCCTCGGGAGCGGGGAGAGGCGTGAGAGAGAGAGAGAGGACAGGTACGTCGGCCTCGAGAGCAGGGAGTCGCCGGAGTCATAGCCGCCTGCACCACCCTCCAGCTCACGACTGGCGACCAATGCATCTGGCTGGTTGTCTGGTCAGATCCGGCGCACAACATCCTTTGTCCACGCCTACCCGACTATGGACCAAGGGGCAAACTCGTCCCATTGCTACTGGGCCCCACCAAAAAAAGCTTAATCTGAATAAAAGGGGACAAAATGGCATGGAAACAAGGTTAGAACAATGAGAGTGGCTTTTTAAAGAATTCCATCTTGAATGATGCAAAGTGGAGAAGCCCATTGTTGAGAGTGGCATTCTCGTAGTTTTTTCTAGCCTAGTCAGTCACCACCGTTCGCCGGAGTTGTGTTGCCGTCATTCTCCCGGTGGGCTAAACAATAATACGAAGTAAACAGAGGGTCTGTATGAAACCTCCAACTACTCTTCCTCGATCTCGACCGTCTATGGTAAGATCGGACGGTAGTTAGACCAAGATTTTCTTTATTTACAACTCACATTTCGGTGGACTAAACGGTAATATGGTATACGACGAGGGACCCTACCCAAAATTACCAATGGGCAGTGGCAGGATGCCAGGATGGCATGTCCCGCATTAGCTAGCGCAGCATCGAGGAATCAGTGATTAAAGAAGCCCAGTTACATTAGGCCGACCTACTACCATATCTGGCCCATATAGAACCTTCACTTGCATGAAAAGCCCAAGAAAATTAATGACTTCCCCTAAAAAACTAAAATTAATAACTCCTATGCAACCATTTTGCTCTTGTATATCTCTAAAAAAAATTTACTATTTTGGCCAAGTTTTTTAGATTAACAAATTGTAATAGTCCACTAAGAAAATAAATGTAATCCTCCTCAAAAATAACTACAAAAAAGTAAAATAACTTATAGCTTATTTTCAAACAACAAAAAAAAAGGCGGGTGTCTTGGATCGGACGTCTGATTCCCATCGAACGCATGACGTCATGCTGATGTCAGCATGAAAACTTAGAAAATAATTGATGAAACTTGGAAAACCTATTGATGAAACTTGACAATATACATATGAAATAGGGGTGAAAACCGATGAAAACTTGCTAAATAACTGTTACAACTGAAGAAAACTACTGATGAAACTTAAATAAATACCAATAAAACTTGGCTAACTACTGATAGAACTTGAGAGTGCCAATAAAACTTAGCTAAACTGCTGGTGAAACATGAAGAAGGAGCAATGAAACTTGGCCAAACCGACTGACGAAACTTGAAGAACGATCAATGAAACTTGAATAAGTACTAATAAACTTGGCTAAACTACTAATGAAACATCATGTTCCATTGTTGTTGAAACAATCACACTGTGCAAATATAAGAAGTTTCACGAGAACAAAACAAAGTTTCACCAGATAAAACCTAAGTTTCGCACGTATATGGCTGAGGGTTTCATGACGAAATAGGGATGAGCCATCTCCTAGCTCTCTTTTTCTCTAGATCCAAGTGAAGTTCCTCTTGACGCCGTCGTACACCGCCTGCTGCATGGCGGTGAGGCCCCTGTACACCCTGGCGATTCCACCACAGGTTCGGTGACCCGTACGGTGTCGGGCTATCGCTAGCGCAGCCGTCGATGCGAACCCTTGGAACGCCGTCACGAAGGGCGCGCGGCTCCAGTCAACCTTCCTGTCACCGCTATTCGTCGCCCAGTTGGAGCCGTGTAACATCCTCAATTTTTTCAAAAATAAAATCATATGCATTGCATCTCATGAGAATTTATTTAGATATTAAAGTATTTAAAAATGAGTATGTTCCTAATTAAAAGCTTTTGCAGAAAGAAATCACAACCTTTCAAAACCTAACTACATAATATCGTTAATTAAAGTTTTATAAAAAGGTTTATTTAAACAAGTAATTGGTAAATAATAATTTTACTAATTTTTCAAATACTATTTTACAATATAAGCATCAATTAATGATTTACTTGTAATTTAAAAATAAAATAAACCAAAATTACGGGATCTATAATTATTCTGTCTCTCTTGCAAGTGGGCCCCACCTATTTTCTTTTTCCTCCTTTCTTTTCTCCCTTTCCTATTTTCTTTTCTCTCTCTTCCTTCTTTCTTTCCTCCTTCCCAGACTTCCTCTCGGTCTCCTAATTCCAAATGAACAGGGAAATCTTCCCCAACCCCCTATCTTGATCCTCTCCTAGAAATCCGCCCCAAAAACCGCCAAAATTGGTTCCCACGATCGTGGGGAATCAATCCCTACCCGAATCGATCTCCCTCTCCCGCAAATTCCTCCCCAAATCCCTATATAAACCCTAGCCGCCACCCCTCTCTCACCTTTGCCTCTCTGCGGAATTCGTCACCAGGTGAACCCCATTGGCCGAACCCTCCAAGGACGTTCTTCCTCTCCCTTCCATTGACTTATGCCGCCTTTCGTTGCCAGGAATCGTCGACCGAGCTCGCCGAATTTTGACTTGAAGGAGCTCTTTATTTTCACCGCCGCCGCTTCTTCGCCGATTCGTTGCCGCCGCCGGTGATTACCCCTTCTTCCCTCTTGAGCACCCCTAGGTTTTCGAACCTTGCCCTCGGCTAATCCCGCCGAGCATCGCTTCACGCCGCCGCCACTGCACCTCCACCTCCCCACGGCGGCCACACCGCCACGCCGCTCCGTCCCCCCGCTCGAGAACCCCCACGGCACCCCACGCCGCCGCCGTCCTTCCCGCCCGCCGCCGGTCCTCCCACGCCGCTGTTGGCGCGCGCTGCCGCTTCCATGCTGGCCGCCGCACGCCTGCCGCCGCGCTCGTCGCCGCCCCTCGGCGAGCCACCGCCACCACCAGACCGCCGCCCTCCTCTCCCTTCTCTCCCACCGGCCGACGCCACCGCGCCGCCAACGCCGCCGGTGCCGCCTCCCGCCTCGCCGCGATTCTCCCTCGTTGGGTCGTGGCAGTGGGCCCTACTGTCAGCGCCCTCTCCTCCTCTTCTTCGCGGGCCCGTCTTCTGCTGGCCGTCTGTCAGGCCGCCGCTTCCCACAGGCAGCGCCGCTTGCGCTTCATGGCACAGGCTGCGTCGCTTCATATTGAGCCGCGCCGCCTTCGCGCCGCCACGCCAAGGCTTTGACGCCAGCCACCGCCCCTACCAGGCCTCGCCTCACACTGGCCGCTGTTCCCCCTGCGGCCGCTTGGGCCACCGCTCCACAGGCCACGCCAAGAATCGCTCCGTCAGGCGCTACAGTGTGCACCGGCCGAGCGTCAGGCGCCCGTTGGGCCACGCCCTTGGCCCACTCTATTTAGTTTTCCCGATTTATTTAGCAGTGTTAGATGATTAATTCATATCTTTAATTCTATAATTCCAAAAATTGTGAAATGAATTTTAAAATGTTTGTAAAATTATTGTCCACTGTTTTATATAGTTTCATGTGCATTAGCATGCATTCTATTTTCTGGTTATTCCTTTTTGCATGGTGTTTATTCGTTTAATTATTTTATTACGTTAGATCCTGGTACCGAGTTGGTTTCCGACGCAGCTGAGGATCCTCCCCACTACGTCGATCAAGGCAAGTGCTGAAACATCTGAACCCATGTTTCCAAATAAGTTTTGTAGAATTTGAACAGTAGCATGTATGTTTAACATAAAATAATAAATAACTATATTGTCTAGCTAAATCTCATTGATACTTAATTCTTATAAAATACCCTTGCTACCTTAGGATTATTAATTTTGATTAATTATTGCCATATCCTTGATTAGGTTTTGCATCTGCTTAGTAATGCCCATAGTAAACCACATGATTAATTGCTTGTTAACATTAATCACTATTTTACCTTGTGATCTTTAAGAAGGACAATCGGTGTTGTCTTTTGGTTGTATTTGGGCTAGTTGATAGTGGGTGCTATCGGAAAAAATGTTTTGCAAAACCTGATTGGGGTGGATGGTTGCAAGGATGGTGCCGCGTGCATGAGATTCGGGTCCAGTGCGGGACCCACCCTGATCTCTAAGGACCGATTCCTTGAGGTAGACGAGCTAAGTACAACAGTGCGACCATTGAGTGCTTGTGTGGGCAAGCCCTGGCTGAGTACCCTTCGGACCTTTAGTTTTGGCATTCCAGTAGGTGGAGTAGGCAATTGGTGTTGTTCTGCAGGCTCAAGAGGGGGCTTCAGCCAACTAGAGTAACTAGCGCTGCGGTGGAATCCTTAGAGGGAGTGCCAGGCTAGGGGAATGTTGGTTAAAGACCTTGTGGTGTTCTTTTCCTTTGGGTGATTCCTAGGAAGAGGTCGCCTCTCGTGGGGAAAGCGTGCAACCTCTGCAGAGTGTAAAACTATCATGATAGCCATGTCCACGGTCAAGGACGGACGACGGGGAGCTGCCTCATTGGTACTTCTTATCTTTGTTTTCTAAATGGTGTTTTAAAGGAAAACCACGATCGGTATCGTGTGTTTTGATTTTTTTCCTCATAGTAGGTGCTATGAGCGATGAGGGTAATTGCACGGTGGGTGCCGTGAGTAGCCAGGATTGGGCAAAACCGGCCGAGGCCGAAGTTTTAAAGAAATACTTCAAAGATTTGTTTTCCTCAACACATTTCAAATCATTTTTATGAAACCTTAGGAAAGACTTGCAAAACTGGCTTTATGCAAAAGAACCTTTACCCCTCCTTGTTAAGCCCTAGTTGCATTTAGTCGGCCTTGCTTGTTGAGTATAAGTATACTCACCCTCGCCTTTTATACGGGGCTGCTCATTCCAACGAGCAGGTTGCGACACCGAGGAGGAAGTTTACCAGGACGGGGACTTCGCTGAAGGAGTTCAAGACGAAGACTACTCCGATGTCTAGGGGCGCATCCGTCAGACATGCCTGTGGGGTTGCGTTGGGTTTTCCATTTGAGTTGAACTATGTTATTTGAATTTCCGCTGTTAGGCCATGAAGCCTAAACTTTGTAATAATTCAGTGACTCTGATGTAATAAAGTACTTTTCGTTGAATGGTGATGATCCAAACTGTATATCTGTGTGTACTAGCTACTTGATCCAGGGACTAGTACAGCTAAGACACAGCAGGGATTCGACTCCGATTTTTGGGTCCCAACAGAGTTGGTATCAGAGCCTGTCTGTAGGATAAACCTTAGATAGTTGGAGTAGTTTAAGGATTTCTAATAATATGATCAAAAAATTATTTTCCAAAAACCTTGTTGATGATTCCTCACCTTATTGTTCACTAATGAGTTGCTACTCACTTTTTATTAAAATCGATTAACCACACTTTTCTTGTTTCCAAATCTTTAGATGCCGAACCTTGTCTTCACGTTCGCCCAGGATTTGGATGGCTTCGTCGCTGAGCTGATCAACTTGATCGAGCACTTGGGTTATCATAAGACACCGGAGTTCAAGTGTTTCCAGGCTTTCAATCGCGCTGGACAGCGAGTCTGGAGGGTCGACCTCATTGCTCACCCTATTGATTCATCAGGGGAGCATCGTCCTGTGAGGAGCTTCGCTGAGCGCCTACTGCAGCATGAAGCTTTACAGGAGGCTGCCTACGTTGCTATTCTCCATCTTTCAGCCCGCTACTCTGCTGAGGTGGAAAATTCTCCCTACCGTTGGTATCCACTCAACCTGGACGGAGATCATACCAATCAGTACCGGAGCAACAACCCTTTGTTTGTAAACCCACTGGAGCATCACACCAGTGAGGCCATCCGAGGTTACGATGCAAGGCTTCGTGGCTACAAGGAAGAACTGAAGTACTACAAGCGCAAGTTAACCAAGGCGTACAAGACTATCAACCAGCTGAAGGCTGCACAACCACCAACGCCTCCGCCGACGCCCACTGCCACTCCAACCGAACTGGAGCTACCAACCTCTCCAGTCCTTACGGGATGTCCCGACCTTGAGATGCTGCCAACTCAGGGTCTCACTCCAAGTACTTCTACCCACAAGAGAACTCGATCTCCACCAATTCCTGCCGTTCGACGAGTTCTTCCACGCCGCAGCTCGACAGGGCCTTCTTCTTTTGCGGCCAGGAGGGCCGAGACTCCAGAAGACAATGAAGAGGAGCCCATGGAGCGTGTGTTTGACGAGAACCTAGATTCTGAATAAAACCCTAAGTTTAAGTCCCCTATAGGGATAGAATCGTAGAACGTCTTAATTATTATGTTAGCTTTCTAAAGTTTTTCTAAGAGACTGACTACATCGGCCTTTGTGATGTAGCTTTCTCAAACTTTGGTTTTGAACTAAGAATATTTTGAATTATTCGTGTTTTGGTGTGCTATTTGGATGTTGTTTGTATAGATGTTGTGACCTCCCCATTAGTGCCCCCCTGGTTTCCCTTCTCGTATCTTATTTTCAAAATTTGCTGTCAGATGGTGGACACCCGAGCTTCTGCTGCTGGCCGTGGTCAAGGTCAGGCTGGACAGGACCAACCCAACCCACCCCCTGTTGGACAGGCTGCTCAAGCTCAACCTGCAGGGGGAGCACACCCTTTTGTCAACCCACTCCTGGCTATCCCAGAGAACCAAAATCTGCCACCACCGCCTGCTCATCCTCCTCAGCTTAACCAGATTTTGGAGATGCATCTACAAGCTATTCAGGCCATAGCTCACAATCTGAACAATCTCGCTGCTCTTGTGCAAGCTCAGCCACCGCCCTACCAACCTCAATCCAGGTTCAGCGACTTCATGAGAAAGAGGCCGACTGTGTTCACCGGATCTGCGGAGCCTCTTGTGGCAAAGGACTGGCTTCGTGAGATAAGGAGAAAGCTGGACATGACTCAATGTGCTGATCATGAGGGTGTCAGTTTTGCTGGACACCAACTTCAAGGAGATGCTGCTGTCTGGTGGGACAACTTTAGGGCCACACACTAGAATGCTGATGCTATTACTTGGGAGGAATTCTCTGAAGCTTTCACTGCATCCTTCGTTCCCAAGGGTATCATGGAGACGAAGAGAAGGGAATTCCATCGTCTCCAGCAGGGCAATATGTCAATGACTGAATACTTGAACAAATTCAACCATCTGGCCCGTTACGCTACTACAGAAGTAGCTAATGAGTCTGACAAGATATGAAGGTTCATGGAAGGTATGGACCCAGACATCAAAGCTCTCATTGCCTCCAATGACTTTGCTACCTTTCAGCAAATGGTCAACAAAGCATTGGTGATTGAGGACATCGAGCGCCAGCATATGGAGAAGCGCAAGAGGAAAATGGCGCAGAAGCACAACCAGGGCTCGAGCAGTTCCAGGCCCAGATTCACCCAATTCCAGTCCAATCGGCCTTCTGTTCCGCAGCAACAACAAGTTCAGAGGACTCCAACCTCTCAACCTCGCCCGTCTGAGCAGACACCTCGCCAAGCTCCCAATGCTCAGACCCCTCAGAACAACAAGACTCAAGGTGTGCAGTGCTTCACCTGTCATCAGTGGGGACACTATGCTAGCCAGTGTCTGCAGAAGAAGACGTTGGTTCCAGTGCCGTTCAATCTTGGATCGGCATCTCGCGCACCACCTTCGGGAAGAGGTCGAGGAACGCCGCAGACTCAAGATCAAGACTATTTGGCAGAGGCCAGTCAACCATGTCTCTGCGGAAGAGGCGCAGAACGCCCTGATGTCGTGATTGGTAAGTTCCTTGTTAATTCAAGACTACCACGCTTTATTTGATTCTGGTGCATCGCATTCCTTTATTGCAAAAAGTTTTGTGGATTTAAATAAGTGGAATGTTACAAACCTAAGGAACCCCATGGTTATTCAGTCCCCTGGTCGGACTATGAAAACCGATAAAATATGCCCCATACTAGAATTAGAAGTTAGTGGAGTAAAGTTCCTAGTGAACTTAATTGTCCTAGAATCACAAGGAGTGGAAGTAATACTAGGCATGGATTGCTTGACCAAGTACCAAGGACAGATTGACTGTGCCAACCGAGCCATTTCTTTGGTCAATAGTGAAGGACAAACAGCCCAGTTTTGTTCCAACCTCAGCTCAAGAGCCACCAGTTCCTTAAACCAGCTGACGGGAATAGCTTTGGAATCTGTCCCAGTTGCACAAGAATTTCCAGATGTTTTCCCTGAAGACTTGCCGGGCATGCCACCGGATCGAGAAGTAGAGTTCATCATAGAGCTAGCTCCTGGTACGGCACCAATAGCTCAACGACCCTATAGATTGTCTGCTAATCTCCTGGCCGAGATGAAAAAGCAATTAGAAGAGTTGGAAGGAAAGGGTTTCATTCGTCCCAGTTCGTCACCTCTGGGAGCCCCAGTAATTTTTGTCAAGAAGAAGGACAAAACCTTAAGGATGTGTGTGGACTACAGGTCCTTGAATGAGGTAACCATCAAAAATAAATACCCTTTACCTAGGATCGATGATCTGTTCGATCAACTCAAAGGAGCATGTGTGTTTTCCAAAATAGACCTAAGGTCGGGGTATCACCAGATCAAGATAAGGAAAGAGGATATTCCAAAGACGGCTTTTACGACTCGTTATGGGTTGTACGAGTTTACAGTAATGTCTTTTGGTTTGACCAATGCTCCGCCTTACTTCATAAACTTGATGAATAAGGTATTCATGGAATACTTGGACAAGTTCATGGTGGTGTTCATTGATGACATTCTAGTATATTCGAAGAATGAGGAAGAGCATGAAGGACACTTGCGACGAGTTTTGGAAAAACTGCGAGAGCACCAACTTTATGCCAAGTTCAGTAAATGTGAATTTTGGCTAAAGGAAGTCGCTTTCTTTGGTCATGTTATCTCGGCCGGAGGAGTTTCAGTTGACCCAAGCAAGGTCAAAGATGTATTAGATTGGAAGGCTCCTAAGATAGTAACCAAAGTCCGAGGTTTCCTTGGATTGGCTAGTTACTACCGAAGGTTTATTAAAGACTTCTCCCGAGTAGCCAAGCCGCTGACTCAACTTCTGAAGAAGGATAAGAAGTTTGTTTGGACTCCTGCTTGCGAACAAAGTTTCCAAGAGCTTAAGAAACGACTTACCACAGCTCCAGTGCTAGTGTTGCCAGACATACACAAGGATTTTAAAGTTTACTGTGATGCTTCAAAATTGGGTCTCGGATGTGTGTTGGTGCAAGAAGGCAAAGTAGTGGCTTATGCCTCGAGGCAGCTAAAGCCTCATGAGACCAATTACCCGACTCATGATTTAGAGTTAGCGGCTGTGGTGCATGCTCTGAAATTATGGAGGCATTACTTAATCGGGAACCGGACTGAAATTTACACCGATCACAAGAGTCTAAAGTACATCTTTACTCAACCGGATCTGAATATGAGACAACGAAGATGGTTGGAGCTGATCAAAGATTACGACGTTGGAGTTCACTACCACCCCGGCAAGGCCAATGTGGTAGCGGATGCTCTGAGTCGGAAGAGCTGCTGCAATAACCTAATGCTTTCAGAGAGCCAACCCGCTTTGTGCAAAGAATTCGAGAAGCCAAACTTGGGTTTAGTAGAGCAAGGGTGTATCCATATGCTAGAGATGCGACCCATTTTGCCGGAGCAAATCAAAGAAGCTCAGAAAGAAGACGAGGAAGTCGCTGGAATCAAAAAGAGAATGGGCGTAGGAAAAGCACCTGGTTTCTCAGTAGATGACAAAGGTGTACTTTGGTTTGGAAAAAGAATCTTCGTACCCAATAATAAGGAGTTAAAAGAGACCATCCTGAAGGAAGCCCACGACACGAAATTATCGATACATCCCGGGTGTACCAAGATGTACTCCGATCTTAAAGGATCCTATTGGTGGACTGGAATGAAGAGGGACATTGCAGAGTTTGTGGCTTTGTGTGACACTTGTCAGAGGGTCAAAGCAGAACACCAGCGGCCCGCAGGATTGTTGCAACCTTTAAGGATCCCCGAATGGAAGTGGGAAGAAATTGGAATGGATTTCATAGTGGGGTTACCAAAGACCTAGGCAGGCTATGACTCCATATGGGTCATTGTGGATCGCTTGACCAAGTCAGCACATTTTATTCCGGTGAAGACTACTTATTCAGGAGATAAGTTGGCCGAACTGTATCTGGCTAAGATAGTTTGTCTGCACGGAGTACCAAAGAAAATTGTGTCTGATAGAGGAACACAATTCACTTCAAAATTTTGGGAAAAGCTGCACAGTCTGATGGGGACTAACCTCAACTTTAGCACCGCATACCATCCGCAAACGGATGGACAGACTGAAAGAGTTAACTAGATACTGGAGGATATGCTCTGAGCTTGTCCATTGGCGAATGCGAAGAATTGGGACCGACACTTGCCCTATGCAGAATTTTCCTATAACAACAGCTACCAGTCCAGTCTGCAGATGGCTCCGTTTGAGGCACTTTATGGGAGAAAGTGCAGGATGCCTCTTTATTGGAAGGAGACCGGTGAGCGCATTGTTTTTGGACCAGACCTGCTCAAGGAAGCCGACAAGAAAGTTCGAGTTATTCAGCAGAGATTGAAGACGGCCTAGAGCCGACAAAAGAGCTATGCTGATCATCGCCGCCGAGACCTCAGCTTTGAGAGCGGAGATTTTGTGTATCTGAAGGTTTCGCCAATGAAAGGAGTGCGACGTTTCCGAGTTAGTGGAAAATTGGCACCTCGCTTCATTGGACCCTTCAAGGTTTTGGCTAGAAGAGGCGAAGTGGCTTATCAGCTGGAATTACCCCCTCAACTGTCAGATGTCCATGACGTATTCCATGTGTCTCAGCTCAGGAAGTGTTTAAGAGTTCCGGAAGAGCAGATGCCTTTGGAGCAATTGGAGCTGCAGCAGGATCTGTCTTACCAGGAGTACCCAGTTCGTATTTTGGAAGAAGCTGCTCGTCAGACTAGAAACCGGGTGATCGAGCTTTGCAAAGTGCAGTGGAGCAATCACTCTGAGAAGGAAGCGACTTGGGAACGCGAAGAAGATCTCCGAGCAGAGTTCCCGGATCTGTTTGAAAATTTTTTTCGAATCTCGGGGTCGAGATTCCGTTTAAGGGGGGGAGGTTTGTAACATCCTCATTTTTTTCAAAAATAAAATCCTATGCATTGCATCTCATGAGAATTTATTTAGATATTAAAGTATTTAAAAATGAGTATGTTCCTAATTAAAAGCTTTTGCAGAAAGAAATCACAACCTTTCAAAACCTAACTACATAATATCGTTAATTAAAGTTTTATAAAAGGTTTATTTAAACAAGTAATTGGTAAATAATAATTTTACTAATTTTTCAAATACTATTTTACAATATAAGCATCAATTAATGATTTACTTGTAATTTAAAAATAAAATAAACCAAAATTACGGGATCTATAATTATTCTCTCTCTTGCAAGTGGGCCCCACCTATTTTCTTTTTCCTCCTTTCTTTTCTCCGCTCCTATTTTCTTTTCTCTCTCTTCCTTCTTTCTTTCCTCCTTCCCAGACTTCCTCTCGGTCTCCTAATTCCAAACGAATAGGGAAATCTTCCCCAACCCCCTATCTTGATCCTCTCCTAGAAATCCGCCCCAAAAACCGCCAAAATTGGTTCCCACGATCGTGGGGAATCAATCCCTACCCGAATCGATCTCCCTCTCCCGCAAATTCCTCCCCAAATCCCTATATAAACCCTAGCCGCCACCCCTCTCTCACCTTTGCCTCTCTGCGGAATTCGTCACCAGTGAACCCCATTGGTCGAACCCTCCGAGGACGTTCTTCCTCTCCTTCCATTGACTTATGCCGCTTGTTGTTGTGAATCGCCGATCGAGCTCGTCGAATTTTGACGCCAAGAAGAGTCTTTTTTCACCGCCGCCGCCTTCTTCGCCGATTCTGCCGCCGCCGGTGATTACCCCTTCTTCCCCTCTTGAGCACCCCCTAGGTTTCCCGAACCTTGCCCCTCGGCTAATCCCGCCGGAGCACCGCCCCACGCCGCCGCCACCGTGCACCTCCACCTCCCTCACGGCCGGCCACACCGCCGCCCGCTCCGTCCCCTCCCGGAGAACCCCCACGGCACCCCCACGCCGCCGTCCTTCCCCACCCCGCCGGTCCTCCTCGCCGCCGGTTGCCATGCTGGGCCGCTTCCATCATGCTGGCCGCCATCGCGTTCGCCGCCGCCTCGTCGCCGCCTTCCTCGGCGAGCCACCGCCACCACCAGACCGCCGCCCTCCTCTCCCTTCTTCCCCACCCGGCCGGCCCGCCGCCAACGCCCGGTGCCGCCTCCCCGCGCCCGCGATTCTCCCTGTTTCGGGCGGCGACAGATGGGCCCTACCTATCGATGCCGTTTCTTTGCCGCCGGGCCCCACGCTGCGCCCGCCTGCCTGTCGGCCGCTTGCGCCGCTTAGCCGCCTCGCTGCGCTTCGCCCGTGGGCGGGTTGCTGTTGCCGCCGCGCCGCGCCGCTCACTGACGCCAAAGCCGCCGCCTCCTGGCCTCGCTCACCTAGGCCGCTGCCTCGCCCGGCCGCTTGGGCCACCGCTCCACTGGCCACGCCCGCAACTAGGTCCGTCATCATGCAGCAGTGCACCGGCCGAGCCGTGCGCCCGTTGGGCCACGCCCTTGGCCCACTCCATCTAGTTTTCCTGATTTATTTAGCAGTGTTAGATGATTAATTCATATCTTTAATTCTATAATTCCAAAAATTGTGAAATGAATTTTAAAATGTTTGTAAAATTATTGTCTACTGTTTTATATAGTTTCATGTGCATTAGCATGCATTCTATTTTCTGGTTATTCCTTTTTGCATGGTGTTTATTTGTTTAATTATTTTATTACGTTAGATCCGGGTACCGAGTTCGTTTCCGACGCAGCTAAGGATCCTCCCCACTACGTCGATCAAGGCAAGTCTCAAACACATCGAACCCATGTTTCCAAATAAGTTTTGTAGAATTTGAACAAGAGTATGTATGTTTAACATAAAATAATAAATAACTATATTGTCTAGCTAAATCTCATTGATACTTAATTCTTATAAAATACCCTTGCTACCTTAGGATTATTAATTTTGATTAATTATTGCCATATCCTTGATTAGGTTTTGCATCTGCTTAGTAATGCCCATAGTAAACCATCTGATTAATTGCTTGTTAACATTAATCACCATTTTACCTTGTGATCTTTAAGAAGGACAATCGGTGTTGTCTTTTGGTTGTATTTGGGCTAGTTGATAGTGGGTGCTATCGGGAAAAATGTTTTGCAAAACCTGATTGGGGTGGATGGTTGCAAGGATGGTGCGTGCACGAGATTCGGGTCCAGTGCGGGACCCACCCTGATCCCTAAGGACCAATTCCTTGAGGTAGACGAGCTAAGTACAATAGTGCGACCATTGAGTGCTTGTGTGGGCAAGCCCTGGCTGAGTACCCTTCGGACCTTTAGTTTTGGCATTCCAGTAGGTGGAGTAGGCAATTGGTGTTGTTCTGCAGGCTCAAGAGGGGGCTTCAGCCAACTAGAGTAACTAGCGCTGCGGTGGAATCCTTAGAGGGAGTGCCAGGCTAGGGGAATGTTGGTTAAAGACCTTGTGGTGTTCTTTTCCTTTGGGTGATTCCTAGGAAGAGGTCGCCTCTCGTGGGGAAAGCGTGCAACCTCCGCAGAGTGTAAACTATCATGATAGCCATGTCCACGGTCAAGGACGGACGACGGGGAGCTGCCTCATTGGTACTTCTTATCTTTGTTTTCTAAATGGTGTTTTAAAGGAAAACCACGATCGGTATCGTGTGTTTTGATTTTTCTCCTCATAGTAGGTGCTATGAGCGATGAGGGTAATTGCACGGTGGGTGCCGTGAGTAGCCAGGATTGGGCAAAACCGGCCGAGGCCGGAGTTTTAAAGAAATACTTCAAAGATTTGTTTTCCTCAACACATTTCAAATCATTTTTATGAAAGCTTAGGAAAGACTTGCAAAACTGGCTTTATACAAAAGAACCTTTATCCCTCCTTGTTAAGCCCTAGTTGCATTTAGTCAGCCTTGCTTGTTGAGTATAAAGTATACTCACCCTCGCCTTTTATGCGGGGCTGCTCTTTCCAATGAGCAGGTTGCGACACCGAGGAGGAAGTTTACTAGGACGGGGACTTCGCTGAAGGAGTTCAAGACGAAGACTACTCCGACGTCTAGGGGCGCATCCGTCAGACATGCCTGTGGAGTTGCGTTGAGTTTTCCATTTGAGTTGAACTATGTTATTTGAATTTCCGCTGCTAGGCCATGAAGCCTAAACTTTGTAATAATTCAGTGACTCTGATGTAATAAAGTACTTTTCGTTGAATGGTGATGATCCAAACTGTATATCTGTGTGTACTAGCTACTTGATCTAGGGACTAGTACAGGTAAGACACAGCAGGGATTCGACTCCGATTTTCGGGTCCCGACAAGCCGTCCCACACGTTGCCCCAGACGAGCATCTGCTTCACCGAGAATTTGAACCTCTCCTCCTCGCCGCTCGTCAGGTTTTGAAAAATCCTCACCGGCGTCTCGTCCACAAACATCCTGCATGCAAATTGCACTCGAATCAAGCTTAGCAATCTTATTCTTGATGTAGCTAGACGAGCATATGGTGGCTAGGTTTGCGGGACATGCACGACATGGTAGGGTTCCAGAGAATCTTGTAGTCGTGGAAATCGGTGGTGAGGTCAAACCACAGGTACGTCCTCTGCTCCCTGTTTCCATGGCCGCCGATGTAGATGTTGATCTGGAGAGTGACGGGCTTGCCGTCCTTGTCGCCCAAGAACTCGAAGTCCAGCTCGTCGTGGATGCCTGTCTCTGGTTTCGACACGAGCTAGCGAAAGGCAGCGTCGTCCGGCCGGTGAGCAGTGCAAAAATGCTAGCATTGTAGAGCTTGCGCTGGTTATGAATTTTGATTTTGAGGTAGGACAAAGCGAGACGGAGACTTCTCGGGGGGAGAGAGAGAGGGAGAGAGAGATAGAGAGAGAGAAGAGAGATCGATGGAGTGACTGGTGGAGTGGATAAGGTTCTGGGTAAATGGCTGATGGAGCCGCAGTAGTTTTGTATGTTGGTCCGTCCGATGCGATTTCTGAGCCAGGCCTCGTCGAAGCGTCCAATCGGTCGGACGCTCGGTGGAGAGTGTTTCCGAAAAAATTATAGGCCACTTATCCCCTTAATTCTGATATTTGATACTAAAAGCAAATATGAAAATCAACAAGACATACACTCATGTTTGACACTCACTTTTTTGTCGCAACGTGGCTCACAGGATAGGTTGGAGAGCTTCCTTAGTAAAGTCGGAGAATTTTCAAAGAAACCGAAGCCAATTCTTTCACTTGTCTTCCTATCTTCCCCCTCTCCTTCCTCGCTTACCACCTCTCTTCGCTTGGCCCCAGGGGGCACCAAATTCAAGGATCCACCACCACCAAACACCGACGACGACTAAGATCAAGTATTGGTGCACTACTATGCTATCGATTCGCAGATGAAAGTTTTCTCAAGCATTTCTTTAGATGCAAAGTTTGAATTTTTTTAGTAGAAAGTTTGAGAACTTAATCAAAATCATTTTAGATCCAAGTTGAAAGTCTGAGATTTTGATTAGGTAGTTTAGAAATTTGAGCTACAAGTTTGAGGTTTCAATAGATACTTTTGGAAAATTTAGTTAAAAGTGAAACCTTTGTAAGTGCTTCTTTGGGATATGTGAATTAATTAGCACAAGAATAGAAAAATACATGCATTAAATGTCGTACCTTGTCAAATCCTATATGAATTTAAAACATAGCAATGTGTAACACATGATGTTTAGGTAAGTCATAGTAAAATGCAATAATTTTGATGATTGTCATAAACTAGAACAAACATTTCCATGAGATTTTGAGTGGGCGTTTGTTTTCCATCAAAATTCCCATGAAAAGTACATCAATCCATATAAAAAATTCGTGCAAACTCTCATGACCTTTCCTTTGAACCAAATGCCCCATATATAATTTTTTTCCCATAGGAATAGATTCCTCCAAACTACATTTGTTTTTTATTCAAGCCAAAGAGATCTTAAATAATATTAGATATAATTCATTTCATACCTTCGAAATATTATAAGATTCAAAATATACTACCCTACCCAACTGAGATAGAAGGCCCCACCTATCAATAATACAAGGTGGTATATTCTGAAACAGTGATCTTTCAGTGTGATATGAAATGAATTTTCCCAATATATTGTAACCAAAAACAGGTGTAAAAAAGATTTGCTTAAAATAAAAGCAACTATGTTAAGAGGTCAACACAATCATTAGCTACTGCGATTTTCATAGGTATATGGCATATTCTTGAACAATTATTGCAGTCCAACTTTTACCCTCTCAGTCCAATTACATTTTGTTTCTTCGAATTTATGGCGACAATTGTGCTATTTTGAGCATGGGAGAAAATTGGTTGAATGGGAATGTCATGTGCAGTATATTGGCACATGAACAGTGTCACATATTGTATAGCACATATGGCAGCCAACACTAATTTAGGAATTAAATGACTAGACTCATGTTTGTTATTTACTTTTGGTCAGTATCCATTAGGATCTACACCTCTGCCTTTTTTTAAGATAATGGAAGTAAGTTCTAGCTCTACATCGTGAGATGTACACAACCCTTAAACACAATTTAATGTCTCAGCGAAAATTGAAAACAAGAGAGCTAACAACTCTCAAATAGGCTGCATAACAGTTCAACCATTAAATATTCAGAATTGCTATATCGCAGCACCTGTATTTTGTTCTTTTGCGCAGGCAATTTTACTACTATTTTTTAGTATATTTCATATGTTTTCCACCATGTTTTCTTTTGAAAAACATTAATAGGTGCACTGAAAATTTTTAAAGAGTTTAGTAAATTTTATTTATTTATTTTGTTAAGTTTGGACTAAAATTTGAATTTGTTTTGGTTAGGTACAATAGAATAGGATTTTTTAAATTTGTATTGATTTTTTTAGGTTAAATAGATTAATTTTTTTGCCTTTCATTGAAATTGGTTTGTAAATTATTTTTTGTCTTTTAGGGTTAACTAGATTTGGACATTTTGTTTAACTTGTATTCAAATTTAGTTTGTAAGTTTTTTTGTTATAAAAACTTAATACTCACAAATAGCCTAAAGATTTTCAAGATTCTAGATTACACTCGCAAGTGACTTCCGAGCCACCAAAGGCTTCCCCACTAGGGCATCTTCTCGCTGCCGCAGCAGCGGTGGCAGGCTTTCTGGGTTAGCCCCTCTTTTTTCTCCTCTCCTCCTCTCTTTTTCCTTCCCTTGCTCCCTCGCCTCGCCTCATCGGTGGTGAGTGTCGATGCAGCGGTGCATCCTTTGTCGAGCCAGCGACAAGGGCAGAAGCCGCCTCCATTGGCCTCCTCTCCTCAGCGGCAGCACCTCTCCAGCAGCTTGGTCTGTAGCGGCCAGATCTAGCGTCCCAGCCAGATCTAGCCCCTGCTGCCCACACATGAAGAGGCACAGCCTGGTGGCTATAGGGAGAGGCAAGGTGAGGCCATGGCTGGCGTGCTGGGCTTGGCGGCGGTGGATCTGGCATGAAGTTAGCGTGGACGAGGCACTGTGCTGCTATATGTCGTGGAGATGAGGCCCTTCACGCTCTCCTCCTAGTTCCTGGGTTTCACGGTGGTGATCGGAGCTCGGGGAAGGCTAGATCTGTTGTGAGGTACCCAGATCCAACGGTGTGGAAGCTCGTGGTGACCAGAGGAGCCGACGACGGTGACTTGTCTTCCCTTCCGATAGAGACCAAGGAGTGGTTGCAACTAGAGAAGCTGGGTTCTGCGACAATGGGTCAACATTGAGATAGTTGGTGGCTCGTTGTTGTGGAACCGGTTGGTGTTGTCGAGTCGGTAGAATGGTCGGTTGGTGTCATGGCCAACCATCCTGGACAACGGTGGCAGCCAGGAGCCGGAAGAGCATCCCACGTGGTGGTTGCGACCGACTCTCGGCCGAGCATCCCACGTGGTGGTGGTGGTTGGCGTCTCGATGGAGCATCCTGCGCAGGCATCTTGGTCGAGCATCCCGCCTGGGGCGGCGGCTGGCGACTTCATTAGACATCGTGTGCCCTATGGCACAATTGGCAGTGGTGGTCGCTAACACATTGGTCGTGCATACCGACGGTGACAGCTGACATCCCTCCGGTTCTGGCGTCTCAGCTGAGCATCCCGTATGGCGGTGGCAGCTAATGACTAGGTTGACCATTGTGTGCCCTGCTACGTAGTTGGTTGCGGTGCAGTTGACGTTTTGGCCTAGCATCCCATGTGGCGGTGATGGTTTGTGTTTCACGTGCACCTAGCAGTGAGGTTAGTCGTGGTGGCGGCCGATAGGGTTGACGTGTTAGGTTTTTCATGGTGTTCTGTTGAGACCACTGCTTGGTCGGGTCGCTTTCTTTCTTCGTTCCCCCTCCTCTCTCCCTATGTCCTCCCCTCTCTCTTGTATATTGTAAAGTTCTTTCTTTTTTAAATGAAATGACAGCTCCTGCCCTTTGCATTAAAAAAATAGCCCAAAGACCTAACCGAACAAAAGCCCATATATCCTTCTTTGGGGGCATGTAGTATAACCCTAAAACTTAAATAAAACGTTAGCAATCAGAATTGGCTTTAGTCTGGGATTTTGATTTTTTGTTATGGGCTTTTGGACTTAAGAAATTGCTGCGCAAAAGCCCAAGAAACTAGGGTGCCCCAAAAAATTGCCAGCATTTTGCATGTGATTGCAGCCGCCTATAATTTGCCTCAAAATGTAGGCATGTGCAACATAGACGGTCCCTTAAAATTCAAGAAGGTTGACAAACAATTCAACCATTACAAATTCTATTACTGAATCTCCATCCATAATTGGAAAAGAAGGCCAATTGCGATTACTAGCAAGGATTGGCACCACCTCTACTGAAGGAGGCTCATTATTATCATTTGAAATCAAATAAAGAATGAATTGAAGAACTCATCTCCGTTCCTCAGGCAAGTGTGTCTATCCCTCCGAGTTCCTTTCACCCTAATTCTTCTTCAAGCCATGCTGTGACCTTATTGTCTACCACTTTATATAACAAGGAAGATTCAAGTGTTCATGAGAGTAGTGTTTCAAAAAAAATTAATTGAAGATTTATGTTTGGACCGTGTGTTCAATCTGAACCATGCAGATGACAAATGCAACGATCTACATTTTTTATGAGAAACCTTCCAATTTCTACAAGCACGACCACCAAGATTGACTGCACAATTTTCATCTAGATGGTCCGACTTCTCTGTACTGCTTCCATAGTGAATTGTGAAAATTGAATTTATGAATTTACTGCCAAACTGGTTACGAGTACATTGAAGCGTTGAGACTTTGAGAGAGGCTGATCCTAGAACGTGACAAGACTAGAAAGAAATCCCTGCATCCTAAAAGGAAGCTCCCTCTCATCCAGTTTCTTGTTTCTTATCACCAGGCACCTTCAGAATTCAGAGTGTCGAGGTAAGCTGAATCAGAACTGTCGTCAGGAAGGTCAGGCGAGATTCTCCAAACATTGATTCCAAGTATCTACTCCAGATACAATCATCAGTTCTTTGTAATTTAATCTTACCCTGAACAAGAATCAACAAGTAGAGCTAAGGATCGGAAAAAGCAGACAGGCAGCAGCAGCCATGAGTGCCATGAAGTTTTGCCGTGAATGGTAAGAGGATCCTCTGTGTGCGTATCAGCTTTCACGATTTGCTGAGGTGAGATTCATGGGCAAACTCCTTTTTTGGGCAGCAACAACATGCTGTATCCAAAGGAAGACAGGGTGCAGACGGTTCTTTACTATGCTTGCAGGAACTGTGGCCACCAGATTTATGCAAAGATTTGGAATTGTCTTTCAAGAAATTCTGCCAAGAACTATAAGGGAAATATATCTAATTCTCTCTTAATATAAATAATGCAGCTGCTGACTTTGCAAGTGCCTGAACTGCAGGAGGTAGCCGTCAACAACTGTGTCTACCGGAACGTGGTGCACCACTCCACCGGAGAGTTCACCCAGGTGCTCCAGGATGTCGCCGGCGACCCGACCTTGCCTCGCACCAAGTCCGTCCGTTGCGCCGCCTGTGGCCACGGCGAAGCCGTCTACCTTCAGGTACACTCACTCCTCAGCGTTGTTGTCTTGCATGTTGAGCTCATTCAGAGTTGAGAGTGGCGCATCCAGAAACTTGAGAAGAAGGGGACTAAAATTGAGATCTCCACACTAGTATATATAATATCTTAATATATATATATAGTATATAATTTTTTCATTCGTGTAAGTTTCTATCACTCGTCGAATACTTTGCTCTTGAATTTTGGATTGTCGGTGGCCGCTTGGAACAGAGACACGTAGTTACGGAATGACAATCAGGGGAGATGATGAGACCCGATTGAGAGAGAGACCAAGACAGCTAGACCGTCATATGCAGGTACAACATATAAGTGTGATCATGTTCAAACTAAATAGTAATCAAGCTATGCAAGAAGACTAGTAGTGACTTCTTAGTGCTGACCATTTATCTGTGTATGTGGGGGTAGGGGGTGGGGATAGGGGACCCACAGAGGGGGCTTCAGCCCCCAAAGCCCTCCCTGTGGATACGCCACTGGTTGAGACATGACATCTATTGAAAGTCTGAAGCTAGAAATCTTCGTTCTTGCAGGCTACAGGCAGGGGCGAGGAAGGCACGACGCAGTTATTCGTGTGCTGCAACCAAAGCTGCGGCCACAGATGGAGGGAGTGATCGAACGCAAAAGTTTACTTAGTTCATTGATGCATGCAAGAGATTCTTTTTCCCCGTTGTGTTGCTAACTGAATATGACTTCAGAAGTGAGGTTCATGTTGCCAAATGAGCTGATTGTGAATCCAGGAGTTATGTAAGCTACCTGTGATGGGATGATATGAATCGATCCATTGGCCATTGCAGTAGTCTAGTTTCTCCAAAATTTGTATTCCATTATTTACCTACAATTTTAGTGACCCATATACCGAGGACCCTTCAGGATTTTTGTGGCTTGATCACAACCCAGGGAAGAAAAGCGGCGGGGTTTGCTTCCCAGGGAAAAAGGCAGCCAAACATTCCAGAACGTGAAGACTAGAGACAACAACTAGAGACCAAACATTCTCACAATACCTAAGCCAAACAGCCTTGGATTAAACAGACTGCAAATGGAGAGTAGATCACAATACCTAAGCACCGTTCTGCACCAGTAATAAGAATGGGTACAAAATAAACAAATGGGTAATAATTGGTGTCGATGTCGTAGGAAGAATTCGCTGCTACAGCTGCAACCGGAGATTCCACTGCCTGATAGGGGTGATCAAACCGATGATAGCATCTTAATGCGACGTGGCCCATCTTGCCACAAACTTGACACTGTGGTCTGTTACCACGCCCTTGACCTCCATTGTTATTATTGAACTGTGGCTTGGCGCGGCCTCCACCATTGCCACCACGGCCACGACCTCTGAAGTTTCCATTACCTCTGAAGTTTGGACTGCCTCCAATGCGGTTGTTGCTGGATCTATTCACATTGTTGGCGCTGATCTGAAAAGCAGCTTGCTGCTGTTCCTTGCGCATCTCATAACTAAGCATATAGGCATACAACTCAGTCAATGAGATAGGATCACTTCTGGTTGTCACCGAGGCAACAAGGGGATCATAGTCCTCGCCAAGTCCAGCAAGCATATACGATCCAATTTCATCTTCTCTCATGGCAAAACCCACGAATGACAGTGTATCTGCAAGATTCTTGACCTTGTTATAGTAATCTATGATTGAGAGATCACCTTTCTTGATGTTTGACAGCTACATGCGGATCTGCATCACTCTTGCCTTTGATCCTGTGGCAAACATGTGCTCTATTGCGCTCCATACCTCGGCTGAGGTTGTCAAAAACAGCACCTGCCCAAGAATTTCTTCAGAAAGAGAGGACAGGATTGTACTTAGTACCAATTGGTCTTGTTGAAGCCACTGCTGGTACGCTGGATTCGGTGTCTGTTCTGCACCATTTGCTGTTGTCGTGGAGATCATCTTCTCCGGAGCAGTGACTGTGTCATCGACATAGCCAAGAATTTGTTGGCTTCGAAGATATGGAATGAATTGAGCCTTCCATAGAAGATAATTGGATCTGGTCAGCTTCACATTGATGAGATGACCAAAATTTGGGGTTGGGAGGATTGCCATGGCTGCAGATCAGTGGTCGAGTCGGAGGACATGATGATGAAGATCGATATGTGATGAGTGGCTCTGATATCATAAACGGCGTCGAGCTCCCTCCCAAGAAACTGACCTGGCCGCCGTCGCGTCTTCAGATTTGCCGATGCGAAGGGGTGGAGCTGCAGCGGAAGCAGGCGGTGGCGGCGGCCGAGGCGGGAGGGGGGAGGAGCGGCGACGGCCGAGGCGGAAGGGAGGAGGAGCGGCGGCCGAGGTGGGAGGGGGAGGAGCAGCGGCCGAGGCGGGAGGGGGAGGAGCGGCGGCGGCCGAGGCGGAAGGGAGGAGCGGGAGCGGCGGTGGCACGGAGATGAGGAGAGATGCAAGACGAGAGAGATGAGAAGGGACGCGTCGGTGGGGAAAAAAATTCCGGAGCCCTATTGCGAGGGGCCGACTCCCCGGGATCCCACGAGGAACAGGGCGCACAAACCCGTCACGGTGGGCTTCCAAACGGCTTCAGATCTGGCCCGGGGTAAATTCTTCACGAGGCTGGGCCAGCCCGGGATTTGGTAGGGATCCCGGGTGGATTTGCTGCTTCCAAACGGGCCCTCAAGGTACATTTTCTTACATGACATCATGACATGCCACATATCACCGGGACTATAGTATTATTTTATTTTTTACTCTCAACTCAGTCAAAAGAAATTGCATGCTAGTAAGTCTAAATTTGCAGTCTCAGCAATGTGCAACTTTAGTACATTTGTACTATAAATTTTCAGTCTGGTTCATATAGGTTTGCCTAAACCTTGTTTTTATAAAAAAAGTAATCTTTTAGTCCTTGAACTTTCGCTCTCGATGCATTTTAGTTTCTAAACTTTGATACTGGGTTAACTTGTTCTCCAAGTATCAAACCTGGCACAAATGATCTATATATGGACCAGTTAAAGGTTTTGACCAGTCAAATATTGTTTGATCAAATTTTTGTGTGTATATTTACATAACAATATTTTATGTAATCCAAACTAAATTATATATAGAGTCCCTAGTTGTTCATATAATTTTTCCCTATATGTGAACCAGATACAAACTGCGGTGGGTAGGTGTTGCATATGTAAATGCTGCCTTTTTTTGACCCCTGACAATGACTAGATCTTTTTAAAACTAAGTTAGACGGCAACAATAGGGGAAGGTTGATGCTGAACCCTTATCATTCTACTCAATGCCGCCCTTGTAGAACAAAACCTCCTGGAACCAGCGTTCAATGCAATAATGCAAGGACCTCCTAGTTCTCTCTAAACCTTTTTTTTTGAAAAAAGTTCTGTTTTAGTCCTTGAACTTTCGCCCTTGATGTAATTTGGCTTCTAAACTTCAATACTGAGTTAACTTGGTTCTCCAAATATCAAAATCTAACACATATGATCTATGGACTAGTCAAATATGGTTTGACCAAATTGTTGTGTGTATATTTACATAAAAATATTTTACGTAATCCAAACTAAATTATATATAGTTGAGTCCCTAGTTGTTGATATAATTTTTCCCATACGTGAACCAGACACAAACTGCGGTGGATGGGTGTTGCATCAGTAACTGTTGCTTTTTTTGTTTGGCCCCTGACAACGACTAGATCTTTCTAAAAACTAAATTTGATGGCAACAGCAGGGAAAGGTTGACGCTGAACCCTTATCATTTTACTCAATGCCGCCCTTGTAAAAAAAACCTCGTGTGGAACCAGCGTTCAATGCAATAATGCAAGGACTTCCTAGTTCTCTCTGAGCCCTTTTTTTTTTTGAAAAAGTATCGTTTTAATCCTTGAACTTTCGCTCTCCATGCAATTTGGCTTCTAAACTTCAATACTGGGTTAACTTAGTTTTCCAAATATCAAAACCTGACACAAATGATCTATGGACCAGTCAAAGGTTTTGACAAGTCAAATATGATTTGATCAAATTGTTGCGTGTATATTTACATAAAAATATTTTATGTAATCCAAACTAAATTATATATAGTTGAGTCCCTAGTTGTTCATATAATTTTCCCCATATGTGAACCAGATGCAAACTGTGGTGGGTGAGTGTTGCATACGTAAATGTTGCCTTTTTTTTTTTGCCGCTGACAATGACTCGATCTTTCTAAATTAAACTAACTTTGACGGCAACAACGGGGAAGGTTGATGCTGAACCCTTATTATTTTACTCAATGCCGCCCTTGTATAAGAAAACCTCGTGGAAGCAGCGTTCAATGCAATAATAATGCAAGGACTTCCTAATTCTCCATTTTGCTTGAACTGCAATAAGATGAGGCTTTGAGTTCGCAACACCAGCCCTTCTCAACCATTCCCCTGTTGTTACTCTTTCAGCTTGATTTCTGATAGCTAAGGTAAGCTGACCTTATTGAATAGTTTGACCCTGTTCCTTGATTTTCTTCTCTTCAGTTATTTCTTGTGTATTCACCCTCGATATCTGTGGCCATGATCAACCCGCATCCTTCTACTTCCTTTATATTGTACAACTTCGATTCAAGTAATGGCCCATTTGTAATGAAATTCAATTCGCCCAATTTTGCCGCACCGGGACCAGAAGTATGTTCTCAGCGACAAACAAATAATTTTGTCCCTCTGACATATGGAATGAACTGATTGGCACAGCAAACCGCATCTGTAAGTTGATTATTGCTTATTCTTATTGCCAACCGAATGACCTAGCCATCTATCCACATGCATGATATATTGGTTTGCAGAAGAAAACACTAAGGGGCACTCTTGATTGTTGCAAATCCATGCTCTCACTATATTAAATTATTCAAAAGAGGAAATTGCACCGCCACACACCTGTACTTTAATTCTTGAAAATAACAGTTTATACTTTGAAAAGTGGAAATGTGGGAACCCTCAAAAATTTGTATTAGACTCAACTAGAGTTCACTCACATACTGTCCTCTCGCTAAAAATTAACATACAAGCTCCCGAGATATACCATACTTGTTAATCCTCAACACGACTAGTAGCAAACATATAGGTGCACTCTCAATTGAAAAGAAAGCAAACGGGATGCTCAGATGTGTTCTGTGGTAGCTCCCAAGATCAAAGTAGTATTATGTACATATCCTTCCAATGATCGATAACACAACATATTTTACATGGACATAATTTATATACATTTAAATTGTAGGTTTAACTTCAGCGAAAACATCGAATTGTTCAGCACAATGTCAGCGGAAGTTTCATTATAATCAAACAAAAAGATAAGCCAGGAAGGTATGCCTAATAATCTAAGAGCAACTGACTTGAATTAGAACTCCGCGTCTTATCCACTAGTGCCATCACACCCCACTTGATAATAGTATATGAGTGTGGCATCATCTTCATATGAAAGCATTACGAGGTAATATAGCCTCAATCATAAATGCTATGTAAACTAATAGAAGGTTAAAATGTTATTTTCAGCATAAAGAGCATTTGCAAGATGACATAAGTTGATTGTAAATTATATTTGAGTAAAACATTTTAAATGTAATAAAATTAGTAAGAGCATCAATTCATATCATCAATTTCATGGGGCTCTATCCACCCTTGGTCTCTATCCGACCATAATAATATTACATAGGTCTCCATCTAACCATAACACCACAAATAACCATGTACTTGAAAATGAACCATAACCATTCTATAATACTCAAAACAGTCTACGTGCTAACATATGACATATTAACCAACTCAAGATTGCCTTAACCTGGGACGCGGTTGTTCGAACAGTTTAAACTCTACAGAGGTGTATGACTTTACCCACATGACACATTATATCCCTCTTGGTTGTACACATTCTTGGCTTGCCGGCAGAGACCTAGGAGAGACCTTTCAAACCTTTCCAATGGTACATAACACTCTAGGTGAACCTTTAGATTTTGTAGAGATTTGGAGGAGAAAGAAGAGGAAGATGAACAACCTACTGCTGAGCTTGTTGATGCTCTCCTTCAACTCATGGGAGACACGGAAACTAAAGAGAATGCCTGACTTGGGGAGGTGAAGAGGGTGCTTTAAGGGTTATCATTTTACCCAATACCGCCCTTGTAGAAAAAATCCTGGTGGAACCAGCATTCAATGCAATAATGCAAGGACTTCCTAGTTCTCCATTTTGCTTGAACTTCAATAAGATGAGGCTTTGAGTTCGCAGCAACAGCCTTTCTTAACCATTCCTCTGTTGTTACTCTCTTTCAGCTTGATTTCTGATAGCTGAGTTAAGCTGACCTTATTGAATAGTTTGACCCTGTTCCTTGATTTTCTTCTCTTCATTCATTTCTGATGTGTGGCCATGATCAACTCACATCCTTCTACTTCCTTTATATTGTACAATTTCGATTCAATTTACCCAATTTTGCAGCACCGGGACCAGAAGTATGTTCTCAGCGACAAACCAATAATTTTCTCGCTCTATGGAATGAACTGATTGGCACAGGAAACAGCATCTCTAAGTTGATTATTGCTTATTCTTATTGCCAACCGAATGACCTAGCCATCTATCCACATGCATGGTATATTGGTTTGCAGAAGAAAAAACTAAGGGGCACTCTTGATTGTTGCAATTCCATACTCTCACTATATTGACTTATTCAAAAGTGGAAATTGCACCGCCACACACCTGTACTTTAATTCTTGAAAATATCGGTTTATACTTTGAAAAGTGGAAATGTGGGAATCAAAATTCGTATTAGGCTCAACCAGAGGTCACTCACTGCTCTCTACTTAAAAATTAACATACAAGCTCCTAAGATATGCCATACATGTTATGTAATAGTCCATTTTGGACATCTTTTGAAAATTCCAAAATTTAAAATTAAAATTGCATTTTTTGGGTGTTTACTATTCACTATCTAAAAATCTTCCAAATTTCAAATTTTGAATTCAAACTTAATTTCAAAATTTTCTAAAATATTATCTAAATTACGTTCATGTCACACCTGCTCTGGACCAGCTCGGCCCAAGCCAGCCCATCTCTCTCTCTTTCTCTCTCTCTCCCCTTTCTCTCTCTCCCTCTGCCGAGGCAACATGCATGCCACACTTGCTCTGGGCGCGCTGCGCATGTCACTTCGCCGTCGCCATCTTCCTCTCCCTCTGTCTCTGCCTCTACTGTGTTGCGTGCGCAACACACTAGAAGTGCCGTGCAGGTCACTAACGTCGACCAGACAGGTTGCAGCCACACCGTCCCGCCGCTTGCCTCATGCCCCACACCCCTGCCTCGGCCGCAGTAGCCCCGCCCTCGGGAAATCATTCCCATGCCGTTCTGCACCGCGCCGACCCGACGCCGATTTTCCTCGAGCCCCTCGCTACGAGGACACCTCTCTCCTCTCTCTAGTAGCCCCCTCTGCCTATTTAAGGCCAGCTCGGCCCCAATTCCTCCTCCCTTCGCCATTGCCGCCGCTGAGCTCCAATTTACCCCCTTTTGCCTCGCCGTCGACTCCGTACGTCACCGGCCAATTCCTCGTGTCCCTAACTTCTTTAGGTGCTACCCCTCACTCCCCTGCCTTCAATTTTGGCCAGGAACTATCGGAGCTCGCAGGCGACGAGACCCCTGTTTCGGTCGCTGCTTCCTCCATGGTGATAGCTCACCTCTACCTTCTCCGAGCATGCTGCCACCTCAGGTAGCTCCTTGGTAGCCCCTAGATACTCCCCGCACGGCGAACTGGCCGCTCATGCTCCCGTAGCTTCTTTCTGCTCGTGTCCATGGCGTTGCCGTTCTGGCTCACCGCCGACGATGATTTGGCCACCACGTCCTAGGTCTCTCCTAGCCGAACCCATTTCGATCATGAACAACTAGGATGGTGGACCGCAGCGCCACCAGTCCCTCGTCGAAGGTTCACCGGAGAACTAGGTGTACCATCGCCTAGTTGACGTCACCCCAACGTCGGCTGCGAGACGGAGTCGCCGACAAGTAGGATCCATACTAACAGTGATTAGCATTTAAATCTCCCACTCTTAGCTTTAATAGCCACTGACATGTGGGCCGTGGTCCCATATGTCAGTATTAGTGGAGACGTACTCCTGGTCTATGGCTTCTATCCATGGGCTTCGATCAGACCGCTTCTGCACTCGCAGACTAAATCACCCTAGGCTGCACAGTGTTGGATTTGGCCTATTTCTATTTAGGAATTTCTAGTCTTTTTCCTATTTTATTAATTCTAGAAAGTGTAAATGATTTTCTAAAAATAGTAAAACAACACCTAAAATATTGGAAAATCTATGATAAGTACTAGACAATAGGCTGGATTTAATAAAATTATAGCCTTGCACAGTAATCCAATTCTTGCCTCTATAAAATAACAGTAACCCTAGTTTAGCCTTTTTGGAAAATACTTTAAAATCCTTTCTGTTTAATTAAATAGGCTCTGCTCTGCTTAAATTTTATTTCAAGCACCTTTTGGTTTTTTTTCCTTTTTTGTCAACTTTATAGCTGCATTTTTATTTATTTCAATTGATTTTTTAGATTTATAATTTATTGAATTTTTGAATTTGGAACAATTTAAACCATCACTACTACAAAACATCACATCAGTGTCGGTTCGAAACTGGCATTAGTGCCGGTTTTTTGAAACGGCACTGCGTAAGCGGCAGTGATAACCCAGATTATCACTGCCGGTTTTGGAACCGACAATGATAGACTTATCACTGCCGGTTCTCGAGTAAAAACCGACAGTGATAGTCCCTGCCGAACTGTATAAAAAAATAGAAAAAATATTTTTTTATGCCCGGAATCTATACACTAATCATCTACCACCTATTATAGGTTATTAGGACACATTTCACGCGAAATACAAATGTTGCGTTACCCAGGACTCGAACCTGCAATCTCTCCACTCTACCCTCACCCTTCTAACCATCCCACCCAATCTCGCGTTCTTACTTATAGAGGATATGTATACCTTTTAACCTTTACTTATCAGTGCCGGTTTTTGACAAGAACCGGCACTGATAATGAGTTATCACTGCCGGTTCTAGACAAAAACCGGCAGTGATAAGTTTTTTCACCGCCAGTTTGAAAATTGGGGGCGGGAACTCATTATCAGTGCCGGTTCTTGACAAGAACCGGCAGTGATAAGTTTTTTCACTACCAGTTTAAAAATTGGGGCGGAACTCATTATCGATCTGGTTCTTGACAAGAACCGGCGGTGATAAGTTCTTCACTACGGTTGAAAATTGGAGGCGAGAGGCCTAAAGAACCGGCAGTGATAAGACTTATCACTGCCGGTTCTTTTCTCAAACCGGCAGTTATATTTCACCGGCAGTGATATTTCACTGTCGGTTTGAGCAACGAACCGACAATGATAAGTCTTATCACTGCTGGTTCTCAAGCGCACAACCCGCTGAGGCTTACGAACCGGCAGTGATAAGTTATCACTGCCGGTTTTGGTCTAACCGGCAGTGATTGGGGGGCACGGATGACCATTTTTGTAGTAGTGCATGGTTTTCCAAAACTGTACCATGACAGTTTAACGATTAACCATGGTTGTCTACCGGTTTTTCATGGTTTTTTCAACTCACGATTTGAATAGTTTTGTGGTTCTCCTTTGCTCAAATGATTTTTTAGTCTTCATAGCTCTTGTAGAAAATTTTTGAAACAAGATTAATTGATATAATTTTTGCAAGCTGTTGTGCACTTGAAGTGCAGTTTTGGCATGCTATGATTAGTGTTGGTTTAGTTTAATTAGGGTCATTGCACGATTATGTATGCTAAATTGCATGGAGGTAAGTGATAATATTAGTGAGGATTGTGTTGGTCCATTTGAATGTAGATTTGGAGGTAGCTATGGTCGTTGGCGGGGGATCAAGACTAGGTTGGGAGAACTGATGTCCAGAACGATCGATGATGCCGACGAGACGGTTGGGCTCAAATCGGGTTCATGTAGACATCACGGAAATGAGCTTGAGGTGGAAATTCTGTTGATCCATTTGAGTGCAGGTTTGGAGGCAGTGTTCGCTTGCGGATACCAGGACTAGGTTGGGAGAACCGAGGTCCAGAATAGTTGATTATACTGGCAAGACAGTAGGGCTCAAACTGGGCTCATGTGGACGCCATGGAAATGGACTTAAGGTGGCTCAAGGTTTCTGATTTTGGGATGTAGGCCTAGAGCATGGAAAATGAGAGGTAAACTCAAGGGATGAAAGCCCATTGCATCAGTTTGGGAGATTCGGTATTGTTCAGTTTGCTTGCTTTGACATATTCGGTTTTTCTACGCAGCAGTATTTATTATTTTTATAAAAAATTCATCCAACATGATTTTGCGGTGATTCTAGTTGGAAAACTTGTGTGACTTCTATATCTACCACCTCTCCAAGTGGGAAGACTATATGAATCACGGTTTGGGAGCCATGAGGTTTTTACCAAGCCTCAAATGTTCTGTTTGAAATTTCTAGCGACTGAGCTTGTTATGTTCACCCTATTTTTTAGGTAGGATCTGGGTGTGACTTTTTGTAGCTAGTTGCGTGGCTCCATTTTCTCTTTAAATAAAAATTTTGAAACTCAAATGAGTCACAGATTGGAAGAACTCACCTTTTGACTGAGTAGTTTTGTGCTGAAAGTTCCCTTTTGCTTTTTAAAAGCAACTGTGCTTGCCTTATTTATTTCTCTCTTTTTAAAGGTGGTTTTGAGTTAGATTCCTTTTTTGTTGGACTCTCAACTACTAGGAGCACTAAAGAAAAAATCCCTATGGCCATATGACCCACAAATTTTGATGATAGCCATTTTATTAGGGGTATGTGATGCTGTTCAGAAAATGATATTTGGTTGGTCTTGTTTCTTGAGAGTTGTTTGTTTGTGTTCATCCTCCGTTTTCGCTTTTAGGGTGTGTTGTTAAAGAAAGCATCAAAACCCATCTGGCATCTATTCAATCCTTCCTTCTAACCGTCTAGCTCGGTCTCATATTCTCTGGTCTCTACAGCTATAAGAGCATCTCCAAGTCTCTAGCTATCACAGTAGAGGGAGCAAGCTTATTTCTCTCAGCTTAATTTCATGCACCGGATGAGACTATGTGATAGACATATTGTGCTTATATTGGTCTATACATGTAGGCTACAGCTTCCTTCTTACACAACTATTTCACACGAACATCTCTTTGGATAATTAAGGATCACGTGTCGGTCCCCGATTTTCGGTCCAACCAGGAACCTCGGTGCACCTGTGCTAGCCCAGGATCTGTCTTGCTAGCACGACACCTTTTTACAAAATACTGGATCATCTCATACAATCGAAACTGAACATTATTATTAATAATATTACAATAGAGTTCAATTACATGGCGGCTCAGTTTAATAGGCCGAGTAGGCCAAATATTACAATGCCAAAATGAACTCCTATCAGAGTCTAGCAGAAAAGCGAAAACAGTAGAAAGAAGAGTCGGGTCTCGAGGCTGTGCCCAACCCAAACAGGCAAGTGACTGGAGTCCTACCTATCACCCGTCAATAGCGTCATCCAACTGGTTCATCTCCTTCTTGTCGCCGTCAAGCTGTCCAAAACCATCCTCGGATCCACCTAAAAGAGTGAGTGGAGTGCGAGGGTGAGCGCGCAATCAAACCGCGCTCACGAGCCAACACCCACCCTAATGCAATATAATGATATGGGCTGTTTGGTGGAGGCTAGGCTATTTTATTTGCATAAAGCCAGATTTACAACAATTAATAGGTAGAAGTCCTATGACTTAGCTAGGTAACAAATCAAATACGTACTAGGCTATATATGCTGAAATTGTTCATCATTGGGGTATTTCAATATGGCGACACCGTATCCATGGCTATGGAATACGTGTCCCATTAGTCGGCGGATCCATCCCATGGCTATGGGAATGGTCCCCGAAAGTAGACCAGTACCCATACCTACAACTGGCGTACTGTCTATAAATGGCAAGTCCGTGCCCATACCTACAACTGGCGCACGACTCCCAAAGTGGCGGTCGACTCACCCTCTTAATGAAGAGGCGTGATCGCCTTGGGCTCAACAAAGGCCAGGATCCCATGGATCCAAATAATCATTATCAAGTATATCAAAAGGGGTCATTTGACCAACATTCGCACTCAGGCAAACCTGTCACCCGAGTGCATGAGTATTCTCCCGTTCTATGCCATTTTACGTTGATAGTCGGGACCAGCGACCAGCTATACCATTACATCGTTAATAGCGTTTGCTATGCCGTTGTAATGTTGATAGGATCGATCCGTCATATCTATGCCGCAAATCGTTGATAGGAAAGGATCGACCCATTTGACCTAGACTGGCAAAGGCTAAGCATTTCCAAGGACTTACTAGTCAGAGGAGTTTTAGATTTAAATTCCTAGGATTCCAATGGATAAGGTAAGGAATAATGCCAAGGTTAAGGGTTGTGCTTAATAGCACATATAGTCGAGTGGTGATATCTAGACCAGCTCTATTAGCCTTGTGTTTAACAACATATTATAGCAACAGAATATAAGCATGCAATTTGCATTATTTAAACCAACATAATTTAAGTAAAACATGCGAATTGACGTATGAATTAGAGATATTGGCTCGCCTGGACCGAGCGTGTTGTAGCTTGGATTCCGGTCTTCGAGTTGTCCTTCCGGGTCATCCGGATCTATCGTGAATAATCCAAATAGCACAAATATATTCAGAAATATGCCAAAGCATGATGAATGTTATGCAATCGCATCTAATCGCGTGAGTGACCATTCGCATCGGTTATATTGAAGATTATAAAATAATTTATCCTACTTATCAAGGAAGTTCCATGAACCCCACGATAAACGTGCTAAGGATGTCATGCATGTGAGAATGCATCTAAATACCCTTAATTAAGTTCCCCAAAGAATAAACCTATTATTTAGATTAAAATATCTTCAGCAAACACTTTTAAACATATAGAAATAGAATTTTAGCCCAAAAAGAGGCTTCGTATTTCTATTTAATAAGCGGCCAAGATCCTAAAGGACTCAATATTATCCTTAGGTTAAAATCCTTAGAAAGTATCTATAGAAATATTCCCTCAGTTTTAACCATAGGAATATCCTATTAAAATATCTATTTGGGCATTTAAATATTAGCCCTATAGGAGGCTTTTTATTTCTACTAACTTATTTATTTATAAACCTGCAAGGTTTAGTACTTTCCCTAGGGTGAATATCCTATATAAAGTTTATAAAAGGGTAATCAATATTTTCAGAGGCTAAATAATATTTTATATAAATGGAGTACCATTTCTAGCTTTTCTTTTGTAAAGGAAATGCTACCATAAAGCTATTCTAATTTTCCAGGGGCAAAATAGTAATAAGATATGTCCAAAAATATTTTTCTTAGGTCAAGTATAAGATACACTATTTTCTTGAATTTTATCAATATTTTTGGAGGGGTAAAACTATTTTAAAGGAGACTATGGCTATTTACTGGATTTTCTTTATTCAAGAAATATCTTGATAAAAGGTTATTAATATTTTACGGAGACTTAGAATTGGTGAAATATACTAAGTTATATTTTTCATGGGTTCCAAAGACACTCTAGTATTTTACATAATTGTTCTAGGATTTTTAGAGGTATCTAAGTATATATAATAAGTCATATACATTTATTGAAATTTCCTAAATAGAGAAATCTCTGGAAAACTGTTTGAATAGTAACAGGCCGAAAGCTCACACTGTGCGGCCCAAGCTGGGTCCGGCCCACGCGCGGAAAGGCCTGCAGGGAGGCGCCCACGCCGAAGGCGTACTTTGGAAACCCGTCTTCAATAATATGACAGGTGGGGCCAATGGGCCCACCGGTCAGCCGTAGCGGAGGCTCTCCCGCGGGGTTTTAAAATAATATGAAAAGTGGGTCCCCGATGGCAGCGAGACGGTGCATTGTGTGCTGAATGATGATGTCAACATGACGTCGACGCGGCTCTTTCCTCCGGCCAGGGCTCCGGCGATCTTCGGCGATGGAATGCGACCGGTACAGTGCTCCATTTGTGGAGTTCTCGGGCTCTACAGACTCGGGAGGAGGATAGCTAGGACTTTGTTGTGTGTTTGATGTCGGAGGCGTAGTGGAACGGCGGCGCGACGTGGATAGGCGGCGGAGAACTACTGCAACCACGCGCATCCACACTACCGAGGTGCTGGAGTTCGAACAAAGGCTTGTAGAGCATCTAAGGACTACAAGAAGTATTACCGAGCCGTTGGTAGAGGCCGGGGAAGCTCGGGGAAGGCTGTCGGCGTGCAGGTGGCGGAGGCCGAAACAGGGGAAGAAGCGGGGGGAGCTTCGGGGGCTTCTCCCTTCGATTGCTCCCGGGGGAAGACGGCGGAAGCTCCAGGGAAGAAGTAGACCGAGGGAGGGCGCCCAATTTGTAGCCGTCGGTGTGAATTCAAGAAGAGGGCAGAGAGCTCCGGCGGCGGTGGAGGTGCTCTCCCGAGCGCTGTAGAGGGCAATAGGTCGATTAGGCGTGTCTAGAGCAATAGGAGGGGGAGTGTGAGAGGTTTAGGGGGTGGCCGGGACAGGGACTCACCGGGGAAGCGTCGCGGCGTTGGGGGCGTTCGGGCGATGGTAGCGGGGCGGAGAGGGGACAATGGAAGGGCAGCTCAGGTTAGCCTTTTATAGGCGCGGGGAGGACAAAGGGAGGAGCGCGTGGCGACAGGGCACTTCAATGCCCACGGTACGACGCAAGGACGGCGGCCGTCCTTGGAGGGGCAAATCGGGGATTCCGCGCGGTTGTCCTGGCCGCGGGTGGTACACGGCCACTTTAATGCGCGGGACGACGCGGAGCACGGCAGGGAACGGTGCGGAGCACGGGCTGCGCGGACGAACCGGCGAAGACGCGGCGTGTCGCGGTCGGGCGGCGTGGCAATTTGGTGCGGTGGCGATGCGGAGCGGAGCAAGGACCGCTGGTCTGTGGCATGGGCGGCGATGGCGTCACTGGTGACATTGTCACGGCTCGGGCTACATGGCGGCACCGTGGCTCGGTCGAAGGAGCAAGGATGGCGAGGCCGGGCGCTGCGGCTGACCGGCGAGCCCGGTTCGGACCAGAGAAGCAGAGCAACGGAGCGAAGAAGGAAGAAACAGGGGAGGCTCGGCTGGGCCGTGGTGGGCTTCGGCCGGGAAAGGAAAGAGGAAGGTGGGCCAAGCCCGGGGTAAAGCAGGCCGGGGAAGGGAGAGCGTGAGTTAGCCCAAGGGGCAAAATGGTAATTTCACAGTAGTTCATTCAATTTCAAATTTGAGTTCAAACTATGGAGGGAAAAGATGGTTTGAAAATTGGCTTCCCTAAAGGGTATAGATAGTAATTACTATTCATTATGCTGAAAATACTATTCATGATATGAAATTACTATTTCCCAAGCATTTTGATAAGTGTATTCACAATATACATATAATTCAAGTAATTTATTGAAAAATTAAAGTTTAGTGGAATTACTATTCGTGATTTGAAAATATAAGTGCCATTATATGTATATATATGCATATGATTACATAAGTAATATATATATACATTTACTTATTTATGGCATAGTTGCATTTGGAGAAAACCCAAAATCAAGATAGCTTTGAATTAAATGTAGTTTTGTCCAAATGAAAATATGATCTTTGCACAAGGCTATAATGGCATGAAGAGAGATATTGGCAAAAAGGGCAATTTGGTCAATTTATTACCTAATTCGAATTATATGGAAAAGCAAGGTCAAAAGATAGGTTTCACTATATAGCCTAATTTGGAAATTGATAAGATTTACCCTTTGCATGAGATATGTAAAGTGTAGGGTTCTAAATAGTGAATACCCCTATTGTAGGATTTTGAATAGTGCAAGGATGTCGGATTAGCATTAAATTGATTATTTATCAATATAGTTTAGCTTTTAGCGTATAATTAAGAAATAAACATTTTATAAGATGAGATATTTGAAAGCTTTAGAAAATGTCCAATTGATGCCCTTGAAATGCATACATAGATATATGTAGCAATTGCAATGATCATTGGCTCTTTGAAATTATTTTAAAGAGTAGCAAAATTAAAGGTTTGCACAAGTGGCCTATATTTGAATATAGATTTGGATATATGCCATGAAGCAAACCCTTTAATGAGATTCAAATAAAAGGGAGATATATTGAATATGTTTTACCTAACACAAAACATCTTAGTTAAGAGTACAAGTATATTTGTATCATTGAGTCAAAAATAATAATGTTTAAGACATAAGCCTTCCAAAACATTAAGAGCATTATTATTATTTTAGAATTTTCAAAAATTTTACAAATCCCCAAAAATGGGATGTTACATCACGATACATAAAGTTAAAGTTATGGTGTTGCTTCTCGATTTCTCATGACAAAGACGGCACACAGCAAATCGTACTCTCTTATTTGATTTATCAACTTTTAGAGTGTTATTTAAGAAACGAAGTTAGTGCTCGGTCACTTGTCGCCGAGGCAAGGTCAGTGCTTGGCCACTCATCGAGGAGGCGAAGTCAGCGCGAGGTCATCTGGTCATCCAACATCGAGGAAAAGTCAATATGGTGCGAACCAACGCCAAAGTAAAGGCAACACAAGGCCACCCATCAAGGAGACTGAGGCAGCATGGGGTAGTCTGGTGTTGAGGTGAAGACAACAAAGGGCCACCTGTCAAGGAGGCAGAGTCGCACGGGGCAACCCGGCATAAAGGCAGAGTTGGGATGGGTCGTCCATCATCGAGGTGAGGTCTGCATAAGGCCACTCTTCGAGAAGGCAAAGTCAGCGCGAGGTTGTCCAAGTCTGTCAGGCACAGAGGTGAAGTCAACACGTGGCCATGCAATGCCGAGGCGAATATGACACACAACCACCCGTCAATGAGGCAGAGTCCGCATAGGGAAACCTCATGTGGAGGCGGAGTCGACATAGGGCTCTTCGACGCCAAGGCAAATTAGTGCGAGGCCATACGTCAAGGAGCTGGCGGAGTTAGCACGATGTCGCCTGGGTTCGTCCGACATCGAGGCATAGTCTACACAAGGCTGTGCAATGTCGAGGTGAGATCGGCGTGGGCAGGGCCATCCGAATCCATCCGTCATCGAGATGAATTTGACACTGGGTCATCCAACGTCGATGTGAAGATTATCCCAAATAATGCAACCTTTATACGAATTGTCGTATCTAGCAGCCAAAGTTCTTATCTAATGCCTTAGAGGAAGGAATTCTAGATTCTCCTAGATAAGTAAAATATTAGGATCGTACAGGATCAAGTCTCCTACTATCAATTGAAGATCCAAACATTTGATGCATATGGAGACTACAAAAGAACCTCTACCCCCCTCGGCAAGGTACATGTTGAAAATGCCAAACAGAAGAACCTGCATTGCAGAAACTCAAGAGCTTAAGCACTATGGCTCTACGCGTCACAGCAACCTACTGGTGCCCGTGGCATGGCCGGTGGTGAGCTAATGCAGCGACACCACAAAGTCCGGTCGACCAAACACTACTGCACGAGTTCCAATAGTTAATCAATGCAACAACTGTGCCCAAGAGACAAGAGGCCTAGGGCTACTAGGAAGCCACCTTGGTGTGGAAGTGGTAGGGGAGGGAAGGAGTGTGCCGATGATGAGGTTGAAGATGGCAGCCAAAGAAAAGGAGACAATGACCACAAGCTCCGATGATCTGCTGGTCAACTGCATGGCAAGGGAAGATTAAGGGGTTTCCTAGGAGTGTTTTGACAGATGCAGAGGGCCAGGGAGCTTACTGGTGGTGAGGAATTCGAAGAGGGGGCGATTCCAACCGATGGTGCTAGTGGACCTCTCCAGCAATCTATAAAGGAGCATAGGCCAATTAGTCTTAGCGAGTAGTAAGTTAGGGGGAGAGAGGGCGGTGGAGCAGACAACAAGGGATAGAGCTCACCGTGGAGGCTAGGCAGCGACGTTGGACCTCGGCTAGAGGTGGTGATGAAGGAGGGGGGAATAGATGTGGGCTTTGAATGGATAGGGATGGCTCTCTAGGGAGAGGAGCTTCGTCCTTGCTTAGGTGGCGTGGCATTTAGGGAAGTAGGCGACGTGGCAGTGCCTCGTCCACTGAGGCTATGGCGGCCGGTTGGACACATCATCTCCAGTCCAGGGACGAGACGGTGTGGTCATGCCAGCAGTAGCGAAGCTCGACCGGTGGCACGGTTGAGGGCACGCCGACAAGCCACTCCGACCCAGGATAGAGAGAGGGAGAGAGGGAGGGAGTGAGAGAGAGTGCGAGCTGCTGGGTCTAGGCTAGTGAGTGGGTCAAGGGAGAGGGGAGAGGTGGGCTGGGCCAAAAAGGCCTAGAGCTGAGACATATCGAAAAAAGTAGGCCCAAGAAAAAAAAAATTGGATTCAAATTTAAAATCCGAATTTGAAATTCTCTTGAATTTTTGAATTTGCAAACTTGCATCTCAAAATATTTTGAAAATTCTAAATTTAGGGTGTTACACTTAGTCACCCTACTAGCTAGCGTCGGCTCGAGTAGCCTGGCGGCTTTGGACTCCCTGTAATTAGTCCCTGAATATTTTGAACTGTCGCCACTTAATAGAATTGCCAGAGTTCTTTTTTTAAAAAAAAATTATAAGCTAGTGAGTATGAATTTATAGTTAGGGATCTAGAAGATTGATTAGAGAAAAAAGAGAGAGGAAGTTAGATGATTTATCCATATGAAATCGATCCAATATAACAAGAGGAATACTATTCAATGCTATACAATTGGCGAAGTATATATCATGTGGACAGGCATTGCACACCTATGCATGATTAACTAAAGCACCTAGCTGCATGCGCTTGTACCAAAAAGACACTTCAGTTCCGAAACTACGATTTGCACCCCCACATACTAGAAGCACAATGCTAACATATATATTGACCTATTTATAGCAAACCGATGATCATAATGCGGCTCCATAGCATCAATATATTAATCTGTTGAATTATTCAGAATGTAAAATGCAATTGAGTTGTTATGTATCTGTTTTATTTACAATTATGGTGACGTGCGTTGATGCATCTAACAACTAACAAACCTCGTTTAAATATTATTCTAATCTGTTAAATTATTCATTCCTAACTCATTTACAGCTTGCAAGCTTGTTGTCCTACAAAGTCATACACGCCCAGCAATTTTGGTGGGTCTCCTTCGACTATTTCTGTGTGATGGCAATCATATTAGATTCTTTGGTTGGGTCATGTGCCAGGAAACTCGAAGAAATCATTACAGAAGAAGCAGTACTCATTCTAGGTGTAAAAGAAGAGCTAAGAGAAATGCAGAGAACAACGAAGCAAATACAATGCTTTCTTAGTGATGCCGAGCAGAGGAGGATAGAAGATTCAGCGGTTAACCACTGGCTGGGTGAGCTAAGAGATGCCATGTATGATGCTGATGATATTATTGACTTGGCTAGATTGGAAGGAAGCAAGCTCCTAGCAGACCATACTTCATCTTCATCATTGAGAAAGTCCAGTGCATGCACCGGCTTATCATTTTTCTCTTGCCTTCTAAATGTTCCGAGACATCACAAGATTGCTGTTGCAATCAGAAACCTCAACACTGACCTTGAGAAGATAGCAAAGCGGGGTGACAGATTTCTAAAACCTCAGATTCTGCAACCTAAAGAGAGAGTTTCAGCATCAAAGCTGACAAAACCTGGACCACTCGTGGAGCCTAATCTTGTGGGGAAGGAGATTCGACATGCTTGCACAGATTTGGTGAAGCAAGTGCTGGAACACAAGGAGAACAAGACCTACAAGATTGCTGTTGTTGGAACAGGTGGGGTCGGAAAGACAACTCTAGCTCAAAAAATATATAATGACCAGAAAATAAAAGGTACATATACCAAACGAGCTTGGATTTGTGTTTCTCAGGACTACTCTCAAGTTGACCTTTTGAAAGTACTTCTTCGAAATTTTGGGGTACATCACGAGCAAAGTGAAACTGTGGGTGAGCTACAAGGCAAGCTTGCGAGCGGTTGAAGAGACGAGTTTCTTTCTTGTCTTTGGATGATGTCTGGCAGCCTCGGTGTGGACCGATCTAATGAGAACTCCATTACATGCTGCAGCTAAAGGAATAGTTATATTAACCACTCGACATGATACAGTTGCACAGGCAATTGGGGTGGAACATGTGCGTCGAGTTCAGTTGATGTCACAAGAAGTTGGATGGGAGCTTCTTTGGAAGAGTATGAACATCGATGAAGAGACACAGGTGCAAATTCTGCGGGATATAGGAATGGAGATTGTTCGTAAATGTGGCGGACTTCCTCTAGCAATCAAGCTTATTGCTAGTGTTCTAGCAACTAAAGAGAAAACAGAGAATGAATGGAGAAAGTTTATAAACAAAAGTGCCTGGTCCATGAGAAAGCTTCCTGCCGATCTTAGAGGAGCTTTGTATTTGAGCTATGATGAGCTACCTCAATATTTAAAGCAATGTTTCCACTATTGCGCCTTGTATCCAGAAGATCGTGTGATACATCGTGATGATCTTATCCGGTTTTGGGTAGCTGAAGGTTTTATAGAAGAGAAAGAAGAGCAACTTCTGGAAGATACAGCTGAAGAATACTTCAATGAGTTGGTACAGCGGAATCTCCTTCAACCAGATCTTTTATATTTTGACTCTGAGAAGTGCAAAATGCATGATCTTTTAAGGCAGCTTGCTCAACATTTGTCTGCAGAAGAAAGCTTTTGTGGAGACCCACAATCATTAGATGCTGCAACTTTCTCCAAACTACGACGTGTTTCAGTTCTGACTGACAAGGATTCTGTAATGCTTCCCAATGTAGAATCGCAGCAGAACAGAGCAAGGACTTTGCTTACTATGTCTACCAAGACACCAAGGGTTGAAAAAGCAATTTTTAATATACTTCCACGAATTCGTGTTCTAGATCTGACGGGTTCATCGATACCGAGCATTCCAGATTGTATAGGAAAAATGATCCATCTACGGTTACTTGATCTTAATGGGACCGACATATCTTATCTTCCGGAGTCCATTGCTTCTCTCATAAACCTTCAAGTGTTGAACTTGCAGGACTGTAATGCTTTGCATAGTCTTCCTTTGGCAACCACCAAGTTGTGCAATTTAAGGCGCCTTGGCCTTAGATTTACACCAATAAACCAGGTTCCAAAAGGAATAGGCAAATTGAAAATCCTCAATGACTTGGAAGGATTTCCTGTTGGTGGTAGCAATGGAAATGCTAAAGCACAAGATGGATGGAAGATGGAAGAGGTTGCTGGCCTTATGCAGTTGAGGCGGCTTAACTTGATTCAATTGGAAAGATCCGTTCATTGCAGTGCAGGTCCACTGCTAGCAGACAAAAAGCATCTCAGATATTTAGATCTATCCTGTAGTGCAGCACGCACAGCTGAACCATATTCAGAAGGAGGTGTTAGCCGCATCGAGAACATCTTTGAGCAGCTAATTCCTCCGCACAGCCTGGAAGAACTAGTTATTTTGGGATTCTTTGGTCGCAGGTACCCCACGTGGCTTGCTACTGCTCATTTGTTTTCGATGACGAGCTTGATTCTCTTTGACTGCTACTCCTGTGTGCATCTTCCACCACTTGGTAAGCTACCTAGGCTGAAATATTTCAGAGTTGAACGTGCAACCGTGATTACGAAGATCGGGCCCGAATTTGTTGGATGTGCGGTCCATGATCTCAGATCCACGGAGACGACTGCTTTTCCCATGCTCGAATGTTTTGTCATTCGTGATATGCCCAACTGGGAGGAGTGGTCCTTGGTTGAAGAAGAGGAGGAGGAGGAAGAAGCAGCGGAAGCCCTGCCTCAAAGTCCAAGGTTGCCACTGTTCCCTCGTTTGACTATCTTGCTACTTCAGGGGTGCCCCAAGCTGAGAGCCCTCCCACGGCAGCTTGGACAGGAGGCCAGCTGCTTGAGGAAGCTTCATTTGATAGGATTAAGCTGCTTGAAGGTAGTGGAGGACCTCCCATTCCTCTCCGAGCTCCTTGTCCTCAAGGGATGCCCAGGCCTGGAGAGGGTCTCCAATCTTCCACAGGTGCGAGAAGTGCGTGTAAGATCCTGCCCAAATTTCCACCGTGTTGAGGAGTTGGGCAGTCTGCGACAGCTGTGGCTGGGTGATTGCATGCGACACATCTCGCCTTTGTGGGCTGCCCGCCTTCAGCAGCAAAGATCGCCACGGTGCATGGCGAGGACCTAGATGTCTACACGTGGCAACGTGCTGATAAGTGAGATGCTCAACTACGTGCGTGACCATGCAGATGCATGTCGAGGTACGGTACGACCATCCTTTGCCCGTACATTATATTAATTTGAGTTTACTGCTCTATGTTTTAATTATGCCCTAGTTTCGAATTCAAACCAGGTCAAATAAGGCAATGCGTATTTTATGTACCATGCATGCATCGCATATGTGTACCATTGCTAGCAGTTGAGTTATATAAGCAAACATGCCATAGTTATACTAGCTAGCAGTTGAGTTAGGTCATATAAAAGAGAAGAGGCCCAAGATTTGCTTTGGTCAATATGAAAGGAAATGCAAATATTGAACAACATGTGACAGTTGTAATTGCCTTGTCTTAATAAAGTGTTGATTGAAAAACTAATATATATAATCATGTTTATTCTTTTCGCAGGTTGCTATACATATTGAGGAGTTGTGCAATTTAGTCATCTAATTATTATTTTACCATCTTATTTTACTATAATTATTGTCCATGCAAGATTAAAAAAGAGAAATCACAAAAAAAGAGAAAAATTCAAAAACAAAAAAAGGTAGTTTGTGTGGGATTGTACATGTTTTTCTTTTCCTTATTTTAAATGTTTTCTTTCTAGGTGGGTTGGTTGGTAACTCCGCCTATGTCATTTCAACAGTACCACTAAATGGCATAGCCGGTCCCAAGCCTGGAAAAAGGAGGAGGGATTAATTTTGTATGCATTACTTTTGGAAAAAAACCATTCATACATCATAGAAAAGACTTTTCTTAATGGTATCTAGTTTTATTGAATTCCTACAATTTTTTTCCTCGGTTAGAGATAAAGCACCTGGTACAGAGTCCTTTTTTTCCAGTAGAATGATTATTGTGCCGATAGTTCTTCTCATACATCACTCCACTTGAAATACCGAACTAGACGACTAGAGGAGGTGAATGGGAGCTTTAAAGAATTTCTTCGAACCGGTGCACCTCGAATCCATCTGTCCCTCCAAGAACAAGAACACTCAACAACTATATGTACCTCTAGTTGCACAGGTGAGAAACCATGCTAAAATGAGGGGAATTTCAAACCATATTCCTGGTTATTGAGTGCTCAAACAAAAGAAAATTCGTGCAAGGGTTGTTGAGGCATAAGACAAAACAGCCTAACACCAAAAGCACTTTTAGAAAGCAAACAGGAATATTCCAGCAGAAATTGATTCTGATCACAGGAGTGGTTGCTGGCTTTCTTGAGCTCCTAAAATTATGGAAATTTTTCTCCCTATGCCTTGATGAGTCATGCAGTCTCCAACCAAGTTTCAGATGAAAAATCCTCACAAAAAAAAATCTTCACCTTCAGCTTCAGGCCACTGACGGTGTTCCTCTTGAGAATCCTACTCGCTACCGCCACCTTGTTGGGAGCCTTGTCTACCTTGGCATCACTCGCCCTGACATCTCCCACACCGTCCACATCCTTAGCCAGTTCATGGCTTGCCCCACCACCATACACTATAGTTAAGAGTTACCTCTTCAGTCGGGTCTCAATGGTACATCTCTGGATCGTTCGTCATCAAGATGAACACCACTTGGATGACCTTGACTTGGAGGCGGGCGTATTCTCCCGAGAATCACTAGCTTGACTCCGCACTAGTCGGGTCAGGGCGCCTGAATATCCAACACGAATTGTGACATGTCTCCTATTGGACCGAATGTCGACTTCTGTCAGTCGGATCTGAATGTCATGATTTGCAACAGGGAGGATAAGGTGGGGTGACACTGATCACTCGGCTACGTCCATCTTTTTGGTATGCCTCTCCGTGGGGCCAATAGCCAGCATGCCGACCAGTCGGATTGGATACCAAATATCTTTTTAAAGGCTTGAGATTTCCTCTTGAGTCCTTTGCAACTATGTTGTTTGATCAGCAGGTTACTCGGCGAGCTGAACCGCATCAACCGAACGAAGACTGATGTCACTCGGATTACACTTGATGAGCTGCAAGCTGAACCCAGAATCAGAACAACTCAGCTGCGAAGCACTCGGGGGGCTACTGTGGACAATATGGGCCCCGGGTATTTGGAGACAGACGATTGGACGCACCACCTCCTTGGGCCAAGTCGCATGGATCTTCTAGAAGGCGGGCTTGGAGGACAGCACGGCCCGACCTGCCCTACTAAGAGTAGGATCCTAATTCTACTCGAATACGTGGAGATAAGCGTAGCCGACTCGGTTATATCCCTTATCTTCCTTATACGGACTAGGAAACTAATCTGTAACCCAGCCCCTTGCACTATATAAAGGGGTCAGGGTCTCTAGTTCGGCATCTACATCTTGGTTCTGACCATCTTTTGTCATTGTTCTCATGCAATCTCGACGAGAACACGCGATCATCGTGATCACCTTTTGATCATTGTGATTGACACCCCATAATACAAATCCACGAGCACAGGAGTAGGGTGTTACCTCTTTCCGAGGGCCCAAACTTGTATAAATCTTGCCCCCTGTGCTACCATAGAGTTGTGATCTTTCGTATAGCCCTATAAAATACATTGCCGACACAATTCCTCGACAATCATGGTGACGTCTCTCATCTTCTTCTCGCTCCCGTCGCCGAGCTTCAATGTCTTGCGAAGGTCGCGGTTTGTCGTTGTTGCCGGAGCGATGAGTAGGTGCTGCGGTAGTCGTTGTCATCGTCACCACAAGTCGGGGGACGTAGGAGCCGCAAGTCGGCGTTACACGAGACGCCAGTCGGGACGTCGTAGGAGCCGTAAGTCGGGACGGTGTAGGACCCTCGCCGTGATCTCCGGGATGAGATCTGCTTTATCGTCAAGGTCCACCATGCCCTTGCTGAAGTGCACCAAGGATCACTGAGGTGCCGAGCAAAATTCACGTCGACCTCCATCTTCGCGCGGGATTCACGTTACCTCTGCGCAGTCTGTCTTCAAACGGTCACCACAGTCACATCCGAACTTGGTTTTCGATGATCTTACACTCGTTGGAAAGATAACGAGATAAGCTTTCCAGCGCATCCAAAACCACCCCGAAATTCCTTCCGAGTCAGCAGGAAACCACAATGCAATTTCTGTCCAGATTCTAGACGCGAATAGATCGCATTTTCTTCTTGCGTTCGCTTCGCGGTTAAAGTTGTCTTCCGATCGGATCTGATCCGATTTTTCGAGGGCAAGTTTACCGAGGTTGTTGATGATGAAATCCAAGCCTTTAAAACAGAAAACTTGGCCGAGGGTTAATTCGACGGCGCTGCCGCCGAGAGATGCCATCGAGTTTGATGAAGATGATCTTAGCGCTGCCCCTACCTGGCACACCAACTGTTGATGAATTATGTCAGCAATATACTTTATGGGGCTATGCGTAAGACCGAAATCCGATGGTAACACAGGAGACAGATTTATACAGGTTCGGGCCCTCTGCGGTGGAGGTAATACCCTACTCCTGTACTCATGGATTGTATTGGGGTTGATCTCGATGGATCAATGTTGAGGATGACTATGGATCGATGTTGTCTCTCCTACCGAACTAGAGGCCCTGTCTCCCTTTATAGTGGAGGAAGGTAGGGTTACAGATAAGTATCCTAGTTGGTTATAGAAACTGGGGATAGAGATAGAAAGTCATATCTCTATCCTTTCTTGCCGAGTACGTAAGCACCGGATTACAACTGTGCCTTCTTGTGATACAAGTCAGGTCTTCATGCGGGGCAGGCCCATCTTCTAGATGGTAGGCGTGACCCTGTTCCATGAGGTGGTCCGTCTAATTTGTCTCCGTGAGGATACCCAGGGACCATGTTATCCACAGGGTGTGACTGACGCGGAGTGCAACCGGTAGGGACAGGTCCCACACATAGAATAGAGACAGAGTTGAGCAGTTCTGCATCCAGCAAAGGTGGCCTTAGGGCTATCTTGTGTCTCGCTAGGACATGGAGACATGCACACCGAGTAAATGAAGGAAAGCTAAGTCCTTTTGGGTGTCAGGTTTCGAGAAAGAAAAGGTGTAGGGTCCCCTTCGCACCGTATAATTTACATCAACGGGAACCCAAACACATAAAATAGGAGAGAGTTTTAAGAGATCCAACAGATCTACAGCCAAAGGCAACCATTTTGAGTGTTGTTTTTAAGAGCAAGGTAGTTATGCCGGTTCTGAAGACGAAGCGCTCAGGGAGGCTAAAGATGATCCAACAAGGAGGTTAGGCTGGATGATGATGAAGTTAGCGGTGATCTGTCCATGGTGTCGGATGGGTCAGATAGTGAAATCAGCGATGAGATTAGCAGTGGAAGCAAATTAATTATCGAGGGTCAAACTACAGGTCAACAAGATGTCGTCCTACACCAATTTCAATTTGGTGAAGTTTGATGGTACAAGTAACTTTAGTTTGTGGTAGATGAAGATCAATGTTCTCTTCATGTAACTAGGAACCTTGAAGGCTCTTCAGGATAAGAAACCAAAAAAGATAGAGGATGACGATTGAGAGGAGATACAGCTACGCGCAGCTGTGACTATATGTACCACGTGATGGACCCAACGACACCAAAGAAAATATAAGATAAATTGTCCAGACAATTTTTGTCCAAGAGTTTGACCAATAAGATGTATCTAAGGCAAAAGATGTTTGGGATAATGATGTAGGTGGGGTCTAATCTCGTAGAACACGTGAATGTCTTTAATCAGTTTGTTGCGGATCTAACAAATCTAGATGTGACGATTAAAGATGAAGACAAAGCTAGGGGTGTATTTGGATGGCGTCCCTGACACGCCACGCCAATCCTCGGCGCGCCCTCGCGGGCGAGCGAGCGTTGGCGAGCGATGGCGCGACATTTCCGCGCCCGTGCCATCGCTCACTCGCGCGTGGAAAAGGCACGACGCGCCGTCGCGCGGGCGTGGGCGAGGCCGGCATCGGCTGCGTTCCAAACGCACGCCGATTTCCACGGCGCGCCGTCGATTGGAATGGCTCGCGACGGACGCGATCCAAACAAGTCCTAGATCTTCTTGGCTCGTTACCATCATATTATGAGCATCTAGTTACGACATTGACATATGGAAATGACAGTATCTGAGAATATTACAATGACAGTACTAGCTCAAGTATAAAGGAGAAAAAACAACATAGTGGAGGTTCCTCATGGTGATGCGTTGTCAATTAAAGGTGTACATAGCGGAACATTGATGGAGAAGAAGAGCAAGAAGAAAAGGGTGCGGTGCTTTGAGTGTAAGAAATGGGGACATATGAGGAAAGATTATCCAAGGAAGGGAGCAAGGTGCTAATGTGGCTGTGGCTAAGAGTTACTCAGATATACTCTTAGTATGAAGTATAAAGTTAACTAAAGCATGTATGTATGTTAGACTCTGTGTGTTTTTTTTATGTAACACATAAAAAAGAGTGGTTCTCTTCATACATGGATGGCGATCTTGGTTCAGTCTACTAGAGAGATGACATGGTCTACCATGCCATTAGAGTGGGTGACATCAAGATTAAGATGCATGATGGAGTTGACTGGTAGTTCATGGTGTGAAGCATGTGACAGAACTAAGGAGGAATCCGATTTTACTTGGGACCTTAGTATTCCATGGTTATGCGGATGGAAATACCATCAGGATTATGAAAGGTGGTGAGATTATGATTGAGGAGAGAATGGCTTCACACCTACATAGGCTACATGAGAGTACAATTTGAGGTGCAGAGAGTACTGTTGTAGGAGGAGTCACAAAGAAGTCAGGGTTCAAAAGGACAACAGCTTTTGTTCCGGATCTGGTGGGTATGAGGCCAAGTCAAACTCGTCACGCGGCTCTCAATAAGCTGCATAGTCTCAACTCGAGTGAGAGTATATGGATGTTCACATAGGACAATTTTGAGCTTATGTCACATATGTGTATGAATAGGTTAGCTTTTGGACACTGAGTTATAATAGATAGGGTAGCTAAGAGTTTGAATCGGTCTAAATCCTAGGCCCTATATAAATGGGCATTGCCATTGTAACCCACTGTGAAGACTTAGTTGTAGCAAAAAGCACGCAAGGGGGTCAATGGTCAACTTGTAGCCATGACACGTGTGGCCCAGTGTCCTTGTGCTTTTGGGGAGGAGCACCTGCGTAATCGTGCCACATAGATTTAAGAAGTCGTGCCAAACTATGTTACAAATCATCGTGTCCCCGGTGTTCAGTGTTCTTGCATGGCCTCGGTCTTTTTGCATAGCGTTAAATTCCTAATAATTTTAGAGCAAACAAATAGCAATACAGGCGGTACTACCTGCTAAGGAGTCACAAACATACAATTAACAGAAACGATATTGCAAAGTTTATCTTATGATGATAATCAATGCTTTCATGCTCCAAGAAGACCATTTGTTAAAATCAAACCCTCTCAATCAGGTGCTGAGAATTAATATCAAGTATAATCCTTGCACTACCAGAGAAATGAGCATCACAAACGGTCTATCACAAGAGGTTATCACAAGCGGTTCAAAAGGTCCTACCCTGGAGAGCCCCTTTACAAGCGGTTGGGAATACGAACCCCTTGTAAAGCCTGGGTTTTACGAGAGGTTCGTGTCCCCAACCCCTTGTAAAGCCTCTACAAGCGGTTGGAGACACGAACCCCTTGGCTTTACAAGGGGTTCGTGTCCCCAACCCCTTGTAAAGAGGCTCTCTAGGCTAGGCAGGCTTTACAAGGGGTTCGGGACACGAACCCCTTGTAAAGCCCAGTTTTCGAAATGTTAAAAGAAAAGCTTGCCTTATCCTATCAGAGAGCGCGCGTGGGATGAGTTGGCTAGCAGGGTGAGGCGTGGGTCACGAGAAAGGTGAGGTACTGGGTTCGAATCCCACTCCTTCCAAAAATTATTTCTCTTTTTAACCGGTACTCAGCAGTACTAAACCGCTTGTAGAGAGTGATTCACTGGTAGTATTGCCACATCACGGGAAGCTAGGGATAATCAGAGGAAAGAGCAGTGTGCATAAAAAGGTATCGCTATCCTTCATCCGAATCATCCTTCGTATTCACAATATTTCTGAAAGAGTATGTCATATGTACAAATTGCAAAATTACACAATCACTTTACTCCCACGTGGCTCTTCACGTCTCAACCCTTGCATGGAGCCCTAGGCGCCACTACTCGTGAAGCTTGAGCCCGAAATCCAGCGGATAATAAATCACGCGAAGGTACGCGTGGTTTTCTTTCGGGTAGTCACTGCTACGTAAACGTGCAAAAATACCGACAGAACAGTACCAGGTAGATTTAAACCAGTACTAGAGTGAGCAGCAGAACCCAGTACCGGTTCGTAATTTTTTAGCTGTAGTATCGGTTCGTGACTCCCTCTAGTACCGGTTTGTAACACGAACCCGTACTGGAGAGCCCTCTGGCAGGCCAGCTAGCATGGGACTCATTAGTATGGGTTTGTTTTACAAACCAGTACTGGAAGGGGGCTCTCCAGCACCGGTACGTGCTACGAATCCATACTGGAGCCTCGTTTCAGAACAGATCAAATGGAATGCATATTCTATTAATATCAGAACGCGTGAGTGGGTGGGTTGGTTAGAAGACTGAGGTGGGAGTCACGAGGTGCCAGGTTCGAATCCCACACACTTTGATTTTGCAATCGGTAAGAAAAGACGTAATCAACTTTACCTAGCTGATTAGATCTGTATTGTAGAAGAGCTACAATACTAAAAAACAAGCCCAAACAAGAGTGTAAGATAATTATCATATTAGATTATATCTAAACCGATAGATTCAAGGGGTAACCAATTTACTATACAGCCAATGAAATCAACTGAATAGTAGAGCTACAGGTAAACAGATTCGACTAAACCAATGAGTTTATTTGGCCAATAGAACAAAGATAAACTTATTGTCGATAAATAGTAAACTATAAATTGGTAGAACGAGGATAAATAGATTATTAACTAGATTGTAAAACCATATTAGCCGATAAAACGAGGATAAAAATCTACCGTCAATAAATGTGTTGAGCAGTAGAAAGAGGACCAAACCTAACCCTTAGTCAAAACGGCGATGCGCAGTAATATCGACTAAAATAGTATTTCGACTAAAAAACGACACAAACCCATAGATCGAACCCAATCGATATAGTACTTATCTGCAAGCAACTCCTAGGGTGTACCCTGAAGCTGATTGAGAAGGTGATGCACAACAAGTCGATCAAAGATAAAATACGGCAAAACTACACTAAATTAGACTAAAATCGACAGAAAGTAAATGACATATGAAAGTAAATTTGATTAATTGATGTTCGTCCTTTTACACGTCCCACGTTACATATTTATACACAAACATATATCGATCAGGACACTAACTTCGTAAACTAACCTCGTAAACGGTAGGTTTTAACCTATTATTTTCTATTTTATCTATTAGCTTACATGCACAATCCGATACACTATTATAGCCGATTCGATTAATATCCAACTTAGCCTAATTATAACCAATTACAACATTTTTTATATCAATCGGCTTATCCAAATTTTGATGTAGACGGGTAGAAGAGCTTGTTCCGGAAAATAAAATTGTGCAATACCGGCCATCCAAGCAGCCCATGTCAAAATTGCATATAATTAATGCAGGTCGGTATGATACTGGCCATCCAAGCAGATAGGGTTTTAAATTCCATTTTTGACCCAAATTCTGTTTAGGTCCTATTTTTGGATTTTATTTCCTCGATTTTTCATTAAAACTCGACCAGACTTTCATTTTTGTAATTTAAATCAGAAGGAGCGAGCAGGCAAAAGAAAATTTCCGGGATTTTTGGTTTCACTATGGAAATCATTCGGTTTCACTATGAAATTAAAACGGGAAATCAACATTCCCAAGGAAATCAAGATAAGAAATCATTCGATTTGAAGCTAATTTTTCCAAATAAATTGCAGTTTAAGCAAAATCTCTTTTTAATGCATGTTTAAAAATTTAAAATTTAAAATTTTGTTTCAATTTTTCGACCATATTCCGATCCCAAATTTCGTTCTACACCGATTTAACCATTTCCGCCGCGGTACCGTTGTGTGAGGGTTCAACAATTTTTCACTGCCGGACGATTTTCCGCGGGATCTGAACCAACAAGCAGGCCCAAGCAGGGCCTTATCTAGATTAAAAGATGTAATATACTCAACACATTAACTTAACCGCGAAGAAATACAACACGTACACAAAGAAAATACGCAAACAGGGCTAATACGTGTCGTACACATACAAAATACGCAAGGAGGGCGTACATGTGATCATATTCGTAAAACAAAAGCATGCAAACCGAAACAGGCAACACCAGCACACACACTACAGTCACAGAGCTACGTAGATACGTACACTGAGAGTCACGCAGGCGAAGCACAGAGCGACTCGTATGAACGCATGTAATGGAGGATATTTTATTTTATTTTTTGGACACACTGCCTACGCGACGGCCCGATCGACTCATCGAGCGGCTCAGTGCTGGCCTGGGAGCTTTTCCTTGATCTTGTCCATCAGGCCCTTCTTCTCGCCAGCGTCGGTCGCGGCGCCGGTCATTCCCGCGTGCCCTTGCTGCCCGTAGGCACCGCCGGTCGCCGTCGCCTGCTGCTGGCCGTCCTTGTGGCCGCCGGGAAGCTTCTCCTTGATCTTCTCCTTGATGCCCTTCTTCCTCCTCCCGCCCATGCCATCGTCCTCAGGTGACTAAACAGTACACGTCGGCGCATGTTAATTTAACAACGAAACACGCATAGCAAAGACCAACACAGAGAGAGGGGTACGTACGGAGCTGGAGCTGCCAGAGCGGTGCAGGACGCCTCCCGTCTTGTGCTCCTCCCTCGCCGGCTGGAACTGCCCGCCGGCGTTGGCGCCCGCACCGTGTACTCCCATGCCGCCGGCGCCGTGTCCGGCCACCGGGTTGCCGTACTGGTCGACGCGGCTAGTGGCATGGCCGGGCTGCCCCTGGTACTCCATCTCGACTACAGCTTAATTTCACACCTGTCTAGCTCAGTCTCTCACTTGGAATCTTTGGACTTATGCTTCGATCAATGTGACTTGCTATGCGAGTGGAACTCGTGATGCGGCAGTGTGCAAGGCTGGGTGTCCATTTATACTACTGCGAGAGGGTTAAAGAATGGGGATTTGGGAGGCCACGGCAGGGGGGTACGTGTACATGCATGGCTGGGTCGGCATGCAGGCCGGACTGGTCGTCTTTGGCGTAAAGACGGATATATCGCTAGTACGTGTGCATGTGCGAGGCCGGCCGGCGTGTCGGTGGCGCCACGTACGTCTTCGGGTGTTTTCCAGAAGAGTGGCCGGATATCCATAAATCGTTGTCCATATTGACACAACTATTGTAACTTATTTATTAAACCCACAAAAATTATTATATTATTAAAGTATTCTTTAAGAGCAATTTATACATATGATTTTTATATACTCAATCTAAATATTTATAGCTAAAGTTTTAAATCTTTTAATTGTACATACTTCAAACGATACGTATTTGTGACTGGAGGGGACACTACTACAGAATTGGGCATCACAACCGGTCCATCAGAAGCGGTTTGGTGCGAACCCGTTGTAATCTTCGTACTAGAACCGGTTCGTGGGCAACGGGCGGGAGAGGGCTTCCAGAAGCGGTTTGAAACAAGAACCGCGTGTAAAGTCCCACCTCTACAACCGGTTTGTGTCCCAAACCGGTTGTGGATTTCCAGAACCGGTTTGAGACACCAACCGGTTGTAAAAGGCAAGCTCTAGAAGCGGTTTGTCTCTCAAACCGGTTGTAGAACCATCCCGCCCAGCGCATTTAAAACATCTTCTTCCTCCCGAGGGCGCGGACCTGTGAGCGGAAGTGTTAACAGGAAGGGCCGAGGTCTTGTTCAAGGAGGTCTTGTCCAATTTTTCAATTGAGGTGATTTAGCTGCAAATTAAGTGGTTCAAGGTTAGTAACGTCATGTTAACATCCTTCTCACCTAAGTATTGTTGTTTTTTTTGCATTGGATGTGGAGAAATGTTGATTTGTTCTTTGTTGAAAAGTGTGTATTTGTTTGCTAGCTAGCTTCACCAAAGTGAAAAGTTTCTTTGCTTGTTTACTAGCTACCTAACTTGTTTTGAGCTAGCTTGATCATCTAATTTTAGGAGTTGATCTCAAAATGAAGTTGTTAGCTTTAGGATCCAAAATTTAACGATAAATTTTCTAGCTAGCTTGATCACCCTAATTTTAGGAACTAATTATTGGAGTATGAAATAAATATGGCAAAAATTAGAAGGAAAAAATAAAAAGGTAGAAAGGGAAAAATAATTCGTTAGATTTAGTTAAAAATTATAGAAGGATTAAAAATAATTAAAAATGTAACAATTAGTTATTTATTTGTGCAATAAATGTGAAGGGTAAAAAATTTTAGTTAGGTTTAGTTAAAAATGTATAAAGATAAAAAAATTACAAAGGTAGAAAGGGAAAAATAAATAGGTTCAAAATTGTAGAAGGAGAAGAAATAATTTTAAAAATGTAACAATTAGTTAGTTTTAGTTCAATAAATGTAGAAGGACAAAAAAGAATTAGTGTAGGTGGATTTTTTGTTGCAGCAAAAAAATATTGTCTTTAATTATAGACTGAAGAAGAACAAAAAGTAATTAGAAAGGTAGATCTCAGTGCTTGTGAGCTTTATATTTTGAAATGTAACTAAATTTTTTTAATAAAATATAACTTGGTGTAGATGAACCGGCAATGGATGTACAATGCGGACCGTCGCTCCAGAGAGTTCATTGATGGCGTGCAGGGTTTTCTGGATGCGGCCGTTGCCTTCTTGCTGCAGGCAGCTACATATGTTGTCCGTGTGTAGACTGCAGAATGGGAAGGAGCACTCCCACCGATGGCGAGGTTATGAACCATTTGATCATGAGAGGATTCATGCCAAACTATACTGTTGGACCAACCATGGCGAAGTTGAGGATTAGCGGGTAGATGATGAAGACGACGAGGAAGAAGAAGAGGATTGAGCAAGATCCCGCACGCCAGAACATCTGTTACGTGGAAGATACACTCGGAGAGTTTGGTGATGATGAGTGGACCAGATCTTTGCGTGGCGGAGAGGAGACTACGGATGAAAGACAATTCGACAAGTTCCAGCGCATGTTAGAGGACCACAGGACTCCTTTGTACCCAAACTGTGGGCAGGGCCACAAAAAGCTGCGCACCACACTGGAACTAATGCAATGGAAGGCCACGAATGGTGTCTCAGATAAGGGATTCGATGAGTTGTTATCACTCATAAAGAAGTTGCTTCAGGAAGATAACACTCTGCTGAATCTACATATGAAGCCAAGCAAGTCGTATGTCCTTTGGGATTAGAAGTCTGAAGATACACGCATGTCCTAACGATTGTATCTCAGACGCAATGAGTACGAGGATTTTGATGTTTGTCCGATTGTGCAAAGAATCGCGTTACAAGATGAAGCGTGGCGACCTGTGAAATAGATGGGGAGCGTATGAAGAAGAGACCTCCCGCTAAGGTGGTGTGGTATTTCCCTGTCATCCCCCGATTGAAACGTCTGTTTGCTAACAAAGCGCATGCCCAGATGATGCGTTGGCACAAAGAAGAGCGTAAGGACGACGGGATGCTTAGACATCCGTGATGGCTCCGGTGGAGGAAAGTCGATCGAACATACCGCACTTTGCGGATGAGGCGAGAAACATAAGGTTTGGGTTGAGTACGGATGGTATGAATCCGTTCGGCGAGTTGAGCAGTAGCCATAGCACTTGGCCTGTTACACTATGTATCTATAACATTCCTCCTTGGTTGTGCATGAAGCGGAAGTACATATTGATGCCGTTGTTGATCCAAGGGCCCAAGCAACCCGGAACGACATCGATGTCTATCTGAAACCATTGGTTGAAGATCTCGTAACATTGTGGGAAGATGGTGTACGGGTATGGGATGAGCACAAAAGACAATATTTCACCCTCGTGCATTGTTGTTTGTTACCATCAATAAGCGGCTCGCGCTTGGTAACTGTCCGACCTAACTATAAAGGATATAGAGCTGCGTGCGATGCTTAGATAAACGGACAGACATGTACCTCAAAAACTCTCGGAAGGTTGTGTACATGGGCCACCGTAGGTTTCTTCTTACAAGGCATCCGTTGCGGAAGAGAGGCAGGAATTTCAACGGAAACCGGACCTTCGTGCTAAGCCCGAGCATCGAAGTGGGCGCGTGTGTTTGCTATGGTCAAGGATCTGAAAGTAGTTTTTGGAAAGGGTCCTGGGAGAAAATCTATACCGAATGAGGAAGGTCAAGCACCCATGTGGAAGAAGAAGTCAATATTTTGGGACTTGCCTTATTGGGAAGTTTTGGAGGTCCGTCACTCACTTGACTTCATGCACATCATGAAGAATGTTTACGTGAACCTGTTAGGATACTTAGATATGTACGGCAAATCGAAAAATACACTGCAAGGTCGGAGGGATCTAAAACATTTGGAACTGAGGAACGATCTACATCCAGAAAAGACAGGCAAAGGACAACATTATCTACATCCTGCGAGCTACACTCTAAGCAAAGAAGAGAAAAAAGCATGATAGAGTGCTTGAACAGTGTGAAGGTCCCTTCCGGATACTCCTCGAATGTAAAGAGACTCATAAACATGAAAGAGAATAAAATCGTCCACCGAAATCCCATAGTGTCTTGTGTTGATGACACAGTTGCTCCCGATGGTCGTGAGAGGTATTTTGCCCGAGTGGGTGGGGACAATCACAAAGCTGTGTTCCTTTTTCAATGCGGTTTCGCAAAAGGTTATTGATCGGATAAACTAAGTAAGCTACAGGATGGCGTGGTACAAAGTGTGGTTAGCCTTGAGATGATCTTTCCTCCTGCATTCTTTGATATTATGGTTCATCTCACTTGTTCACATTGTCAAGGAGATAGGTATTCTCGGACCGTGTTTCTACACAACATGTTTCCTTCGAGAGGTACATGAGTGTCCTAAAGAGGTATGTCCGTAACCGATCTCGTCGGGAAGGATGCATAGCCGAGGGTATGGCACAGAGGAGGTGATTGAGTTACGTGTGGATTACATTAATGATCTAAATCCGATTGGTGTCCCTATATCACGCCATGAGGGAGGCTCCGGGAAAGGGACACTAGGTCGGAAAGCACTTGCATGCAAAGATCTTCTTACTTTTAAACAAGCACATTTCACGGTTCGAAACAATCTCATGTAGTGGCCCTTATGTCCTTCAAACACAAGAGTATTCTATGCCGTGAATTCCTGTGAAGGTCGAGGATTGGATAACACCGAGGCACATGGATTCATTCGCACTTGGTTACAAAACTACATCCTTTCGAAGGGGTCGACAATGAACAGGTTACGCGCTGGCTCGGGGACCATCTAGTGAAATCGTGACATTCAAAGTGCGAGATAAATGGTTACACATTTTACACGAAATCCCAGGATAAGATGAGCACGAACCAGAACAGCGGCGTCCGTATAGACGCCGCGGACAACACTGGCAAGGTGGACACATATTATGGTTTCATAGAAGAGATATGGGAGCTTGACTATGGACCTTTGAAGGTCCTCTATTCAAGTGCCAATGGATTAAACCGAGTTCAAGCGGCGTGAAGATCGACAAATATGGCATGACAACCGTAGACCTCACACAAGTAGGCTATAGGCGCGAACCATTCGTTCTCGCCAATGATGTCAGACAAGTCTTCTACGTAATGGACATGTCAACCAAACCTAAGAAGCAGAAGGATAAGCCAAAGCGACACGTGGTACTTCAAGGCAAGCGAAGGATTGTCGGAGTTGAGGGCGCCACAGACGAGGAAGAGTATAGTCGATTCGACGAGCTCCTCCTTTTGCGGTGGATGTCGACATAAGTGTCTGAATGACACGAGATGTCGATGCTCGTATATACGCCATGATCATAACGAAGGCACACTTGTAAAGACTAAGTATGTTACTAGTTAAGATGTACTCTGTATGAAACTTGTATATTTGAAGCATATATATAGAAATTAAGCCCTGAAATTTTATACATTATAATTAAATATGAAACACAAGCATTGAAATTTTAAACATTTTTAAAAATATGAAACACAATTCTTGAAATTTTAAACATTTTTAAAAATATGAAACACAATTATGAAATTTTAAACATTTTTACAAAATATGAAACACAATTCTTGAAATTTTAAACATTTTTACAAAATATGAAACACAATTCTTGAAATTTTAAACATTTTTAAAAATATGAAACTCAATTCTTGAAATTTTAAACATTTTTAAAAATATGAAACACAATTCTTGAAATTTTAAACATTTGTAAAAATATGAAACACAAATCTTGAAAATTTAAACATTATCTTGAAATATGAAAGCAATCTTGAAATTTTAAACATCTCAATAGTCGATTAAATAAAAAGGAGAAAAGCCCTCTAGAAGCGGTTAGTAATACAAACCCCTTGTAGAAGTAACCTCTACAAGCGGTTTGTATTACTTAACCCCTGTAGAAAGGAATCTCTACAAGCGGTTCGTAATCTGAACCCCTTGTAGAAGCGACAAACAGAGCGCAAGAAGACATTCTCCACCCTCTACAAGCGGTTCAGAATCTGAACCCCTTGTAGAAGGTAACCTCACAAGCGGTTCGTAATCTGAACCCCTTGTAGAAGGCCACCAAACAGGGGCACGCGGGACAATCCGGATAGCCCCTTTACAAGCGGTTCGTATTACGAACCCCTTGTAGAAGTGACCTCTACAAAAGAGTCGGACTACAAACCGCTTGTAGAGGGCCCTTTACAAGGGGTTCGTTTTACGAACCGCTTCTAGAGGGTCTATCCTATATATTTCAGCTCGTCTTCCTCGCGCGCTTACATCTCCCCAAAATTTTTCTAAGTCCCGAGCCGTCCCTGCTGCCTCTGCTCTGTCGCTCCGCCAGATCTCCGTCGAGCCCCGCGCGCGCTCAGCGCCTCCCTCCGTCTTGGCGCCCTCGTCGCCGCATCTCTCCGTCGAGATCCACGTCGCGCTCGCCGGCTCTTCACCGCCGTCTTGCCTGCTCGTCGACACGCCTCGCCACCGCTGCATGCCTTGGCGTCGTCGCCTCACCGTCGGACCTCCACCGCGCCGTCGACCTCTCTCGACAAGGCCCCGCGCCCCCCAATCCTCCGGAGGACCTAGGTTGCCCACGCCCACGACGCACTCTGCCTCTGTTTCATGTGTGCACACAGGGTGTTCGATGAATCGTCCCAACAGGAAACCGAGAGAGATAGGGAGAGATAGGGAGGAGCTAGAGAGAGAGAGAGCTAGGGAGAGATAGGGAGGGAGCTAGAGAGAGAGAGCTAGGGAGAGATAGGGAGGGAGCTAGAGAGAGAGAGCTAGAGAGATAGGGAGGGAGCTAGAGAGAGAGAGAGCTAGGGAGAGATAGGGAGGGAGCTAGAGAGAGAGAGCTAGAGAGATAGGGAGGGAGCTAGAGAGAGAGAGAGCTAGGGAGAGATAGGGAGGGAGCTAGAGAGAGAGAGAGCTAGGGAGAGATAGGAAGGGAGCTAGAGAGAGAGAGCTAGAGAGAGATAGGGAGAGATGGGGAGGGAGCTAGAGAGAGATGGGGAGGGAGCTAGAGAGAGAGAGCTAGAGAGAGATGGGGAGGGAGCTAGGGAGAGATGGGGAGGGAGCTAGAGAGAGAGAGCTAGAGAGAGATAGGGAGGGAGCTAGAGAGAGATAGGGAGAGACCTAGAGAGAGAGGGAGAGATAGAGAGGGAGCTAGAGAGAGAGAGCTAGAGAGAGATAGGGAGAGAGCTAGAGAGAGCTAGGGAGAGATAGGGAGGGAGCTAGAGAGAGATAGGGAGAGACCTAGAGAGAGAGGGAGAGATAGAGAGGGAGATAGAGAGAGATAGGGAGCACTTTGGACCATACATATAGATTCGTTTCGAGAAGCAATTCTATAATATCATATTTTATGCCGTTTATCCAAAAAGTACAAATATAATTAGTGATCAAAGTTGTATTTCAAAAACCGTGTCAATAGACATCACGTAAGTTTTAAGAACCGCAGTAGTATCTCACAACGAAAAAACCATCAAATTTCACACGAATACGGCATGGCTTGGATGAGAGATTAGTGGCCCGATCGCAAAGTTGCGATCAGTTCATCCGCACAAGTTGCGATCAGTTCATCTGTCTATGCTTTCTTTTATCATGTGCACAAGTTGCGATCAGTTCTTAACATTGTTTCGCAATTATGATATATAGATGGAGCAACCAGCAATGCCAACGATATTTTCGATGAGAATCAGTTCATCCTCGACTCAATCGCAGAGGGTAGCATCGAGAATACGATGAAGGTGGCGCTAACGCCGCCGATGAATTTGTGAACCAAGGCGACGGTAATGCTACTACCTTGTGTTCGGTGATGCCGTGGACACTAGGGCCAGCGAGGTAATGCCACAATAATGCCCTGGTACACGCCGCCTTCGAGCAATCTAAACACACTCATATTTTTACGTAATTTAAGCAGGTACATCGAGCAACCAATCGAGCGAGGACCTAACAAGAAGCCGTCGGCAAAGCATGTATTTACCGATGTTAATTCCGACGGATGCCGATTGCCCTCTTTCAACAATTGGGCCATTCAACAACGCTTGTGGTTTCCATGTAAGGGACCACGTCCCAATTAGCATCCGAGAATGGGTGAAGTCCCTCAAGCTACCAAGGAGCTTGTGGGACAGATATTAAGGACAATTTTAAATTCACTGAAGGGTTCAAGACAAAGTAAAGAAATACACTTTGAAAAAGATGGCAATCAGATTTCAGTCTTGGAAGACTTCTCTAAATGCCAAGTATGTGCGAGAAAGGTGAAAGGCCCGACTTCAATCTATTTCCTAAGCCGCCGATCACTAGGAAGCGTTTGAGGAATACAATTTGTCGACTCAAGGCCAAGCCGCGAGCCAAAAGAACAAGATAAATGCACGAAGAAGAAATACCACCACCATCTCGCACCGGTGGTTACATCAAGGCTATACCGAAATGGGAGAAGCGGAGAAAGAATTATTGGCCAAGGATGCACCACCGCCATCGCTGACCGAATTCGCTGCGAAATTGGTTCATGGCTCACGGGGGCCCTTGCAGATGATGGCAGCTTGGTGATGGCACCGGAGTGCAGGATGTTGGGCAAAGGATTGTACAAGCCGTTCAACATCTCGGTCGGGTTCCTTAGTGATAGATAGGAGAATGACGCTGACACATGCCCTCCAAAACCCGGAGCACCCGGGACGGACAAGAGGTATTGGTTCGTCGACGCCATGGAAGCACGGATTCGGAAAGGATTCCCAAACGTACAGGAGCCGAGCAAGAAGCAAAACCAGAGAGCTATACAAATACAGCCAATTGGAAAGGGAGCTAAGAGCTACCCAGGCTAGCATCGGCGACATAGTTGCTCAACAAGTGCAGATAGCCCTCAGCAAGCTTCAGGGAACAGGTCCGAGCAATCTGCCAGATGCCATGATCACCAAGAGCCTCCGTAGCGGCGGAAGCAGTTGTAAGGTCCACCGCGGCACCTGATGGGGATGACCTCGGCCATTTTCCAGTGGACGACATCAAGGTTCGCCGCCCATGTGAGCTACATGTCCAGACCCGAAACCTCTCCATAAAGGTGGCTTACGGCATGGCGTTCCCAGTAGAGCCGGGCCAGACATTTCATTGCAACGAGATACCCCCCGGTTACTCGAAAGTCGCCGTGGAGGAGGTGTTAAGCGGATTTGAAGATCTTATGCTCGATATTGCTGGAGGCGATGAGGTGGCCAAGCTTGGACAGGCCCTCCACGGTATCATCCTCTGGCGAAAACGGTACATCATGTTTGCAGATGGCGTGGAGGTGTCATCTCCACCGCGAGACATCGAGCAATTGGAGCCGGCTGGAGGAAGCTCGCCTCCTCCACAACGACAAACCATGCCTCCTCCAATGTCACCTCCACGCAATGCCTCGCCGCCAATACAGAGTACTCCTGCTCCACCACCTGCTCCACGCAGAAGCCCAACTCCACCAGCACCTCCAACAAAAACGAACCCCCCAAGGAAAAGCACGCCCCACCATCTCCTCCATGAAGAAGCTTCAAATAAGAAGGAGCCATCCTCCTCCCGAAGGGCCACCAGCCGATCAACAAGGTCAAAGGAACCTTCAAAAGGGCATATGATATGACGGACGAGGAGACAAGCAAAGTTGTTCTTTGCGCAGTTCTTTGCACACCGCACCTAAGGTGCCGGCCCAAGCAAGCAATTGACCTAAAAGCTTCAAAACACTTCGCGACATCCCATGCAGCGCCATCGCTTCTGACGTCCGACCACGACGGACAATAGTAAAGGCTACACGAAGTCTAAACGGGCTAAGGCAGAGGCAAAGAAAGAAGAAGAAAGAGCAAGAACAAACGCTTGAATAATTCATGAAAGAGGCAAACCTCGGTTCTGCAAATGAAGCTCTTGGATTAACAGATGATATCCCAATGGCGAAGTGAGATGGCAATATAAGTTGGGCGGGAGTTGGTTAACCCTAAAACCATAAAGGATTTACCAACCAAGATGCGGCAATTTCATGAATGGTACATGGTAGAGTCCGCTCAAGAAAGAAATATGTTCCTCCGTATCACAAACGAACATTTCTATCGCGGGGACAACCAAATATGGCTAGAATTCAAGACTTCTACCAGTTTACCATCGACGCATTGTCAACGTGTCTCTCATGAGTCTTGGTGTCTCGTAAGTGTCGCTAATAAGTTTACCATGTGCTTCCTCGTGCGTAAAGTTGCAACTCTAATAGTTTTTCCATTTCTATGTAGAATGGAGATACAACGATTGAGAAGACGGGTGACTTCAACATCGGCTTCATAGACCCGAGAGATTGTCAACGAGGTGTCATCGGATCTGACCCAAAGGTTGTTGACGAGTACATTCTGGATGCACTCTTAGCACAAAGACTACAAACCATACATACTTTTGCCCTTCAACTTCGAAAGTACGTATATATCCGTTCCTCACAACCTCTCATTCCTAGCTTTTTAAAGCATACATAATATGACTAATTACATATATATGTTGAATATATTAATAGGTTTCACTGGGTCCTTCTTGTTATCATGCTTGATAATAGCAAGATCATTGTTCAAGACTCAAAAGGAAACCACAGGAAAAATATCAATATATCATTGACGCGCTAAATCGGTATGGTATATATTATTTTATAAGATGGTTTCCTTATTCTATTGAAATGCCTAGCTATTTAATTAATTCAAACTCTAATAATTACTATTTATGTATTAACGCATCACAGGGCATTCGCAAAGTTCCGAAAGAAGCATAAAGGAGCTTTCAAGAACGAATTCACAAATTCAATTAAGCACTCGAGTGCGTAATAAAGCATACTAATTAATTCATATTCTTTATTGATAGTTTTTCATCTCAATAGTTGTATTCTTTTTAAATTTCATCATAGGTTATACAACAAACGGCCGAAACAACTTATGTGGCTATTATGTGTGCCACTACATGCAAAATCTTTGCCACGGTGATGTGCCCAAAATAGACGACGAGGTGCGTGTATGTCAAAAATACTAAAGTAATGATGCATCGAAATTAATGATGCATCTCAATTTCTTAGTACTTACAATTTACGTGTTCATAGATTTATTTATTTCCTATTTTGGCAGCCTTACCTCGATGTGCAAGGTGTGATCCCGCCTCACCGGGTTGCAGCAATTCAAGAACAACTTATCGGCTTCATTGTCGACGAGATTATATCAACCAAAGACGAGTTCCACACAAAGGGATGGAGAGATTGTCCTTCTCTAAGGACAGGTGAAATATCGGAATCATCGAAGGCCACACATAGCGATGCAGGCAACAAATGACCTCAAGATTCACCCTTGTACTCTTGAAATGTATAAACATTGCTTTGATCAGTGCATGTGCTCCTTATTTCATGTATGTACATATTTTTAATTCATTCGTATTATTGTGTAAATGAACTTAATTGTGTTTGTGTGAATGATCGAGTACACATCATATTATATTTTTAATTGTGAAAAAATATTGTAGTTGTATTTAATTTTATTGTCAAACTTCATATTGAAAACCCCCCCTCAGAACATATTCTATATTGAACATAATTTACGCTCGGCCTCTCCACAAGCGGTTGGTAACTCCAACCGCTTGTGGAGAGGCCACACGTGGCGCTCTCCCTTGCTGCCTACGAGGCTCTCCACAAGCGGTTCGTATGTCCAACCGCTTGTGGAGAGGGCACACGTGGCGAGGGGATGCGCCTACGAGGCTCTCCACAAGCGGTTCGTAAGTCCAACCGCTTGTGGAGATGGCACACGTGGCGCCTCCCCTCGCTGGCTGAGAGGGTCTCCACAAGCGGTTCGTAATACGAACCGCTTGTAGAGAGCACCCATGTGGCGCCTCCACCAGCCTGCCAGGGAGCGTTCCGAACCGCTTGTGGTGTCGTACCACAACCGGTTGGGGAACATGAGTGTTACCCGGAGGGTATCTCTCGCGGTTGCCTACAACCGGTTCCAAAACCGGTTCTAAAACCTGTTTCGAACCGGTTGTAGTAGCCGGTTCCCTGGTAGTGGGAGTGACAGAGGAGACTTCTCCATTTATTACACTTGTGAGTTGTTGCTGATTTCGCATTAAAAATTTGTCCATATAATTTTTAAGCGAAATTTATTCATATAATATTCGTACATCTAACCGGCCTACAACGGTCAGACTTTTCACACATTTACTTTTCACGGTCTCAAAGGTTAAATTTTGGCTAGTAATCTTCGAATAATATACACTTACAGTGATAGTTTAGTATTACGAATCGTTTTTTAATTACAAATCTGTATTATCATCGAGATATGACTGTGTGAAACCATAGAAACAAAAAGATTAATTAAAATGATGTATCTTTAGTACTATTTGAACATGTCCATGCCACCCCTGTGAACTACAAAAAGATCGATTCCACACTTGCAACTATAAAATTAATTATTTAATACCCTTATGGTGATTTTGACGTGTTGTCTAAACTGTAATTTAGTCCAGGTTGTGTACACTTTATGGTATAGTTAGTGATTGTTAGATTGCGGAAATGATTAAAAATCCTTTGTTGAATACAGAAAAAGGGATCGTTATTGAATTTTGAAAGCTTGAATAATTAAATCTATTTTTAAAATTTTAGTACAATTAACTAAAATATTTAATTTTGGATCTCTTAACTTTTGCATTTTCTGAAGATATTTAGCTACGATCCTTACGCAAAGTCGACATTCGAGAATTTTGTTGAGTACCAAAATAACAAATTATGGCACATTTGCAGGCAGAGTGGAGATAAAACCGGATACCACTCATTAAACCAATATCTTAAACAAACAAGGGTGCTGGATAATCTGTCTTTGGCCGTAGAATGAACATTTCATTGTCGAAGGATAATACGGATTCATTGCTTAAGTACAAATATTATATGGTTTACGTATGGACAATCCGCTCTTTACTTACTAGTGTCAGCCTTTCCTCATTACTAATTTGAGCATATTACCACATTTGGGGATATTACTACTTTTATGGTTTGGTACACGTGTCCGATATGCACCTAGAGGCAAGTCAAGGATCTGATCCTCGTGTGGGGGCCTACGGACATCTGTGTGGATGGACTGCATGCAGTTGACGTTTTTGACCTTGTGGTCGGCGCCAACCGACTGACGGGAATTATCTGTACGGCCTCCTTACAAGGAGAAAACGACAGACAGTACTCTACTTCGTACTAGTAGTAGTCAGTATTCAGCAACATTTACAAATGGACATATGCGATGTTTTCCAGTGATGCTAGTCATGTGAATAGTGCAGATATATACCGATCCAGTATTAAACCGAACTAGTAGTTTCGTAGCATTTGCATAGGCAAGCGACTTCGAATGTACCGATTGTTGAATTTTAAACAGGTTTGGTTGTTACAGTATTGGTTTTGTGAGTGATGAGAACAAAGATGCACGTGTATATACATACATACATACATACATATATATATATATATATATATATATATATATATATATATATATATATACACGTCAATTGTTCTTTTGTTTAAGCCAAGGATGGTTTTTTTAAGGAGGGAGGGATAAGTCTCGAGCCTCGACAACATACCTAATTAAAAAGAATCATACATCGTTCCATCCGTTAATTTTCAATGTATTCAGTACTTTAAATTATCTAACAATAAGAGCAATAAGATATTTTTTGAACGGGTACACGTTGGGAACGAACATAAGAACAATTTACAGGTATATTGAGAGATGTAAATTCCAAACCCACACTGAACATTTGAACATATCGGACACGGATATACATGCGTTCTAGTAAAAGCTATGTTTGCACGGACACCACGACTACAGTTCATTCAGAGCACAAACGCCACACATACTGATACAGTGGAAAACGTCTCATAATCTAATGTGATCCGACGACACCTTATTCGCTGATCCGATCAGCTCATTTCAGTACAAACATCGAGGTAGCACGTCGTCGTCCAAACATATATACGGCCTCTACGTACGCGGAGCGACCGCTCAGTGCTGGCCGGGGATCTTCTCCTTGATCTTGTCCATGAGACCCTTCTTCTCTCCGGTGCCGTCGTCACCGTGCGCACCAGTCATCCCGGCGTGCCCTTGCTGCCCGTAGGCGCCGCCGGTCGCCGTCGCGTGCTGCTGGTTGTCCTTGTTGCCGCCGGGGAGCTTCTCGAACTTAGCATAACTCTAACCGATTTCAACACTTTTCACACCAATCAGTTTATCCAAATTTTGGCATCCACGGGTAGAAGAGCTCGTTCCGGAAAATAAAATTGTGCAATACCGGCCATCCAAGCAGCCTATGTCGAAAATTGTATATAATTAACACTGGTCAGTGAATACTGGCCATCCAAGCAGATAGGGTTTTAAATCCCAATTTCGACCCAAATTTTGCTTGGGTCCGAATTTTTATTTTTCTCGATTTTCCGTTAAATTTTGACCGGACTTCGATTTTTGTAATTCAAATAAATGGATCGAGCGGGCAGAAAAAGCAAATTGCACAATTCGGTTTCACCAGGAAAATAAATCATTTGGTTTCACCAGGAAAATAATTTGGTTTCACCGAAAAATCGACAGGACATGAAAATCGAATCCAAAGAAATTGCATTGTTTTAGCAGCAAATCGTTTTTATTTTTTAATACATGTTTAAAAATTTAAATTTAAAATTTTGTTCCATTTTTGGTCCATATTCCGATCCCAAATTTCATTCTATGGCTATTTAACGATTTTCGCCGCGGTACCATTCTGTGATGGTTTAACAATTTTTCACTGCGGGACGATTTCCCGTGGGATCGCCTTATCTATTAAAAGATGATGTAATATACTAAACACTTGCTTATCCAAGAAGATACAACACGTACACAAAGAAAATACGCAAACAGGGCGTATATGTGTTGTACACAAACAAAATACGCAAGCAGGGCGTACATATGCGTTCATATTCGTAAAAAAAAAGATACAAACCGACACAGGCAATACCAGCAGAACACACGACACAGTGTCACAGGTACGTAGATGCGCACACTGACAGTCACGCAGGCGAAGCAGAGAGCGACTCGTACGCACGGATGTGATGGGAGGATATTTTATTTTTTTTTGGACACGTGTGCGCCTACGCGACGGCCCGATCGACTCATCGAGCGGCTCAGTGCTGGCCTGGGAGCTTCTCCTTGATCTTGTCCATGAGGCCCTTCTTCTCGCCAGCGTCGGTCATTCCCGCGTGCCCTTGCTGCCCGTAGGCACCGCCGGTCGCCGTCGCCGTCGCCTGCTGCTGGCCGTTCTTGTGGCCGCCGGGGAGCTTCTCCTTGATCTTCTCCTTGATGCCCTTCTTCCTCCTCCCGCCCATGCCATCGTCCTCAGATGACTACACAGTACACGTCGGCGCATGTTAATTTAACAACGAAACACGCATAGCAAAGACCAACACAGAGAGGGGTACGTACGGAGCTGGAGCTGCCAGAGCGATGCAGGACGCCTCCGGTCTTGTGCTCCTCCCTCGCCGGCTGGAACTGCCCGCCGGCGTCGGCTCCCGCACCGTGCGCTCCCATGCCACTGGCGCCGTGTCCGGCCACCGGGTTGCCGTACTGGTCGACGCGGCTAGTGGCGTGGCCGGGCTGCCCCTGGTACTCCATCTCGACTACAGCTTTCACACCTGTCTAGCTTTAGTTTCTCACTTGGAATCTTTGGACTTACGCTTCGATCAATGTGACTTTCTGTGCGAGTGCAACTCGATCGTGATGCAGCAGAGCGCAAGGCTGGGTGTCCATTTATACTATTGCGAGAGGGTTAAAAGAATGGGGTTTGGGGCGCCACGGCAGGGGGGTACGTGTACATGCATGGCTGGGTCGGCAGGCCGTACTGGTCGTCTTGGGCGTAAAGACGGATATATCGCTAGTACGTCTGCATGTGCGAGGCCGGCCGGCGTGTCGGTGGCGCCACGTATGTAGTCTTCGGGTGTTTTCCAGAAGAGTGGCCGGATAATCCATAAATCACGAATTCTTTAAGAGTTGTCCTGGCCGATATTGACACAACCTTGATAAACACCTTTAACCACTAGTTATTATTATAATTTATTTATTAAAACAACTAAATTATTATGTTATTAAAGAACTTTTAAGAGAAATCTATACATATGATTTTTATATACTCAATATAAATAGTTTAAAAGGTATTAATAGTTAAAGATTAATATCTTTCATTGCATGTCCTTCAAATTGTGACCAGAGGGAGTGAAAAAAAGAAATATATGACATTTATTACACTCGTGAGTTGTTGATTTCGCATTAAAAATTTGTCCATATAATTTTTGAGCGAAATTTATTCACATAATATTCGTACTTCTAACCGGCCTACATCGGTTACACTTTTCTTACATTTACTTTTCACGATCTCAAAGGTTAAATTTTGGCTAGTAATCTTAGAATAATATACATTTACAGTGATAGTTTAGTATTACGAATCGTTTTTTATTACAAATCTGTATTATCATCGAGATATGACAGTGTGAAACCATATATATAAACATAAAGATTAATTAAAATGATGTATCTTTAGTACTATTTCATGAACATGTCCATGCCACCACTGTCAACCACAAAAAGATCGATTACACACTTGCAACTATAAAATTAATTATTTAATACCCTTATGGTGATTTTGACGTCGTGTTGTCTAAATTAACTATGGTTTAGTCCAGGTCGTCTGCACGTATGACATAGTTAGTGATGTTTAGATTGCGAAAATGATAAAAAAAAAATCCTTTGTTGCTTGAATAATTAAATCTATTTTTAAAATTGTAGTACAATTAAACAAAATATTTAATTTTCGATCTCTCAACTATTGAATTTTCTAAAGATATTTTGCTATGATCCTTACACGAAGATAGACATTCGAGAATTTTGTTTTGTACCAAAATAACTAATTATGGCACATTTGCAGGCAGCAGCAGCGTGGAGACAAAACCGCATATCCTAAACAAACAAGGGTGCTAGATAATCTGTACTTTGGCCGTAGAATGAACATTTCATTGTCGAAGGATAATATGGATTCATTCCTTAAGTACAAATCCATCTATGTATACCATCTACTATAATTGATAGCGCGCCGGCGCGCGCGTCTCGGTTCTTGTGGTACCCGTAAATTGTTTGGCTAGATTAAAGCAGAAAGGAACTATTTGTGATGACAACAACATTTATCGCTTCTTGACCATACTTCTTCTCGATTATACTCTGTGTAGGAAGAACTATCACTGTAACTACATATTTTGAAGGTCTGGATACAAAATAAATAGGTCTATTGTTCACCATCAGGTGGTGATACAGTAATCAGTCAGTCATTGGCGTCAATGCGTCAGCGCCACCTCTTCCACTACATGGATTTGGGTTCGTAGACACTGGCGACATACAGATTCCTGACGCAGTACATGTTCCAGGCTCCGCTGCAAATCTGGCTTCAGTTGGTCAACTCACCAAATAGTACCCATGTGAGGGTAGTGTTTGAGTCGAATCTACTTAGTATCGAACATACATGGACTAGGGAGAAGATTGGGCAAGGCCGTTGGATGGGTGACAGCAATCACTACGTGCTGGAGTACTTCGATCCCGACAGGATTCGCGGGATCCATCGTTCGCTCCTCGGTGAAGTCCTCGAAGAAATCTTGCGGTCGCGGCTAGCTGACATGGAGGTCGAGCCAGACTCGATGGAGGTCAATGGTGTCAGCCGGGCCTCACACCCGGAACCCAGGCCGTTGGGTTGCAGTGCACTCACAGGTCCAACCAGAGCGGCGGGCCAAGGTCTTTTGAGCCATCTCCTCCCAAAAAGCTAGCTCAATGGAGGTTGCACCCTCATCCTTTTAAACCATGCTTAATCCCTCTCCACAACCAATGTGGGACTATTCCCAACAATCTCCCCCTCACACATTGGGTCGAGACTTGTCTCGGAACCATCTGGACAACCTAGGCTCTGATACCAATTGTTAGCCCTCTCACACATTGGGTCGAGACTTGTCTGAGAACCATCTGGGCAACCTAGACTCTGATACCAATTGTTAGCCGGACCGCCAGCCATATGCTTAGCGCGTCCGGACCCCAGGTCATTGGACTGCATTACCTTCGCAGGCCCAACTAGAGCAGCGGGCCAAGGTCTCTTAGGCCATCTCCCCCCAAAAAGCTAGCTCAATGAGGGGTTGCACTCTCACCCTTTTAAACCATGCTTAATCCCTCTTCACAACCAATGTGGGACTATTCCTAACAAATGGATGAACGATGTGGGAAACCCACGAGTCCTAGCGCCCTTGGGGGGTGCTTCCTAGTTTTCAGTCGTTTTATGCTTCCAGGGTCCGTGTCAAGGATGTTGTTCCCTCACCTTGTAGTTCTACTTCTATTTGTGTGTTTTTGGCTTTAAAAAAAGAGAGAGAGTTTCAGGTTCTGGATTTAAAAAAAGAGTTTCAGCTTGACGCCTACACAAAAAAAAGAGTTTTGTTTCATTTCTAGCCCCTTCAGTTGGAATGCTACTGGCTGCACCCGGTCTCTCATGCTGTTTCAGTCTTCTGTTGTGTCCCTGTATTGAAGTACTGTATCAGTAGAATTGTCCTGTGTGACTTGTGGTGGGGGACAGAGATTCAAAAAGAAGAATCTTCTCCTGTTTTCGGCATTGCAACAGTATCAATTGATATGTAGTCGTGGTACTTGACATTTACTTTGGGTTGCTTGACTGTAGTTGCCCTTGCCTATAATGGTGAAATTCTCCTTTGTAATTCGTTCTTAGGCAGGCAACTTTGTGCCCTTGTTCTTGTTAGAGTGGCACACAGGAATGCAGCATGTATTGCAATGGGTCCAAAGTGGGCTGTATATACAATGTACAGGAGAGGAAAAAGAGCAAGGAAACCCCTATACAATGCTACTTTAACACCCCCTCTCAAACTCATGGTGGATCTACAACACTGAGTTTGGAGAGATATTAATCATGTTGCGCTCTAGTCTGTGTCTTGGTGAAGAAGTCGGTAATATGAAGATCTGAAGACACATGACGAAGAGTAACCACCTGAACCTGCACCTGAGACCGGACATAGTGAGCATCGACGCCGATGTGTTTGGTGAGCTCATGCTTCACCGGATCACGAGCAATGTTGATGGCGCTAGTACTATCGGAGCAGACGGTCGTAGGAGCAGCAACAATCACACCAAGGTCGGCAAGGAGCCACCGAAGCCAAGTCATCTCAACCGTCACAGAAGTCAGTGCTCGGAGCTCAGCCTTAGTACTGGAGCGAGAGACAGCTGTCTGTCGCTTAGTCTTCCAGGAAATCAGGGAAGAACCAAGGAAGACACAGTAAGCAGAGATGGACTTGCGATCAGAGGGATCGCTAGCCTAAGTGGCATCTGAGTAGGCCTGAAGCTATAAGGAGCTGGAGCTGGAGCTGGGAAATAAGAGACGGCGATCAACATAAATGGTATAGATAGGTGAAAGCTCATGCACTCGGGTGCCAGTTCTACCTAAGTGCCAAATGTTATCAACTAAAAACCATCATTTTAGAATATACCGAGAAGGATATGATATTGAGGAGAACATGTCTTACTGAGAAGAATATTACCAGAATGGATAATACTGAGAAGGATATTAGCATGACAAATATTACCATGAAGGACAATTCTGAGAAGGATAATACTGAGAAAGTTGTTACCGTCAAGTACATGCCTAATAGTCCTGTTAAAGGCATGAATTTTGATAACGTGGAAACCCCTGGTGCTGCATATTTGCATATTATTAGCACAGTACGTCCTTGTTTTTATTTAAATGGCTAAGTCTTATGCTTTTATTATTATAGATTATTGCAACTCTGGCTTAACACAAATAAAATAGCCCATGCACCACCAAATGGCCTCTATCATTAAAATGCATTAGGTAAGATGTTGGCTCACGACTACGGTTTTATTGTGCGCTCACCCTCGCACACACTCACTCTTTTAGGCAATAATGAAGGAGAGAAGGACCTCTTAGAGTGCTACGAGGACGAGGAGGTCCAGAAGGCTGACGAGTAGGACAAGTCCTAGGCTGGGTTCCAGGCGCTTGCTTGTCGGGTGGACGGAATAGCCCTTGGAACTAGACCTTTATTGTACTTTCATTTTTGCATATTCGAACTGTAATAATAGATTATTTTGGTATTGCACTAGTGCAGAATACGTCATCACTGGCGGTCCTGAACTCACATCACTGGCGGTTCTCGAACCGACAGTGATTATGTGAGGATTATCACTGGCGGTTTTCGAACCGCCGGTGATAGTAGTATCACTGGCGGTTCTTAAGTGAACCACTAGTGATGAGAATGTTCGAAAATGCGATTTTAGACAGTAAAATTTGACTAAAAAAATATTACTTTGATCCTAATAGCACCCCTACATCAACTATCACCGCGTATATAGCCTTACTACCTTTTTCCATGCGAAATTTAAACCACGCATAACTAGGATTTGAACTCCGGACCTCTTGCCTCTAACCCAGCCTTCCTAACCATCTCACCTATTAGCACCTTTTGACATATATAGGACATGCATATCATTTAAGCCTTGTTTTCGAATTTTTTAATAACTTTTGATTTTTGACTATACAAATGATGTTAAATAGAAAATTTTTTAACTACAAAGTTGTATATCTTGTTAAAGGCTACAGTTTTTATGTAAAAATTGTTTCTATTCGACTTCATTTAAATAAGTTATAAATTCTTTAAACTTGTAATGATTATTTAGGCATCTATATTGCTTTAAATGGAAAAAATATCAACTACAAAGTTTTAGATCTCACCGAGAGCTATAATTTACATACAAAGTTTATTTTTATCCGAACTCGTATGAAAAAGTTATGAAACTCAGAAGATTTAAAAATTGTGAAATTACTTTTCACTGGCAGTTCACTTAAAGAACCGCCAGTGATACTTTCACTGTCACTGGCGGTTATAGAATTGAACTGGCGGTTTTAGGATTGAACCGCCAGTGATACTTTTATTGGCGGTTTGTTATAGAACCGCCTATGATAGTGAAAATGTTGAACCGCCAGTGATACTTTTACTGGCGGTTTTCTTATAGAACCGCCAGTGATAGATTCATTATCACTGGCGATTCGGTATCACTGGCGGTTTTTTTGGGTTTCTGGACAAGACGGAACGGGCAAGTCATATCACTGGCGGTTCTAGATGAATTCGCCAGTGATGAAGGGTCAGGGATGAGCATTTCTATAGTAGTGTTGTAGTATTTAGCCTATTTGGCATTATAAATATTAGCTATTATATATTTGAACTTCTATGGATAAATGTTCCATTGATATTTATATGAAGTGATTTAGTATTTTGTAATTTATATCGTGCTAACCAGACAGGCCCTGAATTAGCGTCTTTAAAAAAAATAAGCCAATTCGTAGGGAACGAAGAGCACAAGCTCCATGACCACGTCCAAACTGCACAGGCAGCTAGAACTTCCGGATGGGATTCGGCGCCGTCCAGAGCGTCGCACAACCCAACACGTCCCCCACCACACGTGTCGCCGCGCCGAGCATCCATCCCTGACTCCCCCCACTGCTGCATGCACGTACACGTACCACGCAAACGTGTCGATCTCGCCGCGTCCACACGTTGCTCGCGCGCGCGCTATATATGCGGCCGTTTCGGCCTTCGCGTCACTCCATCCATCGATCTCGACCTAACAGGTTTGATTCAGAGCAAACAAAAATCCACAGCTAGAGAGAGAGGCGAGTAGAAGAGAGCAAGCGAGCGAGAGATGGCGCATTTCCAGGGGCAGCAGCACGGCCAGCCGACCACCCGCGTTGACGAGTACGGCAACCCGGTGGCCGCCGGCCACGGCTTCTCCGGGACGCACGGAGTGGGGCAGGCTGCCGGGTACGGCGCGGCCACCGGGACGGGCGTTCCGGGCGCCACGGGGCAGGCTGGGTACGGTGACGACGGGGGCTACGGCAGGCAGGCCGGGTACGGCGCCACCGGCACCGGGAAGCACGACGCTGGGGCCTATGGTGGCTCCGGCCAACCGGCGTACGGCTCCACTGGCACCGGCGTTCACGACGCCGGTGGTTTTGGGACGGGGCACACGGGTGGGTACGGCACCGTCGGCACTGGTGCCCACAACGCCGGTGGCCTGGGCACCGGGCACACCGCTGGGTACGGAACCCCTGGTACGGTGTCCACGACGCCGGTGGTCTAGGCGCCGGGCACACGGCTGGGCACGGCACCACTGCCACAGGTCTGCACGACGCCGGTGGTCTAGGCGCCGGGCACACGGCTGGGCACGGCACCACTGCCACAGGTCTGCACGACGCCGGTGGTCTAGGCACCGGCCAAACCGCTGGGTACGGGGCCACGGCCACCGGGACCCATGGCACCACCGGCACTGGTGTCCACAGCGGCGGGCAGTTTCAGCCCGCCAGGGAGGAGCACAAGACCGGCGGCATACTCCACCGCTCCGGCAGCTCCAGCTCCAGCTCGGTGCGCTCCTTGCATTCCACACCTTCTCATTCGCATCCATGGAGTGCTTGCTGCTAGTTGCTACTTAGTTTAATTACATTTGCCCTTTTTTAATTGCGCAGTCATCTGAGGACGACGGCATGGGTGGCCGGAGGAAGAAGGGCATCAAGGAGAAGATCAAGGAGAAGCTCCCCGGCGGCCACAAGGACAGCCAGCAGCAGGCGATGGCGACCGGCGGCTACGGGCCTGGGTACTACACCGGAACCACCGGAACAGCCGTGACGCAGCCTGGGTACACCGGGACTACCCAGCCTGGCTACGCCGGGACGGCCACCGGCACGGCCGGGACGCATGAGAAGAAGGGCGTCAAGGAGAAGATCAAGGAGAAGCTCCCCGGCCACCACTGAGCTAGCTGCCTAGCTTGCGGTGCAGTCGCTGAATGGTTGACCATGTGTGTACTGCATGTTTCAAAAGTCGGTTCATCAGCCACGTACGTTTTAGAATAAGATGAGCTCAAGAATAAACAAGAAGTTGGATGTGTGTGTGTGCAATGACAGCAATGTATATGTGCAAGAACGTCGTTTTAGGTTTATCTTGCACATTTGGAACTTCTCTTTTCCTGTGTAATCCACCACCTAATAATAAAAACGGTTTCCTTTTTTCTTTAAACTACGTGTATGTATGTCATACATTATGGTCTAGTGGCTAAGCTAAAATTTGGTGTATAAAAGATTTGAAAAACTAGAATCCATATGCTGACAAAACCTTGAGAAGAATACATTCGAGATTTCAAAAGGTGATTATAACCACTTTATAAAGCTCAAAAAATAATTAAAAAATTTTGGGTGCTTTAAGAATAACCACTATAAAGCTTTTAGAAGAACCCACTCTATAAAAATGTATACATAACAGTGCATCCATGCCCGTTCATATAGAAACAGGTACTAGACAGATCAGAAGTTCATTTATACCGGTTGGTTTTTATTAAAAATAAGCACATATACCGGTTTTTATTAAAAATTCGCATGGCTGACCGGCGATTAATTACTAGCTATTCCTGCTTGATACAGGCAAGTTGCAGTTTGCAATCTGACCAGTTTTTATTAAAAAATGGCATATATGCTCAAATTATCTGTTACACTACTAGAGAACTACGTATAGATACCAGTTCATCACTACCGTTTGGATTTAAACCCTACTGATAGTAACATCAGTAGTTCATTGGCTACAGGGCTATAGTGGGCTTTCAGTACCGGTTGAATCCACGAACGGATATTGATGCTCTCGCATTAGTACCGGTTCGTGATACGAACCAGAGGACATCGGTACCGGTTTGTATGGTTGTCTCGTTTTAGAAAAGTTCAAAAGGAATACATATTAATTCTATCTATATCAGTAAGCGGTGGTGGGTGGATTGGTTAGAAGCTTACTATCAGTACCGGTACTAAAGCTGGTTTCTTTGGTAGTGTTAGTTTTATTGAAAATCGGCACAGATGTTTTTAATAAAAACTGTCATTTTATAAATAAAACCGGCGTGCCGGTTCTTAATAATCCAGCACAAAAACTGAAAAATGACTGGAGATCAAGAAGATGCGTGCTCTGCATGTTCAAAAGTCACGCGATGGTTGAAATTCTCTCCCCCCCTCTCTCTCACCATTAGACCATCTCAAACCATTTTTCCTTTGTTTGTTCTTTCCTATTCCGTACACTATATTTTTTTTTCATTTTCACTATTTTACAATATCACTTGAAAGAAAATGATATAGAAAAAAAGGAGAGAGCATCTCTTCCGAAAAGCAATGAAAAAGAATCCCTTCAAAAAAGAACGTTAATTGAAGAAAATCTATTGAAATATTGAAGAAAGCCAGACTGCGAAGGAAATGGGAGTAAGAAATCATTGCACATGGTCTTATCTCTTCCCACATCCACGTCTCTAGCTCGCTCCTCTCCTCCTTCCCCCTCTCTCCCCCTTATCTCTTCTCACTGCTCACCATAGACGGTGCGGACGTCAGTGCGGGCTCGCAATGGCCGCACAATGGCGTGGGCATAGGCGGCCAGCCAACGGCATGACGCGGGCTAGCACAGTGGCGCGGCCTCACGGCGATGTGGGCGTAGGTGCGTCCAGCAGGCGGCATGGCATGGCCACACGATGGTGTGGTCGGCCATGCGAGGCGGCGCATGCCGGCCGCACGATCACGAGGGCATTGGCGTGGCCACACAACGGCGCGGCCGGCCAGGCCAAGCGGTTCGGCGTGAGCACTCGACGGCGTAGTGGTACGACGGCATGGCCGCAACCAGGCAGGCAAGGCTGTGCGGCGCAACGCGGCTATGCGAGGAGGCACCGACGGCGGCGTGGGCGTGGCGAAGTCCAAGAAAGCGGCGGGGGGGCGCGGGCACCCGACACTGCGGGGGTCCGATGATGTGGGCGCGAGCGGCCAGCCAGCGTTGCGGGTATAGGACGGGCGCAATTGATGGGCCGGTGAGGCACAGCACGGGATGTGGCATCAAATGGCTCGATGCCACATGCGAGCTATATTATTAGTGCTGGTTTTGAACCGATAATGCTAGTTTAGAAACGGCATTTATAATCATTTTTGTGAGTGACTACTAAAAGCCTCATAAAAATAAATTTTACAAAAACCATCAAAAGTCTCATAAAAATAAATAGCAAATTTCAACTACAGTTTTTAATTTTAATCTAAGTAAAAAATAAACCGACATTCTCCTATATCTGTCATTAGGCAGAATAGTTTCCTATGTCATAAGGGAGAGCTTCTGCCAATTTTTTTTAAAAGAATAAAATGAAATATGTTTGACTAAATGTATTTCAGTTTAGTTAATTTGACTAAACCTTGAGAACCTATCGTTAGGCGGAGCTATTTTTTTTTTAAAAAAAATGAAGTGAAATTTTTAGTTTCGACTAAACCTTGAGGAACGGGTGCAATATATTGGTTTTCGACAAGCCGAAAGAGTTTGAATATGGCATACTACCTGGCCTCTTAAGGATTCTGTACAAGACAAATATTTTCTCCCTTCTAATTATAGCAGTCTACAAGAATCTTTTGTAAAAAAAGATTTATGATATAAATTTTTCTCAATATATGATGGATCCAGGATTTTATATATGGGTGTACCTCCATGGTGCAATGTCCTCGAATTGTCTCTCCTCTATTTGTGCATCACTTTTCCTACTTTGCAACTACTTTTCTTAGTTTGCATCTGTACCGAGTTATGTCCTAACTATCATGTCCTTGTATTGTCCTCCTCTACAGTTGTGTATCACTCTTTCTAGTCCACAACCGTACTCCATGCCAACTATATCACTTCTCCTCATCCTTCTCCCTAGTCCACCGCACGCGCCATGTGTCTACTAGCGTGGTTGGTCACGTTGCCCGGCTCGGCCACTCAAGCTCTACACTATCTAATTTTACGATTTTAGATTACAAGTAAAATTGAAAAGAAATAAATAAAACAAATTGTAAAAAGTATTTACAAAAGAAAACAAGCAAAATGGAAGCAAAAAATCACATAAATGGAAGAGAACGCTTGAACTAGGAAGGAAACCTGAAGAAAATAAAAAAGAAAAGACGCAAGAACAAATGGTTGGAACAATCAAAGCAAGAGAAAACTGCTCTAGTGGCTAAGCTAAAATTTGGTCTACAAAAGATTTGAAAAACTGGAATACTTAGGTTGACAAAACCTTGAGAAGAATATATTCGAGATTTCAAAAGGTGGAATATTTTCTCCTCTCCTAGTCTCCTATATCATTAGGCAGAGCTTCTGCTAAATGTTTTTAAAAGAATAAACTGAAATATTTAGTTTAACTAAAGCTATTTCAGTTTAGTTTGACTAAACCTTGGGAGGCTCCATGTCATTAGGTAGAGGTGCTGCTAATTTTTTTTAAAAGAATAAGATGAAATATTTATTTTTCAGATAAGTGAAAATATTTAGTTTGACTAATAAGCCTTGACGGGCGGGTGCAATATATTCGGTTTCCGCAAGCCGACAGTGTTTAACTCGCAGCCGAATATGTTTAACTCGAACAAACGGCTAGCATACCGGCCGAAAATTTCGTGACTTATCTGACTAATATTGACTCATCTGACTTTTTTATTACTTTTTGAATCCGTTTTATTTTTATCTCGTAGACGAGTCTAAAAGCTCTCTAAATCCTAAATTTCAAGGCCATCTGACTCTCGAGGCCATCTCGGAAAATTCTCGAAATTGAAGATAAGTCACAGCTCATCAGCCCAATAGAACAGGGCCTAAACATAACAAAGATTTATGACTTTTCTTGGTTTCACGAGCGAATAACTCAGTTGAGATGAAGAGGCAAGGATAACGGTGTGTGTAAACACATGGTGATCCTACAAAATCACTAAATTTTTTAACCCAAAAGAGTTTGAACAAATTGGCATACAACCTAAATCTGAGAACTATATTTTTAAGCCAAAAGTTTAACTCGAACAAATGGCATACTAAATAAATATGACAACTTAAAATTTTCTCAATGGCAGATACATGATTTTATATTTGGTTGTGCCTACATTGAGCCATGTCCTATCCATCATGTCCATGTCGAATTGTCGCTCCTCTATAGTAGTGCATCACTCTTCCTAGTCCCACTACTAGAGATATAGGCATCACAAGGGGCATACGAACTCCTTGTTATAGTGTCATCATAAGCGGTTTAAAAAACTGAGATAGGATAGAACTTTTACAAGGGGTTCGTCTACACGAACCCCTTGTAAAGGCTACAAGCTTTACAAGGGGTTCGGGACACGAACCTTCTACAAGCGGTTCGGGACAAGAACCCCTTGTAAAGTCAATCTTTACAAGGGGTTTATGTCCCGAACCGCTCGTAAAAGTCCAGTTTTTGAAATGCTAAAAGAAAAGCTTGCATTATCTCATTAGAGAGCACGCGTGGGATGAGTTGGCTAGCAGGGTGAGGCGTGGGTCACGAGAAAGGTAAGGTCCTGGGTTCGAATCCCACTCCTCCCAAAAAATTATTTCTCTTTTTAACCGGTACCCAGCAGTACTACAAGCGGGTATAAAACCGGTTGTGATGCCCCGGAGAGCATCACAAGCGATTGCTTACAAGCGGTTCCAAAACCGCTTGTAAAAGTGGTTTGAAACCGCGTGAAGGCCAGATTGCTGGTTGTGTCCGCAACCGTACCAAGCTATGTCCTAACTATCATGTCCATGTCAAATTGTCGCATGTCAAATTGTCACTCCTCTGCAGTTGTGCATCACTCATCCTAGTCTAGTCTACAACTATACCGGTCTGTACCAACTATCATTCCTCATACATCTCAGTTGATGTGCCACATGTGCGCTCTACTTGGTCATGTTGGCCTGCTCGGTTGCTTAAGCTCTACAGTATCCCCTTTTTTACAATATTATAGTTGAAGTGGAAAAGAAAAGGAAAAAAATGAAGCAAATTAAAAGAAGTATTTACAAAAGAAAGAAGCAAAATGGAAGCAAAAAAGCACAAAAAGGAGGAGAACGCTTGAACTAGCTAGGAAGGAAACCTGAAGAAAATAAAAATGTGAATAAAAAACTAGGAAACAATCCTGAAGAAAATAAAAAAGAAAAGATGCAAGAACAAACGGTAGGAACAATCATAGCAAGCAACAACCGTGAGAAAAATCAACAAGAATGTGGTGACTGGCGATTTAACTTGCGACCTTACGTAGACTTGCCAATTGAGCTGTTGCTGCATAATATAGTGATGTACCGTTTCCTAATTTTTTTGGGGACTTTTCTTGTATTCCGAAAGACGCCTTACGACATATACATGTTTAAGGCTTCTCCAAGCAAAATACTTTGGTTTCTCACGAATTTCTCAAAATAAACTGCTTATCAGATCCCCCAAAGGTTGGTAAAAAAACCAAATGCTCCGGCATCTTAAAGCTCCTAAAGTCCATCATTTCAGTTAAGCAGTTCAGCTGTACATGCTTCATCCTCTATTTACCTAGGAAGCTATTCCAGGGATTTTTTAGGCTTCTTTCGGTGATCTTCAACAAACAAATGACCTGAAACGGGTGTAGGTCTGAAGGATATGATCTTAAGACCGATGGTACATGAGTGACTGCGTACCCGTGAAAGAGCTCTTGTGGTGTAAACTTCTCAGGAAAAGAAGGTGAAAGAAGGTGGTTGGTGCAATTCAATTCCCTCGCGTTGAAGACGGGAGGTGAGCTGCCGGCTGGCCTGGCAGAGTGGACAAAGAAACCACATGATGCACTACATATAAGGCCCGAGTAAGCGACTATTTCATTAGCTATAGTGCCTGGCATGCAATGCAAGCAAGGCTTCAGCCTTCTCAGGCATCAGCGACGCTCCCGCTAGCTCTGCCTTTGCATTTTGGTCTTGGGATGCATCAGGAAACGTATTGTGCTCTGTGTCAGTGCTAGAGCTAAATCATTCGGCTGGATCTGCCATAGGATTGGAATGCGGACGATCAGGACTACGAGCCTTACCTCCTCCACTCAACCAGTCGCGAGATCTTTATTCGCATGCTTAACTCGACGTCTGTGCATGCGATGTGGAACATTCTTCTGAAGACGTGAGTCCAGAGGCGAAAGGAGCGCGAGGTCGACCACCAGTCCAATTTGGAGCACGAGTACGTGGTGTTCCTGTGAATGAACGGGAAGGATGAAGCTAGCTAGTCTGCATGATCATGAAGCCACACGGCCACCAGGGCGGCTCTGCTCCTGTGGGCATGAGCATCCCAGGTATCCATTAATTCTATCCCTAAATTCAAACAGATTTTCGGAGGTTTGCAACTCCACCTCTTTCGGAAAAGAACTAGGAAAATCATGTCATGTTCCAAAATTTGAATCATGCTAGAAGGTTTTATGCTAATTGACCATTTTGTTATTTCATCTTTCTCTTGAGCACCTATGCATAACCATGCACGCAAACTATCACCACCAATCTTTGTAAATGGCTAGCTGTTAAGTGTTATTAAAGTTAGTTCTGGTATGATGTCCTTGAAAATTTCCATAAAGTACGACAAATTTTTTCACGATAAATATTATGTCATACATTATGGTCTAGTGGCTAAGCTAAAATTTGGTCTATAAAAGATTTCAGGACTGGAATATTTAGGTTTTGGACTGAACCTTGAGAAGAATACATTCAAGATTTGAAAAGGTCGAATATTTTCTCTTCTCTTAGTCTCCTATGTCGTCAGTATGTCACTAGGCAGAGCTTCTGCTATTTTTAAAAGAATAAACTGTAATATATTTAGTTTGCTTAAACCTATATCAGTTGAAAGGTGGGTTCAATATATTCGGTTTCCACAAGACGAAAGAGCTTAAATCGAACAACTACTTAGATTTATGACCTTTGTTGGTTTCCACAAGCCAAATGAGTTTAACTCGAACAGACGGCATAAACATATTTTATATCTAAACATGACAACTTAAATTTATAAGTTTTCTAGGATTTTATATCTCCATCAATTTTGTGTGTCTCTATCGAGTTATGTCGCAACAATCTTATACCAATTGTTGCTACAGTTGTGCATCACTCTGCAACTTTACTGTCCATGCCAACTATCATTTTTCCTCGCCCTTCTCCTCAGTCGACCCCATGTGTCTGGCCCTGCTTGGTCGCTCAAGCTCTACACTACCATATTTTTACAATTTTAGAGTGAAAATAAGGGGTATTTTTCCATCTACCATATTTTTCCAATTTTAGAGTTAAAATAAGGGGTATTTTTCCATCTAGACTTTGTTTTTGTAATGTAACAAGTGTAAAGAAAAGAAAGCAAAGAAGCAAGTTGTAAAAAGTATCAACAAAGGAAAAGAAAAACATGGATGGAAAAAAGCACAAAAAGGAAGAGAATGCTTGAGCTATGAAGCCAACCTGAAGAAAATAAAAGAAGGGAACGCAAGAACAAAGAAACTATCATGAATAAAATAATAAAAAAGAAACTATAAGTACAAATCGTAGGAAGTAGCACAGCAGGTAAAAACTGCAGAAAAAATCAACAAGGATGTGATAACTGCCCGGTTGAACTCGTGATCTTCTGTAGACTGAGACTTGCTAATTGGGCTATTACTGCATAATATTATGATTTATCGTTTCCTATATTATTTGGGGCTGGATCAGCCCATGACTTTTCTTGTATTTAAAAAAGATAGCTTACGGCATATGAACTCCTGATAACTGCCGATTGAATTCGGGACCTTATGTAGACTGAGACTTGCTAATTGGGCTATTACTGCATAATGTTATGATTTATTGTTTCCTATATTTTTTGGGGCTGGATCAACCCATGACTTTTTCTTGTATTTCAAAAAGATTGCTTACGGCACATATGAACTTGTGATAACTGCCGATTGAACTGATGACCTTATGTATATAGACTGAGACTTGCTAATTGGGCTATTACTGCATAATGTTATGATTTATCGATTCCTATATTTTTGGGGGCTAGATCAGCCCATGACTTTTCTTGTATTTCAAAAAAAGAGCTTATGGCATATGAACTCGTGATAATTGCCGATTGAACTCGTGACCTTATTTAGACTGAGACTTGCTAATTGGGCTATTACTGCATAATGTTATGATTTATCATTTCCTATATTTTTGGTGGCTGGATCAGCCCATGACATTTCTTGTATTTCAAAAAGATAGCTTATGACATATGAACTCGTGATAACCTGGCGACTGAACTCGTGACCTTATGTAGACTGAGACTTTCTAATTGGGCTATTACTTTATAATGTTATGATTTATCGTTTCCTATATTTTTGGGGGCTGGATCAGCCCATGACTTTTCTTGTATTTCAAAAAGAGAGCTTACGGTATATGAACTCGTGATAACTGCCTATTAAACTCGTGACTATCGTCGCCCAAGCCGGACAACCCAAAAAGGGCAGCACCCAAGGCGCTCAAGCTCTACGTGAGGATGAGAGAACCATGGGGACTAGCTCAAGGGAAACACATAGACTTAGACTTTGAGTTTTTCTTAAGATTTCTTGAGTATTTTTTCATTCACTTGAGTCCTGCATTTATATAGGGAGATTACAGGCTTGTCCGGAGTAGAATGCCCATGTCCAGATGAAAAGGTAGGGGTGACAGGGTCTTTGTTCTGGAAATAACCTTCATGCCCCTTCTTTTTCGCACCATCTGGGGTTACAACAGGACTCTATTGACCACAATTGACAAGCACAGAAATAATCCGAAAAGCAACAATCATCGGAAAAATGCACAAATGAGTATGCATGGATGTGCAAAATGTGATTTATATTTTATTTTATCATTCTAGGAATTTATTTCAATTAAAAATACATGTGCAATTATAGTAATACAATATAAACAATTGAATGTTACTAAATAAAAATGTTTCTTTTAAATATATAATTCTGAAAATAAATTAATTTCACAAGAAATGTATAAACATTATTTTTATTATACCTATTTATTTTCAGAAATTTTCAATCCCTTTTAAATAGACAAACAATTAAGTCACTATTTATCACTGTCTATAGGTATTTTTCTAAAGCTAGAATATTGCAGAAAATAAAATATGTTTAGAAAAATATGAATATTTTATGGGAGCTAGATTACGTCCCGATCTATCCATTTTAACTTGTTTCACCTTAATCAGACAAACCAGAAATATTTCGTGGCCTTAGCAATGTTGTGGTTTCTTGCCTATCCAGCTGCAACTATGACGTTCTGAAGGCTGAGCAAGGGAGGGAAGAAGAAGCAGAGGAGGGAGCAGCAGCAAGAAGCAGCCTGGTGCAGTAGCAGGAAGAGGCAGCACTGTAGGAAGCAAGCAGCAGCAGCTACTGCTTGCAGCACTCAGCAGCAATTCCAGGTAGCGATCGAGCAGCAGCAGCAAGGCAACGGCAACTTCAGCGCAGGAACAGCTGCAGCTGCAGCGCAGCTGCTGACCAGCCAGAAGCAGCGCAGGAAGCAGCAGCAGGGAGAGAGGAGGGAGAAGAAGAAGAAGAGTGAGGAGGAAGGTCACCTGCTGCAGCACCACCAGGGAGGAAGCAGAAACAGGAGAGGGCGCTTGGGAAGAGGCAGAAGCAGGAGAGGGCGCTTGGGAGGCTAGGGACTGGCGGCTGGATTAGGGAGGGAAAAAATAGGAAGGGAAGGAAAATGGGTTACTGTTAACAAGTAGGGTTTAGCATTTTTTATGAGGTAAATATCTTTTGTTGTAGTTATAGGGAAATGATCAATGTTTTTAGAGAAAATAGCATTGTGAGTAGTAAACTCCCTTTTAAACTACTCATAATTTGGAAATCCTTTGAAATAGGGAAAATATAACAAATTGGGGCTTAATTTACTTAGAAAAGTTCAATGTTTTCATAATTGTTATTAAGTATTCTTAAAGTTTTAGAGTGCATGAGCAATTTTTAAATCAAAACAAATAACTAATTGATTTTAATATTTAAAAAAGGTTATATTTAAAGTTTGTATGTATCTAAAGAATAAATATTATCTTACTATTCATTATTTTATTTATTTATTTTAAATACAACAGGTCATTTGGTATTTATCCTAATTTGTCCATAGTAAATGAAAGCATTTTAATGAATTGAAACACTACATATTGTATTTATAATTATCAAGGAAACATCAGCTAGAGGACATTTATATTTGCAGAGGGGAAAATAGAACTAAATCTGGTAAATTATAATTTTCTAAAATTCAGTGCATGTCCTAGAATTTTTCAGGATTTTCTCCTAATTTTTGGAATCACATTACTATTTTAATAAATCAATTGCCATTACTAGATTATTTAAAAATAAAAAGGATGGAAAAGGTCTATGAACTGTACTGGGCCGAACCCAATACCGTTTAGCTGGATGACCGCATACGCGACCCAGTAGGTCCGTGATCGGCCCGCGCACCGAGCGGTTTTGATCGGGGGCGCTTCCTAGCGGGGAAAGCGTATTCTACGTCTCTGCTTAACCGACTGGTGGGTCCGAGGGCCACAGGTCAGCTGCACCATGGCAGCCTCTGCACTATAGTCGTCATCTTTCTCGGTCCGGATGGTGCAGCGGCCAGAGTGGAGGGTAACACCAGCAGGGGAGACCTCGGCGGCACGATCTACCACCAAAATGGGTTCTCCTTGGCCCCACGCACCCAAAGACACTGGCGACGAGGCCAACGGTGTCCTATAGTGCAGTGTGGCGAGCAATAGCGACGGCGACGGCCGCGATGTGGCATGGCACTGATGAGGCAGGGCTTCAATGGTTCGAGAGATGGGTCCTATGGCATCTACAGAGGGAGTGGGGTTTACTTGCAGGGTCAGCGTGGTCGGGGATGGTCCCTAATGGCCCGACGTCATGGAGGTTGGCGGCGGCTGAGCAGGAAGCACGACAACAGCGCAACCCAGCAGGGCCTGAAGCAAAAGAGAGGTGGGGGCGTGTTTAGCATGCCCCGAGGAAGCTCCTTTTCTACCTCAGGGCATCCTTCTTGGACACCAGGCGTTTGATGTCTGCAGGTGGCGTATCGGCTGAGTAAGATAATGAAGCAATGTGTGAAAGAAAGCCGATGTGGTGAGGACTTAATCTATGCCTTGCCCTTCTTCACTGCCAGCTCAACAGGAATAGGGGCATCCGGATATAGGTTGGCCAAAGAATAGCCAACAGTTCCAACAAGGGATTTCTTAGTCTGATCCACCTGCAGGAGCAACATAAGTTTAAGAACTGCTTAAGGAGTTATATGACTAATAAAAGAAGATTAAGAGGTCAGTCGGCTACCCAAAGAAGAACTAGAATAACAAAAGGAAGGCTCGTCATCCGCGACAATAGGCTCTTGGATTTCTTGAAGAGCCTTTTCAAGGAGATTGGGAAGATCGGGGTAAATCTAATCGGTGTGGAATTTAAGAGGGTGATCGACTAGGAAGATAGCATCCGAGATGGGCTGGCACCATTGCTTAAAGGAAAGAGATGTTTTGCCTCCAAGGAGAAGTGATGGGAGATTAGTACAAAATAAGTCATTGGCCAAGCCAAGAATGGCATTTATGGTGTTCTTGGCCGATGGGAGTTGAGGCTAGAGTCGCCGGTTCAAAACCAAGTCAAGGACAACTTGCCCAAAGCCTAGTTATCGAGCATAGACAGAAGGGTGATAGAATTCATAGGAAGGTTTGAAAGTCCTAGCTCGAGTGTTTAAACCGACGACCAAAGAGCAGGGGGGAAATGAAGTATTTAAGGATTTCTCACGATTCCTCATCAAGGTGATTAGAGAGACGGAAGAAAGAAGGGACAAGGAATTTTTCTGCTTCCTTATACTAGAACAATTGATGAGCTAGGAACTCATCGGCTGCCAGATGAAAGAAAAAATCAAAATATTTCACCATGGCCAATGCATGGAGCCTATTGGAACCTTGTCCCAAAGAAATGGCTTCACCATATGATCGGCTTGGTCTGTACTCAAATTCCTCTTTTTCTAGGACGTCTTCTTGGGGAAAGGGAACTGATGGGTTTATGGGGATTCCCGCAGCTGATGAAACTATGTGTATAGCTAGTGCTATATAAACCACATAGGCCCCCCTATATTTCCTACCGCATGACCTCCAAGTCCGGTATACAGACTAGAGTGAATGATGTGCATCATTTGATAGGCCAATCGTAGGAGCAAGTTGGCTAAGGACACTCAGCCTCCACGAAGCAACCTTTAAGCAAGACCTTGATATAGTTGTGTCAGGCCTAGAGAAGCTCAACAAAACACAAAGCGGTCCAACCACATGTTGAGGAACGCGACGTGCTCTTTATCCATTGCTTGCCCCTCACTTGGATTGTTGTCTTCCATGTATCGATTCCAACCTTCGCTTTTCTAAGAGATGAGTTTGAAGGTTGTTGGTAAGTTATAAGCCGATGGTTGCTCCCTGTTAGGCCTCAAGTCACAGAACATGACTACATCCAGAAGAGTTGGCCCTATCGGTCCTAGTCTAAGCATAAAAGCAGTAAGGGTGTCTGACCAAAAATAATTGGTAGCTATTAGCTTGGGCTCATTGGCCGTAGGACATGAAAAGGAAAGTGATAAGTAATCGACTACGCTCATACGCTCCCACTCAGGCCTCTTGCTAGCCGATACTCTTAGCAGCTGCTAGCTTGGGCTCATTGGCCGTAGGACTTGACAAGGAAAGAGATAAGTAATCGGCTATGCTCATACGCTCCACTCGGGCCTCTTGCTAGCCGATACTCTGATGAACCAGTTTTTCCACCTAGCTCGCTTAGTTGGCCAAGACCTAAAGCTATCCTTCCAGCCCTCCACATTAGCACCCGCAGCGAATAGAGGAAGACGAGGGACATCCAAGTTGATGATGTTCGATGAAGTGAGATATCCCATTGGACCAAGAGTGAAGGACTGAGGAAAATCAGGGATCAGAAGGAGTACTTGGGACATGATTGCTGGATCGAGGAAAGGAAGGAAGAGTGCTTAAATCTGGAAGTAAGGCTGTAAGCCTATGCAGGAGAAGAAGCCGATGAGCCAAAGATGAGAACTTGAAAGTGTGAAAATGACAGGAGGCTATCCTGGTATTTATAGTCTAAGTGAGAAACTAGGGTATCACAGCTACGCGGGAAGGATGTGCGGTAAAACCGCGACTTGTCATTTCAAGTGAACAGCAGAATCAGAGATTTCAACAACTGAGATGAAGAACAGGTCATGGAACGGTTGCAAATCAATGAAATCGATGGCAAAAATTTAGGGGCTTGTATCGGCTAATAAGATCAATGAACAGAAAATTGTTGGCTGCAATGACAACGGTAGGTAAATTTTCATTAAAGCCCAAGGTAAGAATTTACAAAAAAAACCTATCGACTATATTACAAAAGACGGCCTAAATCCTAGATAGACCAGCAATGCTTGTTCCTGTCATGGTTGCAGCTGATGATGAAGTTTCCTCCACCGCTCTGGTTGCTGTTGGAAGAATTGGCTAGGGAATGCGGTGTAGCAGGATCAGCTGGAGGGTTTGGTGGTGGCATTAGATGGTCATCCTCGTCGTCGAGGACAATGATGGCATGGAGGGCATTGGCCTAGAAAATTTGCGACGTTAGGATCCATAGATCAATCCTCTCCACCTTTTTCTTGGCTACCGCGACCGCTTCACCGTCCCCTTCTCCTTCTCTGGGGGCCGGAGGGGCCACATCACCGTCAGTGGCGATATTCGCAGCGGTGTAGTCCTCATGGAGGAGCTGCGCAATAGCCGTATCATTGGCGACTTCTTCCTCTGCCCTGACTTCGGCAGAAAGCTTTGCTTGAAGGGTTGCGGGGATAGCCGAATCATTGTCCTTCTCGGTTGGATGGCCGATGGGCTCAGAGTTGGTGTCGTTGTTAGAATAAATGTCGGACTCTTTGAATAAGGTGGAAGGATAAGAGAAGGAAGAGCCCGAAGAGAAATTGGCCAACATAGCAAAAAAGGAAGTGGTTCCCTACGAAGGAAGCAGTAAAATTTCTGGAAGAACGGTGTGTTGAAAAAACATAATTACCATCCCTATTTATAGGAAGGACATGGCTAGTTAAAGCGACGCGAAAGAAGATAGGTTCAAGAAGTCGAAAAGGTTTTGCCATGCGATGATGCGGAAGCCAAAACGAATACCACAAGTGGAGACAAGATCGGGAATACGAAGGGACGCTGCCATATGATGGTGCTGAAGCTAAAACGGTCTCACATGCAATGTCACGAAATTGATGGAAGTCATACGGGCACGAAGTCGGTGACGTGTAGCCAGGCATGATGGATCTTTGGCTGGTGATGTCATCAAGATGATGTAAGGCTAATAATTTTGGGACATAAAGATTATATCCCAAAATTGGGGGGCATGTGTTGACAACAAAAATTGGCAAAGGCCGATGGGCCGCAAAGCTAGACTGGGCCTTGGAAAGAACAAGTTAAAAGCATGATGGAACAGCCCGGATTGGTTAGATAAACATGGAAAGGGTTGAATCTGGCAAGAGAGAATCAGATAGGAATATGGGGAGAAGACTGGATCGGCTATGAAAGGCAAGTTCGGATTGGGATAAGGAAGCTTGAGTCGAGTCGGTTTGGAGTTAGTATATTAGGGAGAGTTAATTAAATATAGAAGATAAAGATAAGTTTGCATTGGATATGACACCAATGAAATACATCTACCTTTACCTGTTCTTTACTTTTCATTGCATTAATAGTAGTTTAAGTAGTTTTCTTCGTATTTAGATTTCGATCGACTTGTTGCGCATCGCCTTTCAATCAGCTTCGAGATACAACCCACGAGTCCTTGCAAGTAAGTACTGTCTCGATTGAGTGCGATCTATGGGCTTGCATCAGCTTTCGGTTGAAACACTATCTTGGTTGATATTGTTGCACACCGCCATTTCGATGAAGGGTTAGGTTTCACCCCCTTTCTATCGATCAACACATTCGTTGGTGGTAGATTGTTTACCCCTCGTTCTATGGGTTTGTAGCTTGCTACTTGTCAATAGTCTGTTTATCCATGTCCTATCATCTAGACGATATCGTCGTCTAGTTAATAGTCTATTTACCTTCTTTCTACTGCTCAGTTGATTCCATCGGTTAAGTAGTGGACTGTTTACCACCGAAATTATTGGTTTGGATTTAATTCAAGCTGATAGTTTCGTTACCTATTAGCCTCCTCAAATCTATTTCCAAGTGTTGCAGATTGACTACATAGTGGATCTAATGGGCTAAGCAAAAGTTGATTACATCCTCTTGTCGGTTGCAGATCAAACGGCTGGCACGCCTTGGACCTAGCTCCCGATGGTGAAGGGAATCCTATTTCTTAAGCCAGCGTGAGTTGGCACGAAGAATCCGCTTTTTCTATCAACAGAGTGCAGTGATGATCAAAAGATCCAAAAGAAAATCTCCTGTCGGCCATGCCCTAACAACGACTAGGGGGCCGCCCTAAACCTCGTCCTGATTGTCAGCGTATTCCTAAGCTCCATCTTTGTGACATTCGTAGGGGTCTTGTTCATATTCACCATCTAAAAGAGTGAATATGTGCAAATAGTGATAGAGGCTCCAAGGGAAGGTTGGGGGTTTGTTTATTTGCAGAAAGGATGTTTTATAAATGAAAACCTATGACTTAGCCAGTTTTAACCCAAAGTTCTACTAATCAATGATTCAAGTTTTAGTTTCCCAATCCATATCACAATCCCATTCTAATATTTCTCCAAACACCTGCCATCATCTTCCGGGTGTGGCACACCTGTTGTGGATCTTACGCCCACGTAGTGCCCATTCTTCCCTAGCTAAGTTACGAAGCCCGCACTAGTGTCATGGCTCCCTGCGACGTAAGACCTAGATCATCCCTCGGATGACGACATGAGCTTGTCTTCGCCTTGGACTGGGGTTTACCATGACGCTATCCTGCAAGCCACTGGGCCCCACATCCGCACTACCGTGCAATGGTAACGTGTTGTGGTGCTAGGAACCAAATCCATGGTCGGCGACTTCCCGCTGCGTGCCTCACAGCATGCCCGTCCGGCCCACTCTAGGGGTCACTTTGGATCTGGCAAATCCACAGTTTTCCCTAGCCACTTCCTTCTTCCGCTATCGTTCCTCCGTGTGCCCTACACACGATGTGACGGAACCACCTCCTGTAGGCAAGTGACAGCGATTGGCAGCTACGCGTGTTGCTTCATGCTCCTCTCAGCACCGCGTCTATGAACGTATAGCCCTCTCCTCCACACCATGTAGCATGAGCTAGTCCAACACCCTTATCCACATGCCGGACAACGTTTGCATTCCACAACCACAAACACACTGGCATGCCAGACCCAATTATGAGTGATCAATTTTAATGTGTAAACATATCCGGTGAATATCGGTTCACCGTTCCGAGGCGAATAAGGCTAAAAATTATTAATTTGACGTAAGCAATGTCTAAGCAATTTTAACCAAGACTTAAAAGTGTAAATCATTTTATTTAACCTAACTAGGCTATCAAGGTAATCATCAAGGAAACCATTCTTAGAGTCAAATAAGAGATGATTTCATCAAGCCAAGATCATCATGGTAATGAAATTACAAGTAATTAACAGGGCATGATATATTATGATTAAACAAGTAGGCATAAATACTTAAAGAGCATGCAATTTAATACTTTAAATGAAATATTTTAGAAATTGGGTAATCAACATGATCTAACTGGATGTTAACTCACTTGGTCCTGGGAGTGATGGGGGTCTTCCTGTTATTCTTCGAACTGGTCCTCGGGCTCCTAAGCGTCTAATAGGAATGAATTCAAAGAGCAATGAATACAACACCAAATGCATGGAAAGGCATGATGCATGAAATGTTCCATACTTAGTCTAGTGATCGGTGACTGTCATTAAGTCTTTTCCTATGTATCAAGTAAGTTCCTTGATTCCACTAATGATCATAATCTTACGAATAGTTAACAGTGGTGTGAGTGATAGTAAATGTATGATGATGATGATGATAATAATGATGCGACAAATACCCTAATTAGCTAAACAGAGTTTTAAAAAGGGTTATTGTGCCTAACTATAATTTTATTAGGTTCAACTTGCTTTTTCTTATTTTCTAGAATTTTCTCAGATTTTTATAAAGTCGTCAAGTTTTTTCATAATTCATTTTCTAATTCTGATATTACTTAAATGGATAAAAGATGAAAATATAGACTGACAGTGTTGGGCTGGCTCGGTTGCACGGCCTAGAGCTCACACAGAGGAGAGAGACACCAGCGCGAAGTCGCCATTCAATGGAGAAAACGCACTCCAGCGATTACGCCTCCACTTGATAGGACACGTGGGATCGTGGTCCCACCAGTCAGCGACACGGAGAGAATAATGCACGCGTGGGATTAAACCGTTTAAACATGGGGTGGGACCTACTTGTCAGCGACGGTTTCTACACAATAATCCCGGACCATGATGTCATGTTGATTCCATCGTCGTCTACCTCTCTCACGCACGGCCGCGGAGCTCTTCGAGCTCGTGGTAGTGCTACAAGGCATCATTTCACTAGTTCTTAGGCCTTACGGGATCAGTGAGCCTGGGCGCATCTAATGGTGCTCATGTCGAGGTCAGGGACGACCGGACACGGCGGCACGAGGAGCGGCGGTGGAGATCGGTTTGGGTCAATCATGGACTCGGTGCTACGGTGCGGTTCATGGTAGGCTAGCGCACGCATGAGCTATGCGAGTGGGTGTGGAAGCTCACCGTGGTGATGATATGGACAGAGGATCACTAGAGTGTACTGGTGATGATGAGCGGGTGTTACTTGGAGGCGGCGGTGCTGATGTGACACTGGGTGCCCGATCTTCCGTCAGGTGGGGATACTCTCCGATTTGGTGGAAACTTGACACACACGATCCGGCTTCCAATCAGCAAGATTCGAACCCTGCAATCGCAGCACCACGTCTCCTCTGGTTATCAACCGTGCACAACACGATTGACCTCGCCACGAAGGCTTATCCCTGCTTGCGAATCGAAGAACACAAGCAAGAACACGGTAGATGCAAACTGAAATTGCGAATCGAATCAGTTAAGCACACGAAGTTGGGGTTCCACAAACCGATGAACGGCGAAACTGTCTAAGCAGAACAATCTAAGCAAAACCCATCTAATCTAATGACGGCTATTGAGTATATAGAGGATAGAGGGCTAGGGGGCGGCCAAGGGGGTGGCCGAGCAACCCTAGGGAGTACAAGGCCTTCAGGCCCAAAAACAGGTGTCGCAGCGCCGTGGCAGATTCTGGACGTCATCTTGTTTCGACGATTCCCGTCGACTCCGAGCGTATTTGGGCTTGGGACTGGTTGGGTTGGAAAGCTTATCTCCTTAGCTTTCCGTCGATATGTAGAACGCCCCAAATGGAGCCCGTATGTGACCTGGACGTCTGTTTTCGTGCGGCCTACTCCTGTAGTCCGAACTGGCCTCGTGAATAAATTGGACTTCAACTTGGATTGGGCTTGTGACTCCTCCTTGAGTTGGGCCTTGGTCATATGCTTGTTGGACATGTTCACATCATTCTCCCCTCCTTGGTTTTGAGTCGTCCTCGACTCAAAGTCGTTGATACTTGTTGAAGTAGTTATTTCAGTTCTTGACATCGTCCAACTATGCTTCCCTTCTTGAAATTGACCCTGTTGTGAGAAAACAAACAAAGAAGAATAAGAGGAACTCGACATGATATGATTAGTTGTAATGCAGCCCTCTAATTGATCATATTGTTTCACAACAAAAGGAGATGTTAGATTTGAACAAATATAAACTCTGTGTACCATATAATCTCCTTTACAGTTATATTGCCCAATGATATGATATGTATGCGCAGATAACCATGGCAAATCAGCACTAAAAGAAAGTTTCTCCTTCAAATTATTTAGATTACATAGAACATCAAATTCAACATAACCCAAAGTATTTAAAGAAGATAATAATTTCAGCTCATCTTGCATACTAGTTATTGGAAGGAAAAGTCTATTTTCTGCACAATTGTTTGGTTTGGGAGCAGCATTATCAACCTTATTCACAAGTTGTGGCATAGAAATAATAGAAGCATCATCAGACAACTCTTTTCTATCACAAGGAACAGTAGTGCAATCATTAAAATTACTCAAACTATTTTGTAAAGCCTCAATCCTTTTATTCTCTGCTCTCTCAAGATTAATTTTCAAAATTTGAGCAGGAGTCATACCAACAAGTCGGATTTTTCTACCATTATATTTGAAAGAATATATATTTGTAATATCATTGTAAAAAGCATTATTTGCAAATATCCATGGCTTACCAAGCAACAAAGAACATGTTTCCATAGGCACCACATCAAAATATGCGCTATCATGGTATGTGCCAATGAAAAATTGGATCCTAACAGTTTTGCTTACCTCTAACTTACCACAAGAATTGGGCCATTGGATGTAGTATGGATGAGGGTGTGGCTCTGTGGTCAAGCAAAGCTTCTCGACCAGCTCTGAACTAACAAGATTGCTACAAGTCTCACCATCAATGATGACACGACAACGTCTATCCATCACGACAAACATAGCTTGAAACAAACTGTGGCACTAATTTTGCTCCTCTTTCACCATTTGAGAACTTAGAATTTGTTGTGGCAAAGAACTCACATCGTCCTGCAAAAGGTTAGGCACACAAAAAGAGACAAGATGGTATGAAGCAATAAATTGTTCTCTCATAAGCAATTTCATATCAGTCCAAGTATGAGGTTTATCATCAGCATGTAAATTGTTCCACCAAGTTAAAGCATGATTTTTTAAAACACTAGCAGCATTCTTAATCTTTCTTCCATCGCACATATGACATTGTGCAAATTTTTTATCCATCGCTAATTCCCAATGTTTATACTCATTTGAATTAACCCCATCAAAAGACGGAAGGCATGGAAGAATATAACCTGTGGAAGAAGAGTCAACAATAATCGTGTGGCTCCTAAACGTCTTCATGGTTCCGTTGTGAGTGGTGCTATACCCTGTCATTGTTAGCAGAAAACAAGAAAACACACAAATGTATATTTCCCTATTATCTACTAGGATGTGAAGGAATAAAGTCACACACTCTCAAGCGTCTGACCAAGCTCTTATAAGTGTTCTTACCAATGCAAAGCAGTGGACGGTACAACCGGTGGCTGGTTCGTGATACCGTGAGGGCGTGGATGAAGCGATTGCAAAGGGTCGAACCTGTACTGACCAGAAGTATATATATGTGGAGCTTTGGGAGGCTATATTAGTAGCAAGGAGTAGCAAAATTCGATATCAGATAGCAAAGCTGAATAAGTGTCCAAAATACCTGTGAAAGTTGCTGGCTTAAACGTGTTCCTAGAACTAGTTCAAGCTAGCAAAACCTATACCGAAGCACAAAGGACACAAAGAATGCAAGCACTTTTGATTTTTTTCTCTTACTTTTTTTTGTGCGGCTTTTTTTTAATGCACTTGCCTTTTTAACTTTTTTTTTTCTCAAAAGCGCCACAAAAACAAGATACAACTCAAGACTTTCACAAATTTCTCGTCAGTCTACCACAGATTTTCTGTTCAATGTTGCACAGACGATTTGGCACTCTTAACGGCCTCAAATGCAAAAACTTACAATACCAAAGTTGTAGCTCTACTTGTTCTCTTCAATTTCAGTATATGGAACGCATATTGTGGATAAAGGAAGCTAGAGATATTGACCCCGAAATACAGACTGTTCAGAAATTCTGGGTCCAGAACAGATTTACTCCCAACGCAAATTACACTTCGATAACGACATTTTCTGTAAACCTCATGATTTACAAAGTTGTAGATAACTTCTCAAGCTTTCCATCACGTACTAGAGCACTACAATCCGAGTTCGTATGTGGGAGATATCATCAAAATACCGAACTGGACAGGGACAAAACCAATCTAGACGTGATGACGGGATGTAAAAGGACAAGGTTTCACGGTGCAAAACTCAAACTAAACCAAGAACACGACCTAAACCAGCAACAAGACGTGACCACGGACACAAACTCAACAATACGGGCTCTGAAAACGAAATTGCAAAGACTAAACGTGGTGATAGGACAGGGAACCTATGAACTACAATTTGTAGGGCAATTTTCTGGACTCTAGGTGATGGATGAACGATAAATAAAGGGGATACAAAGATACCTGACGGGCAACCTGGCGCTTTGATACCACTTGATGTGACACTGGGTGTCCGATCTTCCGTCAGGTGGGGATACTCTCCGATTTGGTGGAAACTTGACACACACGATCCGGCTTCCAATCAGCAAGATCCGAACCCTGCAATCGCAGCACCACGTCTCCTTTGGTTATCAACCGTGCACAACACGATTGACCTCGCCACGAAGCTTATCCTCGCTTATAATCGAAGAACACAAGCAAGAACACGGTAGATGCAAACTGAAATTGCGAATCGAATCAATTAAACACACGAAGTTGGGGTTCCACAAACCGATGAACGGCGAAACTGTCTAAGCAGAATAATCTAAGCAAAACCCATCTAATCTAATGACGGCTACTGAGTATATAGAGGATAGAGGGCTAGGGGGCGGCCAAGGGGGTGGCCGAGCAACCCTAGGGAGTACAAGGCCTTCAGGCCCAAAAACATGTGTCGCAGCGCCGTGGCAGATTCTAGACGTCATCTTGTTTCGACGATTCCCGTCGACTCTGAGCGTATTTGGGCTTGGGACTGGTTGGGTTGGAAAGCTTATCTCCTTAGCTTTCCGTCGATATGTAGAACGCCCCAAATGGAGCCCGTATGTGACCTGGACGTCTGTTTTCGTGCGGCCTACTCCTGTAGTCCGAACTGGCCTCGTGAATAAATTGGACTTCAACTTGGATTGGGCTTGTGACTCCTCCTTGAGTTGGGCCTTGGTCATATGCTTGTTGGACATGTTCACATCAGGTGCTCTCACGTGGACCAGCGACTCCGGCGATGTGCTACCAAGGAGAGGATGTCAGGGAGATAGAGGAGGTCTCAAAGAAGCTACCTTAGCAAGTAATCGAGGCAGGGCTCGCCAGGAAGGACGAATGAGCAAAGGGGGTGAAATGGTTGGAACAGGGCAGTGGCGGTCGAAGTGAGAAATCGAGGCTTTGACATGGGTTTTATAGGGCAAGGTGTCGATGAATTATGTCGGCAATTTATTTTATAGGGCTATGTGAAAGACCACAACTCGATGGTAGCACAGGGGGCAGGATTTATACAGGTTCAGGCCCTCCCAAAGAGGTAATACCCTACTCCTATGCTCGTGGATTTGTATTATGGGGTGTCGATCACAATGAACAGGGGATGATCACAATGATCGTATGTTCACACCTAAGATTGCGCGAGATCGGATGTGATCGAGGATGACGTCGAACTTGAAGATGTAGATCCTAGATCCATGTCTAACCAAGGACCCGACCCCCTTTATATAGTGCAAGGGGTAGGGTTATAGATTGGTTCCCTAGTCCGTATTAGGGAGATAAGGGATATGGCCGAGTCGGCTTTGCTTATCTCCACGTATTCGGGTAGGACTAGGATTTTACTTCTTGTAGAACAAGTCGGGCCGCGCCGTCCTCCAAGCCCGCCTTCTGGAAGATCCACGCAACTTGGCCGAAGGAGGTGGTACGTCCAATTGTCTGTTTCCAAATACCCGAGGCCCATGTTGTCCACAGTAGCCCCCGAGTGCTTCGTGACTGAGTTGTTTAATTCTGAGTTCAGCTTGCAGCCCATCAAATGTAATCTGAGTGACATCAGTCTTTGTTCGGTTGATGTAGTTCTGCTTGCCAAGTAACCTACTGATTAAACAAAGCAGTTGCAAAGGACTCAAGTGAAAATCTTAAGCCTCTAAAAAGATGTTTGGTATCCAGTCCGACTGGTCGGCATGCTGACTGTTGGCCTACAGAGAGGCATACCAAGAAAAGTAGACATAGCCGAGTGATTAGCGTCACCTTGTCTTATCCTCCTTGTAATAAATCATGACATTCGGGTCTGATTGACAGAACTCGACATTCGGTCCTGCAGGGGACATGTCACAATTCGTGTATTAGGGTGCTCAGGCGCTCTGACCCGACTCAGTGCTGTGTCAAGCTAGTTATTCTCAGGAGAATACGCCCGCCTCCAAGTCAAGGTCATCCGAGTGGTGTTCGGCATGATGACGAACGATCTAGAGATGTGCCACCGAGATCCGACTAAAGAGGTAACTCATGATGCCCGATCTGACTAAAAGTCAGACCGACTATTGACCCCAGGAGGTACATTAAGAGCTGAGTTATAACCCAGAAAGTGCCCAATTCTCATAGACTGACAACTGGCATGAGGCCTGACTGGGGGCACGCTACTTTTCCCAACTAGGTTTGATCTGAGTGGCACCTGTACCCGAGTAATGACGTGTACAGCTTGCGGCCCATGTGGGGCGTGCTCTTTTGAACCTAAGTCCGGACCCGAAGCTTGAAGCAATGATTAGGGCTCCATTTTTTCCGCCCAGCGCGAAAACTGAAACGTCGCCCACTTCCTTTTAAATAGAACACGCCGGGGCATTCGAACGGTTACACTTGTAACGTGCGCTCAAATCTGTTCATCTCCCCCGCAGCACTCCCGCTAGGGTTCGTCTCCTCCTCCGTTGTAGAGCAAATCCAGCGCCGCCGCCGCCGCCGCCGCCAATCCCCAGATCTAGCCTCGCCGCCCCCATCCCCCGCCACTTTCTCACAAATGGCAGGAAACTAGGCGACCTCCATCACCACCGAGGAGCGACTGCAGACACTGGTCGCCGCCGGCGTTCTTCCGGCGCAGGAACTCATCTGCTGGCGTGCCGCAGCGGATGAGTCTTCTCCCACTCCTCGCCAAGAGGAGATCGTCGTCTTTGAATCCTTCTTCTCTCGTGGGTTCGGACTCCCTGCTTCTTTTCTTCGTGGCTTGCTCCACCACTACAACATCGAGCTCTTTCATTTGAATCCGAACTTGACCCTCCAAATTTCAATTTTTGTCCATCTCTGTGAGGCCTTTCTGGGGATTCCTCCCCATTTCAACCTCTTTCGGCATCTCTTCCATTTGAAGGCCTTCCCCAACGACAGTGACCCTAAGGCAGTCGGCGAGGCCAGATTTCAACTCCGGGGTGGCTTAAAAAAGGAATACTTTCCCAACCACTCTGAACCTTCCTGAAGGGATGGCATAAGGAGTGGTTTTATTGTACCAATCCTCCTCCTAGTCTTCCTTCCTTTGATGGGGGAAAGCCCTGGGCTTCTCCTTCCTAGACTTCTTCTCCCCCTTCCTCCGAAATGGATCAGGTCACCGAGCTACTCGGCCTGATCCACGTACTGAAAGAAGAGGGGTTGACCAGCATGGCCATCGCTATCAATTTCATGATGCGCCGCGTCCAGCCCCTCAAAGAGAGGGTTCAGCTCGGGTTCGAATACACCGGGCCGAACTATCCGACTTGAGAGGTGGCCTCCCAGATCTCACATCCGGACGCTACCGACCGAATTGCCGAGTTCTTCGCCACAGGGACACCCATTACCAATCACGGGTGTCCCAAAAGTTTCTCCCTCGCCAATCTGCCACCACAGGTAACAGCCGAGTAGTCTTTGTGTTTGTTTCAAGCCCACCGAGTGGCTTTGTTGTCATCGTACTAACTCGGGAAGGTTATGTCTCTGCGCAGGACCGCCTAGCCTTCGTGTCCCTCGCCCCAACGCCTGAGGCCCCCGCCAACAAGGGCGAGAAGCACCCAAGCGAGGAGTCTGAAGAAGCTCCTGCAGCAAAGAAGGGCAAGGCCCCAATTTCCTTCGAAGAGGAGGACATCCTACCGCCCGAGGGGCGCAGCCGACAAGGCTCGGGCCCCATAATCCATGAGGCCACCGAGGAAGAGGCGAACCAGCCCACGCCGACCCAAAGGCCAAGCAATCAGGCGGCTCGCCCTCCGAAGTCGGGTCGTAGGACATCGCCGAGGAAGAAGCGGGCGCACTCGGCACCTAAGTCCGACTCGTCTCAGGTTAGGCCGGGTGGCCATCCCGACGCCTCTTCAAGCAGTTCTTTTGCTCAGAGGGGCGCCGGAATAAAAATAAAGACCTCCAGTCAGTGAGTGCAAATTTTGTCACATCTTGTTAGTCTTCGATGTTTGTTATTTCTATGTTGAAGTGTCCCTTCTTTCAGGAAACCATCGGAAGAAATCCCGACCGACCGCCCAGCCGAGTCAGCATCGGAGCCTAAAAAGGCAGCCGCTGAGCCCAGTCAGGTGGCGTCGCCTCCTCCTCCTTCTCCTCCTTTGCCCCCGCCGACCGACACGGAACTTCCATCACCCAAGCCGACCGAAGCCCGGCGGGAAGCTGAAGTTCTAGCCAATGATGCCGCCCCCCCTGAGCCCGAAGCCGACTGATGGGGGTGGCGAGGAAGCCGAGACAGCGGTGGAAGAGATTCCACGCCGGCCTCCATCTCCCCCGGAGGAAACTGAGCCCAAGTTCTCGGTGGCCTGGAGAGATGAGGCTGGGGACTAGGCTCTGCTTGATGACGAAGAAGAAGAGAAGGCCAGGGTGGTCTTCTATGAGCACGCCGCAGCATGCAGTCGACTGATCAGGGTAAGTTTCCCGACAAACCAAATACATCTTGTCGACTTGAAGTAGAGTTGTGCCGATATATGCTCTTTTCTGCAGGAACTTGTTCACTTTTCCGAGAGGAAGACCAAGTTTCTCAACTATTTCCTCCCCAAGATAGAACGGATCAAAGCCGTGGAGGGGGAGATAGTTGAGACCTAGATCGATGCGTCCAAGCAGCGTCGGAAGCTGCAGGCCGAGATCAAGGACCTGCAGGATGAGAAGTTCGACATCGCAGGCACTCTCCGATGTAAGTGTCCTGACCTAAGTCGAAATTGTATGCTCTGTATGCATCCGAGTGACATCACATTCCACACATTGTGCATCTCGTGACGCCACGATTGCCAGCCTGCGGGAGGAGCTGGCCAAGTCCAAAGACTCTGAGGCTGCCGCCCAAGCAGAGCTGAAGAAGTCCCAGGACCAGAAGCTGGCCCTGGAGGAGTCGGAGGCCCGAGCCGTCGCCGAGTTAGAGGGTAAGTCCCTTAACCCAACCGACTTCGAATCCCCAATGTTGTGCGATTGCATGATCGCATCGTCTTTTCACGACAGTATAAGAAGAAGACGCATAGCGCGAGATGACGTTTTGAACGAAAACGTCAAAACCGCGCTAGCGCAGTATAAAGAGCTCCTGGTGGCCGTGGAGCCCACTCGGCGATGACTCTATGTTGGCGACACCGAGCCAAGCAACCGAGCTGAGCTGATCCAAAGGTGGACCAATGCCCCCGAGAAGCTGAAGGCCCGACTTAAGGAAGTCGGCTTGATGAGCACTAGTCAAGCGCTGGGAATCGTCAAGTCGCTGTATCCCCGAGTTGAGCTTGAGGCTGTCAAGGACGGCTTCGCCGGCACTGAGGAGAAGGCGTTGGCCCTACTTGAGGAAGTGAAGCCCGCAGCCGAGTCACTTGTAGATAACTTAGATTTGGATTCTCTGTAGATACATGAACCCCTTGTAAATTATCAATCCATTGTATGTAAACAATTCGTCCAATGTAATATGAGTTATGCTATCTTTCTATGATTAACTCTGTATTTTGCCCGAGTAGATTAGTTTCATTTTACTAAGCACTCTGCCAAGTGCATCTAGTTCCTTAGCGTTAGGAGTTGGCGCGGAGCTCTGTCTCTAAGAACGTAGTCAGGAAGTATGAATGTTGCATTGGAAACAAGAGTTTTGTTACACAGAACAAACAATACTTAGGCTCAACAAGAAGTCAAAAAGAAAGATACCAGTGTGGTGCAGACTGCACCTAATTAGGTGTAGCCCCCGACTTATTGGATAGTAGGAATCCGACTAGGGAGCAAGTCAAATAAATCCCAATAAAAGAGAAGAAAGGGGTGCGCGATTGCGAACCTAATTAGGTGTAGCCCCCGACTTACTACTTAATTGGAACACAAATAAGTAGCAAGTCAGAAACTGAATTGCACAAGTGTAAAGATAATGTAAACGAAAGCTTATCTTTATTGAATCGTAAATGTGTGTACAACGGCCGTCAGGTATAGAACCGACTAATTGCTCGATGTTCCACAAGTTATCCATGATAGTGCCGTCTTCTCGCCTCAGTCGGTAAGCCCCGGGCGTGCCACCGAGTCAATAATATACGGACCTTCCCAACGTGGGGAGAGTTTATGGCCACTCGTCTGATTGATCCGAAGGACCAAATCACCAACCGAGAAGGCACGATCCCATACATTACAACTGTGGTAACGACGTAGCCCTTGGAGGTACTTTGCCGACTGAATGGTTGCAGCATCCCGAGCTTCTTCCAGTCGGTCGAGTTCGTTAACCTGACTGGCCTTTGACTCGTCCTCGTTGAACTTTTGAACTCGGGACGACCCGAATTGTAGCTCCGTTGGGAGGACCGCATTAGATCCATATACAAGGAAAAAAGGTGACAGCCCCGTTGCCCGACTAGGACTTGTGCGAAGCCCCCAGAGTACAGCAGGCAATTTCTTCATCCACTTTGCTGCATATGGCTTGAGTCGATCGAAGATGCGTGCTTTGACGCCTTGTAGAAGCATGCCATTTGCGCGCTCGACTTGCCCATTGCTCCGAGGATGTGCTACCGAAGCAAAGAAAATCTTTATGCCCACATCTTCGCACCAGCTTTGAAATTCGTCACTTCTGAATTGAGAGCCGTTGTCCGTAATAATCCAAGAGGGCACAGCAAACCGACTAACGATCTCCTGGAAGAACTCACTAGCCTTGGCTGCCGTAATCTTGGTCACAGGCTTATCTTCAATCCATTTGGTGAATTTGTCTATGACGACGAAGATATGTTCAAAACCACCCGGGGCCTTCTTGAGAGGTACGACAATGTCGAGCCCCCAGACGGCAAACGGCCAGGTCATAGGGATCGTCTGAAGTTCCTAAGCCAGCACATGAATCTGCCGAGCAAAGAACCGACAACCTTCGCATTTTCGAACGATCTCCTTTGCGTTCGAGACGGCAGTTGGCCAGTAAAACCCTTAACGAAAGGCTTTGCCGACCAACGTAGCTGAAGCAACATGATGGCCGCACATACCCGAGTGAATTTCACGCAACAAGGCGCATCCTTCCAACTCGTATACGCACTTTTGAAGTATGTCAGAGGCGCTTTGTCGGTATAGCATTCCTCCGAGTACCACGTATGCACGACTCCGATGTTCAATCTGTTCAGCAGCTCCTCGATCATCAGGAAGCTTCTCTTCTTGCAAATACTCCAAAAACGGTCGCATCCAATCCGAGTCGAGGGCAAGTAGTTCTGACTCGGGTAGTGCTTTATCCGATTGGGGTAGTTACTCCTGCGGTGTGATGGAGAGGGCGTGAAGCTCTTGCATAAAGATCCCAGCTGGGACTGCTGCCCGACTAGAGCCCATGTTCGCAAGCTCATCTGCCGCCTCGTTGTCTCGCCGTAGCATATTTATAAGCTCCAATCCATTGAACTTATCTTCCAACTTTCTGACCTCCTGACAGTAGGCGGCTATATTGTTGTTGACACAAGTCCAATCCTTCTGTACTTGGCTCACCACGAGTTGAGAATCCCCACGAACCACCAATCGCCGGATACTGAGCGATATGGCAATACGGAGCCCATGGATGAGTGCCTCGTACTCGGCAGCGTTGTTTGAAGCCAGAAAATGAATCTGGAGAACATACTTGAGTCGTTCGCCTCCAGGTGATATGAGAACGATACCAGCCCCCGCGCCCTGTCGCTGGAGAGAGCCATCAAAGTACATGTTCCAGTGCTCGAACTCTTCGACGACTGGGGGAGCCTCCATCTCTGTCCACTCGGCAACGAAGTCAGCGAGTGTTTGTAACTTAATAGCGCTGCGTGGCTTGAACGAGAGCTCAAAAGCCCCGAGTTCCACTGACCACTTAGCGATTCTCCCTGTGACTTCTCGGTTATGAAGGATATCTCCAATAGGGAAAGAAGTGACTATCGAAATTGGATGTTCTTGAAAGTAGTGCTTCAGCTTCCAAGAGGCGATCAGGACCGCATACAAAAGCTTATGCACTTGTGGATAGCGTACCTTGGACTCGCCCAATACTTCGCTAATGAAGTAGACCGAGCGCTGAGCCTTCTAGACGTGTCCTTGATCTTCCCGTTCTAATACCACCGCGGCGCTCACTACATGAGTGGTAGCCGCAATGTATAGCGAAAGCGGCTCTTGCGACATGGGAGATAACAAGACAGGTTGTAAAGTGAGGAACAATTTAAGATCCTCAAAAACCTTTTGTGCCTCGGGTGTCTAGACAAACTTGGCCTGCTGCTTCTTCAATAGTTGAAAGAAGGGCGACCCATGCTCACCGAGCCGCGAGATGAATCTGCCGAGTGTCACCATGCATCCATTTAGACGCTAGACATCCCTTTGACAAGTTGGGGGAGCCATCTCCATGATAGCTCTAATTTTTCCAGGCTAGCCTCAATCCCACGGTGAGACACCACGAAACCAGGTAGCTTTCCCGAAGGGACCCTGAAGACGCACTTCTCCGGGTTCAACTTCATGTTGTGTGCTGACAGTCTCTCGAATATTTTCGACAGGTCGGTGACCAAGTCGGAGGATACCCAAGATTTGACGACAACATCATCGACGTATGCTTCCACGCTACACCCGAGCTTGTTGTGAAAGCATCGCTGAATGCAACGCTGATATGTTGCTCCAGCATTCTTCAACCCGAAGGGCATAGTGTCATAGCAAAAAGCCCCAAACGGAGTGATGAACGAAGTCTTGATGCAATCTTCTTCCTTCAAGCTAATCTGGTGATAGCCCGAGTAGGCATCCAAAAAGCTCAAAAGCTCGCAACCGGCAGTGGAGTCAACCACCTAGTCGATGCGAGGTAGTCTGAATGGATCCTTGGGGCATGCTTTATTTAAGTCGGTATAGTCGACACACATACGCCAAGTACCATTCTTCTTCTGCACAAGCACCGGATTTGCCAGCCAGTCGGGGTGGAGCACCTCCCTTATGAAACCAGCGGCAAAAAGTTTGGTGATCTCCGCCTTGATGGCTTCCTTCCGATCCTACGCAAATCGATGCAGTCGTTACTTGACCGGCTTGGCTTTGTCGTCTACATTCATGGAGTGCTCGATCACCTCCCTCGGGACACCCGGCATGTTAGATGGTTTCCAAGAAAAGATGCCCCGACATGCTTGGAGGAAGGTGACGAGCGCCTTTTCCTATTTCGGACTGAGCCCTGTCCCGATCAGAGCCATTTTGGTTGAGTCGGACGGGTCGAGCGAAATCTGTTTAACATCTTCGTCAGGCTTGATGCCCGACTTAGATTGCTTCTTGTTTGGCACGTCGCCCTCATCGCGAAGAGTGATGACCGCCTGTCGGATCTTGTCCAACTCGGTAGCCGCTTCAGACGACTGGGCTGAGTCACAGTTTTCCTTATCGAGGAGATAGGAAAACTTGACGTCTCCGCGGACTGTCATTACGCCCTACGGGCCTGGCATCTTCATAGCCAAGTAAGTGTAATGTGGGACGGCCATGAATTTGGCCAAGCCCGGCCTTTCCAAGATTGCGTGATACACAGTCGCGAAATCGGCCACCTCAAAGCAAAGGTTTTCCGTCCGGTAGTTGTCCCAAGTGCCAAAAGTGACCGGAAGAGAAATTCTCCCAATCGGCACAGAGGAGGTTCCCGGAGTTATGCCATGAAACGGCGCATCAGTCTTCTGAAGCGCCAACCTTGGAATCTGAATCTCGTCAATCGTCTTGGCGAAAAGGATATTCAACCCACTTCCGCCGTCGACTAAGACTTTGCGCAGGCGGACATTCCGTACCAAAGGATCCAGGATGAGTGGATATTTTCCTGGACATGGGATGTGAACGGGATGATCCGAGTGATCAAACTTGATCGGGACTTCAGACCATCGAAGGTATTCGGGGGTAACTGGAATAGCTGCATTGACTTCCCGAGTAATAAGCCTTTGCTTACGTTTGGACTCGTATGCATCCGATCCCCCATAAATGTAGTTGAGCTCGCCCTCGGTTTCTTGGTAAGCGTCACCCTGAGGAGGATCACACTTATCATCTTGCTTGGTGTCCTTCGGAGTGTCCTTGTTGTGCTCTTGAGTGAACCTCTTCAGCACATTGCAGTTCTTTGCCGCATGCTTTCCATTCGGATGGAAATGACACGGCGCCTCCATTGCTTTATTGTAGTCATTGGACCGAGGCGGCCTCTGCCAACCATGATCTGTGGCTGCCACTAATTCTTCACCCTTCCGCTTCTTGTCCTTCTTGGAAGATGACTCGGTCTTGTCTTTCTTGCCTTCATTTTTGCTCGGGCGATCCTCCTAGCGCTCGGTGAGAGCATCAGAGGCGGTGGCATACCGGTCCGCCAAAGCAAACATCTCTTTGACAGTAGTTGGGGGCTTCTGAGACATCTTTTTGATTAAGTCGGGGTCACGAACACCCTTTTGGAAAGCTGCGACGACGACTGCTTCAGAAATCTCTTGGATTGTGTTTTTCTTCTTTGTGAAATGCCAAATGAAATCTCTTGACGACTCATCTTTTCTCTGATAAATCTGATAAAGGTCCCATTGGGTCCAGGCTTCTCGTAAGTGCCCTAGAAATTGGCAATGAATTGGTCGCAAAGCTCTCCCCAGGAACCGATTGAGTTCTCTGGAAGGCCTGCAAGCCAACCCTGAGCCGGAGGAGTCAACATGACGGGCATATAATTTGCCATCATATCATAGCCTCCACCGGCGGCTTTGATTGCTAGGGAGTAAATCTGCAACCAAGCTTCTGGGTCCCGTTCCCCGTCAAACTTCACTATTCCCTTGGGGTTAAACCCCTTGGGCCAGTTGACCTGACGAAGTCGAGGTGTGAATGCTTTGATCCCATCAATCATTCCATCCCTAGGGGGAGGAGACTGACGGGGAAGTATCCGGCGCAGCGGAGTGCGGCGCCGGTCTTCTCGGTGATGATCACCACGACGCTCAGCGTGGTCGCTGCGACGATCATTTCTGTCGTGGTTTCGACCGAAACCATCTCTATCGTCATCTCGGTGACATCCCTCATCATCACATTACATAGCCGGATCATTTCATACATTCGCACCAGAGTATATTATAGCAAGAAGTTATGTCATTGGCATTTTAGTTTACATACAGGCCGCATCTGACCAAAAGTTTACAATACCAAAAGATCAGGGTCTAAGCAAAAGTGCATATTATACAAATACGATCCCCTCGGCTATGCTTAACAGCAAGCAACTGTAGGGTGCCCTAATCCTGCGCTCCGATGTCGAACTCCTGCTCCTCGTCGTCATGGCACACATAGGGGTCCTCTTCTTGGTTCTCAATATCTAAAAAGGTGAGTAGAAGCAAGGGTCAGTGTGTGATCAACAGCACTAGCGAGTTAACGCTCGTCCTTAAATGCATCTTAGTGATACGGGATTTATGGTGGAGGCTAGGGTTCTTTTATTTGCTCAAAGCCAGTTTTTGAAATAGAGGAGTATAGGAGAACTTATAACAAGCAAATTTTAGGAAAGGTGCATCTCCAAAAAGATGTGGAGTTGTATATCCATGTTATAGGGTTTTACACTTTTTCGGACATTTTTGGCTCTGTTATCCCATCCTGTTCACCAGATACAGCACCTCTCAACACCACCCCCACACAATTTCCCATTACGGACCATCACTGCCAGGTTGTTGGCCTGCACCTGTGTCGACCTAGATCACCCTTGGTGACTGTGCCCTCCCACATGATCCTTGGGTGGTGGCCGTTTCGTAGCAGGTTCCCCACGCTGCCGGCATCCGGGGATGGGTCACCACTCTATCGGAGTCCCTTATACCTGCGCTCCGTGTGATGGCCACGCGTTGTGTTGGAACCACCCCTCAGATGGCAGCGTCCCGCTGCTACGCGTATTACTTTGCGCTCCTCCTGGGGATCACCCATCACCATATCACAATATCAAATACTGAGCGGCCACCATGGCCGCGCGATGTGTTGGAACCACCCCTCAGGTGGCAGTGTCCTGCCACTACGCGTGTTACTCCACGCTCCTACTGGGCCTTGTCTAGCACCAAATCATCCACAACCATTTAAATTATTAAGGAAAAATGTGTGAGCCGATGAGTTTTGTCTCACCAGGACGGGCATTGACCTGCTCGACTAAATTTTGTTTAGGACCTAAGCACGTCTAAGCATGTTTTACCCAGGACTACAAAGTCTAAATTCAAGTTGTTTACTGAGCTAGCAAGGATCATGATTAACAAGGCAATCATGTTAATAAGGAAACACCCAACAATATGGCATGATACATCATGATTAACAAAGTAGCCATTTCAAAACATAGAGCATGCACTTTGATAGTTAAAACAACATAGTTTAACAAACTGGGAATTGAATCATGAACTATGATGTTAACTCGCCTTGGTTGCTTGGGGGTAGTTCTTCACTTGCATCTTGAAAGTCACCTCCTTGATCGTCTACTTCTACGCGTGGAGACAAAATCAAATAAGTACCAAATGGGGTGGCATGATGTATGGTTGAGGTGCTAGGGCTAAGTGTGTAGAATATCCCTGGTAGAACAATTCAAAATATGTTTTAGGATCTATAGGTGAAAATATATGAGGTTGGTTTTGAGAGGTTTTAGTTGAGTATATTGTTACACGGGATTAATCTTGTCCTTTATATTTCCTTCATCAACTCCCTTTAAATTACTGGTGTGTAGTTTTCTAGATAGGTGTTCTTCGAGCTACATATCCCATATGTGAGGTTAGGTTAATTTTCTAGTGGCAAGAGGCTAATTTTCTATGTTGTCTAGGTATTCTTCATATTTGTGGGTCCAGAATGTTTTCCACTATTCTTCATACTTGTGTCGAATAGGGTTTATTGAATTTTAGGAAGCTACTAAAGGATTTCCGAAAAGGAAAAGCCCTAGGAAAGGCTTTTATTATTTATCTAGCTGCAAAAGTAATTTACTATTCGGGTGAGAAATTTTAGCTTGTCCTACAAGAGGTCTAGTATTTTTTGTGAATTTTCCAAAAAAATTTGGAGGGCATTTAGCATTTTTAATAATTCGAAAGCATATATGTGGATTAATTATATTGTTAAAGGTAGAGAAATTCAAGTGAATAGTAACTGGCTGGCCCACTGGGATCCAGCCTGCACGCGGGCAGAGGGAAGGCGTATTGCCTTGGGGCACTTTCTTCGCTGGGAGACAGGGCACGCGAGGGCGCCTCCACTTAAACTGACAGTAGGCCAAGGGCCCACTCGTCAGGGTCAGGGCAGGGTTTCTGCAGGGGCTGACCGGCGGGTGCCACATGTCAGCGTCCCCTGGCGGAGGGGTTGTCTCCTACCTTCGGATAGTGGGCCGCGTGCGCTGTTCCAGCGATCTCTCTGGTGTGTGGACCCGGGCGCGTCCCTCCACCATTCCCTACGTTTTTGTTGGCTATGTGTTCGGCATGAGATCGTCTACAACATGTTCCCATGGAACAATACGGGAGAGCCCCAGATCGCGTGATACACATGCGATGGGCGGAAATGAGCTAGGGCAAACACGGCTAAGCTCGGACGTGCCGTCGCAAAGCCAAAAATTGAGGGAAGCATATGGGGTGCACAAGGGAGCTTACCGAGCGGTCGGGACCGGCTAGGGGAACTCGGAGTAGCTCGGGAGTCTATATGGGGGGCGAAGCGAGAGAGAGAGAGAGAGCGAGGGTGGATGAGAGTGTGAGCGAGAGAGGAGAGATAGCGACGATAGCAAGGAAAGGGGCGGCTCGGCACGGTTTCCTTGGCGCGACGAGGTGGCGATGCCTGCCTGGCAGGGTACGGTGGCGTCACCACGCCTTGCCCACGCATCGCTAAAATTGCTGTGGATGGCCGACGCGCACGCACGGAGAGAGAGAGAGAGCAAGGAGGATGGTTGCACTCGGGCGGCTCCACCGGGGAGGAGAGAGAGAGATCGAGTGAGAGAAGAGAGAGAGAGAATGGGCCGGTTTGGGTCTAAACTGGGCTTAGCCGAAGCCCAATTTAGGGTTTGCTACCTGGGCTTCATCCATTTTCAAAAGATTTCATGATTTGGATTTGAATTTTTGAGAGTTGAATTTGAAAGTTTGAAAATTTTGCAATTTTCCTTGTTTTGACTGTTACATGTCCTACCACCCTTAAGATAAATCTCGTCCTCGAGATTTGGGTACTAACCAGAGAAGAACTGGAGGTACTGTTGGCAAAGTAGACCTTCTGGTTCCCAGGTTGATTTTTTACAGGTTTGGTTGCTCCATTGGACTTTGCACATCTTGATTGTCTTGTGCCTCTTTTTTTGTCCGTAGTGTCCATGATTTGTACAGGATGCACCGGGGCAGGTGAGGTCTTTAGATATGGTTTTCTTATGTAAAGAAAGTGACTCTTCGGGTTTTCGCAGGCATTTTCTCAGCTAGGAAACGTGGAAGACATTATGGACGTCTCCTGTCTCGGCGAGTCAGTGCAGCTGATACGCGACTTGCCCCATTCGAGTGGTAATTTGATATGGGCCTATGTAGCGGGGTGCCAACTTGCCCTTTTGATAGAATCTCTGAGTACCACGAAGGGGCGAAACCTTCAGTTAGACAAAGTCTTCAACTTGAAATGAGAGGTCTCTCCTATGATTTTCCGCATAACTCTTTTGTCACGATTGAGCCACTAGAAGCTGTTCTCTGATGGTTTTGACCTTGTCCTCTACGTCTTGTAATGACCTCACTCCAAACACTTGACATTCCCACGTCTGTGACCAATTTAAGGATGTCCTACACTTGCACTCGTAGAGAACTTCAAAGGGCACCATTTGTAAACTGGACTGGTAACTGTTATTGTATGCAAATTTTGCATATGGTAACCATTTTTCCCAATCCACGGAGAAGTTTAAGGCGCATGACCTCAGCATGTCCTCTAAGACTTGTATCACTCACTCCGACTGCCTATCCATTTGTGGATGAAAGGCCGTGCTGAATCTTAGGGTGGTCCCTATGGCTTGGTGCATCTTTTCCCAGAACCATGAGGTGAATTGGGTACTTTGATCAGAGATAATTAGCTTGGGTACTCCATGTAGGGACATGATCCTGGCGTTGTATAGGTTGGCTAACTTGTGGCTGGTATAGCTGGTCTTGATGGGCATGAAGTGAGCTACCTTGGTAAGCCGATCGACTACTACCAATATGGAGTCGAATCTGGTCTTGGTACGTGGAAGCCCCACTATAACATCTATAGTTATTTCATCCCATTTCCATTCAGGCACCTTTATGGGTTGCAGTAATCCGCGCGGGTCGCTGATACTCAGCTTTGACTTGTTGGTAGGTGTGGCATCTGGCTGTAAATTCCGCAATATTTCTTCTCATTCTGGGCCACCAAAATTGGCCCTTTAGGTCTTGGTACATCTTTGTTTTACCGAGATGAATGGTGTAGGGGGACTCATGGGCTTCCATTACGATTGCCTCTATCAGCTGTTCGTCACGTGGCTCAAAAATATGCTTATCCAACTAGAGGACTCCTGCTTCATCTCTTTGTAGTCTACCCCTCTTACGGTACTCCATCAGTTTCCAGAAGCTTTCTGGTGCTCGGATGATCCTTTTGCTTTTCTTTGATCAGGTCCATTAGGGTAGGTTGCGTTTCTAGATTGGCTATGAATCCTGCAGTTATTAAAGTTAGGCAGAGTTTGGTGATATCTTGGTGGAGGGGTCCGGGTAGTTCGAAATCTGCAGGTAGTTACATTGAGCCTTCCTGCTGAGGGCGTCGGCTACCACATTGGCCCTTCTGAGGTGGTATTGGACGTTCAGGTCATAATCCTTAATCAGCTCGAGCCACCTTCGTTGTCGCATTTTTAGGTTGGACTGGGTAAATACATACTTTAGGCTCTTGTGATTGGTAAAGATGTCGCATCGATGCCCCACCATATAGTGCCTTCAGATTTTAAGGGCATGCACTACTGCCACCATCTCTAGGTCATGAGTGGAGTAATTCTCTTCGTGCCTTCTTAGCTATCGTGAAGCATGAGCTACCGCCTTTCCATTTTGCATAAGGACACATCCGAAGCCTTGCTTGGAGGCGTCACAATACACCTGGAATGGTTGGTGTATATCTGGGGTGACCAGGACTAGAGTGGTTGTCAGCTTCTTCTTTAATTGTTGAAAGCTTTGCTTGCATGGTGGGGTCCATTCAAACTTCATTTCCTTTTTAAGGAGCTGAGTCATTGGTTTCGCGATCTTGGAGAAGCCTTCAATGAACCGCCGGTAGTACCTGGCTAGCCCTAAGAAGCTTCTGATCTCAGTAACGTTGGTGGGGGACTCCCATTTAGTAACCGTATCTATCTTGGAAGGGTCTACCTCTATCCCTTCGGCGGATAATATATGCCCAAGCAAACTGATGCTGCTTAACCAGAACTCGCACTTGCTGAACTTAGCATATAGTTGATGCTCTCTTAGCCGATCTAAGACCAATCGTAGGTGGCGATCATGTTCCTCGACATTCTTTGAGTACATCAGGATGTCATCGATGAAAACGATGACAAAATGGTCTAGGTATTCCATGAGTATCATATTCATCATGTTCATAAAGTAGACCAGAGTATTGGTCAATCCAAATGACATGACCAAGTACTCGAAAAGCCCATATCGGGTGGTAAAGGCTGTCTTGGGATGTCCTCTTTTCTAATCTTCACCTGATGATATCTAGACCGAAGATCTATTTTGGAAAACCTTTTGGCCCCATGTAGTTGGTCAAAAAGGACATCTATCCTGGGTAAAGGATACTTGTTCTTTATGGTAATAGTGTTTAGGGTTTGATAATGTACTACCAGTCTCCGGGTCCCGTCCTTTTTGTCCACAAACATAGCGGGGGAACCCCAAGAGGAGGAACTAGGGCAGATCAGCTTTTTCTCAAGCATGTCGTCCAGCTGCTTTTTGAGTTCGACCAATTCTAGGGGGTTCATATGGTAGTAGGACTTATAAATAGGTGTGGTTCTAGGGACTAGCTCTAGGGCAAATTCCAGTTCTCGATCTAGTGGAACTCCAGGGAGCTCGTCAGGGAACACATCCAGGTATTCTCGGACGATCGGTACTTGGGAAGGGTCTTCCCCTTCTGAGGTACTGCATAATCTTGGGGCTGCTCTAGCGGGGTGCCTCAGTGTCCAGACTTTTTCCTGTCCCGGTTCCTTAAAAAGGTGGATTTCCTTCTTAGAGCAATCTAGGGTAGCCCTGTAACAGGATAACCAGTCCATCCCAATGATGATATCCAAACCTAGATTGGGTTAGACTAGTAGGTTAAAACGGAATTCCACGTTTCCCTTATTGATTCTTACCTCTTGGCAAGCCCTTGCTGCCTTGAGAGTTTCTCCGAGGGACCTTATACTTAGCGATTGGTTGAGGGGGTAGGTAGGTAACCCTAAGAGATTTGCACATGCTTCTGATATAAGAGAATGAGTAGCACCAGTATCAAAAAGTACTTGTACAGGTTTCTGAAGAACGGTGAACATACCCATGAGCACTCCTGGAGTTTCCTCGGCTTCCTCAACGGTGACCAAGTTCAGTCGGCCTTGCCCGTAGGTGGTTGATGAAGGGCGGGTGTCAGTTCTTTACCTGCCCCCTCCTTGACCTTGGTTAGGTGGACTGCTAGCTTGGGGATGGTTACCAAAGTTTTGAGGTGGTGTGGTCCTCCTTTTCGGGCAACGGCTTGCGAAGTGGCCTGGCAGATGGTAGTAAAAGCAAGTGTTTGCTGCCTGATCAGCATCTCCTGGTTGTTGTGTTGCATAGGACGGCCTTCTAGGTGGCGGGGTGACTTGTTGGGATTGAGGGGGCACCGATCGAATGTTCTGCTGTGGAGTAGATTGCTGGATTGGTTGGGGTTGCTGGCGCTGGTCCTACTGGTAGAACTAGGGCTGTGAACTTCACTGGAACTATGGTGGCGGTGGTCGCCTTTATGTAGGGACTAGGGGCTCCTCCTCTACTGCTCCCCACTCTGCTCGAGTAGGCGACCTTCCTCTTCTGGCTGGCCTCCATTCCCTTCAGTTCATTTTCTAATACTAGGGCCTTGTTAACCATGTGTTGGAAGCTAGAGAAATCCAAGATTTTTAATCGGGACCTAAGGCTCGGCACCATCCCCTCCACAAAGCCTTCCACCTTCTCTTCCTCCTCTCCGATGTCATTGGGAGCATATCGGGTGAGATGGTTGAAATGGGTAACATACTCAATAACAGGCATAGTTGATGAGGACATCACCAGCGTGGATATGACCAACGAGACTGCTACACCTATTTCCTCTCCGGTCGCGCCGTCTTCATCACCTACACCCAACGCTGCGACATCTTCACCGATAAGGGGCCTTAATTCAGAAGCTCGGCCTTTCAAGCCCAAGACAAAAGACCAGCACATCAAGCACGCACCACAAGGAAAGCCCACGCGCCATGGAAGGCCCATATGGAAGCCCAAGATGCCACAAAGCCCGGTTCGGACTTCTATGCGCAACAGGAATTCAAACGGACACCCTGGCCACATCCGAGCTCCGTTTTCGACGTGCGACCACTCGTTGGAAAGCTTACGAGATAAGCTTTCCAACGGATCCAGCCACACTGCCAGATCTGTTCTAGAGTGACAGGAATATACAGAAAACCATCTCAGGCCAGAAACTTCAGGTGCTGCGCCACCTTATTTTTGGGCTTATGGCCCCTGTATATTAGGGTTTTGGTGGCCGCCTCTGTTTTGACCACCCTACTCCTCCTGGCCGCCGCTATATATGTGGCCGCCGCCTCTCTTCTACGCTTAGGTTTTGTTGTGTTTGGTAGACCCCGTGTGCGTCCCTCCTCGTGTTTGCATGTGTCGACTAGACCACCCGTTATGAGAAACAGAACCTCACCCTTGTTCGAGAGTTGATTTATCTTGTGCTTAATTCCTATTTGCAATTTCAGATTGCTATTTATCTTGTTCTTGCGTGTTCTTTGGTTGCATTGCAGAGATTGATCTTTGTGATCAGGTCAGCCGCGTCTTGGCACGGTTGATAACAACTCGTGAGTGTGGTTTAGCGATTACCGGATTCCGATCCTTGTGTGGTTGGTATCCAGATCGTCAAGGTCATTCTCCACCAAACCAAATTTATCCATCTCACAAGAAGATCGGGCACCCCTATGCGCATCAGTTGGTATCAGAGCGTCGGTTGACTGGTGAGATTCATCTCTTTGTTTAGTAGATTGATTTCATACCTATAATCCAGAAAATTGTCTCACAAAAATATTTCTCATCCGCTGTCCAAACCCTCATCGTTAGCCTTTGCATCATTCTTGTTAGTTTGCATCTTTGAATTTTAATCCATCATATCGTGTGCTGGTTGTTAGTCCTGGTATTAGTCTTGTTTGAGTTGCATCTAGAATCGTCAAAATTCATCTCGACGTCGTCGCATCCAATTCCAAGCTGCCGCTGTCCAGTTCGGTATTTTTGTCATATCTCCCTCATACGAACTTGAATTTTGGTGTTCTTGTGCTTTCTGAAAAGCTTGGAACATTATCTACAACTTTGTCCATTGTGAGAAGTTCTGAAAATTCTGTTTTCATGCCCAAAATCGCGTTGGGATTGAATCTGTTTTCGTCCCGGATTTTTCTGAGCAGTCTGTATTTCGGGGCCCATATCTCTGACTTCCCTTATCCAAAATAGGCGTTCCATATATGTAAATTGATCAGCATAAAACGATATACAACTTGTCAGTTATACATTTTTCTTTTTGAGGCTGCTAAGAAGCCGAAAACATCACTGAAATATTCAGCACCTGCTGTCCAGTCTGAAAACTTGAGAGAAAAAAAAGGCAAGTGCATACAAAAGAGCCGCACTAAAAAAGGTGAAAAAAAATTAAACAAGAAAAGTGAATCAAGAGAATAAACTTTCAGTTGTGCATCGTTGGATATTGTCCTTTCTATAGCTAGTTGTTTGCTTGAGCTAGGTCTAATTCTAGGCTAGTCCAGCACATCGATCATCACTTTGGATTATTATTCAACTTTGCATTACTGATATTGAATTGATGTTCCACATATCAATAGCCTGTCCAAGCTACACCTTCTACTAACCATATAGGGAAGGACCTTGCAATCGCTTTGCCATCACTTGAGTTTCAGGTTATCACGAACCAGGCACCGGTTGCACCACCTACTTGCATCGGTAAGAACTAGTAAGAACTTGATAGTAGCTTGAGCGTGAGTGACTTGATAAGCTCCACTTTCTGGTAGTCTATAGGAAAATATATACTTTGTATTTTCTTGTTTGCTACTAACTATGGCAGGTCCACACAAAAAGAAAGATGATTTATACTTCGAAGATGATTTGAGCATTTCGCCTAGAACAAAGAAAGTTATGTGGGAACATAATCGTCAGTTTGAGGCAAAACAACTTATTGATCGAAAAAAGTATCTTGAGACCATGGCGATGTTGGAAGAGATTAAAGAGCATGAGATGTTCTCTTCTGCCAAGAAAGAGAAAACAACACCAAGAAAAGCAGTCACAGTCGCACAAGACAAGAAGAAGGATGGTGAGTCTGTTACAATAAATAAAGTTAAGCATGTGCTTGCTACTTCTACGGCTAATCCTGCAGGCAAGAATAACCATGATGATGAGCACCTGAGTGTTGCAATAACGGACAACTACATGAGCGTCATGTCTCATCGCCTACTTAGTGCACCACAGGAGCATGCTAATGAAACTCAACGCAACAATTTATTCCAAACTAAGTTTGTTGTGAAAGAACATGCGGTACAAGTAATCAGTGATGGAGGAAATTGTAGCAATCTCGCCGGTCAAAACATGGTTGAGAAGCTTGGCTTGACCATGACTCCACTTTGGCAACCTTACTCGATGGAATGGTTCAACTATTGTGGTAAGGTTCAGGTAACAAAAACTGTGCGAGTGCCTATCTCTATTGGTTCATATCATGATCATATTGATTGCGATGTCATACCTATGGAAGCATGCTTACTTTTATTAGGTAGACCTTGGTTATATGATGTTGATGTTATTCATCATGGTAGGACCAATCAATATATTTTCATGTTTAATGGAAAGAAAATAATTTTGGAACCAATGACTCCTGCTAAAATAAATGAGATTAATACAAAGAGAGTTAAAAATCATGGCAAATGGGATAATAAAATTATTAGCAATGTACAACAATCTGAACCAAAGATAAAGAAGGTCGTTCATTTAGATAAAACTATGTCCTCTATTGATACCGCATTGCAAATACCTGTTTCTTTGCCACCTATTATCAATAACCTTTTGTAGGAGTATGAGAAGGAGTCGAGGACGACTCCAATTCAAGAAAGGGAGGATGATGAGGACATCACCAGCGTGGATATGACCAACGAGACTGCTACACCTACTTCCTCTCCGGTCGCGCCGTCTTCATCACCTACACCCGACGCTGCGACATCTTCACCGATAAGGGGCCTTAATTCAGAAGCTCGGCCTGTCAAGCCCAAGATAAAAGACCAGCACATCAAGCACGCACCACAAGGAAAGCCCACACGCCATGGAAGGCCCATATGGAAGCCCAAGATGCCAGAAAGCCCGGTTCGGACTTCTACGCGCAGCAAGAATTCAAACGGACACCCTAGCCACATCCGAGCTCCATTTTCGACGTGCGACCACTCGTTGGAAAGCTTACGAGATAAGCTTTCGAACGGATCCAGCTACACTGCCAGATCTTTCTAGAGCGACGGGAATATGCAGAAAACCATCTCAGGCCAGAAACTTTAGGTGCTGCTCCACCTTATTTTTGGGCTTATGGCCCATGTATGTTAGGGTTTTGGTGGCCGCCTCTGTTTTGGCCGCCCTACTCCTCCTGGCCGCCGCTATATATGTGGCCACCGCCTCTCTTCTACGCTTAGGTTTTGTTGTGTTTGGTAGGCCCCGTGTGTGTCCCTCCTCGTGTTCGCGTGTGTCGACTAGACCACCCGTTACGAGAAACAGAACCTCACCCTTGTTCGAGAGTTGATTTATCTTGTGCTTAATTCCTATTTGCAATTTCAGATTGCTATTTATCTTGTTCTTGCGTGTTCTTTGGTTGCATTGTAGGGATTGATCTTTGTGATCAGGTCAGCCGCGTCTTGGCACGGTTGATAACAACTCGTGAGTGTGGTTTAGTGATTGCCGGATTCCGATCCTTGTGTGGTTGATGTCCAGATCGTCAAGGTCATTCTCCACCAAACCAAATTTATCCATCTCACCAGAAGATCGGGCACCCTGTGCGCATCAATAGTGCCCTGCTTCAGAGCACGAAATTCTTGTTTCTTCATCCTCATCACTCCTCGGGGCATGTAGTTGGCTTGGAACACCCTCTCAAACTCTTCCTAGGAGATGTCCTAGGCCAGATTCCCTCCTTTTTCCTCCACCTCATTTCCTTCTAAGTTAGCGGCTTGAGCTTCAGTATTCCGTTTGCCTTCTAGGTCGTTGTTGTTTCCCCTGCCACTGCCGATGGCTCCTTGTTGTCCTCATCATCACTGTTGTCAAAGAGGCGGGCAGCCAAGTAATTTTTCCACCAATCTACGGCAGCACCTTCTAGCTTGTGGGTGGCAAATAGCACCATATCTCATTCATGGCACCAAATTAATTTTAGCTTTTTCTTTATAGTTCATAGCCAGTCATCTGCTTCCATGGGTTCCGACACATGGGTGAACTCCGGTGGTTGGGCTTTGAGAAACTCATTGATCTTGGACCCTTGGCAACTGCTTTGTTGCTGTTGTTGGTTGGTTAGGACGGCACCTAGCATCTGGGCTTGATAAGTCAAGACTTGCTCTAGGGTAGGGTTGCTGGCTGGTGGCGATGGTAGGTTAGTGATCCCATGATTTTGCCTGGGATTCTGGTGTCGACGTCCTCGAGGCATCTGCGAGGGGGGTTTTTTAGCTTGGGAGGGTAGGTGTTTAAATGAAATGCATGCAAAGAAAGAACATGGACTTCATAAGAGCGAAAAACAAGTAGCCGATCTTCTTAGGTTACATAAAGAGTTGGGGTCATGTAATACCCATATCCTGCAGGATAAGCATTTATTTATGATTACAACCTAGGAGCATCACAACCCAGTGGGTGCGGATACATAGCATCAACATACGGCTAAAGTATTTGAGTACATCTCAAGTCTTCATCAACCCCTTCTCGAGTGATCGCGCCTTGTTCACCAGTCGGAGGGGACATACCCCAAGTTCCTATCAAATCCTTCGGGAAACACGTCGAGGAGGTGATAGCTGGGTGAACCAGTATCTTCAGGGTCAACCGGATTTGTAAGGCAGAGAGACGATCCTCGAAGCTAGGTTAGACTACCAGGTTGATCCCGTCTATTTGGACCAGGTAGGCTAGGGGTATAATCCCTAGTACCGGAGGAAACTGAGCCTTAGGCGGGACATACATCCTGATAGGGGCGTTGCCTGGCACAACGCCAGCAAGTGCAGCGCTCTTAGTTTGGTCGAAACGACATATGTGAGTCTCAAGCATTTCAAGGCAGCTGTGAGTTGCCTAGAGTTCTTGCAGGACACACTGATATGAGTGATCCAAGGTTCTAACCAAGGTTGCCAGGGCACAAATGGTGGGGTTCTCTCCTAGAGCAAGTGGTGCGACGATGTTGAGGTTATTGTTATCATCCAACTGGAGAAAATAAGTGAAGGGTTCTTGCGCCAATTCATTGTGGTCTCGGCGAAGCTGCCGATTGCAAGGCGCGCAACTACTTGCATGGCCATGGGGACAGAGGTGCCCTTGGTCTGAAGGTGATATGGTACCCCATCCTCGGTGATCCTGGCAGCAATGTCGACCGTGGCGGTGAAGACTTCAATTTCCCTATCCGTAACTCGAAGGTAGACTACAAACTCAGGGGCGAAGCTGTAGTTAGCCCTCCAGAGCATGTCTCAAAGAAGGGTAAGGTAGCCTTCCACTCCATCGGCGTGGGTGATGAAAATCAGGCGTCCTAGTGCCATCTATATTTTCCAGAAGTACAAGTTGTGACTTGAGATGTGATGGAATACGGTAATGGAATAAAAAGCATTTATAAAAGCACAACCGTTCTAGTTCTTCACTACACCCATCATCTACTAGGGTGTCCATTATTAAAGAGGGTTAGCCCACACCTCAGGGGAGGGGAAACTGATTGGAAGGTCCAAGTACAATACAGATTAAAGGTTACAACTGATCTGCAGGCAGTGAAATTCTTGTGATATTTTTCCCTAGGGAGCCAGCTCTAAGTCCTGCGGCAGATGCAGCGTAAATAGTGGATAGCACCCTCTAGTGAATTATGCTCTGGGTCACGAAGGTACTCGTCCAGTGTCTGTGGTGCAGAAAATGTAGACGTCGGTGGCTAATCCTCCGCAGCAGGTAGAGTGTTTCGTGGCAGCTCGGGCAGAGCGCTGGGAGGTAGGGTCCTCTTCCACGCAGTCTGACACAGAAGACGTCGAGGTGGTGGACTCGGAGGAGCTCGCGGGGCCTGGACGTAGTAAGTGGCCCCCCGTCGAGGCTGATCCAACAGGTCCCGTTCATCAAGCTAGGAGAGAGCCTGGTCCCTCTCCCTGTGATAAGCCTCTAGACTATACCACAGCGTAGCGGCGTGCCGTCAAGACGACCTCAGCTTGTTCTTGGAGTCCAGGAGTCTCGAGCGAAGGAGGTCGATTTCCTCCTGGGCTCCACAGCGAGTGTGCTCCACACCCTGAGTGAGGTGTGCTAGGTAGACTGCCCTATGGTCCGGATTAGATTGCTCCCTTAAGTCAGGAAGGGCGTATCGTCCTGTGCCAGGGGCAAATTGGAAGGGCCCCTCCGACAGAGAGTGAGTGAACTGCTGACGGATCTCTGCCAGTGCCAAGGTTGCTACATCGTCAATGGCGTACTTGAGGTGGTCCCACGGCATCTCGGTGCGGTAACGGTGGCCGAGGAGGTGCGGGTACTCATGGTAAATCCTTACTTCCACGATGTAGCCTGGCCATGGAAGGGACCAGTCCTTGACCTAGAAGTACCTGGGCAGCTCCTCATACTCCATCTCATTGGTCATGTGCTGGAGTGCTCTTACATACTCACTCCTCGCCCCGTCAAGGAATCCTAATGAGGAGTCGTACTCGGTGAAGCCGTCAGTGTCCATCTACAAAAGTATCATTTTATCAAATCATACTGCATCAGTAAAAAGATAAGACGAGGTAAGAATAGCATAAATCTTATTAAATTATGGTTAGGCCTACTAAAGAAAACCCAATTTAGTAAACTTGGGATTTAAAATTTAAAATACACAGAGTGCTTAGCTAACGACCATGGTTTAGAGTTTCTACAGTCGTATGCTCTGATACCAGCTCTGTGAGGCCTCAAATTCTGCTTACCTGTGAGAAGTGAGAACCACCTGTGAACGCAACACTAGTCCCTGGACCAGTACACTAGAGCATCACATTACATAGCTAGATCATTTCATATATTCGCAGCAGAGTATATTATAGCAGGAAGTTATGCCATTGGCGTTATAGTTCACATACGGACCGCATCTAGCCAAAAGTTTACAATACCAAAAGATCAGGGTCTAAGCAAAAGTGCATATTCACCAACTTGCTATCTCAACCGTTCTACTCATTTCCGACGCCATGAGTATCATCCCGGCATAATATATTACCACTTGGTCGAGGAAACCTGGGTCCGCTCACCTACCCCTCCTAATTATCTACTTACCCCATGTGGAGAATGTAACCACCTCGTAAATCCACCTTCTCTGATTGTAACGCGAGACTATGGCTGATACATTTCTTTACAGCTCAATGCCCGAGTGATAGGAAATATCCTTATATTATACCATGTAAAGGGCCCCGCCTTTTCTCGTTTTCTTCCCAGAGCACCCTTCACCCGCCATATAAATATTGTTTCAATGGTACGATCTCTCCATCGATCGACCGTTGCTCCTTTCACACTTGTTCCGATTTGATTAGAAAAAAAAACATTTATGGAACGTTTATAAATATGCGACTACTTGTTAATAATTTTTGAAATTAGGGTGTACTTTTAAAATATACATCTATAATTGAGCAAGGGAACGCTTGCCTGCAGCAGGATTCCAATATCTGGCACCGATGACCAATTAATCGCTCTCATTTGCCTGATTTAATTTACCTCCTGAAAAATTAAGGTATTGGGTTTAAATTATAGTTATCGACTAGATCTAGTAAACTATGATCACTGATTTACTTTATTTTTATCTTTGTTTTATGGCTAGATAAACCTGTGTGTGCATTCATATAAATCTATGTGTGAGAATTTGTTTTGTGCATATATCTATTCAAGTGTGTGTGGAGGATGCATTGAGCAAGGCTACCAGAGCCGATTCCTATTCTGCCCAAGCCGAGCTGACCCGGCTCCCACCAAATCCCTAGCCCCTAAAATTTCCCCATTTCCCTTCTCTCCTCACACTGCCTCTCTCCTATTCCTCCTGTCCTCTGCTCTCTCTTCACCGCGGCATGGCCGGGGAAGACATAGGTGGCGGCGCCGCCTGCTTCGGTGACCTCGCCCCCTCCTCCTCCTGCGTGGCCCTACCCCTAAGTCTCCTTTCCTACTGTGCCTCCCCTAGCTCCCCCTGCTCCTGCACCTCCCGCATCTTCTTCCTCCCTGCCGATCTTCACTTCTACTCCTGCGTCTACTCGGCGGCGACGCTTGCCCCATGGCCCAGCTGAGGCACCGCTCGAGTCTCTCCCCACTCTCACCATTCTTCCATCTTGGGCACCCGGTGATGGGTAGGGGAGAGTGGCGGCGGCAGCTTCCCCCTCTTTGCCGCTCGGCCTCGGTTTTCCTTGGGTGGCGGTCCGTGCCTGAAGATTGGCGGCGACGGCGGCTTCCCCCTCTCTCTGTGGCCCGACCCTGGCTTCTCTTGTTCCAGCACCTTTCCCAACCCCTTTGTCTCCTTCCTCCTACCCGTCTCCTCTCGGGCGCGCCTAGGAGGCGTCGGGTGGTGCCGTTGCTCTGCCCATGTCCGGCCAGCGGCTCGAACCCGAGCTGCGCTAGAGCATGCCGCCTCCGTCAGCTCCCACTATGTAGGTGGCCGTGGCGGCCACTTGGCCCCTCCCCCTCGGCGCTTCACTGCCCTACTTCCAGGCTAATTTCCCCTTTCTCCTGCTTGATATACAGTTTCTAATGCTCCATTTAAATGTTGTGGTTGGCTTACTTTTGATTGAATTTCTCTCATGCAAGTACACCTTTAGTAGATGTGAAGTGATGACTTCGTGATCTGCAGTTTCCCCTGTACCTATAGTCTCTGATTTGCAGGATTTAGTGATAGATGGTTAGTCTATTTGGGTGGATATTCATTTGGTTGATGATATACATAGAATGGGGGTGTTGTGCTAATTGGTCACTTGGATTACTCACTGTATTTGGGATGAATGGAAAAAAGGGGCCTATGTGAGATGCGAAAGGTTGGATGGCTGTCGGGTCGATGCCTAGGTGTGGCTCATGCACCGGGGAGCATGCAGCTACTCCTAGGGGCGCACTACGGCAACCCCTTCGCGGCTTCCTTGATGTTAGCGCATTGGTGTGTTTATTTGCTATCCTACTCTATATTACTGTCAGGAAGATGACATATCAGTGTGTAAATGATGTGATAAGGGTGTGCTAGTACGACTAAGTGCAATGCGTGCATACCAGTTGTTTAGATGAAGATATAACCAAGTGTGTAGTTTGATTTAACTAGATTAAAACATGTAGATGGTAATTAGGACATCTATCGACAGGAGAGGAATAAGACAAATGTATATGATCTAGTTTTGTGTTTAGATGCAGTGCATGAGTTTGGATCACTAGAATGCATATTCACAATTTCACATGCATGCATTTGAGTAGATGATGGTAAGGATAGGCTAGGTGCCTAAGTGCTTGAGCCTACTGGTGTTGGCGTGTGGTTGGAGTAGTGGTGGCAGGTTGCTGGCCTAGTTGCTCCTCCTTCAGGCAGCTGGCTGCGGGGATGGCTGCTTTCTCCTGCTAGCTGGCTGCAGCCCTTCTTTCCTTCTTTCACCGAGTTGCTCCTTCTCCCTGAGTGGTATGTGCAGTATGGGGAGAAACTAGAAAGAAAGGCTGAGTTGCTGCCTTTCCAGCTTTGGGGCTCCTACTGAAAAGGGTAAGTTGATATGGTGAAGTTTTGTGGGGGCTTGTGGATGTATAGGCGTGTCCCCTTTTGCTGCTACCTATGAGCTGGTTGCTGGAATCTGGTTTTCAGAAATAGAACTTTGGGCTGGCTAGTGGTTTCTATGGAAACCATGGTTTCCGAGCTGTTCTGGACAGTGTTGGTGGCATATATGTGGCTAGTGTATGCTGACCGTGTGGGAACTTGGTGCCTGTCCTAGGTCTACTGCTAGCTGTGTTAATTGCTGAGGCTTGAGGACTTGTTACTTGTGCCCTTAACTTGTCTATTGTGCCTGGCTGTGTAGTGGTATTTGGTTATTTGTCACAGGCCTGCTTTTATCATGGTGTCTTCTGGTTGTGCAAGTTACAAGGTGCTATTGAGTTTGAAATAGGTTTGTATTTCCACCAGATGATGATAATGTAGCTGTAACAGTCCAAAATCCTGTATACTTATATTTTCGAAAATACTCTAGTAAGTGCGGTTTGTTGCAGAAAATTCTTGCCAAATTCATTCTTTTCAAATTCACATATGGACCTATAAAATGTTTAGGCTAAACAACTCACTTAAGATACTCGATATAGGAGAATTAATAACTCAAATAGTGCTCCTACCATGGTAAATCAAAGTTTATTAAAAGAAAAGGGTAAAGAATTTAGTAAAAGACAGATAATTCCTTAAAATTCCCTTGGCTTACATACATATATTTTAATATAGACATATACACCTAATTAATCAAGAAAACTTCATCCAAGCATTTAAATAAATATATATATGAATATACTTAGATAAATGTTGTATGGGAGAATTAAGAACACAAGTAAATGTTCACATAAAATATACTTATGCATAAAGATCATTATGCATAATGCACCTTTAAATCATATTGATATATGAATATACCTATACATATATATAAACCTTTATACACATATTCATATATGACATATATATGTATATTCATGAAAATGATTAAAACTCCCACTGAAAATTCCTCAAAAATGACATAAATTAGTTTGAAACACCATTGAAAGCCTGGACTTGGTGTTGACCAAAATTGACCTTGGTGGGACCCACTGGACAGCCCCTTTCCTTCTCTGCCCTTGAGAACATTTTATCGAGCAGTTGTACTGCTCCGGCCGCGCTTCACCTCTCTGGCCAATCCCGGCCCGCCGGTGCCCGATTTCCCCTTGGAAGGCACCCATTGGCTGCGCATGCACACTGTCCCTGCCCACGCTGGCCCCATTGCCGCACGGACGCGACGTCCGGCCACTGCCGCTCCGCCGCGCCTTGTCCGGCTCTGCCGACCAAGCCGCATTGTGGTTGGCGTGGATCGCCGTGTCGCATCGCCGTTACGCCTAATGAGTGCCCCGCCAGACCGACAACGCCCTCGACTTCGCCAAGGCCGCAATGGCTTTCCGCCTGTTCAAGCAACCTCGCCGCCCGGCTTGCTCGCCCATCGCGCATGCACTAGCCACCGCCCTTGCCAGCCAACCAGCACCCGAGCTGCCTAGTGACCGCCCCACCCCTCCTTGTGACCGCCGGACAAGGATAGTGCTCCGACCGAGCTTAAAACCCGGCCGTGCCGCTGCGGTCCCGACCTATCTCACCTGGACATCCCAAACCACACCCCCATTCTCCCAACCCATGCGCGCCTTAGCTTCGCCAGACCTTCACCTCACTCCTACCCGAAGGAATCGGATCGGGAAGCCTCGAGCTTGCCGAATTGCTCTCACTGTCGCCGGCCACCCGATTCTTCCCCTTTTCGATTGCTCCCTTCTCGGTGAGTCCCATGCCGATTACTTTCGCCACGAACACCACTTCACCCTCGCCGAACTTTCGCCTAGGTTAATTGGACCCAAGGACCTCCGAAGCTCCCCGGCACCGTGTGCGCTGTTCCGCCTCGTTTCGGCCTCTACGCCATCAGCCTGAACGACGCCTCTTCCGGCCCGACCGCAAGCTCGGTAAGCATCCCCAAGCCTCCCTTGTGCTTATACTCGGTTCCATTTAGCTCCTAGAGCATTGAATAGCCGTAGACTTTTGCTTCCGAGAACGATCTCCGCCGCCGCTAGGCTCGCCGCCGATCCAGGCCGTCGCCGGCAAGCAGCTCGAGTCACATCGTAGAGGTTCCCATAAGGATACCATAGCGCCCTAGAACTCCTTCTCTAATGCACTGTAGCCCCGCCGCCGTGTCGCTGGAGGTTCGCCGGTTTCATGACGTCATCGCGTCGCTCCGGTCGGAGGTGGACGACGAAGTCCCAGCCGTCCGATCAATGCCAAGATGCGTGCGCGGAGCCGTCTGATTTAAATCCCGTGCGCGTTAAAATCTTGTATCGCTGACTTGTGGGTCCCATGGCCCACATGTCGGGTTTAGTGAATACGAATTCGCGATGGTGTGCCTTCCCACACGCAATGCGTCTTTTTGAAATACGCCTTCGGCGTGGCAGACCTGGCCACGAGTTAGCGAGCCGGCCCGTTACTGTTCATCCGATTTTTCTCGGATTTAGCTATTAAACAAATACAGAATATAAACTCGATTTATTTAAAATAGCTAGACATCTCCAAAATTGCTAGAAAATTTATGATAAATACTAGAACCTATGCTAGATTTAATAAAATTATAATCATGAACAGTAACCATAGATTATTCCAGGATATATTCATTAATTTATCCTTAGGATATTAACCTATATAGGATAAATAGCAGAAAAAGGATTTCTGCTAATAAAAATTTAAAGAACACTTAATAAAATCTGAGAAAATTCATGTGAGGCATGAAATAATTTTCTGGACCTTAGAAAATATAACCCTCATATAATAACTTATAAAGATCACTAGTCATCCATTATTAGCTTAATTAATAACCATGATTTTTAAGAGTTTCAGAATGATGGTTAATCAAAATTGCTCCACCTAACCAAAGATGTTAAAATCACCTGCACTAAATGACAATTAGAGTTATATTTTTGGATCTCAAGATTTTACAAATTCATGGTTAAGATATATATATATATATATAATCATATATATATATATATATATACATATATGTGCACATGTACAAATAAATACAGCCTATAATTAACTCCTCCACATTCAAAACTCTTTTTATAACAAGAGATCAACGATAAGAAGAGTTGATGAAGGAAATACTTCAAACAAAAATCTAATTTTAACTTATATAATTATTTCCTAAATCTATGGGTAGATATTTATGGGTAACATCTTGCATTAATGCATACCGTCTTCATAATACCCGCTCTACCGATATCTTCTGCATATTATCACACGATAGTGGAATCATGGAACTCCCTCAATATCTAGAATAGAATCTATCGCTCATCGGTAAATCGCTAGACTCAGTAAGAGCATATCATGCATCATGCCTCTATTGCATATTGGTGTTTATTTATTTTTCCTCGAATCTGTTCCGATATTAGACGCCGAGGAGCCCGAAGGACACTTCGAAGGTCAACAGGACGACCCTCACTACCCACAGGACCAAGGCGAGTTAATTTCCACCCTAAAGGATGTTTGCTTTTACTAGGGAGAACCTCGATTTTCCCTAGTGTGAGTCAGCAACCTTCCCTTTAGGTGTTACTTTTATTAGGGAGAGTTTATACTTTCCCTAGTACGAGTTAATATTCAAAAGGATCATATTGAATCCCAGTTTTATTAAATATTTTATTTACTGTATTAAACTACATGCGCTTTAAGTAATTAAACCTGTTTGCTTCAATCATGATATATTATGCCATGCTATCATTTGTATTTATTCTACCTTCATGATATTGCCTTGAATTTATCATCTGTCCTTTGACCTTATGAATGATTGCCTTGATAATCACCCTTGACAGCCTGCTAGGTTGAATAAAATGATTTAGACTCTTAAGTCTTGGTTAAAATCTTGCTTAGACACTGCTCAGGTCCAATTATTAATTTAGGCTTAGTCGCCTCAGAACAGTGAACCGACATTCACCGGACATGATGAATATTACAAACTAGGTTTACAGGATATTGGGCCTGACATGCCATTGTGTGTGATTAGGAACACAGATGTGTTCCGGTTTGTGGTTATGGGTGTGATGTAGCTGGGCTACATGGTCTGAAGGAAGGCTGGACCACGGAGATGGTGCTAGGCAGCCAAGATCAGCTGTGCCAGTCAGAGCGCGAGTAGTTTTTGCGTAACTTTATGCTGCCCAAGGGGGTTCCTGCACAACGTGTGTTCCAGGGGTGCTGGGCAGCCAAGTTCGGCTATGCCAGTTAGAGCGCGAGTAGTTTTCGCGTAGCTTTATGCTGCCCACTGGGGTTCCTGCACAATGCGTGGCCATAGCGCGGTAGTGCGGATTTAGGGGCCCGCTGGCTTGCTGGATAGCGTCAGGGTCAACCCCTAGTCCGAGGTGAACACAGGAGTAGGTCGTCACCCTGATGGGTGATCTAGGTCTTACGTGACAGGGAGCCGTAACTCTAGTGTGGGCGTGGCAACTCGGCTAGGGAAGATCGGGCACTTCGCTAGCGTAAGATCCACAATGGGTGCGCCACACCCGGAAGATGATGGCGAGGATGTTTGGAGACATTTGGCAGTGTTAATGGAAACTGTCGTGGTATGGGATCGTTTGGCAGTGTGCAAGGAAACTGTCGTGGAATAAAATGATAAACATTGATTAGTAGAACTTTGGTTAAAATATGCTAAGTCATAGGCTTTGACTTATAAAACTTGCTTTCTGCAACTAAAAGAGCCCCAACCTTTCCTTTGGAACCCCTATCACTAATTGCATTAGGTTGGACGCTAGCTCGCCAGTGTTTGGATGACACTGACCTCGCATTCATATTCTCTTTTAGATGGAGAATATGACAGGATCAGTACGCCTGCCATGAAGATGAAGGACAGGACTTCGCTGACGACCAGGGCGAGGCTTAGGGCGTCTCTCCAGTCGAGTGCTTAGGCATAGCCGGCACGAGACTCTATTGCATCTTTTGGGTCTCCGCACTCTGATCTTTTGGACATTTGGATTATTTGGGCCAATGTGCCGTGTTGTAAACACTTAATAGCCTCCGGGTTTAATACAGGTATTTTATGTAATTTAAGTCATCCGCTTGTATGTAATGATCCGGCTATGTGAATGGTGTGCACTAGTGTACTGATCCAGGGACTAGTGCAGACCAAGTGGTGGGCTAAAAGACAGGCCCCATAGCGCTGGTATCAGAGCATACGACTGTAGGAGGTTTAGACCTTGGCTGATAGCATTAGCCTAAGATTATTTTAATTTATAAAAGGAGATTTCCTTACTCATAAACTACACCTCATTTAAAAGAGTGCTATATTCTGTTCTTCTGCAAGCTTTTGTTTAAAAAGGTACTAACTCTTTATTTTGCAAAACTATTTTGTAGATGGAGGTTCCGCATGTTGGTTTCGCTGATCAGCGTTCCACTTTCGGGTTTCCATCTGGACCCCGAGGGGAGAACGCCCGAGTGTTGCAGGAGCTGACGGACTACCTAGGGTTTGAGGAGCCCCACGCATTTCTCGAGGCTCAGACGATTTTACCCCGCCTCGCCTACGAGGTCGAGGTTAGGGTCTACTACTTGCTCGACGTCGTGGCACACCGATACCGGACGGTGGTGCCCCGAGACCAGCTGGATTTCGCCATCAGCGATGTCGCTATGGTGGCAATCCAGGAGCTTCAGAGGGAGTACGCCCTCGACCTTGTCAGAGGACCCTTCGCGTCCCTGCTGGACGTTCCCCTTCACCTGCTTCCAGGCCTAGGAGGGGCCGAGTATGGGGAGCTGGACCCGGAGCTTCTCCGCCTAGTCCCCGCGGCCGTAGCTCCTACCGCCAGGCCTACCACCTCTCCTGCCACCTCCAGGTCTGCAGACGAGAGAGGGATGAGGCCCTTGGCCGAGCCTGGATCTCTTGGATCCCGCCACCACCTCGTGGCTTTGGGATGGACCACCCGGTCCACCTCAGATCGCCACCACCAGCACCACCGCACCCCCGTAGGGCACGCTCCCGCGTTACTCCGCAGAAGAGGTGCCTACCACCCAGGGCCTATGTGGGGATTCCCCGCCACGACCCTCCGCTAGAGGCTCCTCAGCCTCTAGCACCTTCCACCAGTTCTTCTGACGCCGCTCGTTCGCTGTTGACCTTGGAGGACTACCTTTACTCTCCGGGGAGGTACCCCGCAGACCGTCCACCGTACACCTACTCGCGTCGTACCCGTTAGGGTACAGTAGTAGCAGGATGTACCACTTTTGTTGCCTAGCTCCTCAGTAGAAGCTAGAAGTAGTAGCTGATGATGTAGCTCAGGAGTAGTCTACCCACAGCCTAGACGATGTTCTGTAACTCTTGTCATGCCGTAGTAGATGATCGGCATGAACTACTTGTATTAGACTAATCAATTTCGAACTATGTATGGATTTGCTTTTCCTCACTTGTGTTTTCATTCGGGCCTTATTTCGCTTTTTCTGGATGTCATGCATGCATATAGGCAATGTATTTGAACTAGTAGAGATTATGCAGATGGCTCATGGGCGTGCTGCCGCGAGAGGCCGAGGTTCCAGCGCCGCTAACAACCGGGGCCATGGTCGAGGCCGTGGCAACTTACCCCCGCCACCTGCCGGAAACCCAACCACAGCGCAAGTCATGGCTTATCAGGCCCAAATGCTTGGAGCTATACTAGAGAGCCAACAAGCTACACAGCAGGCTGCGCAACATCGCCAGGGATCTAAGTTGGCGGATTTTATGAGAACCAAGCCCCCAACCTTCACCTATGCCACTGAGCCTACTAATGCAGAGGATTGGTTGAGGACTGTTGTCCGTAAGCTGAACCTCATCCGCTGTCCAAATGAAGATAGGGTGTTATTTGCCACACAATTGCTCGAAGGACCCGCCGAAGTGTGGTGGGAGAATTATCTTGCCAACCGCCCCGAAGAAGTCGAAGATGTGGAAGAGGAAGACCAAGAGGCTGATAATAATAAAGAACCAGGGCAGGATGCTGCCAACGACGCTGAGGGAGGAGATGAGAACGTTGTGGAAGAACAACAAGAAGTTCCAAATCTACAAGCTGCAACCCGAAACATACCATGGGATGAGTTTGAAAGAGTATTTCGGGAAAATCACATTCCCCGCAGAGTGCTCCGAATGAAGAGGCAGGAGTTCCGCAATCTGCGGCAAGGAAATATGACGGTCAATGAGTACTTGACCAAGTTCAATCTGCTCGCGAGATATGCTCAACAGGACATAGCAGATGAGGAAGAGAAAGTCGATAAGTTTCTGGAAGGAATGGCTTCCACCTATCGTACCAAGCTTATCCTCCTGGATCACCCCAATTTCCATCAACTAGTGAACAAAGCTCTCATCTTGGAGAAGGAACTAAAGGGAGAAGAGGCTAGCCGCAAGCGCAAACAGGAGGCACGAGCCACACAAGGATCCAGCCGCCCTAGACCCTATCGCCCTACTTACCAGTCAAGGCCTCCGCCACCGCGCACTCAAGGCTATTCAGCACGGACCGACTAGGCCAGTGGTAGTCGACCTGTCCAACCTCCTGCAAAGAGACCTGCACCTGCACCTGCACCATCGAGTACCACTCGATCCGGAACAACAGCTGATGACAAAGCAGCCAAGACATGCTTCAGATGCCATTTGCCCGGTCACTTTGCCAATGAGTGCCCAACAAGGAATGCCCAGCAACCGTGATTTGACATCACCCCGCCCCGCGGCCAACCCTCGACCGGACGTGGAAGAGGAACAGCTCCAGCCAAGAATGTTCTGCCTGCCTATGGGAATGGACGTCTCAACCACATTTCCCTGGAAGAAGCTGAGGAAGCTCTAGGAGTACTTATGGGTACGTTCGGAATCTGTCACCACCCTGCCCTAGTCCTATTTGATTCTGGAGCATCTCATTCATTCATATCTAACAGTTTTGTGGATAAGCATGAACTGCAAACTTTTTCTTTGGATAAACCCCTAGTTATAAAGTCTCCTGGTGGAAATCTGGAAGCCAGCAGGGCATGTAAGGGGATAGATATTTCCTAGGAAAGGATTAGCTTCCAGTTCGACCTAATGGTCATCCCCAATATGGGAATAGATGTGATCATTGGTATGAACTGTTGACCTATTATAAAGGAGTGCTAGATTGTGAGAGGAGAGAAGTAAAACTAGTTAGACCCCCTGGATATGAGAGAATATGGAAGGTTGATGCCCCTTTCAGATGGGGAAGAGCCATCTGGTTTTTAAAGGAAGAAAATCCTGCAAAAGTGCCAGTAGTTAAGGAATATTTGGACGTATTCCCTGAAGATCTGCCCGGGTTACCGCCTGACCGAGAGATGGAATTCACCATTGAGTTGGCACTAGGCACAGCACCAATATACAAGACATATTTCAAGATGAGTCCTGTGGAGTTGGCAGAACTCAATAAACAGCTGGAAGAGTTAATGCAATAAGGATTGATTCATCCTAGTTCATCCCCGTGGGGATCACCAGCTATGTTCGTAGATAAGAAGGACGGAAGCCGAAGGTTGGTAGTGGACTACCGAGCCCTCAATGCGATTACTATCAAAAATAAGTACCCTTTGCCTCGAATTGATGATCTGTTTGACCAACTTCGTGGAGCCAAGAGGTTTTCGAAGATTGACCTTCGATCAGGGTATCATCAAGTCAAAGTTAGAAAGGAAGATATACCCAAGACTGCCTTCACCATAAGATATGGACTGTATGAATTCTTAGTTATGTCCTTTGGACTTACCAATGCACCAGCCCATTTCATGAATATGATGAACATAATCCTAATGGAGTACTTGGATCAGTTCGTCGTGGTGTTCATCGACGACATCTTGGTGTATTCCAAAAATGATGAGGAACATAAGAAGCACCTAAGATTGGTCCTCGACAAGCTCCGAGAACACCAGCTTTACGCCAAATTCAGCAAGTGCGAATTTTGGCTAGATGACATCAGTTTCCTCGGACATATCATCTCTGCTGAGGGAATCATGGTCGATCCCTCAAAGGTAGCGACAGTCATGGATTGAAAATCCCCAACCACTGTAAAGGAAGTGATACTACAGGAGATTCATTGAAGGCTTCTCCAAAATTGCTAAATCCATGACTCAGCTACTCAAGAAGGAGCAGAAATTTGACTGGACGAAAGCTTGTGAGGGTTGCTTCCAAGAGCTTAAGATTAAATTGACCACCGCTCCTGTGTTGGTAACACCAGATACCAACAAAAGGTTTGAGGTATATTGTGATGCCTCAAAACACGGACTGGGTTGTGTACTAATGCAAGAACGAAGAGTAGTTGCTTATGCCTCCCGGCAACTCAGAAAGCATGATGGAATTATCCAACTCATGACCTAGAACTCGCAGCCGTTATCCATGCTCTCAAAATATGGAGACATTACCTGATAGGCAAACAATGTGATGTCTACATGGATCACAAGAGTTTAAAATACATGTTTACCCAGGTCAGTCTAAACATGCGCCAAAGATGATGGTTGGAGTTGATCAAGGACTACAACTTGAATGTCCAATACCACCCAGGCAAGGCCAACGTGGTAGCTGACACTCTCAGCCGGAAGCCGCAATGTAATCAACTAACTCCTCAACAGATAGCCACCCTTATGAGCACAGCTAGTGGACCAGATATTCCTGAACAGATCATAAAGGAGATGGACGCACTAAACTTGAATCTAGTGGAGACCGGTTACTTAGCTACCCTGGAAGTTCAACCGGATTTGCTCGACCAAATCAAGGAACTGCAAAAGAATCACCCTAGCGCCCAAAGAATTAGAAACCTTATAAAAAGGAATAAAGGGTGCATGGTTAGAGAAGATGGACAAGGAACCTTACGATTAGGACAAAGAATCTTTGTTCTCCATGAGCAAGAGTTAAAGGATCACATTTTAAAGGAGTCCCATGAGTCCCCTTTTTCCCTTCACCCTAGGTGCACTAAAATGTACCAGGACCTAAAAACCCTATTTTGGTGGCCCCGATTGAGGCGAGATGTGGCTGAGTTTGTGGCTAGTGCCATACTTGTCAACTGGTCCAAGCCGAACATCAACGCCCGGCAGGACTATTGCAGCCCTTAAGGATACCTGAATGGAAATGGGAAGATGTGACAATGGACTTCATCTTAGGTCTTCCCCGCACCAAGACCGGATGTGATTCCATATGGGTCGTCGTGGACAGACTGACCAAAGTGGCCCATTTCATCCCGGTCAAAACCACTTACAAAGGAGACAAGCTAGCTGATCTCTATGTGGCAAGGATAGTCACCCTCCATGGAGTCCCAAAAAGGATAACTCGGATCGAGGATCCTAGTTTACGTCTCTATTCTCGGAAAAGTTACATAACGCCCTTGGGACCAACTTGTCTTTTAGTACGGCATACCACCCCCAAACCGATGGACAGACTGAAAGAGTTAACCAAGTTCTGGAGGATATGCTCAGAGCGTGTATCTTGGAATTTTCCACCAATTGGGAAAAATGGTTGCCATATGCTGAATTCTCCTACAACAATAGCTTTCAGGCCAGTTTAGGAATGTCTCCCTTTGAAGCCCTGTATGGACGCTGATGTAGGACCCCTCTGTATTGGTCCGAGTCCGGGGAAGGGCAAGTATTTGGAAGGAACAATCTCCAAGAAGCTGAAGCCAAAGTCAAAATTATTAAGAAGCATTTACTAGCTGCTCAATCACGTTAGAAAAGTTATGCCGACCATCGTCGAAGAGACTTGACGTTTGAGGTGGGAGACTTCGTTTACCTTAAGGTCTCTCCGTTTAAGGGAACTCGGAGGTTCCAAGTCAGAGGAAAGCTAGCACCAAGATATGTGGGACCATATTAGATCCTTTCCCGCAAAGGTAAGGTCGCTTACGAACTCGATCTTCCAACTGATATGAGCGAAGTTCACAAGGTGTTCCATGTGTCGCAACTCAAGAAGAGCTTGAGAAAGCCTGAAGAAGACATAATTTCGCTACCCACCAACACTTTGGAATCCAGCCTAAAATACCAAGTCCTTCTGGTGCAAATCCTGGAAACTAGGGAAAAGAAACTCAAGAACAAAACGATTCGGTTTTGCAAGGTGCAATGGAGTGATCATTCTAGAGGACAATTCTCTTGGGAGCCCGAGAAGAAAATGCGCCAAAAATTCCCCCACTTGTTCAATCCCTAAGGTCAGCAAATCTCGAGGATGAGATTTATTTTTAGGGGGGAGGATTCTGTAACAGCCCAAAATCCTGTATACTTATATTTTCGAAATCACTCTAGTAAGTGCGGTTTGTTGCAGAAAATTCTTGCCAAATTCATTTTTTTCAAATTCACATATGGACCTATAAAATGTTTAGGCTAAACAACTCACTAAAGATACTCAATATAGGAGAATTAATAACTCAAATAGTGCTCCTACCATGATAAATCAAAGTTTATTAAAAGAAAAGGGTAAAGAATTTAGTAAAGGACAGATAATTCCTTAAAATTCCCTTGGCTTACATGCATATATTTAAATATACACATATACACCTAATTAATCAAGAAAACTTCATCCAAGCATTTAAATAAATATATATATGAATATACTTAGATAAATGTCATGTGGGAGAATTAAGAACACAAGTAAATGTTCACATAAAATATACTTATGCATAAAGATCATTATGCATAATGCACCTTTAAATCATATTGATATATGAATATACCTATACATATATATAAACCTTTATACACATATTCATATATGACATATATATGTATATTCATGAAATGGATTAAAACTCCCACTAAAAATTCCTCAAAAATGACATAAATTAGTTTGAAACAACAGTGAAAGCCTGGACTTGGTGTTGACCAAAATTGACCTTGGTGGGACCCATTGGACAACCCCTTTCCTTCTCTGCCCTTGTGAACATTTTATCGAGCAGTTGGGCTGCTCCGGCCGCGCTTCACCTCTCCGGCCAATCCCGGCCCGCCAGTGCCTGATATCCCCTTGGAAGGCACCCATTGGCTACGCATGCATACTGTCCCTACCCACACTGGCCCCACCGCCGCACGGACGCGACGTCCGGTCACTACCGTGCCGCTGCTACGGGTGAAAACGGTTCGGGTTCTACCCGACGGATACCCGATCCGCATGCTCACGGTTAGCAACCGGGTTCTCAGAAAACGGATTTTTCGGATTCGGTTTCGGATTCGGTTAATATCCAATTTTTTTTACCGAATTCGGATCGGATCTGGTAACACTTGTACCCGACAAATTCAGATCGGATTCGGATATCCGCTTAATTAATCTATCCGAATACCCGGCATTTTGGTTGGGGATTTCTCCCACAGGCGCCGGCGGCCAGGCCCAATAGGCCCAACTACCACCAGGCAACCCACTCCCACGTTTTACCCTAACTTTCCACTGGCCACTCCACCCATTGTCTACAACCGCCACCGCATAGCCGAGTGCCGACGCCCGACGGCGGCCGAACCTCCCCTGCCGACCGCGCCGGTAAGGTCCTCCCCACCGCGACGACCGCGGCACTGTGCCTCCTCGCAAGACGCGCCTTCCCGCCGCCCGCGCCTCCTCGCCGGCCAAGACGCGCAAGACGCGCCTCCTCGGCCACGATCTGGCTGACAACACCTTCCCGCCGGCCGCGACCCCGGGCAAGGCTGCGCCTCCCCCGGCTGCCTCCCGCCGGCCGCAACTCCCCGCCTGCCGCCTCACGCCGCCGCGACCCCACGCCTGCACACGCCCACGCCCGCCGCCTCCTCGCCTCCGCCAAGACGCGCCTCCTCGTCGGCCCGTCGCCTCCCCGCCGGCCACAAACACAAGGAGGTAAGGATATGATTTCAGAAATGGCATGCATCACAAACACAATTGCCTTGCTACTTCTTTGTGCTTGCTTGGTTCAAGAAATGCAGTTGCATTACATCTGTTCTCTGACAGTAGATTATGACTATTCTAGTTTTTTTTCACCTAAACTCTGAAGTAGTTTAGGCAATGAACTATGAATTTACTCCTTTTATTCGGTGATACATAAGAACCAGAAAATTGATGCTCAAAGCAGTCCATGTCAAGTTCTGAACAATAATGTCTATTTTTTTTTGCGCTTTGAAGACAATTATGAAAAAAAATACTAATACCAATGCATTAAATGATAATTTCCTGAAGGGACACATGTAAACAGTGCCAGTGCCTCCAAAAATATCATATAGAACCTCTTTACTAGGATGGCAGCAAGTTTCTAGCTTTTGTTCATGTCTGAATGTTGAATAGAATTTGTTAAATCGTGCTATTTTTATAGGTTGTATACTCTACCCATATGTTGTTTAATGCTGAACTGAATCTGGTTCCTTGGTTGCTAATAATAGTCTTAACTCTTTTTTTTCTTATGCCTATAGGGCACTGCATAAAATGGAAGGCAATGGCAATGGTGGATGGTCGGATTTTAATAACAACAGCCATGAGACTAATGAGGAGGACCACTCTGTGGATGTGCATGTGTCCACGAACGATGTTTCTGATGATGTGGCGCAATGGGTAGAAATGGAAGAGCAAGAGCAAGGCAAGAAGGCAATGAGTGCATGCCCAACAAAGAAATTGCGAAGGTTACGTGATATTTCAGCAGTACCACTGCCACCTACAACCAAAAGTAAGGGTGGTGCAAACTCAAGCAAGCGTAAGGCGCCGTCGATGAGCAAAGAGGAGAAGGGAAAGAATGTAGTATCATCCACTAAGACCGACAAGGCTAACACAAACTCTGGAAGTAAGTTGATGGCGTCCGCGATGAAAGCAATAACCTCAGAAAAGAACAAAGCTATAGTTTCAGTGATTCCTACCAAAGGTATAATTACAAGAGAACAATATCATTGTGCATAATAGTGTTTTATAATAATATGTTTGCCTACAATGATGTGTTTGTCATTTTTCTTTTCACAGTCTCTCAAACTGGAAGTGTTAGTGTAAATGTCGTAACAAGCGAAGAAGATGATGATGAAGAAGAAGAAAATGCAAAGCCTAGGGGAAAGAAGCGCACTTCATGGGTGTGGGATCATTATATGAAGTTCAAGAAAAAGGTGACAATAGATGGTGAAAACACTAACATTAAGAACTGGGCCAAATGCAATCATTGCAGGCATACAGCTAGGTGTGAAAGTTCAAATGGTACAAGTGCTTTGGGCAACCATGTGAAGAATATACACAAGTAGGTACTAGGTCAAAAACTCTTATCTCAAAATGACCAAGAGCTTGCAACTTACACTTATGATGAGAAAGATAGCTGGAGAAAGTTGCATGAATGCATCATTATGCATGCGTATCCCTTTATTATGTGCCAGCATGCTTACTTCATTCGCTTTATCAAGTCCTTGCGGCCTACCTTTCCATTCAAATCTTGTATAACTGTCCGGAAAGAAATCATGAACATCTATAATGAAGAAAATAGCATGTTATATGCACAGTTTAAAAAGCTAACTTGTTGTTTTAGCTTCACTATGGACATGTGGACTTCCATCCAAAATAAAGCTTATATGTGTGTCACTGCACATTGGATAGGTGATGATTGGAAAATGCAAAAAAGAATCATCAACTTTTTGCATGTAGAGGGCAGTCATTCTGGTATAAGATTGGGTGATGCATTTTTCAAGAATGTATTAGATTGGAATTTAGATAAAAAGATGTTTGCCCTTTCTTTGGACAATGCTTCTTCCAACAAAGTTTTTGTTGATCATGTTATTAATAATGCAAAAGGCATCCATGTTTTGGGTGGGAAGTTCTTTCATGTTAGATGTGCCAATCATATTTTGAACCTTGTTGCTAGAAATGGGTTAACTTTAATTGATTGTGCTATTGGAAAAATTAGAGAGTTCATATCCATCATAAAAAAGATCACCGCAACAATGGGAGGCATTCCAAAAGTGTGCTGAAGAATGTGACTTGGACACTAGAAAGGCTCTTTCTTTGGATGTTGTCACAAGGTGGAACTCCACCTATATCATGATAAGAGATGCTATTAATTATAAGGATGCTTTTGATTGTCTTGCTCTTAGGTATGAGGGTAGATATGATCTTGTGAAGCCTACCATAGCTGAATGGTTGAATGCATCACATATTTGCAAGTGCTTGAAGAAGTTTTATGATGTTACTTTGCTTTTCTCTGGCACATCATATCCTACTGCAAATCTTTTCTTTAGAAAGTTTTGTGAGATCAAGATTGCTATTTCCAAATGGTGTGAGAGTGATGAGATCATAGTCTCTAACTTGGACGAGGCTATGCAAGACAAGTTTGATAAGTATTGGGACATGACCAACAAAGCTTTGTCTGTGGCAGCTTTTCTTGATCCTATGTATAAGGATAAGCTGGTTCATTTGTACTTGTCTAAAATATATGGACATGAGATGGCTGAGCTGGAGAAGGTAGACTTCATGAATATGATCAATGAATTGTTTGCATTATATTCATGTATACATACATCTTTAACCAATGAGGCATCTACTTCAAAGGATCATGGTTTGCCTTCTAATTCTAAGGGTTGCTCATTGGATGATGAGGTTGATATTAATGTGTTGTATTACCCACAAATAATGAGAAGAAGCAAAAGTCAGAGTTACAAGTGTACATGAATGAAGAACTTCTTATGCACAGTGATGGTGAAGGAACTTTTGATGTGCTATCATGGTGGAAGAGGCAAAAGGCAAAATATCATATTCTTTCTCGTCTTGCCCGTGATGTACTATCCATATAAATTTCCACGGTTGCGTCAGAGTCGGCCTTTAGTGCTGGTGGACGCGTAGTTGATCCATTCCGTGGTCGACTTGATCCTAAAATAGTTGAGACCTTAATTTGCACAAAAGATTGGATGAAAGCTTCACATAAAGGTATTTGTTATCTTTTTATATCTTCATTTATGTATTATACTTATGAATGCATTTGATTGTGACTATTACTTTATTGTTTTTCTATTTTAGTTGACATAAAGGGTGAAATCTTAGATGGCATATGTGCTCAAATGGATCAATTGGACATAGATGTCAATGAAGAAACGGAAAACGAGTGATCTAAAAATGATGAAATGGAATTCCATAGTGGCATGATGTTATGGAGATGAAGAGATGTTGTATATTGAAATCTTCATGCATGCATAAACTATATTTTGTGTTCATCACATTATGTTAATGTGGACTATCTCTCGTGTTTGAACTATGTATTATGTTGGAACTATGTATACATGGGTTATGTGCTATGTTTGTACTATGTGATATGTTGAGCGTTGAAACTATGTGTTATGTTGGATCATGTACCTATGAACACTATGTTCTTGTCCACGAGTAATATGTTAATTGGACTCCATGTTCTAGCATATGTATATGTTAAAGTTATGTATTAATTGGACTATGCTGATGTGATGTGTTAATTAAATTTTTATATAATCTTTTGATTATGTATGTTATATACATTATATAATGCTTGGAAGATGTGTTATAAACACGTGTTAATTAGATTGTTCTCATCGAATGCTTTAATCGTATATAATTTAAGTACTAACCGATTTAGTATCGATATCCGCTTTGTACCTATTCGTATAATAATCGTATCCGTTTTCTACCCATCCGTAGTTATCCATTACCGCACCCGTATCCGATCCGATATTTGTTGAAACCATATCCGAACCGGTATCCGATTTAAAACATAAGGTTAGGATACAGTGTGACCCAATATCCGACCGTATCCGAACCGTTTTCACCCCTAAAAAGAAGAAAGGAAAAGGAACAACCAAATAAAATTGTTGGGTCTCTCGCGCCCAACTACGCTCAGACTTTAGGTGCTGAGAACCCTCGAACTCCACGTTCAAGCGCACCTGACCAGAGTCCGAGAAAAATCTTTAGGCCTTCTAATTAATTCTGTCTACTCTTAGGTGTCGTTAAGATCCTATATAAATATACATATATATATAAATATACATATAAGTATAGTCTCAGGACACACAAGAATCAAGTGAATGGTTACTGCTGCTAATATGTACTGAGCTAGTGCTAGCATGAGCTGATTACTTGCTTACTCCAATTCTTACTTCAGCGAACAGTGCAGCCCTACAAGATGATTATGACAACATACGCACACCTATACCATCCAGCTCACCAACAGCATGCGATTTTTTTTACTGCTGATTTATCCAGTCCATATTTGATGTGGTTACTTAATTTATAACTAGACTTCTAATTTCGGGAATGTGTTTAAGTCGAGGTCATGAAATGCGCGGCACTCGTCATCGACACACGAAAGCGAATTATTTACTGCATCTACTGTCCAGCAAGGTGACCCTGTTGGAGCGCTCCCTATATAAATCAGTGGAATAGGAATAATTTGAAAAGCCATTCCACATGAACCAACAATTAATGCATATAGCAGATACGATACATAGTACTCCCTCCGTTTCACAATAGTTGTAGTTCTATCTAAATACACATAAAATAAGAAGACGTGAAAAATGACTTTTCTATCCCTATTTAATGAAGGGTAGTTGAACAGATTAGTTAAATAGATGGCTGCATTGATGAAGGGTACAAAGGTCATATTGGCTCTAAAGTTGCATTGGAATATGAGAACTACAACCATTTTAATAAAAATTTTGAATGTTAGAACACAACCATTGTGAAACGGAGGTAGTAGCATCCATCAAACTAACCGAATACAAGTTCATACAACAGATTTAAATAAATTAACTACTCAAAGGAAAGATGCCCAGATACTAACAAAATTAAGATACATGATCACACATGCCGCCCCTTGCCCCTACTCCTCGTCGTCATCTTCATCAGTGTCATTACTCCCTTCATTAGTATCTCCGTTACCAAAACTCCAAGTATTTATGTAGTTGCGATAGTAAGTGTACAGCTCACGAGCCTCCTGGACAGGCCCTGGATGCACACTAATACGAGCGCCACGCGCACGACGGGCTCTACAACTAGCTGGAGGTGTTGGTGGTGCCTGAGGAACTGGTGGAGGTGGGGTGTGAGAACCTCCCTCACCAGTAGGATATGTGGGAAAAGGAGGAGCAGTGTTCCCACCTATGGGATACGAGGGATAATCACTGGTAGGAGGAGCAACAAGTGATGCATCAGTAGACCCGTTGGGTCTAACCCAGTCGGGTTCCTAGGAGCAGTAGGCATGAAGTGGCTCAATGCCTAAGCGAAGGTAGTCCTATCTCTGTCTGCCTCTGCATAATGGTTTCTCCAATATCCCGCATAGTATTCTGACATGTCTAGTGCGCTGTCCAGATTGTTGATCAGCATCCCATCTGCTATCATCTTGTTGTTAGCGGCCATGCCGCTGGCAGCGATGGTAGCGTGCATGGTAGAGGTCGGAGGCATGGTAGAGAGCTGCAAGGGACCACCAACAAAGGAAGAAACTACGGGAGGAACGACCGCATAAGCAGTGTCCCTAAGGAAATCAGCAAACTGAACTCGCAGAGCATCTATAGCGGTCTTAGAGCGCTCTAACGGTAAGCTGAGGTCCCCACAGTAATATGGCGCACCAAACTCAGTTCTATAGACCCTGTTGAGGGAAAAGCCCTCAAGAGCCATGATCACTGGCACGGGTCCTATCTCTGTAGCCTGCTCCAGAAAGAACCGTGGTGCGACACCTCCCAATGTCTGCAACATCCCAATCAGGTACGCAGTCTTGGCCACCTGTATCTGGTGCAGCGGCAGCGGAATCCTCTCCATCCTGTCATTAAATTTTTCTGTTAGCAAAATAATGTCAAGTGAATGATACAACGTGCTCCCTGGTTCATCTAATATGGTATGTATGCTACTAATTGGAAGATGAGTGTCAATGCGCGTGCAGAATGCAAGCTATTTGCCTTGCCAAATGAAAAAAAATACAATACATGCTAACAGAATGCAGAATGCCGAGGTTTAAGTTTACATACATGTAACGAAATTTGTTAGAAATGAATTCAATTTTAGTGTTGATCTTATTTTCCAAAATATCACTTCTAGGTTGCCAGCGTGGTTCTCGCAACCATTGCTTTGATACCACCTGAGACGACCCTCCCAATTACCACATGCTAATGGCCTCCCAATTACCATATGTTAATGGTTTTATCGTGCCAAAATCATGAAGTAATTGTGTGGGTTTAGGCATATACACCCGAAGAACATCTCAACTGCAACGTCCCTTCAGATGCGATGCCCAGATCAGAGTTTTGCAGCAGAACAATAATTAGAGAGTATCATGCATTATTACATCATGAGGCCACGCATGGCAGTAAATATTTTATTATTACAACAGAGTCCAGATTTAATTTAATTACACATAAGCCACCTTTCTAGTGACTTATTATTTAAGTGACGGCGTCCACTTGGTCTACTAGTACCATGACCTCTTTAAAAGAAGTCCTCTAGGAAGTCACCGCCCTCGGGATTTCCCTCAACTCCTTGATGATTTTCACCCTCAACAATATCATAATAAACGACCGGGTCCTCATCAAAATTAGTATCTAGCAAAAAGGGGTAATAGCAAGAGTGAGTACACAAGTACTCAGCAAGCTATAATAGCAACAAAACGAAAATAAGACTGCTTCTCTTAATCTGTTTAGCAATTTCTTCTTTGCTATCCTCTCCAGTTAATCAAAATACAGACTAAAACTAAAAAAGGGTTGATCTATTTTAAGATTTATAAAAGCTACTAACACTAGTATAATAGGCGGACTTAGCCTCCGTAATCTCCAGTCCAGAAGACAGGTATGAATTCATGATTTTACCCTGTGCAGGTTTGTACCACTTACCCAAAGTCGTCCTTGAGCAAACTGGAACTCGGAGTGCTTACTCTATTTGGTGTGTTTAATTGCCTGTTTGAAATAATTTTACTGAAAATTTAGAAAACTTTTATAAAAATAATAGATTTCAAAAGAATGTAGAAAAACCCACATGTTCAATATAGGTCTAAAAAATTAGTGCTAAGCAAGTTGTATCGCTCGAATAAGTAGAGAGAAATTCAAACGTTCGCGGCTAAAACATCAAGCAATATTCATTACATGCAGGGAGCAGAGATGAATTAAACGAAACAAAACAAATATTAGTTCATGTTCCCCAAAGAAGGGCATTGCTCCTTCCATAACTACCACTAGATGTTTCTCATATATAATCGGCTTCGAAAGAATATAGAAAAATCCACATATTCAATATAGGTCTAAAAAATTAGTGCTAAGCAAGTTGTATCGCTGGAATAAGAAATTAAAGAAAATGCTCACGGCTAAAACCTCAAGTAATATAATTCATTACAGGGAGCAGAGATAAATTAAACGAAACAAAACAAATATTCGTTCATCTTCATAAAAGAAGGGCATTGCTCCTTCCATAACTACCAGTAGATATGTTTCTCATACATGTATATCTCGATATAGCTGGGATTGGTGTACATGCAACACTACCAGGGAACAGGCCTTCCATACCGGCCCATCAATCTCGGTTAGCCACCAACCGGGACTCAGCGATCAACAGATCCGGTTGAGCGGCTAACTTGGGCATGGGCGCGGGGACCATTAGTCGGTTGGTGTTACCAACCGGGACGGATATCACCTCAAAAAGGCAGTTGGCGGCACAGGATATCCGTCGGTTGGTAATACCAACCGACTAAATTAAATTCAGTCTACCGGTAACACCAAATGACGGGTGGGATATCAATTCGGTTGGTAACACCAACCGGGATTGATTACCGTATTAACCTTTCTTCCCGACTGCCGTAACCTTCCCGACCATTGTAACTCGACGGAGGAGCTCGCCGCCATTACCGGATTTGAGGAGAGTCTTTGCTCAAATTTTTGTAATTTGATCATTTCACTTCAATCCAAGTTAACCAAGGTTAGTAACTTCATTTCTCACTACTTGTATATGAAATGTAGTTTCTATATTTGCTTTAAATTTAATATGAAAAATTTGGTCTCTATTCCCCATCTTTGATGAAATGTTATAAATTGGTAGATATAGCTCGATCTTTTGAATGGGTTGGCAAAAACTTGTTGTGTAATCTTAGATTTTGCTTGGATTAAGACGTAGTTCGTTTTGAATTTGTAGTTGTAGCTAATTAAATTTAGATGATGGTTTCATGGATCTATGATTTTGAATCTTAACTTTCATGGACCAAATTTTGAAGTGGATTGTAAAATCTTGTTGCATTAGCTTAGAATTTACTTGGATTGTGATGTAGCACACATTGAATGCGTGGAGGTGACTCAAATTTAGAATTTTGGTTTCTTCGATTCATGGAGAAATTTTGGGAGTAGAGTTTAAAGTAGATTTTGCATAGATTTTGATTGTTTAAAATTAACATTATATATTAATTAATATGTGATAAAATATTATAACTTCATTGATCTCTACTCACTTCATTGATGTAAAATTAGAAGTTGGTAGATCTAGATATATCATTTTAAGTGGGTTGCCAAATACTTTGTTGCATTACCTTAGAATTTGATTCGATTGTGATAAAATATGTGATAAAATATTATCAGCTTAAAAATAATTCTTTTAAAAAGGTATTTAACCTAAATTGAAGTATTGACCTAAAAAATTAAATAAATGTATAATAAATTAAGCAGTACTTTAATTTTGGTTTTTGAAATTAATTCATTATTGGAAAATGAACTAACAACTACCTTGATGTAACTTAATGTAGATGAATCGGCGATGGATGTATATGGACCGCCGCTCCTCACAGTTTGTGGAGGGTTTGGAAACTTTTATGCGTCAGGCAAGTGCCTGCACAAGATCAGGCTACATATGTTGTCCATGCATAGACGCAAGAATCGAAGGAGTGGTCAAACTCGAGCAAATTCACTTCCATTTGATCTCAAGAGGTTTCAGTGGAAAACTATACTGTTAGACCAAACACGGTGAAGAAGAGATTATACGAGAAGGCGGTGAAGAAGAAGATGGTGACGAAGAAGATGTGGCGGATTATATGATCGATGTTGGCCAACACGGTTCTATTGAACATATACTAGGGGAGTTTGACGACGATGATCTAGAACAGATGTTGCATGATGGAGAGGGAGAATACACCGATGAAAGACATTACGAAAAGTTTGGCGCTGCTGGAGGACCAAGGAACATTGTTGTATCCAAACTGTGGGAAGGGCCACAAAAAGTTGCGTACCACACTGGAATTGATGTAATGGAAGGCTACTAATGGAGTATCTGATAAGGGATTTGATGAGTTGTTAGGCCTCATGAAGAAGTTGCTTCCAGAGGGTAACCGTTGCTGAAACTACGTATGAAGCCAAGCAAGTTCTCTGCCCTTTGGGGTTGGAGGTACAGAAGATACATGCATGTCCAAACGATTGTATCCTCTATCGTAATGAGTACAAGGATTTGGAAGAATGTCCGGTGTGCAAAACATCACGGTATAAGACTAAGCGTGATGACCCATGTGAGGTAGAGGGGGGGCGTAAGAAGAAGAGAGCCCCTGCTAAGGTGGTGTGGTACTTCTCTATAATCCCTCGGTTGAAGCGTTTGTTTGCGAACAAAAAGCATGCGAAGATGATGCGTTGGCATAAAGATGATCGTAAAGTCGACGGAAAGCTAAGGCACCCAGCAGATGGCTCGCAGTGGAGGAAACTTCGATAGAAAATATCCGGACTTCATGAGCGATGCGAGAACATAAGGTTTGCATTGAGTACGGATGGGATGAACCCGTTCGGTGACATGAGTAGCAGTCACAGCACTTGGCCCGTTACTCTATGTATCTACAACCTTTCTCCTTGGCTATGTCAGAAGCGGAAATACATTACGATGCCATTGCTTATCCAAGGCCCTAAGCAACCTGGTAACGACATCGACGTGTATCTCAAACCGTTGATTGAAGATCTACTAACGCTATGGAATGATGGTGTACGTGTATGGGATGAGTACAAAAGAGAGTATTTCAGCTTACGTGCATTGCTATTTGTAACTATCAACGACTGGCCTGCACTTGGTAACTTGTCGGGCCTATCTATAAAGAGATATAAAGCCTGCATCCAGTGCTTGGATGATACGGAAGACAAGTACCTAACAAACTCTCGGAAGGTTGTTTACATGGGCCATCGTAGGTTCCTCAATTTGAAGCACCCGTTACGGAGTAACCGTGTTAATTTTGATGGGACCGAAGAGAAACGTAAGAAGCCCAAGCATCGCAGTGGGGCGGAAGTATTTTCTATGGTAAAGGATCTAGACGTAGTATTTGGAAAGGGTCCTGGTAGCAAACCCGTCCCGCCACTCCCGGCTGAAGAATCTAGGAAGAAGCCTAGCTGGAAGAAGAAGTCTATATTTTGGGACTTGCCTTACTGGGGGTGAGTATTTATAATTTCTACCTTAATAATACCTAACTATTCCGGACACCTCTATAGATTCAAGGATTGATTAGTTAATTCCCTAATTAATGACAGATCCCTCTAAAATTGGCGAAGAAAGGTTTGGAACAAGGTCCGGAACTCTCGGCGGTGCGGGTGAAAGCAATACAAGAGCAACTCGCCGGCTTTATATTAGATGAGGTCGTGGCTCCAATGGGCGAGCATCATCACCCTTTTTTCAATAAGATTCCGGAGCCCGACCGTTCGAGAGGAACCGATCAACCGTCGGGGTCAACATCTAGGTCTACCAAAAGCAATCCACGTAGATGATCCCGATGAACAAAAACATGTGTACTTGTAATTATGTGTACAACAATGTGTACTTGTGATACTTGTATATATAGCCCAGTTAGTTAGCAATTGTAGTACTTATTAATTACTTATAATTAAATTTTAATGAATGTCCTTTCATTTAATAACGAGTTAAGCGTGTATGAATAATTATATGAGTTTCAATTAATTGTGATTTAACACAAATATATACATATACTTAAGTTTCAATTAATTATATGAGTTTCAATTAAATGTCATCCAATGGGCAAAAAAAAATGACAACACCTTCTAGTCGGTTGGTAGAACCAACCGGACCGATAAGTCATCCAGCGGGCAAATAAAAAATATTAAAACACCTTATAGTCCCGGTTGGTAGAACCAACCAGATCGATAAGTCACCCAGATCCGGTTGGTAGTTCCAACCGGACGGATACCTCGGCGCCCCAGCTCCGAGGCTTTTGAGGCCTTCGGTCCGGTTGGTGGCTAACCGGGACTGCAGGCCCCCTGCCATCAGTCCCCTGGGATTATCCCGGTTTGGAAACCGGGACCGTAGCCCGTTCCCAACCGGGATAAAATCCCTGTTCCCTGGTAGTGCAAGCATCGGCATTGCTCTTCTTATTGCAAAGTTAATTAATTACTGTTTTCTCTAACAGGAAAAAAAAAACATTTGAAGTGTTGATGTACAAGGCATGATCTAACGATTTTGAAAAGAGCTAACCAGTAGCTCAACAGTGATAGCATCTGTTCTATGTTATAATATCTAAGTATGTCACTCATCAGCTACGAAAGTATGAAAAATACTTATACTTACAATAATTTCCTATGCCACCCATTCCAATGACCACATCTGTTATATTATCTCTTTCAGGGCCTGGTCGACATACCAAGAACAAAAGATGGTTAGAAAAACTATGCATGTATCTGGCAGCCTGCCATGTATGTAGTCCGGACAGGATCAAGCAAAGTACTGCAAAATAAAACCAAGACATACTACCATTTTTCCTCCTCTTCATATTACACTCCGTTTAGTTCCTTCCGAGTAAAGACCAGGCTACCGGTATGTTGGCGGAGTGAGCACTGAGCACTCATGTGAGGTTAGTTTAAATAGGGCTGCTTGTCCTTGGGAGTCGGAATTGGAGTGAAGGAGCATTACCCATTCCAATACGATGCAGGCCAGATGGTTCCAAGGTTCATTGGGAAGCTGAAACTCTGACCCATTAACTCTTGCGATGAATCACGGGCCCGTTCAAGGACAATCCTGCACTGGCCTTTAGCACCTACGCACTTTCCTGGTGACACCATCTTCACTAAACACTTTAAATTCCACCTTTATAACATTATTTTATACATATTTTATTTATCTTTTAAAATTTCTTCACACTTTACACTATATTTTAAAAATTTACTTCCATCTAACAGATACTCTGTCTCTAAAAAGTCAGATAAACAATGTTTTACAGCTCGTGCTAGAGATGCTCTACAACGATCTTACCACCAAATATGTAAATTAAAGCACCTCTAGTGTAGGACATTACGAATTTCCAGATTTATTTTGGATACATAATAATGGAGCAGTCATTTACAACCAAGAAATAATGAACCTATTCAAAGTAAGAAGCCATGTTCAATAGAAGAAAATAGAGATATTTTACTGCAAGTGCTCTACAAAGCTCCTAGGCCATCGCTAAGTGACCTTACGCCTCCATGTCTGATACAATACATGGTTGTAGTCACATGTGGTATTGGTCAAAATTTGTCTTTTTCAATTAAGCCATATAAACAGTACAAATAATTCCCATATTTTTTTTTTCAATTTTTTTGATTAATATTTTGTGCTCAAAATATTTCAGTGTAAACTGAATTTAACAACCTTGGTAAAAATAACAAAACAAAATAGATTGAAAGTACTGCATATTTCTTAACAAGAAAACAGTGAGCAAGAAGCCTACCAGAAATTAAATTAAAGAAAAGAATGTTATTCAAATGGAAAAATCTCAACAGGGGGTAAAAACACACTCATAGCTTCGTGAAGGTGAAAAACACATTTTTTTTTGGTGGGGGTGGGGACTTGTCCTTCACTCATGGACCAATCTGCCCACGAAAGTGGTTCCCCACCATAACTAGTTATTTGAGATGGGCCGGACCGGTCTGCTGGACATACCCTCCTCACCCGACTTATTTGTCAGACCGGTCCACCAAAGAAAAAATTGTTATTTTGCGCACTCTAGAGTGGGCTCACCAATTTGCTACTCTGTTCAACTGTCATAGACATAGTGACCCCACATATCAGCGAGAGAGAGTGGTAAACATCAATCTTTAAAGTGGAGAAATGTCAAATCCTCCACAGAACCAGTGCACTGTGGCCAGTCAACACTTCGCAAAAACTAGGGTACTTGGTCCGCTCAGCCGGACCGGTCCACCGCGACCAAGCCCTCGCGTGGCTAATTAAGACACTAGCCACCGTAAAAACTTGGCTACTTAATTGGTCTGCCTGACCAGACCGGTCTGCCAGACTGGTCCGTCATCACCAAGCGCCCTTGCAGCTGATACTTCTGTTCTCTCGGCCATAGCGCGGACTTGTCCAGTGCAACAGTTCCCCCCAATGGGGAAACTACTGAAAACACTCTAGAAGATGGTCCGGTGGAAACACTACTGAAGACCTCTTCTGCCATACCCCGGAGACACTCGCTTGAGCTAAAAACCCAAGTATCACATACTCTGACTTCAAAATAGGGAAAGACTCTAGGAAATGTGTGCTTCACAGCTTGAATTCAACCTGATGTGATCCAAACACTTCAGTCCCCCCTCTAGGTGTTAACATGGAAATTCTCGATATTGGGTTGATAGTAGAAGGATTTTTTATGTCAAGTTTATTTTTTATTGCGTATTGACCGGCATCGTCTCCATAGGAGCTGGAGAGTGACCCGACACATGGAGTTGACGGTGCTGGCTCGTCTGAGACTCCTGCATCAACATGAGTGGTGTATTGAATGGTGAAGCCTCCTTGCATGCCATCCATATCTTGTCCACACCACGCGTGACATGCACCTTCTTGGCCACAAGATCATAGATGCGATACATCTTAGACCCTGCCTCGTAATGTGGGGCCTCAACTTTTTGCTTAACTGTGAAGCCCACCTGTAAACACCACACTCGTCCTTGGACCAGTATGCTAGTGCCTCACATTACATAGCAGGATCATTTCATACATGCGCAATGGATTTATATTATATTACATCAGAAGTGTTATGCCATCGGCGTTAAGGTTTACAACTGAGCCATGCTTGGCCAAAAGTTTACATAACCAAAAGTATCTAGCAAAGGAAAATATTAACAAGAACGTTTTTCCCTCGGCTATGCTTCTACTGCAAGCGACTATAGGGTAGCCTATTCTTGAGTTTCGTCGTCGAGGAGGCATGCATAGGGATCCTCGTCGTAACCCTCATTATCTAAAAAGAGGTGAGAGACGAGGGTCAGTGTCATCCTAACACTGGCGAGTTAACTCCTGTTCTTAGATGCATTGTAGTAATACGGGCTTTATGGTGGAGGCTAGGGTTTTTTTATTTGCTCAAAGCAAATTTTGAAAATAGGGAAGTATAGAAGAACCGATACCTAGCTATTTTTAGAAAGCTGCATCCCTAAAAAGATGCGGGATAATATGTTTATAATTTAGGATTTCATATTTCTCGGAATTATCTGGCTCTGTCATCTATACTCATTCACCAGACACTCTGCCACACAACACAATTAACCCCACTCAAACTTCCCCCAACCAAACCAACTAACCACACCACCATCTTGTCCGGGAATTGACGGTTCCCATAGCGGACCTTCACTGCCAGGTTGTCGGCCTGCGCCATTGTCGGTCTAGATCACTCTCGGTGATTGCGCCCGGCCGCATGTTCCTCGGGCGGTGGCCGCTCCGTAGCTTTACTACCGGAGTCCCCTATACCCGCGCTCCGCGCGATGGCCACACGTTGTGTCAGAACCACCCCGTAGGTGGCAGCGCCCTGCCACTACGCGTGTTACTCCATGCTCCACCTGGACCGTCATCCAGCACCATATTTCGACACCGAGTACTGTGCGACCACCTTAGGTCGCACGTTGTGTCGGAACCACCATGTGGGTGGCAGCGCCCCGCCGCTACGCGTGTTACTCCACGCTCCTTCTGGGCCGTCGTCCAACACCATCTCATCCACAACCACTCAATTCATTTATTAAGGAGAATGTTTCAGCCAATGAGTTTTGGCTCATCGGGCGGGCATTGATATGCCCGACTAAATTTCTGTTTATGACCTAAGCATGTCTAAGCAGAATTTTACCTAAGACTACAAAGTCTAAAATTCTAATTGTTTAGTGGACTAGCAAAGATCATGATTAACAAGGCAACCATGTTGATCGAGGAACAGTTAATAACAGCGCATGATATATCACGATTAACAACGAAGGCATTTAAAAATCATAGAACATGCATGTTGATAATTTAAACAACATAACTTTCGAAAACTAGGAATTTAAGCATGAACTAGGGAGATTAACTGGCCGTGGGCGTCCGGGGGTAGCTCCTCGTTAGCATCCTGGTATTCTCCCGCTTGTCTGTCTACTTCTACACTTAGAAGTAAAATCAAATAAGAATCAAATGGTGCAGTTTGAAGCATGCATAGAGTGTTAGGGCCGTAGGTTTTGTTTCGTAGGTTTCAATCCTTCTTTTATAATTTTCTTCATCAAACTCCCTTTAGATTCCCTAAGGTGTGTGGTTTTTTAAGATGGTGTTCTTTGGACTAAACAGTAATTTCTCAAGTTTCAGAGGGGTTCTGTTCATTTATCAAAATTTTCTTGGACTTTTATCTGGTCATCTACTATTTTTTTAATAAGCAATAATCATTTCAGGGTTGATTTTTTTTGAAAGAAAGTCGCTGTAATAGGACTATTTGTTAAAGGCAGAAGTATTAACCTTTGTTACTGGTGGCCTTAATATTTTTATTAAAGTTAGCATGTCACCTAGTATTTAATAGAATTTTTTTAGAATTTTTGGGGTTGTCTAGGTATTTTTAATAATTCGTTGTCATTATCTGTCAGTATTTAAATGGTAAAAGGCTGAAAATTCTTGGTGCACTGAGATGGGCCGGCCCAGCTCGCAGCCCACGCGGAGCCCGGGCCGGAGACGGCTTTTTGGACCGCGCAAGGTTCTAACTAAAAGCGTAAAGCTATGCTTTACACCTTCGTAATATGACACGCGGGGCCAGGGGCCCACATGACAGCCTCACAGGAGCGGCCTCAGTGGAGGCTTTCTTCCTTCACGAGCCGGCCATGGGCAGCAGGGGCTGAGCTCGTCGCCGGCGAGGGGTAGCTTGGTGGTGCAGGGGCCTACCCAAAATAGGAACCCCGTTGGCCGGCGCACCCGTAGGTGGCCTCGGCAAGACCGTCGGCAGCCTGTGGTGGCGACGCGGCGATGTTCGGCGGCGACGGCCGTGGCAATGCACAGCGGCGGCGCGGCGAGCTTCTACAGGCAAAGGATAAGGTGGCTCAAGCTATTGGGGCTTAGTGGACCCTCATCGTTGCACTGGTAGCGGGGGAAGGGGTCCGAGGCGGCTTGGCATCGTGCTCCACGGCAGCGTTGGGGAAGGTCGTCGATGCTAGGGTGGTCCGGCGGCGCGCATGTATGGATAAGGTGGGGAATATATTAGGGGTGTTCTGATGTTGCTTGGGTCACGAAGAATTGGACTCGTGCTTACCGGATGTGGAGAAATCGCAAAAGGGGGCTGTTTGGGGAGCTCTTGGCCGACGGTGAGGAAATCTCTAATGCTGGCGAGTTCCGGCGTTCTTGGGCCAATTCATTGGAGGACGTTGTAGGAAAGGAGTTGGGGAAGCTCGGTGCCAAAAATCAAGAGAGAGAGGGAGTGAGAGAGAGAGATGACGAGGTGGGCCTGTTGGGGCCTGGGCTAGGTTGACCGAGGCCAAATTTGGGCGTGCTGGATGGGATTTGTTCATTTTTGAGGAAGTTTTCAAAATTTTGATTTGAATTTTTGGGGTTAAATTTGGAATTTTGAGGAAATTTTAAATTCCTCTGTTTTTGTGGCTGTTACAAATCCTACCCCCTTAAAATAAATCTCGTCCTCGAGATTTAGGCACTATCCCTGGAATAGATAGGGGTACTACTGGCGGAGTAGGTCTTCGGGTTCCCACGTCGATTGCTTGCCGGTTTGATTGCTCTATTGAACCTTGCACATCCGGATTGTCTTGTGCCTCATCGTCTTGTCCATGGTGTCCATGATCTTTACAGGGTGCACTGGATAGGTAAGATCTTTTGATATGGTTTTCCCAGGTAGGTAAACTATTTCATCGGGTCTCCGCAGGCATTTCCTTAGTTGGAAAACGTGGAAGACATTATGGATGTCTCCCAGCTCTGCAGGTAGGTGCAGTTGATACGCGACTTGTCCCTTTTGGGCGGTTATCTGATTTGGACCTATGTAGCGAGGTGCCAACTTGCCCTTCTAATGGAATCTTTGGGTTCCTCGAAGAGGTGATACCGTCGGATAGTTGAAATCCCCTACTTGGAATGAGAGGTCTCTCCTGCGGGTATCTGTGTAACTCTTTTGTCGTGATTGAGCCGCTAATAGCCGTTTTCTGATGTATTTGATTTTATCTTCTGCGTCCTGTAATGACTTAGTTCCGAATACTTGATTTTCTCCGGTCTGGGACCAGTTTAAGGGCGTCCTACACTTACGTCCGTAGGGGGCTTCGAAGGGTGCCATTTGTAAACTGGTCTGATAGCTGTTGTTGTATGCAAATTCTGCATATGGTAACCATTTTTCCCAGTCGGCGGAGGAGTTTACGGCGCATGACCTCAGCATGTCCTCTAGGACTTCTATCACCCGCTCTGACTGCCCATCTATCTGAGGGTGGAAGGCTGTGCTGAATCTTAGGGTGGTCCCTAGAGCATGGTGCATCTTTTCCCAATACTGTGAGGTGAACTGGGTACCCCAATCAGAGATGATCAGCTTGGGTATGCCATGTAGGGACATGATCCTCGCCTTGTATAGTTCAGCTAACTTGCGGTTGGTATAGTTGGTTTTGACTGGTAGGAAGTGAGCCACTTTGGTGAGTCGATCGACTACTACCCAAATGGAGTCAAATTCAGTCTTGGTGTGCAGATGCCCTACTATAAAATCCATGGTTATTTCGCCCCACTTCCAATCAGGGACCTTTATAGGTTGCAGTAGCCCAGAAGGTCGCTGATGTTCTTCCTTGACTTGTTGACAGGTATGACATCTGGCGGTAAATTCCGCAACATCCCTTTTCATTCTGGGCCACCAGAACTGGCTTTTTAAGTCTTGGTACATCTTGGCGCTACCGGGGTGGATAGTGTAGGGAGACTCATGGGCTTCTGTTAAGATTGCCCTTATCAGTTGATCATCATGCGGCACAAAGAGACGCTTCTCCAACCAGAGAGTTCCTGTTTCATCTCTTCATAGCCTACCCCCCTTATGATGCTCCATCCGATCCAAAAGTTTTCCGGTGCTTGGATGACCCTTTTGCTTTTCCTTAATCTGATCCACTAGGGTCGGTTGTGTTTCTAGGTTGGCTAAGGATCCGGTGGTTACTATGGTGAGACTGAGTTTGGTGATATCCTTCTGGAGTGGGTCGGGTAGTTCTGTGGGCTCAAAGTGGTTGCATTGAGCCTTTCTGCTGAGGGCGTCGGCTACCACATTGGCCTTCCCTGGATGGTATTGGACGTTCTGGTCATAGTTCTTGATTAACTCAAGCCATCTTCGCTGCTGCATGTTCAGGTTAGACTGGGTAAATACATACTTAAGGCTCTTGTGATCGGTGAAAATATCGCACCGATGTCCCACCAAGTAGTGTCTCCAGATCTTAAGGGAATGGACTACTGTTACCAACTCTAGGTCATGGGCGGGGTAGTTTTCTTTGTGCTTCCTTAATTGGCGGGAAGTATAGGCTACCACCTTTCCATGTTGCATAAGAACGCATCCCAAGCCTTGCTTAGAGGCGTCATAGTACACCTGGAATGGTTGCTGAATATCCGGGGTGACCATTACTGGAGAGGTGGTTACCTTATTTTTCAACGGTTGGAAACTTTGCTCACAGGGTGGGGTCCATTCAAAGTTCGTTCCCTTTTTAAGGAGCTGGATCATTGGTTTAACGATCTTGGAGAAGCATTCAATAAATCGCCAGTAATATCCGGCTAGTCCCAAAAAGCTTCTGATCTCAGTTATGTTGGTGGGGGAGTTCCATTTGGTAACTATGTCTATCTTGGAGGGGTCTACTTCGATCCCTTCGGCTGATATTATATGCCCGAGGAAAGTAATACTGCTTAACCAAAATGCGCACTTTCTGAATTTAGCAAAAAGCTGGTGTTCTCTTAGCGGTCTAAAACCAACCGAACGTGTTGTTCATGATCCTCATCATCCTTTGAGTACACCAGGATGTCATCAATGAAAACGATGACAAAATGGTCCAGATATTCCATGAGTATCATGTTCATCATGTTCATAAAGTGGGCTGGAGCGTTGGTTAATCCAAATGACATAACCAAGAACTCGAAGAGCCCATATCGGGTGGAAAAGGCTGTCTCAGGGATGTCCTCCTTTCTATTCTTTACCTGATGATACCCAGAGCGAAGTTCTATTTTGGAAAACCTTTTGGCTCCGTGCAATTGGTCAAAGAGATCATCTATTCTGGGTAAAGGGTATTTGTTCTTTATGGTGATAGTATTTAGAGCTCGGTAATCCACCACCAGCCTTTGAGTCCCGTCCTTTTTATCCACAAACATCGCGGGAGAACCCCACGGGGAGGAGCTGGGACGAATTAGCTTCTTTTTGAGCATATCGTCCAGTTGCTTCTTGAGTTCAGCCAACTCCAAGGGGTTCATACAGTAGTAGGATTTATAAATGGGTGTAGTTCCTAAGACCAGCTCTATGGTAAACTCTAGTTCTCAGTCTGGGGGAACTCCGGGGAGTTCATCAGGGAACACATCTAAGTATTCTTGGACGACCGGTACTTGGGATGGGTCTTCTTCTCCTACGGTATTGGTTAATCTTAGGGCAACGACGCGCGGTGGGGATAGAGGGTGCCTCTGCATGCTCAGTTCGGGTTAAAAGGGCAGGGGCAGACAGGGGCGAGCATGGTTTGATCTGCCGGTCTAAGAGGGTGTTGGACCGGTCGCTGGGTGTCCGATGTGCAATTGGCGAGTGAGGGCGGTGTCGTGAGCACGGAAGACCGAGGCGCGGCAGCGGCGGCCGGAGCAGGGCAGCGGCTAGGCAGGGCAGGATGGGACAGGGGGCAGTCAGTGCCGTGCGTAGCGTAGGAGCAATGATACGCCGCAGCCAAGGGCAAACGTCCAATCAAGGATCGCCGCGGGATGTCGTTGCAGGTGGTGCTTGCCGCGTGGCGAGGGCGCCATTCGGTGGTCGCCGTGGTGGCGTGCAGCCCGGCCGGAAGTGATAGAAGTCAGGGCACGACCAGGCAGTGCCGAGAATAAGTTCCAACGCCGAGTGAGAGAGGGAGGTCGACGAGCTCGGGCGAGAGAGCAAGGCATAGGGAGACGAGGTCGCGCCGGTCAGGTGCTCGACCAATTGCTCACAAGGGCAAAAAGAAACAGAGGCCGCCATGTCGGCCCAACCAAGGTTAGGCTTGAGCAACATTTGTTCAGGCCTTCATGTAGGGTCTAACCTTATTACTACAATTTTTTTTGTAGAATTTTTTTAGTGTGATTCTCATATTATACACAAGTTCTATATATTTCCCCCCTCTTTTTTTTTATAAATTTATGGGTTGATATGCATATATGATTATATGCATGCATGAATTTAATTTCCTAGATAGTCATGAGAGGTAGAGTGGCTTTAAAATACAGTTAAAAATTTAAGTTAGCCTCTATTTTGCTATACCTTGGTACTTAGGTTCATGAGTTAATATCATGCTTAGCTTAACTTTAGCCAATTATTATTTTAAATAATATCAAAAGTTTAGGAATTTCATATTTTCACAAAATTTGTCTTATAGAAGGTTTTCATAGCACCAAACAAACATCCCAAAAACATTTTCAATAAACCGATCAGTTTTGGGCTATTACAAATCCCCCCTAAAAATAAATCTCGACCGCGAGATTTGATAACCTAAATACTGAACAGATGAGGGTACTTTTTTCGAAGCTTGTCTTCGGGCTCCCACGAGAACTGTCTTCCTGCCTTGTCGTCCCATTGTACTTTACATAACTTAACGGTCTTGCCCCTTATTTGCTTGTCGGAGAAGTCGAGGACTCGAACTGGGTAGGTTCGATAGGTAAGGTCCTTATCCAACGGTGTTGGTGGTTGGTAGATGTGTTCTTCCTCAGGTACTCTCAGGCATTTCTTGAGTTGCGATACATGGAACACATGGTGCACATCGCCAAGCTCGGCGAGCAAGTCCAACTCGTAGGCCACTCGACCTTTCTTAGCGGTGATCTGGTATGGTCCGATATATCGGGGGGCCAATATTCCCTTTTGTTAGAATCATTGAATTCCCTTTGATGGTGACATCTTGAGGTGAACGGAATCACCGACAGAGGAGAGTTCTTGACGGCGATGGTCCGCATAGCTTTTCCGTCGGGATTGAGCAGCTAATAGGCGTTCTCGGATAATTTTTACCATCCTTTCGGCCTCTTGCAATGATTCTTTTCCAAACACTTGTCGCTCTCCAGCTTGTGACCAAAACAGAGATGTCCTACAGCGACGTCCATACAAGGCCTCAAAGGGGGACATCCTTAAACTGGCTTGATAGCGGTTGTTGTAGGAGAATTCAGCATATGGCAGCCATTTCTCCCAATCTGTGGAGAATTCCAAAATGCATGTCCTCAGCAAATCTTCCAGGACTTGGTTAACTCTCTCGGTCTGTCCATCGGTTTGAGGATGGTAAGCTGTACAGAATGACAGGCTGGTCCCGAGGGCACCGTGTAGCTTTTCCCAAAATTGGGAAGTGAACTGGGATCCCTGGTCTGAGATTATCCTCTTAGGAACTCCATGCAGGCACACTATCCTTGCCATATAGAGTTCAGCTAACTTATCTCCTTTATAAGTTGTTTTGACTGGAATGAAGTGGACCACCATGGTTAATCTATCCACTATGACCCAAATGGAATCACATCCGGTCTTTGTGCGAGGAAGTCCTAAGATGAAGTCCATTGTCACTTCTTCCCATTTCCATTCAGGTATTTTTAAGGGCTGCAGAAGTCCTGCCGGGCGCTGATGTTTGGCCTTGACCATCTGGTAGGTATAGCATCTGGCAACATACTCAGCCACATCTCGCTTCAGTTGGGGCCACCAGAATAGGGTTTTTAGGTCTTGCTACATTTTGGTGCACCCGGGGTGAAGGGAGAAAGGGGATTCATGGGACTCCCTTAGGATACGATTCTTCAACTCCTGGTCATGGGGGATGAAAATCCTTTGTCCCAATCGTAGGGTTCCTTGTTCATCTTCCGTGACCTTGTATCCATGACTTCTATTCATAAGGCCTCTTATTTTATGGGCGCTAGGGTGATTCCTTTGCAGTTCCTTGATTTGGTCAAACAAATCCGGTTGAACCTCCAAGGTGGCTAGGTAACCGGTATCCACTAACTTAGGCTTAGAGCGTCCATATCTTTTATGATCTGTGCAGGAATCTCAGGTCCGCAGATCATATCCATAGGGGTAGCTATATGTTGGGTCGTAACATGGTTACACTCCGGCTTCCGACTAAGGGCGTCAGCTACCACATTGGCCTTGCCTAGGTGGTATAGGACATTCAAGTTGTAGTCCTTGATTAATTCCAACCATCGCCTTTGGCGCATGTTTAAGTTGGCTTGGGTAAACATGTATTTGAAGCTCTTGTGATCCATGTAGACATCACATTGTTTACCCATCAGATAATGTCTCCAAATTTTGAGAGCATGTACAACAGCGGCAAGCTCAAGGTCATGAGTCGGATAATTCTCCTCATGCTTTCTGAGTTGCCGAGAGGCATAGGCAACTACCCTTCGTTCTTGCATAAGTACACAGCCTAATCCTTGCATTGAGGCATCACAATATACATTAAATTTTTTGTTGGTATCTGGTGTTACCAACACAGGAGTGGTGGTCAGTTTGGTCTTAAGCTCTTGAAAACAATCTTCACAAGCCTTAGTCCAGTCGAATTTCTGTTCCTTTTTCAGTAGCTAGGTCATGGGTTTGGCAATTCTGGAGAATCCTTCAATAAACCTTCGATAGTATCCTGCCAATCCCAAGAAACTTCTTACATCTTTTACTGTGGTTGGGGATTTCCAATCCATAACTGTCGCTACCTTAGAGGGATCGACCTTGATTCTCTCAGCAGAGATGATATGCCTGAGGAAGCTGATATCATCTAGCCAAAATTTGTACTTGCTAAATTTGGCGTAAAGCTGGTGTTCTCGGAGCTTGTCGAGGACCAATCTTAGGTGCTTTTTATGCTAATCATTTTTGCTTTTTATGCTCCTCATCATTTTTGGAATACACCAAAATATCGTCGATGAATCCTATGACGAACTGGTCCAGGTATTCCAATAGAATCATGTTCATCATATTCATGAAGTGGGCTGGAGCATTGGTAAGTCTGAAAGACATAACCAAAAACTCATATAGTCCATATCTTGTGGTGAAGGCTGTTTTGGGTATATCTTCCTTTCTGACCTTGACTTGATGATATCCTAATCGAAGGTCAATCTTTGAAAATCTCTTGGCTCCTCTAAGTTGGTCAAACAAGTAATCAATCCGAGGCAAAGGGTATTTGTTTTTGATAGTAACCGCATTGAGGGCTCGGTAATCCACTGCCAATCTTCGACTTCCGTCCTTCTTATCGATGAACATGGCGGGTGATCCCCACGGGGATGAACTGGGACGGATCAATCCTTTTTGCATTAATTCTTCCAGCTACTTCTTGAGCTCTGCCAACTCTACAGGGTTCATCTTGAAGTATGTCTTGTATATGGGTGCCGTGCCTGGTGCTAACTCAATGGTGAATTCCATTTCCCTATCAGGTGGCAGCCCTGGCAGATCCTCAAGGAACACATCTAGATATTCCTTTACTACTGGCACCTTTGCGGGATCGTCAAGCCTTAACAACCAAATGGCTCTTCCCCATCTGAAGGGGGCATCAACCTTCCACACTCTCTCAAACCCAGGGGGTCTGATGAGTCTCACTTCCCTCTTTTCACAGTCTAGCACCCCTTTATAGAAGGTTAACCAGTCCATACCAATGATCACATCTATTTCCATATTGGGAATGACCATTAGGTCGAACTGGAAGCTTATCCTTTCCTGGGAAATATCTACCCCCTTACATGCCCTGTTGGTTTCTAGACTTCCACCGGGTGACTTTATAACTAAGGTTTATCCAAAGAAAAAGTTTTTAGTTCATGCCTATCCACAAAACCCTTAGATATGAATGAATGAGATGCTCTAGAATCAAAGAGTACTTGAGCAGGGTGGCGATAGATTCCGAACGTACCCATAAGTACTCCTGGAGCCTCCTCGGCTTCTTCTATGGAAAGATGGTTGAGACGTCCTCTTCCATAGGCGGGTGGGACAGTCTTGGCTGGAGCAGTTTCTCTTCCACGCCCGGCTGGGGGCTATCCACGGGGTGGGGCGATATCAAAGCGTGGCTACTGAGTCTTCCAGGTTGGGCACTCATTGGCAAAGTGACCCGGCTGATGGCACTTGAAGTAGGTTCAATGACCTTATCATTCGCAGAACCACGGGGTCGAGGGCACCGATGAACACAGTGCGAGCCTTCTTCTTGAGGAGGAGCGGGTCGGCTACCACCAGCTTGGTAAGTTTGTGCGGGATATCCTTGGGTGCGAGGGGGTGGCGGCCGTGACTGATAGGTAGGGCGAGAGAGTCCAGGGCGACTGGTTCCTTGGCTGATCGTGCTTCCAGTTTGCGCTTGCGGCTGGCTTTTTCCCCCCTTAGCTCCTTCTCCAAGATGAGTGCTTTGTTCACCAACTGGTGAAAGTTAGGGTGATCATGCAAGATGAGTTTCGAGCGGTATGTAGGGGCCATTCCTTCTAGGAATTTGTCAATCTTTCCTTCATCATCGGCTATGTCCTGTTGAGCATACCGAGCAAGCAGGTTGAATTTGGTCAAATACTCATTGACCGTCATGTTGCCTTGTCGCAGGTTTCGAAACTCCTGTCTCTTCATCCTGAGCACACCACGGGCGATGTATTTTCCCGAAAGGCTCTTTCAAATTCAGCCCACGGTATGTTCCGGGTAGCGGCCTGTAGGTTTGGAACTTCTTGTTGTTCTTCAACTACATTCTCATCTCCTCCCTCGGCATTATTGGCAGCATTTTGCCCCGGTTCATTATCATTGGCCTCCACTTCTTCCTCTTCCTCATCCTCCACATCATCTGGGCGGGTAGCAAGATAATTTTCCCACCACACTTCGGCGGGTCCTTCAAGCAGTTGGGTGGCAAACAACACCCTGTCCTCGTCTGGGCAGCGGATTAGGTTTAGCTTACAAGCAACAGTCCTTAGCCAATCCTCTGCATCAGTGGGCTCAGAGGCATAGGTGAAGGTTGGAGGCTTAGTCCTCATAAAATCAGCTAGCGTAGATCCCTGGCGATGTTGCGCGGCTTGCTGTGCAGCTTGTTGGCTTTCTAGTATGGCACCAAGCATCTGTGCCTGATATGCCAAAACTTGCACCGTGGTAGGATTCCCAGCAGGTGCGGGGTAAGTTGCCACGGCCTCGACCATGGCCCCGATTGTTAGCGGCGCTGGCACCTCGGCCTCTCGTGGCAGCACGCCCACGAGCCATCTGCATAATTGCTACTAATTAAAATACAATGTCTACATGCATGCATGATGACCATAAAAGCGAAATAAGATCCAAATGCAACCATAAGTGAAGGAAAGACAGATCCATACATAGTTCGAAGTAGATTAACCAGTACAAGCAGCTTATGCCGATCATCTACTACGGCACAACAAAAGCAACAGAACATCGACTAGGCTGTGTGTAGACTACTCCTGAGCTACATCTACAGCTACAGTTTCTAGCTCCTACAGATGAGCTAGACAACAAAAGTAGTACATCCTGCTACCACTGCCTCCTAACGGGTACGACGGGAGTAGGTGTATGGTGGACGGTCTACGGGGTATCTCCTCGGAGTGTACAGATAGTCCTCCAAAGCTAACGCCAGAGGAGCGGCGTCAGAAGAACTGGCGGAAGGCGCTAGAGGCTAAGGAGCCTCCAGCGGAGGGTCTTGGCGGGGAATCCCCACTAAGGCCTTGGGTGGCAGGCACCTCTTCCGTGGAGTAACGCGGGAGCGTGCCCGGTGCGGGCGCTGTGGTGCTGGCGGTGGCTATCCTGGGAGTGGACCAGTGTAACATACCCAAAATTTCAAATTTAGCATAAAATTTTTTCGCCAAAGTCATAAATATATTTTTATAATCATTCCTAATTTTTATATAATTTTCTAAACTTAACTCCTATTTATTCCCTAAAGAAATTACCCTATCTCTCTTATTCTAAAAATAAAAATCCCATAAAATAATAAATATTATTTCATATTTGGATTCTACTCATTTTTCTGGATTTGGAGAAATTTATTTCATATTTTTCTGAGCTTCCTATAGCTTTATATGGATTTTCAAAACCCTAAATAAATCCTGGAAAACCTTTTCCCGTTTTAATTTAAAACCTTCCATTTTGGGAAAGTCCCGGAATGCGCTTTCCTCTTATGGAAATACGCTTCCACTAATTTCATCCCCAACGCCGGATTTAATCATGACCGTACCTAGAACATCTAAGGATCGGAATTTAGCCACGTCATCCTTCTTCCATACCTCCACACCGGCTCAATCCGACGAATCCAACGGCGCCCAAGGATTTGAAATTTCAATCCGACGGCTGCCGCTGATTCTTCTTCCTTTGCTCTCAGCGCCGCTCTGCCTAATCGCCGGCGCCGCCGTCGCCCATGGAAACTCATCGCCGCCGCCGCCGTTTTCATTCGTCTCCGCCCCTGTTTCACTGTTACGGATGAGCTTTCGTCACCGCCAACCTACTCCGCCGCATCATCATCCTCATCTACTTCTGCAAGTCCACCAATCCACCTTCGCCACTTCACAAGCGCCGCCGCCACCATTTCTTGCCTGCCACTCCACCTATTGCCTATAAATTCCCTTCTTCTGGCACCGCAACACCCCAAGCCATCCTCCCTTACCGTCCTTCTCACCTATACCGCCCAATATTACCATCGCCGCCGCCCCGTTACGCCGCCGCCATAGCCTCGCCGCCCGGCTGCCTCAAACTATCCCAAGCCTCACCACGACCATCATTAGAACCCACACGACTCCAATTTCATGGATCCATCCTCAATTGACCCACTCCAGCCGCCGTCCACCGTCGCCGGTGACCTCCCCGCCGATCCCCTTTCAATTACCTCCCTCTCTCACGGACACCTCGGTCCCACCTGTCAGCCACTCGGCCAAAATCATAGTCACTGCCATTCGGGCCCCGCTCGTCAGCCTAAGCACGTTGAGCACCTGGTCAGCCCGCATTGCTATAAGCAATTGGGCTAAAGCCCAACAAAAGGCTAGTAAGGACTTATTTTTTCTTTTAATTATTTTAAATTTCATCCATATGGTTTGAATTTACTTAAAATATTAAATCACTTTTATAAATTCTACAAAAAATTCATACAAATCTATAATAAATAAATAATTATATAAAAATATAAAATATCATTATAAGGTCAAATAGAAATATTAATATTCCAAAATTTACAAAATTCTCCATAAATAAAAATCTCCATATTATTTAAATATTAACCCTAACTTTATGCTGCCAAAATACCCATTTTTATCAAAACTCCTACCCCTTTTTCTTTTGATTTACTTAAAGTATTTTTAAGTGGTAAAAAGAATAACTTTCGAAAAATCTTCTTTATACCTTCAATTGGCTCTATCTCGGAACTCCAACATGAGAAATGTTGTCGACCCCGATCTCTAGAGCTCAATTGATCCATATTTTTAAAAATAAAATAAACATCCTAAAATTAACAAATCCATACATCAACCTTAACATCATGCTGCCCAAAATGCCTATTTTTATAAAAACACCCCTACCCTTTTTCTTTTAGAAAATATTTTCAACCTTCTAGAAAAATCGTACAACCCATTACCCTTTTACCCCAGATCCTTTTATTTTGTCGTTTATTTAAAACTTTTTCTTATGTGAATATTTATTGGAGTTTCTCTCTTTTTATAACGTATAGACGACAAGATACGCCCTCTAGAAAGAATGTCCAAAAGATATATTAAGTGTGATCCGATCTCCAATCAAGGCAGGTTTTCTTATCCCTGATGCATTTTGATATACCTACATTTCCTTTACTTATTATTTACTGCATATATTTTCTAGTTATTTATTTATATATTCCAAGTACAATTTTTATCCAAGCCCCAATACCTTAAAAAGCCACCTAAAAATAATCAACCTCTAATAAAACCTTAGTAGGCTGATAAAACCCTACTATAGGCAAAAACACAAAATTTTGATTATCTCATGAAAGAATAAGAGAATTGGTCCGTATAAATAAGTTGGGTTGGATAACTTATTTGATATGGAAAGGATTGTAGTTTGGGAGACAAAATGATTCCTCATATAAAGCAATTTGGAAAGAGCAGTTGTCGGCTTGGGCCAGGTACCTTGGGGTTAGAAGGTGCAACACTTAAGGACACCAGGTGGGTGAGGGTGTGAACTCCCTGGAATCATTGCTTTATAAAAATATAGAAGCAGATTCGGAAATATCGTTATCTTTGCCGTCTTGGGCCAGGGTCACAGCATGTATGGCTGGTGGAAACACTCAAGGGCACTAGATATTTGCTCTGTAGTAAGAGGATATCCAGAAATCGTTTGCTTCTATAAAAACTTGAGTTTAAAATATTTAAGAATGACATAGTTTACCGCCCATCCATAGAAGTCATGAATCTATGGGTAAATCTGGGCAGGTTCTGCAGAGCTGAAAACAAATACATCGATGGACCCTACTTCAGGTATATGAAGTTATGTCAAATGGGTGATGCCTCTCTTATTTGTCAAAACTCATGAATTTGTTTTATAAAAATTGTTGTCTGATTAGCAGATAAGTAAGGATGGAGAAAAGATGATAGAATTTGTATTATTATTAATTGTTTTAGAAATATAATAGGACTTTTAAATACTCAGAATTATATATCCACCATAAAGCTTTGCTATTCCTTGAATCCTGTTTTCATATAATATTAGTATCATTTTCTTAAGAAACCTGCAAGTACGATTAGTACTTACCCGCATTTTGTGGGCAATTTATTTCTTTTTGCAGGATCTACTTTATAATCAGATTGGACATTTATGAAGAAGATAGAAACTCATATAGGATCGATTTCTAAGATTTACCTTATGCTCAGGCTTGCCTGTGGTATATGGGCATGTATTATCTTTTTATTACCAGGCTAAATTTCCATTTCCGCTGTAAAATATTTTGTAACATGTAATAAATTAAGCAAGCTGTACTATTTCTGAATGCAACTGAAATCCTGGACAGTTGGCATTCTGGACATTTTCTGGTAAATTTTTACTGAAAATTTGGTCCGTCACAACCAGGGTGGTCCATCCTAGCGTGAGGGTGGCGAGCAGGATCCATTAGATTCAACTCAGCAAGGGCCTCGTCCCTCTCCTTCGGTAGACCTGGAGGTGGCGGGAGAGGTGGTAGGCCTGGTGGTAAGAGCTACGGGTGTGGGTATCCGCCTCCCGGAGTGAAGTACGGAGGATCTGAATCTCCTCCAAGGCTCCTCGTCGAGCGTGTCCGGCTCCGCGATGCAGGCGGACTAAGCACAGAAGCTCTGGGTCTAGCTCCCCGTACGCGGCCTCTCCAAGGCCGGGGAGCAGGTGAAAGGGGACGTCCAGCAGGTGCGCGAAAGGTCCTCCAACGAGGTCAAGGGCGTACTCCCTCTAGAGCTCCTGGATCGCAAACATAGCGGCATCGCTGATGGCGAAGTCCAGCTGGTCTCGGGGCACCACCGTCCGGAAGCGCTGTGCCACATCGTCGGGCAAGTAGTAAACCCTAACCTCAACCTCGTAGGCGAGGCGGGGTAAGGTCCGTACAAGCCTCCAAAAGTAAGTGGGGGCTCCCTCAAACCCCAAGTAATCTGTCAACTCCTGCAGCACCCGAGTGTTCTCCCCTCGGGGTCCCGACGGAAACCCAAAGGTGGAACGCTGATCAGCGAATCCCGCGTGCGGAACCTCCATCTACAAAATAGTTTTACAAATTAGAGAGTTAGTGTCTTTAAGCAAAAACATCATAAGAAAAGAATATAGCACAATCTTATAATGAGGTGATTTGGAGAGTAAAGAAATCTCCTTTATTATGTTAAAATAATTAAGACTAACGGTCAAGGTCTAGGGCTCCTACAGTTGTATGCTCTGATACTAGCGCTGTGGGGCCGGTCCTTTTGCCCACCACACGATCTGCACTAGTCCCTGGATCAGTACACTAGTGCACATCTTTCACATAGCCGGAATCATTTCATACAAGCGGAAGTCTTATAATTACACAAATACATGTATTAAGCCCAAGGGCTATTAAGTAATACAAACGGCACATTGGCCCAAATAGTCAGAAAGTCCAAAAGATCAGAGTACCTAAGACCCAAAAGATCCGAAAGGGTCTCGTGCCGGCTATGCCTAAGCACTCGACTGAAGAGACGCCCTATGCCTCGCCCTGATTGTCAGCATAATCCTGATCTTCGTCTTCATGGCAGGCGTACTGATCCTGCTCATACTCCCTATCTAAAAGAGAATATGAATGCGAGGTCAGTGTCATCCAAACATTGGCGAGCTAATACCCAACCTGATGCAATTTTTAGTGATAGGGGTTCCAAAGAAAAGGTTGTGGGTTTATTTATTTGCAGAAAGCAAGTTTTATAAACCAAATCCTATGACTTAGCAAACTTTTAACCCAAAGTTCTGTTAACCATTATTTTCATTGTTGTAATTCACATCTCACATCCACAATCCACCATCCATAGTCCACAGTCCACACCCGTTCTTAGATCTACTGCACACACCCGCCATCATATTCCGGGTGTGGCGCACCCATTGTGGGTCTTACGCCAGCAAAGTGCCCGTTCTTCCCTAGCCGGGTTGCCATGCCCGCACTAGAGTCACGGCTCCCTGTCATGTAAGACCTAGATCATCCCACGAATGACGACATAATCCTATCTTTACCTCAAGCATGGCAGCAGATAGGGTACGCCCGCAGGTCGTACTACCCCTAAATTCCCATTACTTGCACTACCGCGCGTTGGCCACGCGTTGTGGTGATAGAAACCAAATCCCGCAGGCATTTAGTCAGCGACTTCCGGCTGCGTGCCTCACTGCACGCCCGTCCGGTCCACTCTAAGAGTCACATCGGATTCGGCCAATCCACACACATTCACAATCACTTCCTTCTTCTGCTATCGTTCCTCCGTGTGTCTTGCACATGATGTGGCAGAACCACCCTTGGTGGCAGCGATTGGAAGCTACGAGTGTTGCCCTACGCTCCACTTAGCACCGCGTCTGTGAATGTATAGCCCTCTTCACATCACACCAGTAGCCATGCTACTTCCACCTTATCCACAAGTCGGACCACGTCCGCTTTTCCAACCACAACCAACGCACATACACACACACACACACACTAGCGTGCCAGGCCCAATTTCCAGTTTCCAGGTTCATTGTGTAATCATGTCCGGTGAATGTCGGTTCACCGTTCCGAGGCCAATTTATGCCTAAAATTATTAATTGGGCCTGAGCAATGTCTAAGCAAAATTTTACCAAGACTTAAGTGTCTAGTAATTATTTTATTAACCTAACAGGCTATCAAGGGTGATCATCAGGGTGAATCAATGACAAGTAATAACAAGGCATGATAAATCATGATAAAGCAAGCAGGTATATTTACATAAAAAGCATGCAGTTTAATACTGTAAATAATATATTTTAATAAACTGGGAATCAATATGATCTATTAGAATGTTAACTCGCACTAGGGAAGTATAGACTTTCCCTAATAAAAGCAAACACCTAATAGGAAGGTTGTTAACTCGCACTAAGGAAAATCGAGATTCACCCTAGTAAAAGCAAATACCCTTTAGGATGGAAATTAACTCGCCTTGGTCTTGCGGGTAGTGGGGGTCCTCTTGTTGATCCTCAAAATGTTCCTCGGGCTCCTCGGCGTCTATTAACGGAACAAGTTCGAAGGACCATAAATAAAACATCAGTATGCAATAGGAAGCATGAAATGCTCGTGTCATGTCTAACGATCAGCGGCTGGCGTTAAATCTTAATCTAGATATCGAGGAAGTTCCATGATCCTACTACTGTTTAGTAATTTACAGAAGATAACGGTGGTGCGGGCGATATGAAGATGATATGTGACGATGCATAAGGCTACCCATAGTAGTATACCCTTGGATTTTGCAATTAGATCTAAGGAAAATTCATTTTGTTTGAAGTATTTCCTTCATCAACTCATCTTATCATTAATTTCCTATCATAATTGGAGTTTAAGTGTGTGGAAGATGTAATTATTGGATGTATGTATGTATGTATGTATATGTATATATATATATATATATATATGTATATACATATATATATATAAATAACCCTGAGATTGCATATTTTAAGACCTAGTTATAATAAAAGCTTTACTGTCATGTAATGCTGTGAAATTAACTACTTTGGACAGGTACATTAATTTTGGTTAACTAAATGATAAAATAACTAATAAACCATAGTTATTAACAAGGTAAATATAAATTGACATGAGTTTGGGGAGTCATACCATAGAGTTTATATTTTTCCTAGGTCCAGAGAGATAGTACATGTTATTCATGATTTTCTTAGATTTTTCTTAGATGTTAAATTATTTTTAGACAGCAGAAAATCATTTCAGTCTATTTTTATTAGTCTAAATGCAAGCAGTTGAAATTACTCTGAAATAAATCTGCTGTTATTATTCATGGTAATATTTTTATTAAATCCAGGATAAAAGGTAGTATTTACCATAAATTTTCTAGAATTTGTAGAGAAGTCTAGATATTTTAAATGACCTATTTTATTTTACAAAATTGTTTTTATTCTCTAATGCTGAGAAAATCGGCGTGCACAGTAACGGGCCGGCCCGCCAACCTGTGGCCGGGCTCTACACGCCAAAGGCGTATTTCCGCAAGCTGCTCCGCGCGGAGGACGCGCACCCGTGGTGGCGCGACCCATAAACCCGACATGTGGGACCAAGGGCCCACATGTCGGCGACACAATGCGGTTTCGCAGGAATTTTTAAACCGGCGAGCGCCTGGCGGATGGGGCCCGCTTGGCAGCGTCACCCGGTGTTATAGGGCACGAATCTTAGCGCGAGATCGACGGCCCTCCCATCGTCTCCTACCTCCGGTCTGCACGCGTTGTCCGCGGCGAAGCCACACTACGCGGCGGCGCTACAGGGTATCATATAGGGCGTATAAAGGAGCGTCGGGTTTGTCATCACCTTGCGCACCAGAGGATACCAACAACACGGCCAGGGGTGGCCGGTCGTGGCGGCGCGTCGAGCGACGGCGGAGCTGCGCTCAAGCCGGACAGGGAGGTGACACGACGGTAAGTGTCAAAAGGAAAGAACGAGCGCAAGCGCTACGCGAGGGGGTGCAGACGCTTACCAAGGCGACGGAGACACGGGGACGGTGCTGGCTCGTACTGTCCACATGCGGGCCGAGCAGGGGATGGCGGCGTGACTCCCCGTCCCAACGAACCTGCCGGCGCTCGAGGATAAACGGGGCGTGCATCAGCTTGTGGGCAGTACAAGGGTGCTGCAAGTGCAAGGAATCGGAGAATGACTTACCGTGGATTAGGAATTCGGGTTGTGGCGGCGAGGTGGGGATTTTTGGCTCACCGACAGCGAGCTAGGCCAATGGATAGCGGCCTATGTACCGCAGGAGTGAGAGGAAGCTCACACGGGCAGGATTGCAAGGTGTGAGGTAGGGACTCTGGGCTGGCAACGACGCACGGTGGGGGTAGAGGGTTCGAGCAGGGGCAGATAGGGGCGAGCACGGTTCATTTTGCCGGTTTAAGAGGGTGTTGGACCGGTCGTTGGGTGTCCGGTGCGCAATTGGCAAGTGAGGACAGTGCCGTGAGCACAGAAGACCGAGCGCGCGGCGGCCGCGAGCCGAGCAGGCAGCGGGCTAAGCGAGGCGAGATGGGACGAGGCGGTCGGTGCGTCGCGCGGCGTAGGCGCAATGGCACGCCGCAGCCAAGGGCAAACGTCCAAGCAAGGATCGCCGCGAGATGTCGTTGCAGGTGGTGCTTGCCGCGTGGCGAGGGCGCCATTCGGTGGTCGCCGCGGTGGCGTGCAGCCCGGCCGGAAGTGACCGAAGTCAGGGCACGACCAGGCGGCGCGGCGGTGCGGGCAGTGCCGAGAATAAGTTCCAACGCCGAGTGAGAGAGAGAGGTCGACGAGCTCGGGCGAGAGGGCAAGGGAGTGGGACACGAGGTCACGCCGGTCAGGTGCTCGACCAATTGCTCACAAGGGCAAATAGAAACAGAGGCCGCCATGTGGGCCCAACCAAGGTTAGGCTTGGGCAACATTTGTTTAGGCCTTCATGTAGGGTCTAACCTTATTACTACAATTTTTTTTTAGAATTTTTTTAGTGTGATTCTCATATTATACACAAGTTCTATATATTCCCCCCTCTTTTTTTATAAATTTATGGGTTGATATGCATATATGATTATATGCATGCATGAATTTAATTTCCTAGATAGTCATGAGACCTAGAGTGGCTTTAAAATACACTTAAAAATTTAAGTTAGCCTCTATTTTGCTATACCTGAGTACTTAGGTTCATGAGTTAATATCATGCTTAGCTTAATTTTAGCCAATTATTATTTTAATTAATATCAAAAGTTTAGGAATTTCATATTTTCACAAAATTTGTCTTATAGAAGGTTTTCATAGCACCAAACAAACATCCCAAAAACATTTTCAATAAACCGATCAGTTTTGGGCTGTTACAGAGATATTCGTCCAGTGTCTACGGGGCAGAGGACGTAGACGTGGAAGCCTAGTCTCCCTCAGCTGGTGGGTCATGACGGGGCAAGCCGGCCAGTGCACGGGGAGGCAAGGTCCTTTCCGTGCGGTCTGGCGTAGGAGTTGACGAGGCGGCGGGCTTGGTGGAGCTCGTGGGGCCTGGACGTAGTAGGAGGCCCCTCGTCGAGGTAGATCCTGCGGGTCTTGATCGTCGAGCTGGGAGAGGGCCTGATCCCTTTCCCTACGGCAGGAGTCCAGGTGGCAGCATGTCACCGTGATGATCTCAACTCATTCCTGGAGTCCAGGAGAGTCGAGCGAAGGAGGTCGATCTCCTCCTGGGCTCCGGAGCGGGCGTGCTCTGCAGCTTGAGCAATGTGCGCGAGGTAGACCGTCCTGGGGTCCAGGGCGGACTGCTCCCTTAGGTCTGGGAGAGCGTACTGACCTGTGCCCGGGACGAACTGGAAGGGCCCTGCAGATAAAGAATGGGTAAACTGCTGGCGAATCCCTGCCAGAGCAAAAGGAAGCCGCGTCACCAATAGCGTACTCACGATGGTCTTGGGGCATTTGAGTACGGAAGCAGTGGGCGAGGAGGTGCGGGTGGGCGAGGAGGTGCAGGTACTCGTGGTACACCCTTACTTCCACTATGTATGCGGGTCGTGGAAAAGACCAATCCTTGATCCAGAAATATTGGGGCAACTCCTTGTACCCCAGCTCATTGGTCATTTGCTGGAGCGCCCTGATGTACTCACTCCTCGGTCCCTTCATGTACCCAAAAGTGGAGTCATACTTAGTAAAGCCATCGGAATCCATCTACAAAAATTCTCAATTTAACAACACATATTGAGTTAGTAAAATGATAAGGTAAGGTAACATCAGTACGAATATCCTTTTACTTTTGGTTAGGTTTTTTGGTAAATCCAAATTTTATAACCCAGGGATATTAAATTTTAAGATACGCGGAATCCTTAGCTAATGGCCAGGGTTTATGGTTCCTACAGTCGTATGCTCTGATACCATCCCACCTGTGAACACTGCACTAATCCCTGGACTAGTATGCTAGTGCCTCACATTACATAGCTGGATCATTTTATACATGCACAATGGATTATATTATATTACATCAGAAGTGTTATGCCATCGGCGTTAAGGTTTACAACTGAGCCACGCTTGGCCAAAAGTTTACATAACCAAAAGTATCTAGCAAAGGAAAATATTAACAAGAACGTTTTCCCCTCGGCTATGCTTCTACTGCTAGCGACTGTAGGGTAGCCTATTCCTGAGTTCCGTCGTCGCGGTCCTGCTCCTCGTCGAGGAGGCATGCATAGGGATCCTCGTCGTAACCCTTATTATCTAAAAAGAGGTGAGAGACGAGGGTCAGTGTCATCCAAACAATGGCGAGTTAACTCTTGTCCTTAGATGCATTGTAGTGATACGTGCTTTATGGTGGAGGCTAAGGTTTTTTTATTTTCTCAAAGCCAATTATGAAAATAGGAAAGTATAGAAGAACCTATACCTATATATATATATATATATTAGATTTTTTAATATATTTTGAATATGATCATAATCTCATTTATAATGTGTTAAGCTTATCGTCCAATTACAAAAATTGACCTTAGGGTCTAATTAAAGCATAATTCAAATAGGGTTTTTAGCTTAGCACCAAATTTTGGAAAATTTTGTGGATATAAACACATGTGTTACAAAAGTTTTTATAAACCCAAAAATTGGGTTGTTACAGTTAATAGCATTATCTTGTGAAAAGCATGGGATAACTTTATGGGTTTAGGCATATATACCGGGCAGACATTCCAACAACAATGCCCTACTGGGGGTAGGATGCTTGCTTTATAATATCTCAGAAAGTAGAGGGTGCTTCACTGGATGTATTGGCAGCTTGCTGCGCAGTTGGGGTGACCAATGATGCATAAGGCGACCTTGCCATATTGCTATGACAACAGCAGCCAATCTACATCGCTAGAATAGAATAGCAAGTATTATATTTCCACTGTCATGCGAAACGAATTTAAGTCTCGTGCAGGTCACTAATAATGTGCTATGAATCACACCCAAAGAAGCGTCTGATATTGTTATTGAAAAGATAATAGTTTAATTGCCTGTTTGAAATAATTTTACTGAAAATTTAGAAAAATTTTATAAAAATAATAGATTTCAAAAGAATATAGAAAAACCCACATGTTCAATATAGGTCTAAAAAATTAGTGCTAAGCAAGTTGTATCGCTCGAATAATAAGTAGAGAGAAATTCAAACGTTCACGGCTAAAACATCAAGCAATATTTATTACAGGGAGCAGAGATGAATTAAACGAAACAAAACAAATATTAGTTCATGTTCCCGAAAGAAGGGCATTGCTCCTTCCATAACTACCACTAGATGTTTCTCATATATAATCAGCTTCAAAAGAATATAGAAAAATCCACATATTCAATATAGGTCTAAAAAATTAGTGCTAAGCAAGTTGTATCACTGGAATAAGAAATTAAAGCAAGTGCTCACGGTTAAAACCTCAAGTAATATTCATTTCAGGGAGCAGAGATGAATTAAACGCGCGAAAGAAAACAAATATTCGTTCATCTTCCTAAAAGAAGGGCGCTCCTTCCATAACTACCAGTAGTTGTTACTCATACATGTATATCTGGATATAGGGACGGGTGTACATGCAAACATTGGCATTGCTCTTCTTATTGCAAAGTTAATTAATTACTGTTTTCTCTAAAAGAAAAAAAAACATTTAAAGTGTTGAAGTACTAGGCATGATCTAACGATTTAGAATAGAGCTAACCAGTGTGGCTCAACAGTGATAGCATTTGTTCTATGTTACAATATCTAAGTATGCCACCCACCAGCTACAGAAGTATGAAAAATACTTAGGGCGTGTTTGGTTCATGGCCAATTTGTGCCATTGCTTGCCTTACCAATTATTGGTAGTGTTGACCAAATTTGGTCTGTGTTTGGATTGCTACCATTGAATGGCAAGATTCCCTTGTTCCATTAGCAACTTTTGCTATCCTAGTTCATTTTCTTGCCAATAGCTGGCCAATTCATTGGCTAAGAAATCGAGCGCCTTTCAATGGTCATGCCATTCATTGGCAAGGCAAGCTAGGACAAATTTGGCTATGAACCAAACACACCCTTATACTTATAATAATTTTCTATGCCACCCATTCCAATGACCACATCTGTTATATTATCTCTTTCGGGGCCTGGTCGACATACCAAGAACAAAAGATAGTTAGAAAAACTATGCATGTATCTGGCAGCCTGCCATGTATTTAGTCCGGACAGGATCAAGCAAAGTACTGCAAAATAAAACCAAGACATACTACCATTTTTCCTCCTCTTCATATTACACTCCGTTTAGTTCCTTCCGAGTAAAGACCAGGCTACCGGTATGTTGGCGGAGTGAGCACTGAGCACTCATATGAGGTCAGTTTAAGTAGGCCTGATTGTCCTTGGGAGTCGGAATTGGAGTGAAGGAGAATTATGCGTTCCAATACGATGCAGCTGGGCAGATGGTCCCAAGGTTCATTGGGAAGCTGAAACTCTGACCCATTAACTCTTGCGATGAATCACGGGCCGTTCAAAAACAATCCTGCACTGTTCTTTAGCACCTACGTGTAATTTCCTGGTGAGAGCATCTTCAGTAAATATTTCAAATTCCACCTCTATAACATTATTTTATACATATTTTATTTATCGTTTAAAATTTCTTCACACTTTACACTACACTCTAAAAGTTTACTTCCATCTAACAGATACTCTGTGTTGATTTACATGTGTGTGATGAGGTGATTTGCCAACAAATTAGATTGATTTTTGGAAATAGAAAAGAAAAGAAATATTAAAGGAAAAGAAAATGATAAAAAAAGTGTTGCATGCATGCTACGGGAGACATGCATGGCTGTGTGTGATTAACTCATTTGTCTTTTGTGATTACCGGAAGTTGTTTGGCATTTAGTGATTAAGAAAAGAATATAAAAAGGGAAAAGAAGAAGGGACAATTGATGATATGCCCCAAAGTACTCGGTCAATTGATGATTCGCCCTCTGTTACATGTCTCTCTACTATATACCCCAAAGTTCTTTACCCAATTGATCAAATGCCCCATTTTAAAACTTTCAGCAAAATTTGCTATACAAACAGATGTAAAATGCCATTTCTACCCCTCGTCCAAACCCAGACCGCATTTCCATCCTGCCGTCTATTTCTCCGGCTCCATCCCGCCGTCCATTGTAGCAGCTACCAGCGCTCGCCACTGTTGGCTCCTCGCTAGGGATTGGGATGGCCTGTTGTTGCGGTAGCTAGGGATTGGGATGGCCTGGGCGGTGGGTTGGGCAGGGATGACGAGGGTGCTGCGGCCGTCGATGAGGAGGACGCGGTGCATGCCATCGCCGCTCGCCGCCACTGGATTCCAGCTAGCGCTCGCCGCTAAAAAGCTCCCCGCTAGGGATTGGGATGGCAATGCGACAATGGACGGCGGGATGGAGCCAAAGAAATGGACGGCGGGATGGAAATGCGGTCTAGGTTTCGACGAGGGGTAGAAATGTCATTTTACATCTGTTTGTATAGCAAATTTTGCTGAAAGTTTTAAAAAGAGGCATTTGATCAATTAGGCAAAGAACTTTGGGGCATATAGTAGAGAGACATGTAATGGAGGGAAAATCATCAATTGACCGAGTACTTTAGGGCATATCATCAATTGTCCCAAAGAAGAAATGGTGTGTCAATGTGCATAGCGTGCTGCAGTGCCGCTGTGTGCGTGGTGCTGCGTAGATGGCAGCTTGCGTGCGTGAGTTGTGTTGCAGGTGTGCAGGAGCGCAAATGGCGGCGAGCATGGCCTTGATGATGAGGCAGAGCGGCGGCGGCGAGCGGCGGCGGGCGCCAGACGCGTGGCGGGAAGCATGCTTGGCGCGAGCGGGCGCGGAGTGCGGAGCGCGGCTGCGGCAGCGGTGTGCGAAGCGGCAGCGCATGGGCAGTGGCGGCAGCGTCGCCCCAAATCACGGGAGACGTGTCGAGCTCAGTATAAAAGGTACCGATGGGGTCATGACGATGAGTGTGTTTTAGGGTTTTTGGCGGAAAAATCCCAAAATTAGAAGAAAAATTCGAGCAATTGTAGATCTATTAGAGAGAGTTCAGAGGTATTTTTGAGGTGATTTTGGCTTCAATTGTAAAGAAACCATGGTCAACTAGAGGTAATAAAAATTGGGTTCCGGTAATTGATCCTCGCTGTCTTCCTTAATCATCTTGTTATTTCTCGCTTTAGGTTTAATTTACCTACTGTTTTAGCATTAATTTCATTAGATTATCATCTTTCAGTCCTGTTTTGTGCGCCACGATCCTTCAATTGGTATCAGAGCAAGGTTAGCTCTAGGTTTAATCTTGCGATTAGGAGCTATGGCGCAGTTTAGCACTTTCTCCCTGACTAAACCTCCTGTGTTTAATGGTGATGATTATCCATACTGGAAGGTTCGTATGCAATCTTTCTTGCAGTCTCAGAGTTATGAATTGTGGGAAGTGGTAGAAACTATGTACGTGAAACCTGATAATATTACCACTATGGAATAAAAGGATCTTTTTACTCTGAATCAAAAAGCAATGAGTTATTTTTATGGTACTTTGTCTAAGGATGAGTTTAATAAGATTTCTAGTCTGAAAACTGCTCATGAAATCTGTGAATCTTTAAAAACTACTCATGAGGGCACTAATGATGTCAAAAACGCTAAGATTGAATTGTTTACTCGTGAGTATGAACTGTTTGCTATGAAAACTGGGGAAACCATTAATGATTTTGCTGCTCGTTTTAACGAACTGGTTAACAAACTTACATCCCTTAGAAAGGTGCTTTCTCAGGAAGATCAATGTAGAAAGTTGTTTAGATCTTTAGATCAAAAGGTGTGGCACTTTAAAGTAACTGCAATCACTGAATCTAAGGACTTAAGTACATTGAAACTAGATGCTTTGCTTGGTTCTTTAAAAATATACGAGATGGGTCTCAGTCAAATTGATCATAATGCTTATGATGTTCCTATTGCTCTTGCCACTATTGAGAAAAATAAACAAAAGGTTTTTGAAAAGGAAACTCAAAAGAATGTTGATGACATGGATTTTGATGAACTTGCTAGTCTTTCACAAAAAATTTCAGATGTCATGAAAACCAAATTTGGGAAAAACAAAAAGGATCTTATAAAGTGTTTCAATTGCAAAGAACTTGACCATTATCAGAGTGATTGTCCAAAGATTGCTAACGCTAACAAAAATTCTGGTCCTTTTCGAAAGAAGAAATTTTCAGGTTCCAAGATGAAGAAATCACTTCAAAAAGCGTTCTTGAACATGATGGAGGATCTTGATCTTTCAGATGATGATGAGGACGACAATGATCCTTTGGCTACACTTGGAAAGGATGATGATATAGCAGAAATTTGTCTTGTTGGAAGGGAGGCTTGTCTTGGAGTGTTAGAAAATGAAGACACTGATGATGAAGATGAAAATGAGGTAAACGATTCTGAAACTCATGAAGCTTTTAAATTACAAGAAAAAATTTGTAATAGATTGTTTAAAAAGTGCAAAGAGTTGAAGCTAGAAAATGAGAAACTTAAACTTGTTTCTAATAAAAGGTGTGAAAATTATGATTCTTGTGTAAAACTGAAAAGGAAAATTACTGATCTTGAGAGTGCTACTTGTGATGCTTGTGAATTTTATAAAAGTGAAAATGCTGTGTTGAAATTTGGTGCATTCCCCTGTGAAAAGTGCATTGTTCTAGAAAAGGAGGTAGTTTTATTGAAAAATTCTTTGGAGAAAAATGATTCTTCCACTTTAGAGAAACAAGTTTATGTTTTGGCAAAAGAAATTTCGTATGAGAATCTTACTGGGATAAGAAAGAAATTGATTGAACTTGAAAAACGTCCACATGGACTTATATGTAATCGTTGCCTTGATCTTTCTCTACAAAATGGCTATTTGAAAGCAACTTTAGAAAAGATGATAAGTGGTGAGAAAAATTTAAACATGATTTTAGACACCTCAAAATGCTCTTTTACGAAGGAAGGTGTAGGATATAAAAAGAACATCACTGATAAAATTCATGTGGTTAATGAAAAACCCGTTCTTTTGCGTCCTCCTGCTAATGTGATGCCTGAAAAGAAACTTATGAGATGTTTTGGGTGTGGTAAATTTGGACACATAAAAGTAAATTGTTATACTAATGTGGGTCCAAAATATTGGGATACTTTTCATCGCGTGAACTGCTACAGTTGTGGTAAATTTTGTCATTATGCTAGAAACTGTTCTGCTTTTCGTAATCATGGTTATGGGGAAAATGAAATAAAATTTCAGCAACATTACAATACTCATTTTGGTATGAATAGACTAGTGAACCAAAGAAAATTAGTGTCTTGTGACCCTTTACTTGATAGCAATCAAATAGAAAGCTTTTCTCACGTAAACGGTGCTAAAATTGCTTGGGTTCCTAAAAATTTGTTAAAAAAACAGCAACAACACTTCTCGAATTTGGGTGCCTAAACGTGTTTTTTCATCGTAGATTAAAAGCAAAAGGCTTAAAAGCAAGTGGATAATTGATTCTGGTTGTTCAAGACATATGACTGGCAATAGAAAATTGTTTTCAAGTCTAGAAAAAGTGGAGAATGGTGGTAGCGTGTTGTTTGGAGATAATACGAAAGAAAAAATTATTGCAAAAGGTACAATTCTATTAAACAAAATTTTCTTTTTGGATGATATGAGCTTGGTTACTTCGTTGAAATATAATCTGCTCTCCGTTCACTCTCTAATTGAAAAAGGTTTTAGAGTGTGTTTCAATTTTGGTGAATCTATGGTGCTAGATAGTAATGATAAACAGGTTTTTAAAATTGCACCTATTGGAAATATGTTTGCTGCTACTTTGAAACAAATGATTCTTTAGTTAGATGCTTGGTTGCTTCAAAAGTTGTTGATGTCACTTGGCTTTGGCATAGACGGTTAGGTCACATTGGATTTAATTACCTTGCCAAAATTAGCTCTCTTGACATTGTGAATCAATTGCCTAAAGTTGAACTGTTGAAAGATGCTGTGTGTCATCCATGCAAGAAAGGTAAACAAGTCTCAAAAAGTCATCCTTCCATAAATGAGATAAGAACTGTTAGGCCATTTGGATTGTTACATATGGACACCATGGGGCCTGCAAGGTGTAAAAGTGTTGGTGGTAAATTGTATTGCCTTATGATTATTGATGATTACTCGAGGTATTCGTGGGTGTTCTTTTTGTCTTCTAAAGGCAATGTGTTTGGTGTGTTCAAAGCGTGGGTGTTGAAAGTTTTAAATCGGTTTCATATTAATATTGTTCATATTCGAAGTGATAGAGGAATTGAATTTCTTAATAAACGCTTTGAAGATTTTTGCAATGAAAAAGGAATTTTTCATCAATTTTCATCTCCATACACTCCTCCTCAAAATGGTGTAGTTGAAAGAAAGAATAGAACTTTGGTTGAAACGGCTAGATCAATGATGCATGAATATAACACTCCTCTGAAATTTTGAAATTTGAAGTCACATTATCTTGCTTGTTACATTGGTAATCGTGCTCTCATTAGACCCTTGCTTAAGAAAACTCCATATGAACTACTGTTTGGCAAGAAACCCAAAATTGGATATTTTCGTGTATTTGGTTGTAAATGCTTCATATTAAAGAAACGGGGTGTGCTAGGAAAATTTGAATCAAGAACTTGTGATGGAATTTTTATGGGCTATGCATCTAATTCTCGGGCATATCGTGTTTATAATGTTGAAACTAACCGACTCGAGGAGTCATTTGATGTAACCTTTGATGAGTCTGGTTTCCAAACCAGAACTTTTTCACAAAGTGTAGGTATGCCACAAGATGATAGTGAAGATGATTGTCTACAAAACGATGAACCTCCGGCGGATCAAGAGGAAATTCAAGAAGCACATCAACCAGAAATTCAAGAAACAAGTCAACGGGAAGATCAAGAACCATCTACTTCAGAACAAACTCTGAGTGGGTCAGTAAAAATACATTAGGTAAGACATCCCCCAGATCAAATGTTAGGTGATATCAATGAGAGAACAACAAGATCAAAGAGTCGAGGTAATAATACTTCTTTTCTCTCTCATGCTTTTGTTTCGCTGGTTGAGCCTAAGAATGTGAAGGAAGTTTTGATTGATACATATTGGATTAATGCTATGCATGAGGAATTAAATAATATCAAAAGAAACAATGTTTGGAAATTAGTTGAACCTCCTCCTGGTAAACACATAATTGGCACTAAGTGGGTTTTTAAAAACAAACAAAATGAAAATGGTGAAATTGTAAGAAACAAAGCAAGATTGGTAGCACAAGGCTATTCTCAAATAGAAGGGCTTGATTTTGATGAAAAATTTGCACCTGTTGCTAGGATGGACTCTATTCGTATATTGCTTGCTTTTGCTTCCTCCAACAAATTCAAGTTATATCAAATGAATGTGAAAAGTGTCTTTTTAAATGGTTATTTGAATGAAGAAGTTTATGTGAAACAACCCCCTGGCTTTGAGGACTCAAATTTCCTGATCATATGTTTAAACTTATAAAGGCTGTGTATGGTTTAAAACAAGCTCCACGTTTATGGTATGATAAACTTAAGAAATTCTTACTGGATAATGGATTTGTTATGGGGCATGTTGATAAAACTCTTTTCATTCAAAGAAAGCATGACAAATTTCTGATTGTGCAAATTTATGTGGATGATATAATATTTGGTGGAAACTGTGAAACTCTTGTGAATAATTTTGCTCAAAATATGACCAACGAATTTGAAATGAGTATGATGGGTGAATTGAATCATTTTCTTGGTTTGCAAATTAAACAATCTGCTGAAGGAATTTTTGTTCATCAAACAAAGTATTGCATTGATCTTTTGAAACGTTTTGATATGTTCAATTGCAAAACTTTGGATACACCTATGGCTGTTTCTGTAAAACTTGATCCCGATGAAAATGTTACACCTGTGGACTCAACTAACTATAGAAGCATGCTAGGAGCTCTTCTGTATTTAACTGCTTCTAGACCAGACATACAATTTATTGTGTGTAAGTGTGCCAGATATCAGAGTTCTCCCAAAGAGTCTCATTTGCAGGCTATCAAAAGAATTCTTCGCTACTTGAAAGGTACGTACTCCTTTGGCCTATGGTACTCTAGTGTTTCTTCTTTGGACTTGGTTGGTTACTCGGATGCAGATTTTGCCGGTGATAGAATTGATAGAACCAGCACCTCAGGTATGTGTTCTTTTCTAGGTAATTCACTTGTCTCTTGGTCATCAAAGAAACAAAACTCTATTGCGTTATCTACTGCTGAAGCTGAATATGTTGCTGCTGCTAGTTGTTGTGCTCAACTCATTTGGATGAAATCTACTTTACTGGATTATGGTTTTCATTATAATTCTATACCGTTGATGTGTGATAATCAAAGTGCTTTAAATATGGCTAAAAATCCTGTTCAACATAGCAGAACAAAGCATATTGATATTAAACATCATTTCATCAGAGACTATGTTGAAAAGAAAACAGTTCAGTTGATCTTTGTGAAAACTGAAAAACAATTGGCAGACATTTTTACCAAACCTTTGTGCTATCTAGAATTTGCTCGGTTGAGAGGGGAATTGGGTCTCATGCACTCCAACAATATCATATAAAATAGTCTTGCATATCATATAGTACAAGCATTGTTTATTATACTTGTTGAATACTTATTTATATGGCAGTGAACTTTCACATGATAATTTTTCATGACAAAGCCAACTTAGTTGAGTTGTTTTATTACTAGTAGAGAGTGGGATGTTTATGATCTTACAGTTTTCTACTGGATTGGATAAATTTGTCACAAGGGCTATTTTTCAAAAATCAAAATTTCTAATGTGTTTCTGAGTACTGTTTTTTGAGCCTCTTTTGTTTAAGCCAGATGATCATGATGAGTCCTTAGGATTGCTTATAAAAATACAGGGCAAAAGATGCAAGATTGACTATGTAAAGTCTTGCCAAATTAGAAAAAGATGTGAGGTCAACCTCTCCATACCTGCACATGACAAGATGCAATAAAAATATTTGCCATATAGGAAAAAGATGCAAGCTCAACCTTGCCATACTTGTTAAAAAAAAAAAACAGGGCTTGTGAGATAAGAAGGTATCAGATATATAGACAATATGTACTCAGCAGCTTTGGACAGATAATTGTGAGTCTGGCATTTTATATGTGCTCAAATCTAGTACCTTTATCACATGGGCTACTTTTATATATTAAATATTTTGCCCAAGTGTACTTATTCACTTGTCCATGAGTTTATTGTATTCTTATAACTATCTTACTCAAAAACCAGTGGTTTCTACTTGACTATGGGGCAGTTCCTGGATTTTGGAGTGTGGATATGAATTGCTATAATATTTATGTTCACCTTGAATAATTTACCAATGCTTTTAGGTTTGCATTTCATGGCATATTTTTATTTTTTTTATTCTTGTGCGATCCTTGATGTGTGTTTTGACAAAGGGGGAGTGATTTCCTTGATTTGTATAAGTTGCATTCGTACAGAGGGAGAGATAGTGTTTGCATGATTTGGTCATTTGGTCAAAGGGATAGTTGGTGTTTCAGAGAGAAGACTTGCATGTCCTGGATATGTTGAGAGGGAGAGTTTACATTAAGGGGGAGAGTTTTTATTAAGGAAGAGCTATTTTGAATATTCATTGTATTGTGTTGTCAAATTACTCATCAAGGGGGAGATTGTTGATTTACATGTGTGTGATGAGGTGATTTGCCAACAAATTGGATTGATTTTTGGAAATAGAAAAGAAAAGAAATACTAAAGGAAAAGAAAATGATAAAAAAGTGCTGCATGCATGCTACGGGTGACATGCATGGCTGTATGTGATTAACTTATTTGTCTTTTGTGATTACCGGAAGTTGTTTGGCATTTAGTGATTAAGAAAAGAATATAAAAACGGAAAAGAAGAAAAGGTGTGTCAATGTGCATAGCGTGCTGCAGTGCCGCTGTGTGCGTGGTGCTGCGCAGATGGCAGCTTGCGTGCGTGAGTTGTGTTGCAGGTGTGCTCCAGATGGCGGCGAGGCGCGCATGTGAGGCAGAGCGAGGCGGCGCAGGCGGCGGCGGCGGGCGCCAGACGCGTGGCGGGAAGCAAGGCGCGCGCGAGCAGCAGCGTCTTGAGCGAGCTGACGGCAGCGGCGGTGGGCGGAGTGAGCGCGCATGGGCCAGGTGGCGAGCAGCGTGCGGCCCAAGTACGGGAGACGTGTCGAGCCTGTATAAAAGGTACCCGATGGGATCGTGAACAGGAACGTGTTTTAGGGTTTTTGACGGCGGAAAAATCCCGAAAATTAGAAAAAAAAATTCCAGAGCAATTGTAGATCTATTAGAGAGAGTTCAAAGGTATTTTTGAGGTGATTTGGGCTTCAATTGTAAAGGAACCATGGTCAACTATTAAGGTAATGAAAATTGGGTTCCGGTAATTGATTCTTGCTGTCTTCCTTAATCATCTTGTTATTTCTCGCTTTAGGTTTAATTTACCTACTGGTTTAGCATTAATTTCATTAGATTATCATCTTTTAGTCCTGTTTTGTGTGCCACGATCCTTCACTCTGTCCCTAAAAAATCAGATAAACAGTATTTTACAACTCCTGCTAGAGATGCTCTACAACGATCTTACCACCAAATATGTAAATTAAAGCACCTCTAGTGTAAGACATTACCAATTTCCAGATTTATTTTGGATACATAATAATGGAGAAGTCATTTACAACCAATAAATAATGAACCTATTCAAAGTAAGAAGCCATGCTCAATAGAAGAAAATAGAGATATTTTACTGCAAGTGCTCTACAAAGCTCCTAGGCCACCGCTAAGTGACCTTACGCCTCCATGTCATCACAATACATGGTTGTAGTCATATATGCCATTGGTTAAAATTTGTCTTTTTCAATTAAGCCATATAAACAGTACAAATAATTTCCATATTTTTTTCAATTTTTATGATTAATATTTTGTGCTCAAAATATTTCAGTGTAAATTGAATTTAACACCTTTGGTAAAAATACCAAAATAAAATAGAATGAAAGTACTGCATATTTTTTAATAAGAAAACAGTGAGTAAGAAGCCCACCAGAAATTAAATTAAATTAAAGAAAAGAATGTTATTTAAATAGAAAAATCTGTAACACCAAAGAGAACATGGGGGGAGAGGGGGGGGGAGGGGGGTAAAAACACACTCATAGCTTCGTGAAGGGGAAAAACACATTTTTTTGGTGGGGGTGGGTTCTTGTCCTTCGCTCATGGACCAATCTGCCCACAAAAGTGGTTCCCCACCACAACTAGTTATTTGAGATGGGTTGGACCGGTCTGCCGCACATACCCTCCTCACTCGACTTATTTGTTGGACCGGTCCACCAAAGAAAAAATTGTTATTTTGCACTTTCTAGAGTGGACTCGCCAATTTGCTACTCTGTTCCACGGTCATAGACACGGATGACCCCACATGTCAGCGAGAGAGAGTGGTAAACATCAATCTTTAAAGTGGTGAAATATCAAATCCCCCACAGAACCAGTGCACTGTGGCCAGTCAACACTTTGCAAAAAGTAGGTTACTTGGGTAGTATTTTTTCAGCGTTTGCGTTTGCATTTGCTTATAAGTTGAAAATTTGTTATTTTTGTACAAGTTAAACGTTTTAACGTTTGGTAGCCAATTTTTGTAGATCTTACTATTTCTTCTCAAAACTCTCAAAACCATTTTTTCTATAATTTTTTGATCCCTCGGATGTCTTTATCGAGGGGCTACAAATTTTCAGTTTAAACGCAATCGCAACCGCAACCACCAAAAGAAACACCGCCTTGGTCCGCTTAGCCGGACCGGTTAGCCCTCGCGTGGCTAATTAAGACACTAGCCACCGCAAAAACTCGGTACTTAATTGGTCTGCCTGACCAGGACTGGTCCATCATGACCAAGCGCTCATGCAGCTGATACTTCTCCTGTTCTCTCCGCCACGGCGCGGACTGGTCCAGTCCAACAGTTCCCCCCAACGGGGAAACTACTGAATACACACTAGAAGATGGTCTGGTAGGACGGAGAGGTCTCTGCCATACATCGGAGAAACTCACTTGAGCTAAAAACCCAAGTGTCACATACTCTGACTTCAAAATAGGTCCTCAAGTAGGGAAAGACTCTAGGAAATGTGTGCTTCACAGCTTGAATTCAACCTGATGTGATCCAAACACTTCGGTCCCCCCTCTGGGTGTTAACATGGAAATTCTCGATATTGGGTTGATAGTAGAAGGATTTTTTACGTCAAGTTTATTTTGAGGAATTTAGAAGATGATTTCAAGTGGTCATTGTTTATGGTATATGGTCCAGAAGAACAACAAAATGTAGCTTCCTAATCTGAGTTGGCGAGTGCACGTGGTAAAGAACCTTATCTGATTCTTATTGGAGAAGACTTTAACATTATGAGAGAGCCGACAGACAAAACAATGATAATTTTGATTACCGTTGCCCTTTTTCATTTAATGATTCACGTGGGTGAATAATCTTGATGAACTCACTTTTTAGAAATTAACTTGATATTGTTAATAAGTACCCAATAGGAACTGAAATATACCCTTGTCACTGTGGTTGCACCAGGATGAGCTTTGTCTCACCATACCCCACTTTTAGTCTATACTGGTGAGGAGGAACCGGCACGCTACGCTAGCACAATCGAAATTTTCTACCACGATCACCTAGAAAATCATGCGAGTAGTAGTCATAGGTTGTTATCCTTGACATGCAACCATATCAGAAGAAGGGTTGGTGTAGCCGGTTCCAAGGATGCATGCATCGAGATATAGGAAATAGTCGTTCATGCTGAAACCTCCATCTAGCTGATCACCATCGCAGTATCGTCATACATAATGCTATAGAGAAAGTAGTCGATCTCACCGACCTTCTTCTCCTTGTCGCCGATTAATGCTGCTGCAACCGCAACGTGCCTCTATGGTATTGTTGACGCAAAAAGTTGTTTTCACACCAACTCACGTGGGCTTAGCAAATATGATTCCCGATAGCACCGGGAGCAAGCTCTAAGGCGTGCCAGCCGATTTGATCCTGCAATCGGCAAGATGACTTGATCAACTTTTGCCTAGCCGATTAGATCCATAATGTGGTGAATCTGCAACACTTGGAAACAAATTCGGACAAAGTAACAGATATGAAATCTATCGACTTAGATCAAATCTATACTAGTAGTTTCAAGGGGTAAACTGTCTACTACAAAGCCGATGAAATCAACAAGGTAGCAAAAAGAGGGTAAACAGACTATCAACTAGCTGATAGTGTCGTCTAGCTGATAGTGCGGGATAAACAGACTATCGACAAATAGCGAGCTATAAGCCTATAGAACTAGAGGTAAACAATCCATTGTCAATGAATGTGTTGATCGGTAGAAGGAGGGGTGAAATCTAACCTTGGTTGAAACGGCAATGCGCAGCAATATCAACCAAGATAGTGTTTCAATCGAAAGCCGATGCAAGTCCGTGGATCGAACTTAATCGAGACAATACTTATATGCAAGAACTCCCGGGTTGTATATCGGAGCCGATGGAAACACAATGCGCAATAAGTCGATCAAAATCTAAATACGATGAGACTACTCTAATGCGACGAAAAGTAAAGGACAAGTAAAAAGTAGATATGTTGAATTGGTGTGTGGATGGTTTACAACCCCTCGAGAGCAAACTATTTATACAGACCCTTTAACTGAACTTCAACTAGGACTCTTGACTCGTGACCGATATAAACTCGATTCTATCTTTTATATCTAACTAATTCTTCCAAATATATTAGACTTTTAGCCGACCTGGACTCAATTTCCATATATATCTCGTTAGCCGATTCGTACTTTTCCATGTATATCACCAGTCGACCCGGACTCTTCCATTGTATATCTTTTAGCCGACTTGGGCTAACATAGCACTTGTCCTAGCCCGTTTCCTTTAAAGCCCAAGCGTTTTTCAGCCCATCGGCATTTGCCAAATTCTGGTGTCAACATATGCCCCCCAATTTTGGTATGTGAGGATCATGTCCCGAAATTCTTCCATCATCGGCTAAATCTTCATTGCTCCATTCCGATTTTGCCCTTGATCGCAAGTATCTCTCCTTCGGCTAACCGTCAAGGGAATCTTCGTGTTTTTGCATGTGGCAGTTTTACCACATCTGGCGGTTAGTTTCCTCAATTTTACTTCCTACAAATAGCACCGTCGTCACTTTCATTCGTACGCTTTCGAATCTCCTATTCCTTTGCCATTGGTTTTCTCACCTGCATCGACTTCTAGTTCTCATCCTCAGACGGTCAATTTTTCTTCTTCCTTCCCTCATTTAGCAAGCATGTGTCAGGTACTTCTTCCAATTCCTGACTTTCCTCACACCTTCACCCTTGGTCCGGTGGGAAACCTTACCCTCAGACATCATCAATTTGGATGTTCCTCGTGTTCCTCTCAATGCTATGGGTGCAAATGTAGAAGGGTGGAAAGATAGTTTTAGGTCCTGGACTATTGAATTGGATGGCTGGAGGGATTGGTTTATTAGGGTATGAGCTAGCAAGAGGTCTGAATGGGAAAATATCGGAATAGCCGACTACCTACTTATCTCATTATCCACCTCTATTGTCAATGAGTCCATGCTAGCATCAGCCAGTTACTTCTGGTCCGACACTTTCAATGCCTACATGCTTAGGCCAGGGCTAATAGGGCTGACTCTTTTGGATGTGGCTATGCTTTGTGGTCTATGGCTAGATGGGGAGAAACCATCAACTTATGACTTGTCGGTTTCCTTCAAGCTCATCTCCCACAAGGGCGAAGGTTGGAACCGACATATTAAAGATAACCTAGGGAAGACCCAGTATCGGACAAGGAGCGCATTGCCTTCCTCAATATGTGGCTAGACCGATTTCTCTTTTGCAAGGCTTCACTGAACCCGACACAAATTTATCAAGGCTTAGCCGAGTGACTGCTGCGTGATGGGTGTGTTTCTTTGGCCACGCTACTCTTGGGGTCTGTGTATTAGATGATGCACGTTATCCGATTCAAGCTGTATACTGGCCTTGGTGGTCACTGTGTTGAAATCATCGGGGGTCCAATGTGGTTTGTTCAACTGTGGTTGTATACCTAGTTCCATCGGCTGTGGGAGACCCCTATAGACTCCCATATCCTTTCCTCGTGAAGACATACCGGAGAGTGAGGATATGGAGTATAGACTGAGCCGATCCTTCGGAGAGGCTATATCCTCGGGCCAGGGCTTAGCTAGACTCCATGCATCAGCCATGGTTAAATATTTTGATTTCTTCTTTCATGTGGTAGCCGTTGAATTTCCGGCATGCTGCCTCTTCTATTACCAAGAAGCAGAAGAGTTCCTAGTCCCTTCCTTCTTCCGTCTCTCTGATCACCTCAATGAGGAATCGCGAGAAATTTTAAAATACTTCATTTTCCCTTATACTCTGGTTGTCAGCTTGAATACTCGAGCCAAAACCTTTAAACCCTAGTATGAATTCTATCACCCTTCTATCTATGCCAGACAACTCCCCATGGGCAAGCCATCCCCAATTTGGTACTAAACCGGTGATTGCAACCCTACCTCCCATCAGCCAAAAACACTATAAGCGCTATCCTTAGCTTGCCTGATGACCTCTTCTGTATCGAGCTCCCAACTTTTCACCTTGGAGGCAAGACCTCCCTTCCCTTTAAACAATGGTGGTAGCCCATCTCTTTAGCTATCTTTCCCACCGACCGCCCTCTCAAGTTTCACATTGATCGGCTATACCCGGATCTCCCTAACCTCCTAGAAGAGGCTCTTCAAGAGATCCAAGAGCCTATCGCTGACTAAGATGAATCCTCTTCTATCTCCTCTAGCTCCTCTTTGGGTAGCCAACTGACCTCCTAACTTCCTCATTAGTCATATAATGCCTTAAGTCGATCTTAATCCCTTTATGTTGCATTTGCGGTAGATCAAACTAAGAAGGCTCCTGCCGGGATTATTGGCTACTCATCGGCCAACTTATATCCGGATGCTCTGACCCCTTCCGAGCTGGCAGCGAAGAAGGGAAAAAAACCAAGAGTAAGCTCTTCCCATCAGCTCTCGCTTTATATATGCATTTTATCTAAGCCGATATGTCGATTGCAGATGTCAAGCGCTTGGCGTCCAAGAAGGATGCTCGAAGATTAAAGAAAAGCAAGACTGCTCCCACCGTTGCTGATACTGAAATACTAAACCAGGCGAATAGAGGGGGTGAATGGGAGCATTAAAAAATCTCTTCAAACCAGTGTTCCTTGAACCCACGGTTCCTCTAAAACAGACACACTCAAACAACTATATGTATCCCAGGATGCACAGATAAAAATTAGTGAATAAATGCGAAGAATTTTCAAGCCATATTTCTGCTTGTTGAGAGTCCAAACAGAGAGGAATCAAAGTAAAAGAGGCTTTAGCAAAAGCTAAACAATCCAAACAACTAAAGCAACTTTCAGGAAAGTAAAAAGAGATTCCAGAACTTAAGTACTTTGGTCAAGAGTTAATTTCTCTCATTATGTGACTCCAATGATTTTATCGATTTTTCTCCAAGGAGATATATGAGTCATGCAGCCGCTCGCCAAATTTCACCTCATGATCAAGTACACAAAAATTCAAATAGAAAGAACAATAGGTTCTGCCATGAACTTCGATCAGAAAATTTGGGGACTGGTATTCACCTAATAGCTCCCAAACCATGCGTCAAATGGACTTCAGATTTTTACCATAGATAGATATGGAAGTCACGCACCTTCTCCCAAAAAGGATTTCAGATGATTTTTCTAAAAATCCTACACTGACTACTGCATAGGAAGAACCAATCTACCAACAAGAACAAAAGTGAGAAGAACTTGATCTCTTGTTTCTCAGAGGTTGCCAAGAGTCTCAAATCATATATGCAACCTCAAAACATCATGAATCAGCAACATGTAAAGGGAGGTGAGGCAAATAAACACGTTGCAAACAAAATCTCCAAAGAAACAAGATCAAAAGGCATGAACTAGACAAGAAAGAAGCCATGATATATGGAACTAGTTTCTATTGCATGAGATGGTTTGTTCACAGCCACATCGAGGTGGGCAAAGCTCACCAAAGAGCAGAATACTGAATACAAGCCATAAATCTCAGCCCAAGACCTAGTGGAGGCAGCCCGTCCATCCCTTCTTTTATAGGGCAACCGGATGATCCACCCTTGATAGCTTTCTTGGCTTCCAAATAGCCTCATCAAAGGCTAGGATTCACCAACTCAACCAGCCACTTACATGAGGCTAAACCACTCACACACAACCCAACATGGGTCAAATACATGGGCTAACTCGAAACCCGACGCAGGCATGGTCCGTCCATCGCCTCGCCCTTTGCCGTGTTGGCAACACCTTCCTGCCGCAGTCGCCTCGTGGCGTCTTTCTCCTGCCACCGCCGTCTCGTGGCGCCGTTGCCCTGCACGGTCGCCACCTGCACCACTGCCCTGTCCTGCTGCGACCTACGCTGTCCCGTCCCTGCCTCTAGCCTCCTCGTGCTCCCTGCCCTGCCTCGCACTCACCGTGAACCACAAGGTCCTCCACTCAAGCCCTGGCCTCTTCATCATCTCCTCTTCCCCCGTGGTTTGCTCACTTCGCAACCCATTCCGTCGCCACGCCGCTACGGTGGATTTCCACCCTCACCACACATCTCCTACCCTCGCCTCGCTTTGGCCCCAAGCAATCGGGCTCTAACCCTTGTAGCTCGCCGGGGAGCTTCTTCCTCCCCGCTGGCAGTTAGTTCGCCCTTCTCAAATTCTCCCTCCACGGTAAACCTTGCTCCAATCGCTTACTCCCGGAGCTTCCCCAGGGCCTGCAAACCACGCCTTAACCATTTATTTGCTCCAAGCCCTGTTGGGTGGCGCCGCCGTCATCCTCCCTGCTCGGCCGCCGCCGGCCTCCATGTCGCCGGGCTGTTCGAGACCATCCCCGGCCACGCCAACCCCGTAGGTAATGCCCACTCCCTCTACCAATGCCATAGGACCCCCTTTACTTGAGCTCCAAGGCCTTACCTCGCTAGCGCCGTGCCACGTCGCTGCCTCCACCGCTATTGCTCATCGTGTCGCTGCTGTGGACCGCTGTTGGCTGTGCCGTCTACAGCTTTAGGTGCACAGGGCCTTGGGGAACCCCTTTTTGGTGGTTGGGACCCGCCGTCGTGACCTCCCCGCCGGCGCAGACCCATCCCTGGTCACCCTCCCCCCTGACCGCCACGCCGACCTAGGCCAGGGTAGAAGAAGACGACCCCTGTATCGCTGGGCTTTTGCTCTGTGGCCGACCAAGTCTGGCCCAAGCTAGCCCAAGGCCAAGCCAAATCCCCTATTTTGCTTTTAACCAGAAATTTATATATATATTTACACCTCTAATACTTTTTTAAAAATAGAAACGATGTTTAAATTTAGGAAACTTTTTATATAAATACTACAATGCGTAAGGAACATAAGAAAACTATTAAACCCAACCGTCCAGTAAAGAAAATAAATTATTAAAAATAGGTAAGCCTCTCTAATTATAGCAACTTAATTCTAGCATTGTATAATCTAACAATTCAATTAACTATATTAATATTTTAAATTCATAGAAACCTAAATGGAGGATAAATCATGACCAGAAGGCGGACAATATTTATTCTTTAATACAAACCTTAAATTATAGCCTTTTTCTTGTAATATCTAAATAGAGCTGGAGAGTGACCCAACACATGTGGAGTTGACGGACAGCGCTGGCTCGTCTGAGACTCCTGCATCAACATGAGTGGTGTATTGAACGGTGAAGCCTCCTTCCTTGCCACCCATATCTTGGCCACGCCACGTGTGACATGCACCTTCTTGGCCACAGGATCATAGACGTGACACGCCTTAGACCCTGCCTCGTCACCAATGAACACGATGCAAGTGCTCCTATCTTCCAGCTTTCGAGGGTTTGGCTTTACATTCCTCACATATGAGACACACCCGAACGTTCGCAGGTAGTGCACATTCAGCTTGTGCCCATGCCACGCTTCAAATGGAGTTTTCTCGTCCATGCTCCTAGGGGACAGGTTAAGAATAAAGACTGCCGTCATGACCGCCTCCCTTCACAACTCCCAGGGCATCCCCTTGGACTTCAGCAGGCTCCGTGCCATGGCGAGGATAGTTTGGTTGCGGCGCTCGACAACCCCGTTTTGCTGTGGTGAGTAAGGGGCAGTGAAGTGCCTCTGGACTCCTAGTTACATGCAGTAGGCGCTGAACTCGCTTGAAGTGAACTCGCTGCCGTGGTCGGTTATCAAAACGCGCAGCTTGCACCCTGACTGCAACTCAGCAACAGCCTGGAATCTTCTGATTGCTCCTTAAGCTTCATCCTTCGTTGTCAACAGCGTCAACCACATGTAGCGGCTGAGGTCGTCGACAAGAAATAGAAATAGCGCCTCCCTCCATGTGTTGCCGGTGTGACAGGCCCACATAAGTCACCGTGCACCAGCTCAAGGCGATCGCTAGCGCGGTACTCAGTAGCACGTGGACAGGATGCTCGGCGTTGCTTGCCCACAAGGCATCCCCCCTAGCGGATCTGATCAACATGATTAATCTGCGGGAGCCCTCGCACCATGTCGCCTCGAGCAAGTTTCCTAAGCACCTCAAAACAGAGGTGCCCAATCCTCGGATGCCATGTCCAGGTTTGGTCATCCTGCGCTATGGGACACACGGGTTGTACAAAATTCAATTGCAATACGTACAACCTGTTTTGTGTTGGGAATAGTCCCACATCGGAAGGTGGAAGGGTTTGAGCATAGTTTATAAGGGTGAGGGAGCACCTCTTCTTTGAGTTAGCTTTTTGGGGGACATGGCCTAAGAGATCTTGGCCGCTGCTCTGGTTGGGCTTGCGAGTATAATGCAGCCTAACGACTAGGGGTCCGGACGCGCTAAGTGTAGCGGTCCGGCTGACAAGTGGTATTAGAGCCTAGGTGCCCTAGGTGGTTCCTAGATAATCTCGGTCCGATGTGTGATAGAGAGATTGTTAGGAATAGTCCCACATCGGGTGTTGGGAGGACATGAGCATAGTTTATAAGGGTGAGGGAACACTCTCTCTTTAAGCTAGCTTTTTGGTGCAAGATGGTCCGAGAGATCTTGGCCTACTGCTCTGGTTGGGCTTGCGAGTGTATTGTAGCCCAATGACCTGTGGTCCGGACACGCTAAGTATAGCGGTCCAGCTGACATTTTGCCCTCGCTGCACCTTGGTTGGGTGCTGATGTTGAGGGTCCCAGACTTGGAGCACACCGTCTTTAATAAGCACTTAGCAACCGCTCTCATCGAGCTCACAAACGCATATGATGTTGCTTCGGAGCTAGCGGGATGTAGTAGACACCAGTGAGAGTCCGATGTTGCCATCGCAGTACGTACGCGAACAGAATCGTCCCGCGCCTGCGGATGTTGACGACGGAGCCATCGCCAAACCGCACCGACCTAGTCACAGCAGTGTCCAGCTCGGCAAAGATGTGCTCCCGCCCTGTCATGTGATTGCTCGCCCCAGTTTCAAGGAACCAATGTTAGATTTAATCTTGTCCTTAGCATTTGCATATTTATTTTGTTTACCTTTACGCATGTAACCAGAAATGCGCAGCGGCAGATCAAGTGCAAAGTAGCAAAACGTGTGAAACGTGTGAGCTGCTGTTGACTTGAGCCGGCATATACGCAAGGCGTGAGGCTAGTGTGCCGTGTGAGGCGGCAGTACGTGCGTGATATGCTGAAGCACATGCATTGAGTTAGTACGTGTTGCATGCAGAGAACCAGTGATTAGTGGCTGCATGTACGTAGTTAGTCAAGAGAAGAATAAGTCAGGAGCTGTTAGCCTGAGAGGCGTAGTTAGCGTGAGCTTAGGATCATGGCGTGAGTTGTTATCTTGCATGTACTTGAGTCTATAAATTAATAGAAAATGGTAAGGCAGGGTGAGACTTCATCGGCCAAAACAGCTTGCATTCTGTGTCCCGTTTTGTGCTTCTGCATCCACGAGAGAACAAGTGAGCGTTGTGTCTCTCGTCAGTGCCTATGAGTCTCCGTGAGAGAGATTGAGAGAGTGAGAGTTGAGTGATTCAACTCCAACAATTGGTATCAAAGCCAAGTTGTGAGTTGTATGCCCAAGTGTTCATATCGCGGCGTCATGTCAATCGTGGAGCGGGTTGCGGCGGTGAAGGAGGGAGGCATATCCTTGTCCTACCTGATGCTTACGGCAACCAACTACACCACCTCGGCGATCAAGATGGAGGCAAACATAGAGGTCCAAGGCATCTGGGACGCCATCGAGCCATCGGACGGGGAGGTCGTGGAAAGGAAGAAGGACAAGATGGCGTTGGCATGTCTCTTCGGGGCTGTTCCTGAGGATGTGCTGCAGCAGATCTCCAAGAAGAAGACCGCCAAGGAGGCCTGGAAAAGCCTAAAGACAAGATATCTTGGCGTTGATCGGGTGAAGAAGGCGCGCGTGCAGGCCTTGAAGAGTGATTTCAAGGACCTGCGCATGATGGAAACCGAATCAATTGACGAGTTTGCCGGCAAAATTAGCAGCCTGGCGAACAAGTTGATTGATCTCGGTGTAACCATGAAGGATGATGAACAAGTCAAAAAACTTCTTGATTCTGTGCCTGATAAGTTTTACAGGTAATTGCCGCGATCGAGCAGTTCTCTGACTTGGACACCATGCCATTTGATGAGGCGATTGGCCGCCTCAAGGCGTACGAGGAGAGGATATGCAAGCGCGACGACAAGCATGAGGAGCGTCTGCTTCTCACCTCCAGCAGCTCGAGTGGTAGTGCTCGCAAGAAGAAATTTGACAAGGCGAAGATAATGTGCTACAAGTGCCAAGAGTTGGGCACTTTGCATACGATTGTCCTGAGAAGAAGAAGACAGAGAAGGCGCTACTTGCCATGGCAGACGCCGACGATAATCCTGCCTTCCTGTGAGCGGAGCCATGACAAGCTTAGGAGGGAAAATGTTAGATTTGAGGTCCTGAAATTTTGCCAAGGTGTGCATGCCCTTGGATTTGCTCGAGCACAGTCGGCGTGCCAACGCTATGAGTCGGTGGAGAAAGTGCGCACGTCTGTGCCATGAGCAGCGCCGGTTCTTCAGGATTAGCTTTGACACAATCAACTTGCACGACGTGAGCTTGCTCCTCTTGCTTCGGCTTACGGCACTCGCGAGGCCAGTGGTACAGTTTGCGCAATTACAGCACTTGTCACGAGATTTGTCCTATGTGCCGTCCTTGCTGCGTGGTGCACCATCCTTCTTATTTTGGCCTCCCTTGTTCTGTTGTGGCTGTCCACCATCGTCAGGTTTGAGCCTCCGGAGGATCCTTCCTAGGACTGCGGCTGGTTTTCTCGAGCTGCCACTCCTCCTCTATGAGAAGGAGCAGACCGCTCACGGCACCTGAATTGTCCAGGTCGAACTGCTCCTCGGCAGCCTTGAGCTGGCCGGTAAGCTCCTTGATGGACATCGTCTCTAGGGCTAACAAGGTTTCAATGGAAAGAGCAACCTGATAATACCTTGGAGGATGGATTCGGAGCAGCTTCTCCACGATCTTGTCTACGGACACCCCGTCTCCGAGAATGTGAAGATTGTTGGCAACACTAGTGAGTCTCATGGAGAGATCATCAACTTTTCCGTCATGAAAAGCAAAGTTTTCGAACTCCTTGCGGAGTGACTGTGCCTTCCCCTTATGCACGCAGTCGGCATCCATGCTCAAGGTCTTGATGGCGTCCCAACTCGCAAGCTTCTTTGGCCATCTCCTTGATAGCATGTGTCGAGAGCATCTCAACAGGGATAGCACGGAGGATGGCCTCTAGTGCCATCCGATCTTCCTGGTAGTCGATGTTGCCGACATCGACCGCAGCCCACAGGCTGTGCGCTTGCAGCATCACCTTCATCATCAGCGCCCAATCCGCATAGTTGGTTTTTGACAATGTTGGATATGCAGCCGCCCCTCCAACCTCCCTAACCACCCGCTAAGGTCACACCCAACAACGCCCTGAACGCCATTGTTGTCGTTGCGCGCCCTAGGACGTGATGGAATCACAGTAGGCGTCTGGGCTGAGCCCACTACAGGAAAACGATTTGATTTCGACAGCCAAATGTATTTTCGTCGGCCCAAAAGTGACCGACGTAATTAGGACATTTATTTCGTCGGCCTAGCCGACGTTCAAGCTATTTTCATCGGCCTAGCCAACGTTTGCACGTTCACGGACTATTTTCGTCGGCTGGGCCGACGAAAATATTAGGACGATTCCCCCGCACAAAGATTGGCCGATTCCCCCGCCGAAAGATCTGTTTTTTTTTTGGGATTTTGTCGGCGACTGGGAGGCGAGCCTCCGCAGCGCCAATAAGCGAGGAAAGGGGGTGCGAGGCCCGAAAGCGGCCCTGTCCCCCGGACCGAGGCCCGGCCGCTTGATCGGGCGCTGCCGAAGGAAAAGAGCTTGGTCCCGACGCGGCTGGCGCGTCGAGACCGGATCGATGAGGGTGATGACACGAGTGTTTTATCCTGGTTCAGGCCTCCTTGTGGGATAACAACCCTCGTCCGATCTTCGTTTAATGCGGGCTTAAACGAGTACAAGGAAGTCGGGCTTTGGGAAGCCCGGCCGAGATAAGTGCTCAAGGCATTTGCGTGTGTGTGCTCTGATTACTGGATGCGAAGAACTACCGCCGGGGACTAGAGCTCCTACGAGAGTGCAAGTGCTCCTATTCTACAGTAGCTGTTCTCCAAGCAAGTTATGTGTACGCTGAAGTGAAGCCTCCTTTTGTTGTTGTGGCCTGTACGCCCCTTTTATAGGTGCTCTTTGGCCACTGTAGCTTGTACTGGTCCGTTGAATTAGTCGTTGCCTTTCCGCCATACTGGTAGCGCACCGAATCCACCGGGTAATCGAGTGCAATCCTCCGATCACCGTGCTGGACCGCTACCGGTCAGCACGTGTCCTTACCCATGCGGGCGGTTGACGGGACTGGCCGCCTACCCGTCAGAAGCCGCTACCATGCGCTCCTCGGTACAATGCGCGTATTTAATTCTCGATGACTCTGGGGACCCGAAGCGTATCCTGTCCGTGGCGCGTGATGATTCGCCTTGGGTCCTGTCCCTTTGCTCCTCAGAAGCCCGGAGGGAGTAAGAGGCCTGAGCTTCCGAGGCGGGGAAGCTCGGGCTCGAGCTTACCAAGCTCGAACGCGAGCTTGCTGGTCCCGAGCTTGCCTCCTGTGGGGCCGCGGGTAAGTAAGTGGGCCGAAACTCCATGAGCCACATACTTTCCCCAACAGCTAGTCCCCGAGCCTCGAGCGGGACGGTGACGTGCCGCTCAGAGGTTTATCTAGTAACTACCTTTGGGCGAAAAGCTTAGTTTTTTGCTGGGCCCCCACCTCGGCGGGAATCCCAATCGGCGCGATTCTTGTGCCGCTTCCTTCCCCTCGGGTTCCACATCTTCTGGCGGACAGGTGATGGTTCGTCTCCCCTCGCCGGTTTATATCAGGTGGTTTCCCTTTTCGCCATCTCTTCTCACGCCTTCTTGTGCTATTCACGTCTCTTTGCCTTCTTGTGCTATTCACGTCTCTTTGCCTTCTTCCTTCCTCCGCCCTTCCGCCGTCTCCCGATTCTTCTCCTCCCGATGGCGCCTTTCACGCGTAGCCTCCTCACCGAGGACAATCTGAAGGGTTGGAAGCCGCCGGCTTCGTCGAGGTCGGCGGGTGGAGGGCGGCGGGCAGAGAGGCGGTTCCGCGCCCCAAAGCAAGGAATTCGTTTGCTTCGAGCTCTTCGCGATTCATGGACTCCGGGTCCCGGAGTCCGATTTCGTCGAATCCATTCTAGCCCAGTGTGGGATCGAGCTGGTGAACCTTAATTCCAACTCGATCCTGTTCTTGACGATCTTCGCGCACCTCTGCGAAGCATTCGTCGGGGTGGAGCCGACGGTCAGCCTCTTCCTTCATTTCTACGAGCTGACCACGACCGGCGGACATAATGCCGCGGGGTGCGCCTATTTCAAGCTCCGCCGCGACATGAAGTCTTCGTACCCGGTGTTCAAGGCCAAGGAGAACGTCGGGGGGTGGGCGTCGCGGTGGTATTATGCCGAGAAGCCCGACAACTGCCGATTCTGGTTTGCCAACGTGAACCCCGGGAAGGTGCTGATGCCCCGGCCTACGCTAGATCCGGCGGAGGTAGCCCTGGCGGGCAAGATTCGAGATTTGGCCAGCCGGGGGCTCAACGGCTTCGACATTGTAGCCGACTTCACCAGGCACCGAGTGAGCCCGCTGAGGAAGCGGGTTTGCCCTTTCTTCAAGATCTGCGGGTGGGATGACCTTTCCCGCGAAGGCACCTCCCGTAAGTATTTATTCTTGCTCTTGCAGCCGTTTGTCCGAGCTTCTCCCCGAATCGTGTTTGTGATGTTCTTCATTCTTTCTTCTCCGCAGCCTTGCCCCAAGACGATGTGGTTCGAGTCGTGGGGCTCCTCTTGCCCGCGAGCCACAACGAGCCTTCAGGCTCGGGCGTTCGCAACGTCCTGGACGAGATACGTGCCTCTACGGGCTTAGGTGCCCCTGGGGCGGTTTTTTCTCGTGAGCTGACGCCCCGTGGCCTATTTTTCGCAGGGGAAACGAGAGCGGGAGCCGGGCCCGCCGTATTCGTGTCGGCGGCGGTTTCGGGGGCTGCCAGTCCGTTACCGGTGGCGACATCGAGCTTAGCCCAGCGGAAGGACGAGCCACTTCCAGCGATAGCTCGAAGAAACCGCCGATCGCTTCGGGTAAGGCTGTCGGCGTATGGCGGCAAGCACCTCGTGCCAGTGAATCCGTCTCCGACCCAGCCTGAGCCGGAGGTTCCCGGGCTCGGGATCCGGTCGGTGCGCGGGACAACCAGCCGGCGCCGAAGAGGCGTCGGTTGGTGCTGGATGACGATGATTCGGATGACGAGATGAACGAGGCGGCCGTCGCAACCGCACGTAAGTCGCTTGTGCATGCCGGCCTCTCCCGTCCTTTTCCTCTGTTGATTATGGCCCTTGGGTCGATCGTGTTCTAATTCTCCCTTGTTTCTTTAGTCGCGTTGTCCCCTCAAGCGGGGGAGCCTATCCCGGCGCGACCAGAGGCAGTGGCCCGGGAGCATGAGCCTGCCAAGGGCAAACCCGGGCTCCGGGGTTCGAGGCCCTTCGTCTTCCCGCTGGTGGCGCACAAGGACGTGCGCCCCCAGGCCGCGCTCGTAAAGGTGGAGACCGATCTCGGCCCCGAGCGCCTGGCGCCAATCCGCGTCGAGGGGCGAACCTCGACCGGGTGGCGCCCGATTGATATCCGTGGCATTCGGGAGCTTTTTGCCAGGAGCAACATGCCCGTTCCCCCGCTGGACGCGAGCGACACTCTTCTTCTTGGCTAGGACTGGCCCGTCCGGGTCATCACAGCTGCGAGCATCGTTCCAGTGCGGTTATGGAGTGTGACTCCGTTGACCGTCTCGGGGTGGATCTCGACGACGCCATCGTGGGTCGAGCACCACCTAGGGATTGCCACATGGAGTCACCAAGAGGCCATCCGGCCCCGGCGCCCCCGCCAAACGCCGAGAATGGTGGCGAATCGTCTGGGAGAGGACCTCGGTGGATGCTCGACGCAGATCGACTTCCTCCGAGCCGTGTCTTCGTCTTTGTTGATCCGCCGAGCTTGTGGGGGAGACTGCCGAGCCGACGGGAGGCCCGGTCGTGCCGGTGGGAGGAGCGGCCGTCCCTGTGGACTTGGCCGAACCTGCTGGAGGGGCGGCAGAGCCTGCGGAAGACTTGGCCGAACCCAGGGGAGAGGTGGTCAAGCCTACGGGAGGCTTGGCAAAGCTTGCAGGAGAGGTGGCTCAGCTTGCCGGAGAGGCGGCCAAGCCTGCGGGAGGCTCGGCCGGGCCTATGGGAGAGGCGGCTGAGCCCGCGGGAGGCTTGGCCGAGCTTGCTGGGGAGGCGGCCAAGCCTACAGGAGAGATGGCCGTGGGGCCAAGCGGCTCGGGCGACAGCTCGGGCCGCCTGGTCGCGGCGCTCTCCTCGCCTAGGGATGTTCCGTATGCTTGGTACGTTGTCGCAGCCGTGGCGGTCGCCAAGTGGGTAAGTGTCTCTGGGCTTGGTTTTTGTTGTCTTGTGTTTTCCCTGCTTGCAAACGAACGCTAGTAGTCGTATAGGCAAGAGAGGATTGAAAACGTAGTATAGTCCTACCGATCCTATCCCCCGAGCCATGTCCGAGCTTCTGAGGAGAAGCCCGGTCGTGGCTTAGAGAAGATTGGAAGTCTTTTGATTGGGAATCTGATCTTGAAAAATCGAACCTTGGAAAAAATCGACCCTAGTCCCCGAGCCATGTCCGAGCTTCCGAGGAGAAGCTCGAGCGTGGCTTAGAGAAGATCAATTTTTGAAAAATCGACCCTAGTCCCCGAGCCATGTCCGAGCTTCTGAGGAGAAGCTCGGGCGTGGCTTAGAGAAGATCAATTTTTGAAAAATCGACCCTAGTCCCCGAGCCATGTCCGAGCTTCTGAGGAGAAGCTCGGGCGTGGCTTTAGAGAAGATCAATTTTTGAAAAATCGACCCTAGTCCCCGAGCCATGTCCGAGCTTCTGAGGAGAAGCTCGGGCGTGGCTTAGAGGAGATCAATTTTTGAAAAATCGACCCTAATCCCCGAGCCATGTCCGAGCCTCTGAGGAGAAGCCCGGACGTGGCTTAGAGACCGCAAACTTTTTGAACGAAGCTTGTGGCCCTATCTCTGTCCCTTTGCAAGAGGCAGGGTGTTGGGCTCTAGAGGTATCCCAGGCCTGTGACAGGTTTCATGCGGGCTTATGGTATAGGGCCGGAAAGCGTGTGCCCGCACGGGATTCTGCGAGGTGCGATGAATATCGGCTTACCCGTGTGCAGAGGATTCCCGGGGGGTTGGCTTCTGCGTAGCCGCTATCCTGCCGATGTGTACTGGAACGGCCCGGGCTTTCTCCCAAGCCCGATCATAAGTTTGGGTCACTGGGGTTAGTTTGGGGGCTTCTCTGGGGAAACAAAGATAGGGGGGAATGGAGACTTACGACCTTTTCTCAGGCGTAGAACCTCCGAAGTTGGGCGATGTTCCAGGAGCTGTTGAGGACTCTCCCATCCGGTATAGCCAGTCTTACAGCTCCCGGGCGTACGGCTGATACGACCATGTACGGACCCTCCCATCTTGGGGTGAGCTTGTTGACGTGAGCCAGGTTCTGAACTCGTCTTAGAACCAAGTCGCCCGTCTGCAGGGTCCGGGTCTGTACCTTTTTGGCTGCGTGCCGCCGCAGGGATTGCTGGTATGCTGCCACTCGCAGTAGTGCTTGCTCTCGGCAGGACTCAGATAGGTCGAGGTCCAGCAACCGCTCCTCGTCGTTGTCGATCTGCCCTGCAAAATCAATACGAGCTGAACCAAGTCTTAGCTCGGCGGGTAGGACCACCTCCGAGCCGTATACGAGCCTAAACGGGGTTTCGCCAGTAGCCCGATTAGAGATTGTTCGGGCTGCCCAAAGCACGGAGGGTAGTTCCTCTACCCAGTTGTGTCTTTGTTCGGCAAGAGCATCATACACTCGGCGCTTAATGCCCTGCATGATCTGCCCGTTCGCGCGTTTGGCTACACCATTACTTTGTGGGTGAGCTACCGAAACTAGGGCGACCTTCATGCCGAGCTCTTCGCAGTAATCCTGGAATAGCTCGCTTGTGAACTGTGTCCCATTGTCGGCGATCAGCTTACTTGGGACGCCGAACCTGGTCACGATATTGTTCCTAAGGAACCTCTTTGCCGTCCGGGCGGATATGCTTGATACTGGTTCGGCCTCGATCCACTTGGTGAAAGTGTCGATGGCGACGAACAGGTGTGTGCAGCCCTTTAGGCCTCTGGGAAATGGACCAAGTATGTCCATCCCCCATGTTGAGAATGGCCAGGTTAGCGGGATAGTCTGCAGCTCATATGCGGGCTGGTGGGATACCCGGGCATGATATTGGCAGGCTGGGCAGCGCTTTACGAGCTCTCTTGCGTCAGTTAACGCAGTTGGCCAGTAGTACCCCATGCGAAAGGCTTTTTCTACTAGGGTTCTGAAAGAGGCATGGGCCCGCAGATCCCGTCATGGATGTCTTGGAGGAGAAACTTGCCTTCCTCCTGGGTCACGCACTTGCAAAGTACGCCATTAGAACCCCTTCGGGACAACAAGCCCCCGTGTAATCGGTAAGGTCGGGCTTGTCTTTGGAGCCGGGATTTCTCAGCTGTGTCCTGTGGCAGTGTCCCATGCGTCAAAAACTGGACGAATGGCGTCATCCAGGTGTCGCGCTGCTCTAGGAACGAAACGGTACCGGTCGTTTGGGTCGAGACAACCGTCTTCTCGGGGGCCTCTTCTCCGGAGAGAATAGAGGGCTTTATTAGGTGCTGCACGAGCACCCCCGCCGGGGCGGTTTCTTACGAGAAGCCAAGCTTTGCGAGCTTATCGGCCAGGCTATTAGCCAGTCTGGGAACGTAACACACTTCGAAGTTCATGAAGTGCTTCTCCAGCTTTCTCACATCTGCCAAGTATCGCGCCATTGAGCCGTCGCAACACTGATACTCCTTGTTTACTTGGCAGACGACGAACCGCGAATCCCCTTTCGCCGTTAGCCGCTTTTATGCCGAAGCGCGATGCATGCTCAGAGGCGGCTAGGAGGCCTTCAGTGCCGCAAAGATTGTTCGTTATGGAAAATGGAGTCAGACTATATGCTGAATTTGTTCTCCTCTGGGGAAATGAGAACAAACCCGCAGCCTGATCGCTCAAATTGGCGTGACCCATCGAAAAACATGGTCCAGTGCGCCTCTTGGCTAGGGAGCTTGGGCGAGCCTCCCGAGGGGTTGGCCGGGCTGGTCCACTCAGCCAAGAAGTCAGCCACGACTTGGGATTTGATCGCTGTCCGGGGGACGAACTTGATGTCAAATTAACCAAGTTCGACTGCCCACTTTGCGACCCTCCCGTTCGCGTCTGGGTTCCGAATGATGTCCTTTAACGGAAAACTCGTTGGGACCGTAATTGGATGGGCTTGGAAATAGTGACGCAATTTTCGCGAGGTCATAAGCAAGGCGTACAAGTGCTTCTGAACCTTAGGGTACCGCTCCTTAGGCCCGTGAAGTACCTCACTTACGTAGTACATGGGTTGTTGCTTGCCTTGGCGCTCGATCGCTAGTACAAAGACTTACGACTGTGGGCAACTGCCAAATAGAGGAGTAGAGTTTCCCCGAGCTTTGGCGTGGCTAAGACGGGAGACGTGGACAGGTAACGCTTTAACTCGCTAAAAGCGGCCTCGGCTTCTTCCGTCCATTCGAAACCATCGTGCTTGCGCAGGATCTTACAAAAAGGTGCACTGAGCTCGCCGAGACGAGATATGAATCTGCTGAGAGCCGCCATACGCCCGGTGAGGGCTTGCACCTCCTTGGTGCAGGTTGGCGACCTCATACTCTCGATGGCCTCGATTTTCTCGGAGTTTGCCCCGATGCTCGCCTTTCCTATCACATAGCCAAGCAACATCCCAGACCGGACACCAAAGACACATTTTTCAGGATTCAGCTTAACTTGATGCTTTCTAAGATTAGCAAAAGTTTTCTGAAGGTCGGTCACATAGTCCCGTGGGACTTTACTTTTTACAACAACGTCGTCTACATAGACCTCTACATTGCGCCCTATCTAATCAGGGACCGTCTTCTGCATTAGTCGCTGGAACGTGGCTCCCGCATTCTTCAGACCGAAAGACATGGTCGTGTAGCAAAAGGTACCAAAAGGTGTTACGAAGGCAGTCTTCTCTTCGTCCTCTCGTGCCAGCGCGATCTGGTGATAGCCGGAGTAGGCGTCTAGGAAGCTCATGAGCGCCGAGTCCGCCGTTGCGTCGACCAGTTGGTCTATGCGCGGCAGGGGGAAATTGTCCTTGGGGCAGGCGGCGTTGAGGTCGCGATGGTCGACGCACATTCGCCATTTCCCACCCTTCTTCTTGACGACGACCGGATTAGCTAGCCAGTCGGAGTGCTCGACTTCTCGGATGAAGCCGGTTTGGAGGAGCTTGCCGAGTTGCTCCTGGATAATGTCGGCCTTCCATTTTGGGAAGCGCCGTAGGGCCTGTCTCGACAGCTTTTTGTCGTCAACAGCTAGCTTGTGCTCGATGACCTCCTTAGGACCCGGGCATATCGGACGGTTCCCACGCGAACACGCTTCACGTTAGCCCGGAGGAAGGGACGAGCTCGAGTTCCTATTTGGACTCGAGGTTGACCCACGTGGATGACCTTGGTGGGTCATCCTCGGAGAGGGGATCATTGGTGGGCTCTGCGCCGCAGGCCACCTTTGGAAGCGGACGGCGTCGCTCGCCTTGGCCGCCACGCCGAAGTTGTCCAACCATGGCCAAGGCGCTCTTGTTGCAGGCCATTGCGGCCTTGTGACTGCCCTTGATCGTGATAACCCCGTGAGGGGCCGGCATCTTTAGGCAGTGGTAGCCGTGGTGGGTAGCCGCCATGAACTTGGACAGTGCGGGGCGTCCAAGGATGGCGTTGTATGGGAGCTCGGAGTTCACTACCTCGAAGGTAACATACTCCGTCCAAAAATTCTGGGGGGTCCCAAACGTTACGGGCAGCACGATTTGTCCGATCGGTTGTAGGGACGACCCAGGGACAATGCCGTGGAAAGGGATGGCTATGTCCTTGATCTTGGACCACGAGACCTGCATCTGCTCGAGAACTTGAGCAGTTACGATGTCCAGGGAGCTCCCGCCATCTACTAACACACGATCGACTCGCGTGTTGCTGATGGTGGGACAGAGCACCAGCGGCAGACGCTGGAGCCTGGTCATTCCGGGGGAACAATCATCCCCGGAGAAAGTGATCAACTGGTGGGACCACCGCAATGGTGCGTCCCCGGGCTTACCCTTCTCGAGGTGGTAAACCTCCCGGCAGCGGCCTTAAGCTCGCGTCGCGAGCTATAAGCGGCGCCGCCAAGATCACGGCGACATGTGCGCGAGCCTCTGGGAAAGCGCCGCCATGGGCGTACTGGCGCCCGTCGTCAAGCACCCATGATCGAAGCTTCGGGCATGGGCCCGCCAGCGTAGAAGTCCTCCAACCGCGGTCCACGTCCTGCGATTCGCAGTCATGGCCATCTTGTCGATGGAGGAGGCGATGTTGTTCGGAGGGTTAGCCTGGGCGGTCGAGGCCGAGGCCGGGAGCTTCGCCCTACCTCGGCAGCGCCCGCCGTTCCGCCATCGGCCGGGCGAAGCTGGCCGTGGGCGGCGCTTCAGAGGAGCGGGCCTCTCAGCTCTCATGCTGCGGCGTGAGCGAGGCGGCGGGCTCCTTCTTCTTCTTCTTCTTCTTCTTCTTCTCGGCGTCACCCTTCTTGGCATCGGTGCCGGTCCGGGCCGCCGCCTTCTCCTCCGTCCTTCCTCTCTTGCGCTCTACCGCCTCGGAGGCGTTGATGTATCCCTCTGCGGCACGAAATAAATCGGCTGCGGTGTGGACCGGATGGAGCTCAAGGTTCTCGGTGAAACGGGTGTTCCGCACTCCCTCCTTGAAGGCCTCAATGATGGCCTCGTCGAAGATCGACGGAATGGTGTTGCGCACCTGGACGAACCTGCGGACGTAGTCCTGCAGGCCCTCTCCCGCCCTCTGGACCACAAGCTTGAGGTCCTAGGGCTTTCCAAGGCACGCGTAGCAGCCCTGAAAGTTTATCCGGAGCGCCTCCTGCAGCTGTTCCCAGCTGCGTATCGAACCTCGGCGCTGATTGAACAGCCAGGTTCGAGCCATTCCCTCCAAGACGGTAGGGAAGTAGTTGACCATTACGGCCTCATTAACGCCCGTGGCCAAGATGGCGGTACTATAAACAGCGAGATATTCGTCGGGGTTTTTACTCCCGTCAAACCTCTCAATGCTCCCGGGGTTAAATTTGCGGGGCCAGGGGGCCTCGCGCAAAGCTCGGGAAAAGGCCGGGCATCCAGGGGCGGCCCCGTCGTTCCCAACGGGAGACCTTACGCCTGGGAGCGGCCCGAGGCGGGAAAAAACTCCGCCGGGCAGGCGTTGAGGCGCCGTCCATTGTGGGGACGGGCGCTGCCGGCGCGATCAATGCTCGGCGCGCCGCCTCGAGGAGCCACTATTATGTGACTGGGTCTGGAGATGCTCGCCTAGATCCCCAGCGAGCTCCTCTAGGCCGTCAGCAACCGCGGCGCCTAGATCGGCCATGGTGAACCCTCGTGGGTCCTTCTCCGGTCGCATGACTGGCATCGCTTAACCCTTTGCTGACTGCGCAGCACTGGGTTAGTGACGGTAGTGGTGGGTGAACACGCGCGTATAGCACGCGCGGCGGGCATTGGGCCAGTAGGCCTGCGACGGATATCCACCAAGGTTCGCCCAACCGACCCGGCAAAGAGGCTCCGAGCGGCCTCGCGCCGCTGGTGCTCTTCGCTAGAGCCAGCACGTGGTTGTTGCAGGGTTGCCCTGCCTGACGCCGCAAAGACATGACGTCAGGTAGGCTCCCGCGAAGGGGACATGTTGGTGTCACCCACGGAGGCGGTGCCCTCGGCACCCTCAACTACCATGGGCTCATATTTGGTCTGCTGCAGTTCCTCAAAGGCGGCGCGCCCGATTCTTGTGCAGATCGGGTCCTCCTCTTCAGACGTGGCCGCGAATGCACGCGGTCCATCCGGATGCGGCACTGGTAGCAGCGCCTCCAGTCCCTCCATGAGGGTTTCACTGACGTGAGTCAGCGAAGTGCCGGGCAAAGCTAGGGAGCGAACAGCTACTCCTGAGGCTGGCGTTGCCTCTACCTCCATCTCGTCGGACTGAGCTACAGCGAGGATACCAGCCTGCCACTCCTCATACGACTCGTCGACGTCATCAAGATCGTCGCAATCGTCGTAGTTGAGGTCCATGGTGTCAATGTCGTCGTAAGACAACAAGGCCATCCTTGACTCGATCGAGGGGAGAAGACCGCAATCAGGCCCCATGGTGGGCGCCAGCTGTCGGCGACTGGGAGGCGAGCCTCCGCAGTGCCAATAAGCGAGGAAAGGGGGTGCGAGGCCCGGCCGCCTGGTCGGGCGCTGCCGAAGGAAAAGAGCTTGGTCCCGACGCGGCTGGCGCGTCGAGACCGGATCGATGAGGGTGATGACACGAGTGTTTTATCCTGGTTCAGGCCTCCACTGTGGGATAACAGCCCTACGTCCAGTCTTCGTTTAATGCCGGGCTTAAACGAGTACAAGGGGGGAAGTCCGGGCTTTGGGAAGCCCGGGCTTCGAGTACAGTAAGTGCTCAAGGCACTGCGTGTGTGTGCTCCTACAGTTACCTGGATGCGAAGAACTACCGCCGGGGACTAGAGCTCCTACGAGAGTGCAAGTGCTCCTATTCTACAGTAGCTATTCTCCAAGCAAGTTGTGTGTACACTGAAGTGAAGCCTCCTTTTGTTGTTGTGGCCTGTACGCCCCATTTATAGGCGCTCTTTGGCCACTGTAGCTTGTGCTGGTCCGTTGAATTAGTCGTTGTCTTTCCGCCATACTGGTAGCGCACCGAATCCACCGGGTAATCGAGTGCAATCCTCCGATCACCGTCTTTGGACCGCTCATCGTCAAGACGTGTCCTGCCTATGCGGCGGTTGACGGATCGGCCGCCACCCGCCGAAACCGCTGCCATGCGCTCCTCGGTATAGTGCGCGTATTTAATTCTCGATGACTCTGGGGACCCAAAGCGTATCTTGTCATGGCGTGATGATTCGCCTTGGGTCCCGCCCTTGCTCCTCGAAGCGGAGGAGTAAGAGGCCCGAGCTTCGAGGCGGGAAGCTCGGGCTCAAGCTTCTAAGCTTCGGACGCGAGCTTCTTGGTCCCGAGCTTGCCTCTGTGGGGCAGCGGGTAAGTAAGTGGCCGAAACTCCATGAGCCACATACTTTCCTCATTATTTTTATTTTCATTTGGGCCAACGAAAATATTTGGACGATTCCCCCGCGCAAAGATTTGATTTTTTTGGGATTTATTTTCGTCACGAAAATAAACCAAAAAATATTTTTTGTTATTTTTTCGTCAGCTAAGCCAACGACAATATTTGGCCGATTCCCCCGCGGAAAGATCTGTAATTTTTTTGTTATTTTTTCGTCGGCCAAGCTGACAAAAATAAGGAAAAAAATATTTTTGTGCTTTTTTCGTCGGCCAAGCCGACGAAAATAAATTAAAAAACTTTTTTTGCCGCAGCCCATGGCCGTCCCATCCCCTGCCATCTGAACTAATTAAGCCTGTGAGTCCTCCCTCGCCGCCCGCCGCCCACGCCCGTAGTCGCCGCCTTCGCCCGCCATCGCCCGCAGCGTCCCGCTCGCCGCGCCGTCCCGCCCGGCGGCCGTCCTAAACTCGCGCCTTCCCTGCCCGGCGCCCTGCTCCCGCCCCGGTGCCGGTTCGGTGACCACAGCGCCCGCCCCCGTGCCCAGCGCCTCTGTTCAGCGCCCTGCTCCCGCCCCTGCGCCCGCGCCCCCCCTGCCGGCCACCTACGCCCGGCGGCGTCCCCGCCGCCGACCCCGGCGATCGCCCTAACTAACCCGGCTCGGCCTTCGGCCGGCCATGCCATGCCCCCGGCCCGTGGCTTGATTCGGCCGCAGCGCATAACGCCTCTCTGCCTCGGTGGGCCACCCACGCCTGAAGCTACCCTTTCATCGCATTTAACGAGCAGTGAGTACGCTTTGCCGTTCTTTGTGAAATGACATGTATTTGCAATTATCAATGACTTAGAATCTTGTTCATCCCAAATTAATATATAGATGGCACATCTGTTTTGTTAAGTTTAAATGCACGTAAGTCTTGATAAGTTAAAGTTGATTTAGAAGAAAGGTACTTAGCATGGAATCATCATTAAAAATTATGTTACATTCATGTAGTAATTATTATGGTACATTTATGTAAATTTATAAGGTATATTCATGTAGGTTAATTATTGGTGAATTTAATGAATTTGTTAATAAATTTGTATATTAATTATAATGTTGTGTAGGTATTATCAATTATGCAATCTGTTTAGTTTCTAAATTTGAGAATTTAATTAATTATCTATGAGTAGATATTTGCAACATTGCATGTTAATATTCTTGTTATTATTGAAGAGTAAATATAATTATTGCTCCTGTTATTTACATTCAACATTTCATTGGACGAAGTGTTAATTCGAATTTAATCATTTCATAAACACAGGTCACCCAACCTATACGTCACCCGTTCGGGAGCGACATGGTTCACATTAAGTTGTGAGCTTTGTCGCTCCGGAATTGTCCACGTTTTTGGACAGCCTAGGAATGGACAGTCTATTGACACACAAGTACTCAATATGCGTTGAATAATCTGCAGGTTGTTTGATGATAAATACTGGAGATCCGCACGACAACCTACCCCTAAACAACTTGACAAATTACGACGTCAAGATTTACACGGTGGTCCTAGTTTCGTCGCTTGGTTTCGACAACATTTATTGTTCTCATAACACTTCACTATAACAAATTGTATTTAAGTAATTCAATTAAAAAACTTAACTAATATTGCAGTGCATGAGGGAATGTGACGTACATGAGGACCTACGCCAATTATCACATGGAAGCAAAACCGCAAAGAGTTATGGACGTTACGATATCAACGGATGGCGCTTCCGTTCCACCAAATTTGAAGCAAAACACCCACAAGCAGCCACAACGAATAGTGGGATTGTCACTATGGCGTATGACGTGAATGGTCGTGCCACTGAGTTTTATAGTGTTATTCAGGACATAGTAGAGTTCAAATTCAGAGGGGCAAAAGACTTCAGGGTAGTCTTCTTTTACCGTGATTGGTTTAGCATTGATCCCAAGAAAGGAACAAAACGTAACCACAAAATTGGGATGGTAGAAGTTAATCATGAGTCACGCCTTACAGGTTACGATCCATTCGTACTGGCTCACCTAGTTGAACAGGTTTATTATATGTCATATCCATGCAACAAGTCATATTTGGCACCGTGGTAGGTTGTTCATAAGGTCAATCCTCCTGGTCAGTTGAACACCCCTGGAGATGATTGTTATGTGGAAAATGAGATCGATAGCAACGGTCAAGAGGCATACGAAGAAGGAGATTTACCCAACTCATTTGGAATAGAGACTGGGTTGGCGCTTGAACAAATAGTCGGCGACATTAATGATATTATTGTGGAGGATACTCGCAAAAAGAAACGACAAAGGCGTGACTTGGAGACACAAAACAAGAAACGACAGCAGCGTCAATGTGGTGGTTTGCATAATATTACCATTGAACCTCCTGATGCCGATGACTTCTAATCAGTGTAACGACATAAATATTGAATTTTTTCTATATATAATCTTAATGCTTTTTTTTTGTTACGTACTAATGTTTTGACTTTTTCATAAATAGGATGAGGTCGTTTGTTCATACTGGTGGCAAGTTGCTTTCAAAAGGCAAGAAGAAAGATGGCTCTTCATCTTCAAAAGCCAAGGTTCAGCAGGCGGTTCTTTATTTATAGGCAGTAGTTCTCAGCAGAGTCGACGAAGCGCATTCCAGAAATGCCTTGACGATGCTTCGCGGGAGGTTGTTCCATCAGAGGAGGCTTTACCAGAGGTTCTAGTTCTAATTAATATAAATTTTCTTTTACATTCATATGATACTTATTAATCTTGCATTTTATTTGTGTAGGTAGGGGAAGAGGAGAATGAGACTGATGCTATAGGTGGGAATAGTGAAGAGGCAGATGCGGAGGAGGAGAATGAGGAGGTTGGTGAAGATGGGGCTAGGGAAGATGATGTTTCTGGAGGTGGTGATTGTGGTGATGAGGCAGAGGATGAGGGGAAAGATGCTGAAGCCGTCTTTAGGTAATAATTTTTTAAGCAACCAACAATTCTATGTTTTATTAGCTATTTGTGCTTAACATTATGTGTATATTTCAGGTACAGGGGATCTAATTTGATTCCTCCCGCAATTACAGACCCTAGGTCAAGAAGGGTGATCGTGCCACATGGTGATTGGTAAGTTTGTACTTATAATTTGTTATTAGTAAACTATTGATGATCTAATTTACTTGAAAATTGTATTTTGCAGGCAATGGATTGATGTTGCCTGGGAGGGTCGAAATCGGTTAAGGCCTGTGAACGCTACATTGGGATCTCTCTGTCGGTACCACTATCCAGGGATGGTTGTGATTAAAGGTGTTTCTCAGCCAGCTATGAAATGGGACCACTATAGGTTGGCTATAGATGGTCAAGAGGGAAATATTGCGCAGAGAGTGTGGAAGGACTTTTGGGTAATGATATTGGTTTCACTTCATTTAAAAGATTATGATATCTATACTAAATTGTCTAACTCAAAAATTTTTCCAATTAGGAGAGGTACCGTTTGGCAGAGGGTCAGGAGGACTTACTTGCTGCTAAGGCCAGATGTGTGTTTGACAAAGCTGCCACAAGGGTGACCAAGGATATGATGTTGAATGCTCGTATACAAGCGGTGTGCTTGTACTACAACAAGATTAAAAAGGAGGACATGAACAAGAAGTTAGGTGCTTCACAGATCTACCTTCGAGAGGATGAGTACCTCGAGGTGGACTTGCCTTGGTTACGGGAAATGCCCAGATGCATGGCACGCGCTCTGTGCCCTCTTGGTCTCGGCGACTTTAGTGGACCACCACGCAAGAAGAGGGGCAACCGGCAGGCGGGTCCAAGGGTGACTCAACGGTATGGCGCCGATGGACATCTTCGTCTCGCGCGTCGAATGGTACGTTCGTCACAATGTCATTCTAATAATTTTAACTTCTGTTATACTTATGCTTACTAATTAACATTGAGCTATAGGAGGCTGAAAGTGGAAATGCACCAAGCTACATTGAAACATATATCCGGGGCCACCGAGGAGGTGATCCTACGCAACCAGACCAGCTTTGCAGTTCGTCAGCAACGCAGAACATGGTTAGTAGTATTGACGTGGTACATTCCGTCTAAATGAAATTCCAAAATATTGCCTTAACTTAATTAATATTGCAGGCACACTACGGAGAAACAATGGTCGAACTTCATGGGAAAGAGTACGACTGGCGAAGAGAAGATGTCGATCTTGTGGCCTTGTACACAAGTGGTGGTGGTAAGAAACATGGCAGATTTGCCATGTTTAATGGGGTCGTGGATTCGAGTAAGGCCTTAGGAGAGGCGAGGTCATCTCAATCATCCCAAAGCAGTGCACGGATCTCACGTGAGGCAAGACTAGAGGAGGAGTTAAGGCAACAACGGGAGATGATGAGGCAACAACAGGAAATGATGAGGCAGCAACACGACAGTGCAATGCAAACCCAAGCCTATTTTGTTCAATAACAGGCACAACAACAATAATACTTTCAAGTAAGTAAAGTTGTTTACGATTCCAATAGTTGAAAATAACATTTTAGGCATGCAATGAGTATATTTTGACTATTTGTGTAGACTTTATCATTTAGGCTTAAAACACTTGTCATTGTCATTTTCGATAAATTAATCAAATTTATATCATACATGCTATGTGTGTTTGTAAATGCTTCGCTATGGTTGAGCATGTATGTGAAATAGTAAATTTTGATGATCCATACTTGTATATAGATTTAATCATTTAGTTTACTTATTGTTGTCTCGGCACTTATATTTGTTAAAGTTTTTGTATCTATAATTTTTTAGGATATTTTAGCTTCGCACCTTGGATCCACTGCTATTAACATGCCTACATTTCATCCTCCTCCTGCACCTCCTTTCTTTCAATCCCCGCAAATGGTGCGTGCATCAGAACTTGTCATTTTCGTAACGTTGGTCTTTTACGTGAAATTAAATAATAACCCTATAGGGTTCGACAACACCGCCTGCTGGACCGGGAACAAATGTTGGAGGTGATGTCGCTAGTGGTTCGGGGACGCCTGTCGACCAATATATCAATTCAGGGGGTGATGCAGGTAGTGGCTACAACTTCCACACACCTGCAAGTTGAACAATGTAATTCTATGTTAATCGTGCCCCGTGTGACTGTTTATCGCTTTATGTCACTGATATGGAATGATTTGAACACTATGTTTACTTTATGCACTTTTCTGATTGTGAAATGGTGTTTGCGCCTATTGTGATGATATGTGGTCATGTGGATGTGATAATGTGTATGAGATGATATAAACGGTGAATGTTGTGTGATGATATGTGCATGTGATAATTTATGTGAATTTCTAGGATTTTATCGTAAACTGTGTCATTTTCTGTGAATTTTTGGGGAAATTTTAGGCACCCTGTTTTTTTTTTGGGAAAAAAAACCTATTTTCATCGGCCAAGACGACGAAAATAATGCACCAGCTGAAGGACAATATCATATTTTCGTCGGCTTAGCCGACAAAAATAAGACAGCTTGCTGACGGCCAATTGGCTATTTTCGTCGGCCAGGCCGACGAAAATAAATGTGACACGTCACCTGACTTATTTCGTCGGCCGCCGACGAAACAATTTCTATTTTCGTCTATGTACTTTCGTCGGCGTAATTTCGTCGGCAAACCGACAAAATAGCCTTTTTTGTCGGTTTTTGTCCTATTTTCGTCGGTTTTTGGCCGACGAAAATAAGTCGCATTCCTGTAGTGGCCATCTCCACCTTGGTTGCCTGAACCTTCAACTCTGTCATGAGATGCCATAGCTTTGATACCAAATGCTAGATGATTTTCTGGATCCTTCACCTGAAGAACTCACGCGACAACTCATGCGACACCTTGTAGCTAAAACTACATCATGCAGTAAAATTCAGGAAATTCAGATTGGACACAAGTGTTTTGTGCTGCTCAAAATACTGCAGCGTTTTCATTGGTTTTCTCCTCCTTTTATTCGGTGATTACAACGTTCAAACATACTACATCTGATTCCTACGGCTAGATCCGCATTTTGGCCGTGCCATCCCACGTCCACAGATCACAGCGCAAGAATTGAGCAGCGACAGACTCGGACTGCAAACTAACTAATTCAGCTTCAGCCCAAACTAGCTAGATGCACGGCACACACACATATTGTGGGCTCGTGCTTCACTCAGCAACTAACAAAAATAGCAATCAAGAGAAACGGGAATAACTAACAAATTAAATGTACAAGATTACTAACAGAAACAACTGGACAGCTGGTAATACGTTGATCGACCTAGGGAGGACAGCCGTACCTCGGGCTGCATCCGCGGCCGGGAAGATATAAATCCCCGCGTGCCGGGCAGGAGTTGCCGCAGGCGGCTTGGTTCCCGCCGAGCGAGCCATACCCGATGTGCGCGCCATTGCCTTGCAGCACTCTCCTACGCGGGTACGCCGCCGCCTCATCGTCCACCTCCAGCAGATCCATGCTCACGTCCTCGACTTGGCGAATGCGGTGCGCCGCACCGCCGTGGTCGACACTGCCGAAGCTGGCCACGCCGGTGCAGCTTAGTAGGAGGAGCACGGCAACGGTGCCGAAGACAATCAGCTTCATCACTTTTGGAGCCACAGGTGTGGCTTACGCGAGGGCCACTAACTAGCTAGGTACGTAGCTAGACAAGAACTCCCCTAGTTAGCTTGAACACTGTCGTTCCTGTCATCTATTATAGTTCGTTTGCAATGATTTATGAGGGAGAAGATAGGTAGGTCGCATAATTCATATATGACCGCGACGGCAGGCCAAACCGCATCATGTGTGAAGGTTGAAGACAAGAGGGCCGAGCTGGGCATGGAGGCCGGGCTTCATTGCATGCCCACTTGACTGTACTTTTCTTTATAAGCATGTGTCGGTGGCTTGTCCTTGCCACCATTCCTTGAATATATGGGTGCTTGGCCATTCGGAAGACCGAACTCATCTGGGTGAGCTAATTAAGGTACCATATATAATTACATCAGCTACAAGCCTTCGATTAAATTTTAACTTGTTCACTTTTTTGGTGGCAATTTGAATAAATCATGTATTTCCATGCTAATTCTAGATGTCATGCAGAGATCGCAGAGCTAATGTACGTATCTTAACAAAGGAGTGGTTTACAACTATTTTAATTTGCAGTGTAACTCTTGGGGTTATTCGAGATTTCGTTTGACGCCATATATATGCAAAGAAACTACCAGTGTCTGTAAGCACATCTAATGAGCAAAAAAAACTACCATTCGAAATTTCATCTTTGGGAGCTGTAAGACCTAAAATTGCTGAAAATACAAATTTCAGAATTTTTTCAGATAAATTTTTTTTTTATTATTTTAATTTATTTACTTGTAGTAACGTCTATCACCAATTTCGCCAAAAAATTGTTGCAGTTCAAATGCACTAAATATTTCAACTGTAGGCCGAAATTCAGCAAAATTTATTCCCATGCTTCCAACTAGTCAACTGACATATATGCTGGCTCTATTGATTAAAATAATAAATGTATGCACTTGCTAGGTGCCATTTTTGGCATCTTTAAACAATTCATCAATATCCTAACATACAATGTATGCACTTGCTAGGTTCCATTTTTGGCACTAATTATTTGTTCTCTTTCAACCTCTTCTTCTGGATAGCTCTTCATGCTATATTTTTATCTCAAAACTCTCTATTTATTATAGTATTTTGTTTCGAATTTTTTAAACTTCAATTTTTTATTGTTATATATTATGTTTGAACAGAATGACATTTATTTTAGTTGTTATACTAATTAACATCATTTTAAAGACTTTTTTCATTTTAACACTACTACAAAAAGGGTCATCTGTGTCCCCCCAATCATTGCCGGTTAGACCAAAACCGACAGTGATAACTTATCACTACCGGTTCGTAAGCCTCAACGGGTTGTGCGCTTGAGAACTGGCCTGTCGGTTCATTGCTCAAAACCGACAGTGAAGTATCCCTGCCGGTTTGAGAAAAGAACCAACAGTGATAAATCCTATCACTGCTGGTTCTTTAGGCCTCCCGTCCCCAATTTTCAACCGGTAGTGAAAGAACTTATCACTGCCGGTTCTTGTTAAGAACTGGCACAGATAATGGTTATCTATGCCGGTTCTTAACAAGAACCGGCAGTGATAAGTTTTTTCACTCCCTCCCCCAATTTTCAAACTGGCAGTGAAAGAACCGGCACTGATAAGTAAAGGATAAAAGGTATGCATATCCTCTGTAAGTAAGAACGTGAGATTAGGTGGGATGGTTAGAAGGGTGAGGGTAGAGTGGAGAGGTTGCAGGTTCGAGTCTCGGGTAATGCAACATTTGTATTTTGTGTGAAAATATGTCCTAATAACCTATAGTAGGTGGTAGATGATTAGTGTATAGATTCCGGATATAAAAAAACTTTTCTATTTTTTTACATAGTTTGGTAGGGACTATCACTGCCGGTTTTTGCTTTAGAACCGGCAATGATAATCTGGGTTATTACTACCGCTTACGCAGTGCCGATTCAAAAACCGGCACTAATGCCAGTTCCGAACCGGCACTAATGTGGTGTTTTGTAATAGTGTAAATCGGCTAAGGTGAATTTTATTTTTAATGATTCTTAGAACAAATTTATCTCTCCACACTACCAGCGAACCGGGTTTTACAACCGATTCTAACCGGGTTTTACAACAGGTTTTGGAACCGGTTGTAAGCAACTGCGTGTGATACTCCACGCAGTGTCACAAGCGGTTTTATACCAGTTGTGAAGGCACTTAAAAAGAGAAATAATATTGGAGGAGTGGGATTCGAACCCACAACCTTACTCCCTCCTCGTGACCCACGCCTTACCCATCTAGCCAACCCACCCACGTGTGCTCTCTGATAGAGTACGACAAGCACTCCTTTTATTATTTCAAAAACTGGGCCTCTACAAACGGTTCGTATCCCCAACCAGTTGTAGAAGTCACTTTCTACGAGCAGTTCGTATCCCCAACCGGTTGTAGAAGTCCATAACCGGTTGGGGACACAAACCGGTTGTAGAAATTGGGTTTTACTGCTGGTTTGTATCCCCAACCGGTTGTAGAAGTCCTCTTCTGGCTCGTGGCTATTGAACCGGTTGTGATGCTCGTTTTTCTAGTAGTGCCAAAATTTTGTATAACTCCGATCATTAATTGATTATAACTCTCTAGTTATTGTTAACTTAGTTTCATATGATGGCGAACGCCGGTATAGTTACCATGTTTGATATCTTTGCTTCTTTGGACAATTTTTTGTTTGCACTGCAATATCCTCAAAATATTTAATGTGCTGCACAGTTCAAATTGCATTACCGCGTATATTCATTATTAATTTGTCAAATGGCACAAATTGACAAGAAGTCTTCCCAAAAGACGACGGCCGTGGAGTGAAGAACATATAGGTAGTCCATCTACGGATGTGGTTGGATCAGATACGGTTGGACGTACATAACACATCTTTCACTACCACTAAATTCAAAATAGGCAACACTATATCCAAGCCAATTTATTTAATTTAAACCGATACATATCGTATTATCAGTGTCCGTTCGTTAACTCCAACAAACACGTATGATTTCTAATTTTCTCGACCCACAAACGGTTGCCCAAACGAAGTTAGAAGAACACTAAAAGGTGGTCTACGTATATAAGGCTTTTCTCAAATTTTAAGACAAGGGCTTGGTACTTTTACCCGACAACTTTAAGTTAGTGGTTTACTGGCTAGTTAGAAGTACTTTTTTTTTTTTGAGGGAGCTAGTCTAGTTAGAAGTGTTGGAAGTATAAGTGAATTGCCCACCTTTCCCCATCAGCTTAGGCTTTTGGGTGAACTAGTCGGTGCATGCAACTTAATATGGTATCAGAGCCAGAGGTCTTGAGTTCGAGTCCTGGTAGACACAATTTAAATAAAAAAATTGTCGTCCGCTCCTATTCCACGTCTGAGGCCTGAGAGAGCCTCCACGTGAGGGGGAGTGTTGGAAGTATAAGTGAATTGCCCACCTTTCCCCATCAGCTTAGGCTTTTGGGTGAACTGGTCGGTGCATGCAACTTAATAAGAAGTACTATTCGGATTTTGTTCAGTAATCACAACACGATCTTAGGACTAATGACTATGGTCATACATGTATAGATTCCAATAGCTAGTTAGAAGAGCAGGATATGATTGTCCTGCACAGGTTTATCAAAGATGAAAAAGATTAAAAAGAGCTGCATACCAAAATTTCGAGTGTCCTTTTGGCCAACAAGAATAGGCAGAAGTGTGACTCCTGAGTTTCTAGAACACTGCTACAAAACGCCACATGCTATTGATATGCACATACAGCGTGGTCAATATTGAAAGGGGATCAACTCCACATGTACACGAAGTTTTATACACATGTTAGAGCTGTTGGATTCGGTCAGATCCATGCGGCACGAATCCTAAAGTAGGATCAAGCGCTCTCCACATACACGTGGAAAATCCATTCTCCATTGAAAGACAAATGCTATTTCAGTTTCCCTTTATTTAAGCAGTTAATTAATTATTTCACACACTACTGCAGAAATGCTCATCCATGCCCCCTCATCACTATCACTTTTCGCAAGAACTGCCAATGAAGTGCCTCGCATCCGCCCCGCTCTGCGCTGGGGGCTCGACGAACCGCCAGCAATGGCCCATGTACGAAAACTGTCAGTGATGGTACCCTATTACTGGCAGTTCGGCCACTCAACCGCTAATGAAACTACCACTAGCAATTCACCTGACTATCCGCTAGTGATATGGTACGATGGCTCCCACCAACTCTCACCAAATTTTGGAAGGAACCGGGAATGATAATGGAGGGAGTATCACTGCCAGTTCGTAATACGAACTGGTAGTGATAATTTATTTTTAAAATTTTATAACTTTTTCATATGAAGTGGATGAAGACAAAATTTATATGAAAATTGTAGCGCTCGGCGAGATGTACAACTTTGTTGTTGACACCTTTTCCATTGGAAGTCATTTTGATGTCCAAATAATCGTTAAAGATTCGGATCGCAAGAGTCAAAAGGAAAAATATCCCATTTCTCTAACTAATAATTGATAGGTGAGATGGTAAGGAGGCTTTGCGTGTGCTGAGAGATTGCAACTTCGAATCCATGAACCGCATCGGTGCATATTTAGTGCGAAAAGTGGTGCAACTTGTGACTTTGTGACCGTATAGATGTAGATAGTAATAGTTGAGTGTAAGAAATTAAAAAAAAATTGGCTTTGTAAAGCCAAAAATAGGACAAACAGTGATATATACTATCACTGGCAGCTGGTATATGTAACCGCACTATCACTATTGGCGGTTCTATAACCACTAGTGATAACCCATCAGGTATTATTATCAATTAATCACTAACGGTTCGAAAACCACTATCACTGACGGTTCTGTAACCGCTAGTGATGACCTGTCGGGTATCACTGTCAGTTAATCACTGGCGTACACATGGTGAAAAGGTGGTGCATGCACAGTTACAAAGAACACAAAGGTAACGGCAAGGTTACAACAAATTCACTCCAACAGTTAGATAAATATCTCCACATATGTGTGTGGTCTGGCGCATAGAGCTGACCTCCACCTTTTTCCCCCAAAGTAGCAGATCACTGCTGAATGGAGTAGCTTTATTACTGAGTGTTAGTTACCCACACTGGTAGATGGACTTGCAGCCGCGGCCGCTGTAAGCCTGGCCGCGGCCGGGGCAGGACCCGTAGCACGCGGCCTGGCTCGCCGTGAGCCCGTTGTACCCGATGTACTGCTGGTCGTACAGCACCCTCCGCGGGTACGCCGCCTCCTCCTCCGCGAACCTCACGTCGTCCTCGACGTGGCGCAGCGCGTGCAGCGGCATCGCCCCGCCGCCCATGAGGCCGCCGGCGACCACGCCGCGGCTCACGGCGAGCAGCGCTGCGGCGACGCCGGCGAGGACGAACAGCTGCGTCTGCAGCCTCATTGTGACTTGTGACTCGCAGCCTGCAAGTGAGGTTTTATTTCTCTTGATGAATAACATTTGGATGTGCTGTTTGCTGCGTATATAGCTAAGAGGAGATGGGGGTGCGGTCCATGGGAGGTGGTTGGGGTGGGGTGCAACAGCAACGGCGCGCCTAACATTGCATGTGAAGCTAGAGGACGAGGGCGTCCAGTGGAGCCTGTCCCTCGTGATTATGAAACGCCTTTTCCTTTGGAAATAATATGGGTGTTGGTGGAATGTACGTAGTGCGTCTGGTGGTGTGTGCAGTTGCTATGTATGTAGGTACCTAACACTGAAGTGCTGTGCCGGGCCCGGCACGGAATTCGTTTTATGTGTTTGGAACGTGCAGTGAGATCAACACTAGGGTTTTAATCAGCCAGGTTTCACGTTGAGATCGTCGGCTCTGTAATTTCATTCCATTCACACTAGTTAACCTACTGTAGATAACAGTGAAATTAAAAACAGTCGGGCATTGCTCATCCCGAAAAACTTATCGCATGTTTGAAACAAACCTTGAATTTGAATATGGGCTTATATATGCTTAGGACAGACGGTTACGTCTGTAAAAATTGGACTATCACAGGAGGTTCTATTTCATATCCATACAGTGCGTTCAAACCGTACGTCCTGGAAGTACCGTAACTTGGCTGCTTTGCTTAATTCGAAGTCATGGGTCGGGCAAAAAAATATATTTAAACCACTCCACTGGCTTATCGCTTCCTTAGTACCAAGTAGGAACGACTCAGGAACGCTATCCTGTCAGTTGTGTATTGGACGGACCAGCATTATTGAGCCTCTCGTATCAATGAGTATTAGATGCTGCCAAGTGTTAAATATCATCGAGTATCGGATATCCAGATATCATCAAATATTAGACATCATAAGTATTGGGTATCATGGCATCGGCAAGCATCGGTTAACATCAAATATCAAATATCATGTATCAAGAACTATCTTTGTAAGTATTAGGTATCGCTACTACAAAGGAGCTAATCTGTGCCAGTTCTAACGGGTCATCAGCGTCTGTCTCTGAACCAACATAGATTAATAGACACTGATGTGATCTATGCCAGTTTGGAAAGGGCATAGATGACCCATCCATCTATTCTGGTTTATGGATAGAACCGGCACCATTAATTTTTAAAATATTTTTAATATGCTAAGCTAGCGTAGTGCTATGGTGCTAGCTAGCTCCTAATATAACCTAGATACATCCTATTGTCGGAAATAGGGGTCATTTTTGAGGCTGTAGTCCTTTAGCTCCCCCTGATCGGGGTTGCCTGAGTGGGAGGAGTCGCTAGAGTGCGAGGAGCTTGGGGCTGGATTCTCACCAAAGTCGGTCGAGTCATTGATGGTGTCATCATTAGACCATCGTACCAGGAACTCCTCATCTGACACATCGTTGTCCTCTTTCTCCTCCTCCTCCATGTCACCGGTGGTGGGTTGATCATTGTCGGAGCAAGCGGTGGGGCAGCACACCGAAGTTGATGATGCCGGCAGTGAAGGCGGCCGTCATTGCCGCTTGGGTGACCTAAGGAAGGGGGCGAGACCAAGACTCTGCTTCTTCCTGGACTCTGGCTCCTCCTTGCCACCGGGCTTCTCCTCAACGTTAGGGTCCTCCTTGCCGTCGGGCTCCTACTTCTCATTGTCGGGTATGTTTGTCCTCTACACCAGAGTTGTGCGATGATGGAAGTGATGAGTTGTGCGGCAGCAAGAGTGCTAGTGGCAACTAGGTAGAACACTAAGACGAGGGAAGTGAGTGGCGCGGCGGCGAGTGACGCGGAAACGAAGAGATAGACATGGCAATGGGCAATCGATCGGAATGGCGAGCGATATATGGAGCTGTAGTATGCAATGCTAAGCGTTTGTGCACAAAATTTCTTATCTGTGCTAGTTCTATTTATGGTGTGGTGCATATGATTTTTTATACTTTTCTATGCCCATTTATAAATGAATAAATTAAATATCGGTACTGGTTGTTAGCTAGAACTGATATAGATACTAACTTTTTATGCTGCGTAGTATACAAAACCGACAAATATACATCAGTAGTAGTTTGTAAATAGAACGGCAACACATGCTTGAAATATCGGTGCCGGTTCTGTTTACTAACTGGCACACATGTGCTCTTCCTACCAGCCCACTTAGGAACCGGCATAGATATTCTTACCTATCCTGGTCCTATATAAGCCGACACTGACATACCAATATATATGATTATTTTGGTGCGGTGTATCATTAACAAGTATCATAACTATAACTTATCATCGACAAGTATCAGGTATCATTGAATACTATGTGTCTTTGAATATCAAAGTATTGTAAGTATCAGGTACCTATAGGAAAAATCATATATCAAATATTATTAACGAGAGAGCTTAGCTTCCATCAAAATAGCTATCCTGACCGTCGTCGTTGCAAGCTTATCTTTGAAGTGAATGATTATGTCTATCTCCAGGTTACCCCATTGAAGGGAACTCATCGCTTTCAAGTAAAGAGAAAGCTAGCACCTCGCTATATTGAACCATTCCAAGTTGAAGTTAAGCAAGGAGTAGTAGCTTATGAGCTTGATCTTCTATCTACACTCTTCAACGTGCACAACATCTTCCATGTATTCCAATTGAAGATGTGCCTTCATGTTTCAACCGAAGCTATGCAATTGGAACATCTTGATCTCCAATCTGATTTATCTTATCTAGAGCATCCAATTCGCTTTCTCGATGAGATGGAGCGGACAACAAGGAGTTGAATGGTGAAATTCTTCAAGGTGCAACAGAGTGACTGTGGACAACATGGGCCCCGGGTATTTGGAGACAGACGATTGGACGCACCACCTCCTTGGGCCAAGTCGCATGGATCTTCCAGAAGGCGGGCCTGGTGGACGGCGCGGCCCGACTTGCTCCACAAGGAGTAGGGTCCTAATTCTACTCGAATACGTGGAGATAAGCGTAGCCGACTCGGTTACATCCCTTATCTCCCTAATACGGATTAGGGAATCAATCTGTATCCCTACCCCTTGCACTATATAAAGGGGTTCAGGGTCCCTAGTTCGGCATCTGAGATCTACATCTTCATCTTGGTTCTCGTGTAATCTCAGCGAGAGCATACGGTCATTGTGATCATACCTTGATCACTATGATCGACACCTCATAATACAAATCCACGAGCACAGGAGTAGGGTATTACCTCTTTCCGAGGGTCTGAACCTGTATAAATCCTGCCCCCTGTGCTACCATCAAGTTGTGATCTTTCGCATAGCCCTATAAAATATATTGCCGACGCAATTCATCGACAGTTGGCAAGCCAGGTAGGGGCTAGCGTCACGATCAAACTTCATCAACTTTGATGGCTTCAATCGGAAGATTCGTCTTCACCCACGCCCCCGGCCAAGGTTTTGTCTTCGGAGATCTTGGCTTCCTCGCCGACGACTTCGGTGAACTTCGGTTATCTGAACCGAACAACGTCCGGGGGAGGCTGTACGTGACTCCGGCCAAACTTCACCACCTCAGGATGCCTCTCTCAGATTCCGATCCGGAAGAGATCCAATCTGATGACAACGATTCCGGCTAGCCCACCGCAAGGATTCCCTTCGGTTTTGGTCGGGATCATGGGCCTTTGGCTTTGCCAGCTACTTGCGCTGATGAAGAATCAAGTAGCCATGCAATTCCTGATCTGGATCGCGATCGGATCCAATCGGGAATTGCAACTTTTCAGTTGTGCAACACTCCGTTCGGATTGAGAAACTCGGCCACTGTTCCCTATGAGAGAACACGTCGCCTTTTTCAGTCTAGGCAAAGGGATGGAGCCCAATAGACATTTACTGGGACGAGCTTCCCGAGTCCCAGCTCGGGGATAACTCTGATCGGATCTACTTCCCGAGTGGATTCTAAGATACCACTCGGATTTATCAATTCGGCTAATAGATTCCAGCAGATCTATTCTGCCAAATCTCAGTCGGGTTTTCTTCCGCCAAACAATCCATCACGAGAAGTGGGAGTTATACTCACTCCCATCGACGAGCCAACAAGTCGGGATCAGTTAAGCCTCTCTTACTCGGGATCCAAGTTGGAGGAGAGCGTTAACGGTTACCCTGATTTTCGCGGCGTTTACATGGTGGACGGACAACCCTCCGGGTCGATCCTGCGTCCAATGAATGAAGTGGAAGCTGAGCATAACCGCGGAGGTGGAGAAGATCTGCGCGATAGATTGCGCGGTCGAGCACGTGAAGTTCAAGAGGAATTACTCCAAATCCGTATGGGAGATCACTCGGTCTTCCGTACGCCACAACAGAATATCCTTGCCTGCAAGACCCTCTTGGATAACATTGGTCCTTTACTCAGGGGCAACAGCCCCGCAACGCTGATCATGGAGCAGATTAAAACCATGGTGACGGCAGCGGCTGTCCAGGGTACTCGGGATCAACAGCCAACTAGGCCAGAAGCCAGACCGCCGCAAGCAAAACTTGGCGCAGTCGGCACATGCCAACTCGCGAGCAAGACGCTCGCCAAAGTACAAGTCGCGACCTCCGCTTCGACATTGAAGCTCGGCGGAGGGAACGAGAGGAAGACCGGCACCGCACTCCGCCGCGCCGAATACTTCCCGTCAGTCTCCTCCCCCCTGGGACGGAATGATCGATGGGATCAAAGCATTCACACCCCGACTTCGTCAGGTCAACTGGCCCGAGGGATTTAACCCTAAGGGAATAGTAAAATTTGACGGGGAGTGAGACCATGAAGCTTGGTTGCAGATTTACTCCCTAGCAATTAAAGCCGCAGGTGGAGGCTACGACGTGATGGCAAATTATTTGCCCATCATGTTAACTCCCCTGGCCCAGGGTTGGCTTGTAGGCCTTCCAGAGAACTAAATCGGTTCCTGGGGAGAGCTTTGCGACCAATTCATCACCAATTTCCAAGGCACCTATGAGAAGGCTGGGACCTAGTGGGACCTTCACCAGATTCATCAGAGAAAAGATGAGTCGTTGACGGATTTCATTCGGCGTTTTACAAAGAAGAAAAACACAGTCCGAGAGATTTCTGAAGCGGTCGTCGTCGCAGCTTTTCAAAAGGGAGTTCGTGACCCCGACTTAATCAAAAAGATGTCTCGAAAGCCCCCAACTACTATCAAAGAGATGTTCACGCTGGATGCTCTCACCGAGCGTCAGGAGGATCACCCGAGAAAAATGAAGGCAAAAAAGACAAGCCCGAGTCATCTTCCAAGAAGGACAAGAAGCAGAAGGGCATAGAATTGGTGGCAGCCACGGATCATGGTCGGCAGAGGCGGCATCGGTCCAATGACTACAATAAAGTAATGGAAGCGCCGTGTCCTTTCCATCCAAATGAAAAGCATGCGGCAAAGGACTGCAACGTCCTGAAGAGATTCGCTTAGGAGCACAATAAGGACACTCCAAAGGACGCCAAGCAAGACGATAAGCGTGATCCTCCTCAGGGTGACGCTTACCAAGAAACCGAGCGCGAGCTCAACTACATATATGGGGGATCGGATGCATATGAGTCCAAACGTAAGCAAAAACTTATCACTCGGGAAGTCAATGTGGCTATTTCAGTGACCCCCGAATACCTTTGATGGTCTGAAGTTCCAATCAAGTTCGACCGCTCGGATCATCCCGACCACATCCCATGTCCAGGAAGATATCCACTCATCCTGGATCCTGTGGTACGGAACGTCCGGCTATCTAAAGTCTTAATCGACGGTGGAAGTGGGTTGAATATCCTTTTCGCCAAGACGCTCGATGAGATGCAGATTCCATGGTCGGTGTTTCAGAAGACCGATGCACCGTTTCACGGCATAATTCCGGAAACCTCCTCAGTGCTGATTGGAAGAATTTCTCTTTCGGTCACTTTTGGCACCTGGGACAACTACCGGACAGAAAACCTCACCTTTGAGGTGGCCGATTTCGAGACAGCATATCACGCAATCTTAGGAAGGCCGGGCTTGGCCAAATTCATGGCCGTCCCACATTACGCTTACGTGGGTATGAAGATGCCGGGACCGCAGGGCGTAATCACGGTACTCGGCTGTGACTTCGCCTAGTCAGCCGAAGCGGCTGTCGAGTTGGACAAGATCTGGCAGGCGGCCATCACCCTTCGTGACGAGGGTGACGTACCAAACAAGAAGCAATCTAAGTCAGGCATCAAGCCTGACGAAGATGTTAAGCGTATTTCGTTCGACCCGTCTAATTCAACCAAAACGGCTCTGATCGGGATAGGACTTGATCCAAAATAGGAAGAGGCGCTCGTCACCTTCCTCCAAGCACGTCGGGGCATCTTTGCTTGGAAACCATCTGACATGCAGGGTGTCCCTAGGGAGGTGATCGAGCACCCTTTGAATGTAGACGACAAAGCCAAATCAGTCAAGCAGCGACTGCGTCGGTTTGCGCAGGATCGGAAGGAAGCCATCAAGGCGGAGATCACCAAACTTTTAGCCGCTGGGTTCATAAGGGAGGTGCTCCACCCCGACTAGCTGGCAAATCTAGTACTTGTGCAAAAGAAGAATGGTACTTGGTGTATGTGTGTCGACTATACCGACTTAAACAAAGCATGCCCCAAGGATCCATTCGGACTACCTCGCATCGACTAGGTGGTTGATTCCACTACCGGTTGCGAGCTCTTGAGCTTTCTAGATGCCTACTCGGGCTATCACCAGATCAGCTTGAAGGAAGAAGATCGCAGCAAGACCTCGTTCATCACCCCGTTCGGGGCTTTTTGCTACATCACTATGCCCTTCGGGTTGAAGAATGCTGGAGCAACGTATCAGCGTTGCATTCAGCGATGCTTCCACAACCCGCTCGGGCATAACGTGGAAGCATACGTCGATGATGTTGTCGTCAAATCTCGGGTATCCTACGACTTGGTCACCAACTTGTCGGAGACGTTCGAGAGCCTGTCGGCATACAACATGAAGTTGAACCCGGAGAAGTGTGTCTTCGGGGTCCCTTCGGGAAAACTACTTGGTTTCGTGGTGTCTCACCGCGGAATTGAGGCTAACCCGAAAAAGATCAGAGCTTTCATTGACATGGCTCCCCCAACTTGCCAAAGGGATGTCCAGCGTCTAAATGGGTGCATGGTGGCACTCGGTCGATTCATCTTGCGACTCGACAAGCGTGGGTCGCCCTTCTTTAAACTGTTAAAGAAGCAGTAGGACAAGTTTATTTGGACACCCGAGGCACAGAAGGCTTTCGAGGAACTCAAATTGTTCCTCACTTCGCCACCTGTCTTCGCATCTCCCATGCCGCAGGAACCGCTTCTGCTATACATTGTGGCTACCACTCATGTAGTGAGTGCCGCGGTGTTAGTAGAACGGGAAGAAAAAGGACGTATCTATAAGGCTCAGCGCCCGGTCTACTTCGTTAGCGAAGTATTGGGAGATCGGCTCAGGCCATATGCGGCAAGAAGGAATTGCTTTTCGTACTCTGGGGGCTCCGCACGAGTCTCAGCTGGGCAACGGTGCAGTCACCTTTCTTCCTTGTATATGGGTCTGAGGCGGTCCTCCCAACGGAACTACAATTCGGGTCTCCCCGAGTATAAAAATTCAACGAGGATGAGTTAGAGGCCAGTCGGATTGACGAACTCGACCGATTGGAGGAAGCTCGAGATGCTGCAACCATTCGATCGGCGAAATACCTCCAAGGGCTACGTCGTTACCACAGTCTAACGTGCAGGATCGTGCCTTCTCGGTTGGTGATTTGGTCCTTCGGATCAATCAGACGAGTGGCCATAAACTCTCTCCACGCTAGGAAGGTCCGTACATTATTTACTCGGTGGCACGCCCGAAGGCTTACCGGTTGAGACGAGAAGACGACACTCTCATGGATAACTCGTGGAACATTGAGCAATTACGTCGGTTCTATATCTGACGGACGTTGTATACACATTTACAATTCAATAAAGATAAGTTTTCGTTTACATTGTCTTTACACTTGCGCAATTCAGTTTGACTTGCTACTTATTTGTATTACAATTAAGCAGTAAGTCGGGAGGCTACACCTAATTAGGTACGCAATCGCGCACCTCTTCTCTTTTATTAAGATTGATTTGACTAGCCCCCTAGTCAGAGTCTGACTAGCCAGTAAGTCAAGGCTACACCTAATTAGGTGCAGTCTACACCACATCGATATCTCTCTTTTTGAATTCTTGTTGAGCCTAAGTATTGTTTGTTCCGAGTAACAAAACTCTTGTCCCCATGTAACACTCATACTTCCCGACTGCGTTCTTAGAGGTAGAGCTCCGCGCCAACTCCTAACGCTAAGGAACTTGATGCGCTTGGCCGAGTGCTTAGTAAAAGGGGCCTAATCTACTCGGGCAAAATACAGAATTCGACAATAAAAGATAACACAATTTATATTATATCAAAAGAACTGTTTACATACAGTGAATTGATAATTTACAAGAAGATCATACATTTACAGGGAGTCTAGTTCTAAGTTATCTACAAGGGACTCGGCTGCCGGCTTCACTTCCTCGAGCAGGGCCAACGCCTTCTCCTCGGTGCAGGCGAAGCCATCCTTGACAGCCTCAAGCTCGACTCAGGGATATAACGACTTGACGATTCCCATCGCTTGACTGGTGCTCATCAAGTCGACTTTCTTGAGTCGGGCCTTGAGTTGCTCGGGGGCTTCGATCCACCTCTGGTTTAGCTCAGCCCGGTTGCTTGGCTCGGCGTCACCGGCATAGAGCCGTTGCCAAGTGGGCTCCACGGCCACTAGGAGCTCTTCATATTGCGCTAGCGCAGCCTTGGCGTTTTCATGCAGAACGTCATACTGCGCTTGCGTCTTCTTTTTATACTCTGTCAGCAGAGACATAATTGCAGTCAAACAACTGTGCAACACTAGAGATTCGAAGTCGGTTGGGTCAAGGGACTTACCCTCTAGCTCGGCGACGACTCGGGCCTCCGACTCCTCTAGGGCCAGCCTCTGGTCCTGGGTCTTCTTCAGTTCTGCTTGGGCGGCGGCCTCAGAGTCCTTGGACTTGGCCAGTTCCTCCCACAGGCTGGCAATCACGGCGTCACGAGCTGCACGTTGAGCGAAACGTGATGTCACTCAGTTATATTCAAATCATACAAATTCCGACTCAGGTTGGGATACTTACATCGAAGAGAGCCTTCGAGGTCGAACTTCTCGTCCTGCGGCCCCTTGATCTCGTCCTGCAACTTCCGACGCTGTTTGGACGCCTCGATCCAGGTCTCAACTACCTCCCCCTCTATGGCTTTGATCCGTTCTATCTTGGGGAGAAAATAGTTTAGAAACTTGGTCTTCCTCTCAAAAAAGTCACCAAGTTCCTGCAGAGAAGAGTAGATATTGGCACAAGCTCTACTTCAAGTCAACAAGACACGCTTGGCGGGTAGGGAGACTCACCCTGATCAGCTGGCCGCACTTCACGGCGTGTTCGTAGAAGGTCCTCCTGGCCTTCTCTTCTGCTTCGTCATCGAGCAGAGCCCAGTCCCCGGCCTCGTCTCTCCAGGCCGCCGAGACCTTGGGCTCCGCCTCCTCCAGGAGGGATGGAGGCCGGCGTGGAATCTCTTCCACCATCGCTCGGCTTCTCTCGCCACCCCGTGATCGGCCGGCCGGGGCGGTGGCGACATCACGGCTGGAACTCCGATCGCCCTTTAACCGGTCGGCTTAGGCGGAAGGTCGTGTCGTTTCATTGGAGGCGGAGGAGAAGGAGAAGAAGGGGGAGGCGACACCTCCCGGCTGGCCTCAGTAGCCGCCTTCTTAGGCTCTGGTGCTGGCTCGGCCGAGCGGTCCATCAGGATTTCTTCCGATGGTTTCCTGAAAGAGGGGATGTTATGTCAAATGAACAACACACACTGAAGGCTAGTGAGGAGTGACAGAGTCATACTTACCGGCTCGAAGTTTTGATCTTTATGCCAGTGCCCCTCTGAGCGGAGGACCCGCTTGAGGAGGCGTCAGGCAGGCCACTCGGCCTGGCCTGGGCCGCTGCAGGCTTAGGCGTCGAATGCGCCTGCTTCTTCTTCGGCAACGTCCTACAACCCGTCCTTGGAGGACGAGCCGCCTGACTCGCTCCTTCCTTGGGGGCTTCATGGATCGTGGGGCCTGAGCCCTGTCGACCGCGCCCCATGGACCGTAGGACGTCCTCCTCCTCGAAGGAGACCAGGCCCTTGCCCTTCTCCGCCGCAGGAGCCTCTTCAGACTCCTCGCTCGGGCGCTTCTCGCCCTTGTTGGCGGAGGCCTCAGGCGTCGAGGTGAGGGACACGAAGGCCTGGCGGTCCTGCACAGAAACACAGCCTTCCTGAGTTAGTACAATGACAATAAAACTACTCGGCAGGCATGAAATAGATACGGAGGCAACTCGGCCGTTACCTCCGGTGGCGGATTGACGAGGGAGAAGCTTTTGGGACACCCTTGGTTGGAAATGGATCTTCCCGTGCTGAAGATCTCCACGAGTCGGTCGGCGGCATCCGGATGGGAGATCGGGGTGTCTACCTCCCGAGTTGGGTCGGTCGGCCCAGAGTACTTAAACCCGAGCCGAAACCTTTCCTTGAAAGGCTGGACGCGGCACAACGTGAAAGAGATGGCGATGGCCACGCCGGTCAGCCCCTCTTCTTTGAGATTTTTGATCAGGCCGAGTAGCTCGGTGACCTGATCCATTTCGGAGGACAAAGGAGGAGAGGTCCAAGATGGAGAAGCTCGGGGCTTTCTCCCGTCAAAAGAAGAGAGACCGGGGGGAGGATTGGAGCAATAGAACCATTCCTGATTCCATCTCTTCAGGGAGGTTCGGAGCGGCAGGGAGAAGTATTCCTTCTTGAGGCCACTTCGGAGTTTGAATCCGGCCCCGCCGACGGCCTTAGGGGCACTGTCACTGGGAAGGCTTTCAAGTGGAAGAGATGGCAAAAAAGGGCGAAGTGGGGAGCAATCCCCAGAAAGGCTTCGCAGAGCTGAACAAAAAGAGAAATTTGGAGAATGGAGTTGGGATTCAAGCGGTTAAGCTCGATTTTGTAGTGGTTGAGCAGACCACGAAGGAAGGAAGAAGCGGGGAGTCCGAACCCGCGAGAAAAGAAGGACTCAAAAACAACTATCTCCTCTTGACGAGGAGTAGGGGAAGACTCACCGACGGCGGCGCGCCAGCCGATGAGCTCCTGTGCCGGGAGAACGCCGGCGTCGATCAGGGCCTACAGCCGCTCCTCGGTGGTGACGGAGGTCGCCCAGTTCCTCTCCATTTAAGAGAATGTGGTGGGGGATGGGGGGTGGTGAGATTGGATCTGGAGATTGGTGGCGGCGGCGGTGCTAGGGTTGCTCTACAGCGGCGGAAGTGACAAACCCTAAGTGGTAGTGCTACGGGGAGATGAACAGACTGGGGCGTATAGACATAACCGTTCAAATGCCCCGGCATGTTCTATTTAAAAGGAAGTGGGCGACGTTTCAGTTTCCGCGCTGGGCGGGAAAGAATGAAGCCCTAATCATCGCTTCAAGATTCGGGCCCGGACTTAGGTTCCAGAGAGCATGCCCCCCATGGGCCACAAGCTGAACACGTTATTACTCGGGTACAGGTGCCAGTCGGATCAAACCTAGTCGGGAGAAGTAGCGTGCCCCCAGTCAGGCCTCATGCCAGTTGTCAGTCTATGAGGACTGGGCGCTTTCGGAGTTATAACTTAGCTCTTGATGTACCTCCTAGGTCAACAGTCGATCTGACTTTTAGTCGGATCGGGCATCAAAAGTTACCTCTTCAGTCGGGTCTCAGTGGCACATCTTTGGATCGTTCGTCATCATGGTGAACACCACTCGGATGATCTTGACTTGGGGGCGAACGTTTAATCTTCCGAGAATCACTAGCTTGACACCGCACTAAGTCGGGTCAGGGCACCTGAACACCCTACATAAATTGTGACATGTCCCCTGCTGAACCAAATGTCGAGTTCTGTCAGTCAAACTCGAATGTCATGATTTGTTACAGGGAGGATAAAGCAGAGTGACACTCATCACTCGGCTACATCTAATTTACAACCCTACACTTTGCATATCACATGTAAAGGCCATATCTTCTTATTGTCCAAATTAGGCCATATAGTGAATCCTAACATTAGGCCTTGCCTTCAATTATAATTTGAATTTGGTGATAAATTGACCAAATTGCCCTTTTGGCCAAACCCATTCCATTCTCTCTTTAAGGCCTATACATGAAGTATTCCCTATGTTAAAACCCTACACTACTTTAAAATTCCTAATTTCCCTCTTCATGCCATTATAGCCTTGTGCAAAGATCACATTTTCATCAAACTACATTTATTTTTCAAAGCTCTTTTTATTAAGTCTTTTTCCCAAATACAACAATGTAATATATAATTATACATATATATATATATACGAGCAATGTATGCATAGGCATATGTTGGTGGCACTATATATATATATATATTCATAGAATGAATAGTATTTTCAAGATAAAGAATAGTGTTATCATTTTTATGAAAAGTGTTTTCATTGTCTTAAATAATATTTACTTACCCTTACATTCAAATGCACTTGATATCTATATTAACTTTGCCATTCCTTGTCTAACATCCATTCTTTCCCAATTTTCCCTATGCAATTACTCTTTTACCCCTGCATCTTGCACTCTCTATTTGGGCCTTCTTCCTTTCTCCTTGTTTGCAGCCCAGCGCAGCAGCAACACAGTCTGGTCCATCCAGCCCACCAAGGCCCATGGCCAACTCTCTTCCCTGGCCTAGCTCGGCCTACCCGAGTCTCCCTTGCTCCTCTGCTTCTTCCTTCCTCTCTCTGTTTCTCTGGTCCTAACCAAAGAAAGCCCAGCGTGCTGTCCTATTACACCAACTGCGCCTTCGCCGGTTCCTCAGCGCTGCCCTGCAGCAACGTCACCTGTGACACCATTACCGCCCCTGCAACAGACCACCGGTCCTTGCCCCGCTCCACATCGCCGCCACGCCGAGCTGCCACGCCATTGATCCAACCGCTGCACGATCTCGTCGCCCTGCATAGAACCACCGGTCCATGCCTTGCCCTGCATTATTGCCACTCAAAGTCCATGCCAAATGTTGCTACCATTGCTATGCGCACCCGGTGCCGTCCCTTCTCCCTCCTCGCCCCTCTCGGCCTCTCTTCCTCTCTCTGCACATTGGGGCCTCGAGGTTGCTTCCCCTCGACGTCAACTCATTCTCTGAGTCACACAGAGCACCCCCCAGCCTATAAATACTAGTTGAGCTCCATTCCTCCATCTCCCCTTTTTCCTCCTCGGCCACCTCTGCTCGGCACCATTTTTCTCCCTCGTTAGAGATCCATTTGGCCTGCACAAGATATCCATAGAAAGAACTCCGTTCTTTCCAATGTCCCCTGCCCAATTGGCTCGAGGTGCACCATAGCCCGTCGGCGTGGTGATTTCCCCTCCGCCGACCGGAACTACCCCTTTCTTGATTTACTCCTCCACGATGAGTAATAATTCTATTCCATGCGCCAAGAACATCTCTAGGAACTCTTTGACATTCCCCAATCCTCGCCCTTGCAAGAACTTCGCTGAGTTGAGCTGTCCATGGCGCCCCTATTTCACCACCACGTGGCCCCCACGACGATAGCTCATCTCAGCTCGTCTCCGACCTCCCCATCGCCTCGATGAGCTTCCACTATCTCCCATGATGCTTGAGCATGCTCTATTTTAGCTCGCGCCGACTTGAATCGGTGAGGTCAAGTCCTCCCGCATCTAGCGCCGCCTCCGCTTGTGGTGCCGCTGCATTGGACCACATCCGGCCGTGAAACTGATTCCAGTAGATGCGCACCACTCCGCTGATTCCAACGAGGCCAAGAATGCAAGGAACCATGCCCTGTAGCACTGGCGCCGCCCATTTCTTTCCCCGCGGCCACGCGCGAGCTGAGGCAGAAGAATACGCCGACGTCAGCATGATGTCATGTTTAGGATTACTGTACACAAGCAAAGACTGACCTATGGGGCCACTCAGTTTAAACCCGTATTTAATTCTGCGCAACCCCCTTAAGCTCCTGACAGGTGGTCCCCACACACGCTGTTCACATATCCCGCAGAGATCTCCCCTATTTTACTGACATATGGGACTCGCTGATTTTAACAGGGTTTAATTTCCCATAGAGTCTCCTTATCTCACTGACATGTGGGTCCCTAGGTCCCACATGTAAGTTTAAGTGGAGACATAATATGTGATTATGCCTCCTCCTTTGAGGTCGCGCCCATGCCACCGTTGCCTCGGGCCGGACCTGACCTGGGCCGCACAGTGACAATGAGCCCATTACTGCTTAAATTGATTTCCAGAGATTTCTGTATTTAGAAAATCTCAGAAAATGATTATGATTTATTATAAATACTTAGAGACCTCTAAAAACCTTGGAAAAATTTGGTAAAATACTAGATAGTCCTCTGAACCAAAGAAAAATATAATTTTGTAATTTCACCATTCCAAGTCTTTGTAAAATATTTATAGCTCTTGTTTATATATTTCTTTTATAAAGAAAACCCCATAAATACTTATCTGGCCTTTCTTAAATAGTTTTTACCCTCCAAAAATATTGGAAAAATTCTGGGAAATACTATATGTTGTACTTGACTTAGGAAAAATAATTTTGGACATGTCCTATTACTATTTTGCCCCTAGAAAATTAGAATAGCCTTATGGTAGTATTTTCTTTATAAAAGAAATGCCAAAAATGGTAATTCATTTATTTAAAATATTATTTGACCTATAAAAATATTGACTTTTCTTCTGTAAACATTATATAGGATACCCACCTTAGGAAAAATACTAAACCTTATAGGTTTTTAGAAAATAGATTAAAAGAAATAGGAAACCTCCTCTAGGGCTAATATTTAAACGCCCAAATAGTTATTTGAATAGGATATTGCCATGTTTAAAACTATGGGAATATTTCTATAGATACTTTATAAAGGATTTTATCCTAAGAAAAATATTGAGTCCTTTAGAATCTTGGCCAATTATTAATAAAATACAAGACCCCTTCTAGGGCTATTTTCCTGTATCTTTAAAATACTTGTTTAGATATTTTAAAATGCAAATGATAGGTTTATTCTTTGGGAGCCTAATTAAGGGTATTAAGGAGCATTCACACATACATGACATCCTTAGCACGTTTATCAAAGAGTTCATGGAACTTCCTAGACAAGTAGGATAGATTAATTATATAGTCTTCGATATAGCCCGATGCGAATAGTCACCCACGCGATTAGATGTGATTGCATAACATACATCATGCTTTGGCATATTTCTAAATGTATTTGTGCTATTTGGATTATTCACGATAGATCCAAAAGACCCGGAAGGACAGCTAGAAGGTCGGAATCCAAACTACAACAAGCTCGGTCCAAGCGAGCTAATATCCCTAGTTCATCTTTCTATTCCCATGTTTTACTTAAATTATGTTGATTCAAATAATGAAAATTGCATGCTTTTTATTCTGTTGCTATATTATGTTGTTAAACACAAGTGATAGTGCTAGTCTAGATATTACCCGCTTGACTACATGTGTTAATAAGCACAACCCTTATCCTGGACATCATTCCTTACCTTATCCTTTGAAATCCTAGGAATTTAATCTAAAACTTCCCTAACTAGTAAGTCCTTGGGAAATGCTTAGCCTTGCTAATCTGGGTCAAATGGGTCGATCCTTGCCTATCAACGATTTATGGTATTGATATGATGGATCGATTCTATCAACATTGCAACGGCATAGCAATGCTATCAACGGTGCAATGGTATAGCTGGTCGCTGGTCCCGACTATCAACGTAAATGGAATAAACGGGAGAATACTCATTGCACTCGGGTGCCATTTTCTACCGGAGTGCGAATGTTGGTCAAATGAACACTTTTGATATACCTAATGATGATACTTAGGATCTATGGATCCTGGCTTTAGTTGAGCTCAAGGCGATCACGCCCCTTGGTTAAGGGGGTGAGTCGGCCGCCACTTTGGGAGTCGTGCACCAATTGTAGTATGGGCACAGACTCGCCAGTTGGTGAAGACAGTACGCCAGTTGTTGGTGTGGGTACTAGTATGATTTCTGTTTTTGGGGACCATGTCCATGGCTATGGGATGGATCCACCGATTTTTGGGACACGTAGTAGTCCATGGCGATGGATACGGTGCCGCCAGGTTGATATACCGCCAGATGATGAACAATTTTGGCATATATAGCCCAGTACATCTTTGATTTGTTAACTGGCTAAGTCATAGAATTTCTACCTATTAATTATTGCAAATTTGGCTTTATGCAAATGAAATAACCTAGCCTCCACCAAATAGCCTATATCATTATATTGCATTAGGTTGGATGTTGGTTCATGAGCGCGGTTTGATTATGCACTCACCCTCGCACCTACTCACTCTTTTAGGTGGATCCGAGAATGGACCTGGACTGTACGATGGCAACAAGGAGGCGATGGATCGGATGGATGACGCTATGAACGGGTGTTAGGCGGGACTCCAGTCGATTGCCTGTTTGGGTTGGGCACAGCCTCGAGACCCGACTCTTCTTTCTGTTTTTTCGCTTTTCTGCTAGACTTTGATAGGAGTTCATTTTGGCATTGTAATATTTGGCCTGCTCGGCCTGTTAAACTGAGCCACCATATAATTAAACTCTATTGTAATAATAATATTCAGTTTCGATTGTATGAGATGATCCAACATTTTGTAACTCGTACAGCGATACCAAGATAGATCCTGGGCTAGTGCAGATGTATGGAGGTCCCTGGAAACGGGAGGCCTACACTAATTAATTTGATTTAGGGATGTACTTCCAACGGCAAATCAAATCATACTAAGTTCATGTAACCAACCTATATAATACTGCGGATTTTGTTTGTGTCAAGATTTAAAATATGTGATTCCACACTTCCCACCATGCATGGGACTTTTATGTGTTTGGAGAGAGTGTGATGCAGGTAGTGTGTTATGTGTGCAAAAGGCTAATTAAGCTGCAGATCCACGTCTTCTTCATTGTATTTCCAGGAACTAGGGTGTCTACTAAAAACAACCTTACAAATGCAGAAAAAATGAACAGAACTATTGCAAAGGACACTTCACGTTCTCTTAACTCCACTTGTAATTTAAATAAAAGAAAGGTACAGAAGAAAGTGCGAAGCGACATATACACATCATATCTGCTAACACTTTGTCATATCTGGATCTTAATGTCCTAAAAGAGGCAAATCCAACACCTTTTGAACATGTGACTATACCTCATCTCTTTCAGAATTTCTCTACACCGTTGGATCAAATATATATGATTCTGTACTCATCATCTTAACCGGTAAGAGTTCTCTATCAATTAGATCAAGCAAAATGAGTGGCCCACAATAATTTGGGTGTATCTTAAAAAGATCATTCAGAGTATGCACCAGCACTACGATAATCATTTGCAACCGCACCATTAGATGGATGGTGAGGATCAAATATATTGACCAACCAAAGTCCAGGTATGTTCAAATAATTTGTTGCTGTGATAAGGGTGGACCTCAGTCGCTGCAAGTATATTAGAAGTGCCACCAAGTAATTGTCAAACAAATATGAAACACTACAGAATAAAGTTATCCTATATAACCCTGAAAGTCAAAACATCAGCACATAGAATTGGATGATAAGACAGCCAAGAAACAATTAACTATTTTGAGAGGAGTATATATCGTTAATAAATATATATAATGTATTTCTAAAATCAAGAAAAAAAAGGAAGATTGTGTGAGCTTGAGATTATGAAAAGTAATATTACAAGCAACTTGGACATGTTGCGCTACTATCTCGAAAATTTCTTGGATCGAGCTAACATATCTATCATTGCATGTACCCCCTACATTGTTTACACTTCTCTTGATGTCACACCTAAACACATGAGTTGGTCACCGCACCAATGGATGTGATCCTTGCTGTCCCAATCCAATAAGAGAAATGATATTGCTCCTCAAGTTACCATGTAATTCTAGGACTGTAGTTATGATGGACTCTGTGTCCCATTGTTGGGTAAAAGCATAATTAATAGATGGCAATTTTTTGGTATATTCCTGCAAAATAATAAAAATGGTGGGTTGCCCTTTTGTAGCCTCAAACCCAAGTTGAGGTAATTTCTGATGGATGGTCATGACAGCAATTAATATGTGGCTTGCTTTCAGTGTCTTTTGAATGCTGAAGCAAGCTGTTTGAGTTGGTAGCTTGTTGGCTACTTTGTGAAGTTTAGCTGGTTCGCTGCATGTGCACGTGCGTTTTCATGCATTGAAGTGCTCTGTAAATTCTTAATTTGCTACATTTTACTCTTTGTTTTCGAAGTATCGAGGTATTCTGTAAATTTTGAGTTTGCTATATTTTACTCTTTGCTTCCGAAGGATTGAGGTGCTCTATAAATTCTGAGTTTTATATATTTTACTCTTTGTTTCTAAAGGATCGAGAGAGAAGAAAGGAGGCAATAATAATCCTCTTCCCAGTTGATTAGCCCTGTTTTCTCATTGTATGAAGCTTGCTATATGAAATAAGTTTATAATTTTCCATTATTTAGTCAATTCTGTTACAGATATCATGTAACAATAGCATTTTTCAAGTGTTTTTTTCATAGTCTGATACGTGTCCTGATTGTATAGCCCTGTATATGGGTTAGGGATCCGATTTAGCTGTGCTATGCTTCCGAAGGATTGAGGTGCTCTCTAAATTCTAAGTTTTCTATATTTTACTCTTTACTTTTGAAGGATCGAGAGAGAAGAAAGGAGGCAATAATCCTCTTCCTAGTTGATTAGGTAAGTTTTCTCATTGTATGAAGCTTGCTCTATGAAATAACTTTATAATTTTCTGTTATTTAGTCATTTCTATTACAAATATCATGCAACAATAGCATTTTTCAAGTGTTCTTTTTTTTTTTTTTGCATATTCCGATATGTGTCCTGATTGTATAGCCCTGTATATATGATATGATATGTATCTAATTTAAGTGTGTTAATGATAGTGGGGCCGTATATGTGCAGTGGGCCGTATATGTGATGTGTCTCGAGGGTTCGACTAGGTCTCTAAAAGTAAAAACTGTAGATTCCCGTCCCTGAAGTTGTTAAAGTAGTTCGTATTTTTCTTTTTGTGACATACACTACTAGAGAACTCACCTTTAGTACCGGTTGAAAACTGGCTTTAGTACCGGTTTTTGAACTGGTACAAGCCTTGAGCATCAGTCCCGGTTCCCTCACCCGGTACTGATAGTACTGGGAAATGTTTAAAAATATCGAGAATGTATGAGAGAAGCGGGACTCGAACCCACAACCTCGTGAGTCATGACTCTAGCCTCACCCTTCGAACCAACCCACCCACCATCGCGTACTGACATAAATAGAATATGCATTCCTTTTGAACTTTCCTAAAACAAGGCATCAGTACCGGTTCGTAACACGAAACCGGTACTAATGAGAGGGCATCAATACCGGTTCGTGTTACGAACCGAGACTAATTTACCCCGTACCTTCGATACTGGTTCGTATCACGAACCGGGACTAATGCGAGGGCATCAGTAGGCATCAATACCGGTTCGTGGCTCCAACCGAGACTATCGCCTCACCCAATGAACGTCATGATGTACTATCAAGATGGTTCCAATCCAACCGCATCTTGATGTGCGGTATGAAAGGTCAGTTTTCTAGTAGTGATAACCGAACCCTCAAGACAACTTTTAAGGAACTACGGTGTAATTTACTCCATAAAAAATTATTGCTAATTATATCTAGATGCAGCAGTGGTCTTTAATATGTTGTTCTAAAAAGATGTGGCACTTCTTATTCAATTCTCATAAAAAAATTGCTAATATAGCTAGCTGCAATAGTAGCCTTTAATCCACTGTTCTAAAAAAATATGACAGTTCTAATTCAGCTATGTCCTGATTGTATAGCATATTTAATCTATTCTGTTTGGATTTCATTTAACAGTTGACTAGAAATTTCTTAGTCTCTTAATAGTACTTATTGTACTTTTGGTCTCGTCAATCATATGCTTCCAGAATATAGATGATCCTCTCTCCCTTCTGGGACAAGCCCAATGTTTCTTAGCCCACCTCCTCTCCTCCTGGCTCGGCCCACTCTAGCCCATCTCGGCCCAACTCGCAGAGCTCCTGCCTCCCTCTCTACTCTCCCTATCTCTTGGACGCAAGCAGGAGCAGCACTTCAACACTGCCTCTCTGACCACACCGCGATGCCCTGTTGCTGCTCCACGCCTAACGCACCTTCACCCCGCACCAGACCCCGGCATGCCATGCACCGCACCGCGCGCACCTGCATCTTCCGCGGCAAGTCCGTGCACATCACCCGCGCCAGACTCCTACACTATGCTCTACACCAACATGCCCTGACGCGATCATACTACCCGTGTGTACACCGACCCCGTCCGCATGCCCCTGCGCTCAGCCGCTGTGCCACCGCGTCTGAGTATCTGATGGCCTCGCTATCGCCGCAAAGACAATCCCAAGAGCCACGATATGACGTCGCATCAATGCACATCACCTGTGCCTCATCATCCTCTCCCTCCTTTGTTTACTCTTCGGCTAGGACGACAACCTCCCCATGCTAGCCGCACCTAGTGCCGTCCTACTTCCCTTCCCTGCCTCTCTTCCTCTCCCTGCGCTCTAGGCCCCAGCAAAGCTTCTCATGGAAGCCAACCCCTCCCCTAAGCCATCCTCAGACCTCCCCGTACCTGTAAAAGCCAAGCCCCAGCCTCCTTTGCTCTGCATCCCTCTGTTATTCCCCTGCCGCCTATCTTCAACACCACAATTCTCCCTCTCCATACCTCCTCTCTTTCTCTCGCTACAAGCTACCAAAAGAGAGCACTCTCCGTCCTCTCCATCGTCTTCCACCCAATTGAACTGAGATGGCTTAGAGCTCATCAGAGCCAAGCTTTCCTCGTCGTCGACCATATTTGTCCCTTTCGCCTCCCGGTCATCACGGGAAGTCTTGTTTCGATTCCTTACACCAGGAGCATCCTTGGGGCATCATTAATCTCCCCCGCATTTTGTCTTTGCACACCGACCATGAAAGATCTCTAGCACCGTGACGGTGCCACTGCTACCTCTCGGCCTCCACAATGCCAGTACAATCCCTCGGTGAGCACCTACTAGCCCCCAGCATGCTCTCATGCACACTATCTTGGCATGAAGCAACTTGAATCATCGTAGCCATGTCGGCCCAAGCTCGTCTCTGCTGCCGCCCATGGCGCCGCCGCGTCCGGCAACCTCTAGCTAATGCCGCCAGTACCCAGGGGTGCGCAAGGATATACTGAAGCCAACTGTAACAGCCCCATTTTGGATATCTAGGAAATTATAAAATATGCATGCATCTGGGAAATAATTTTGAAATCCTTTTTGGTTTTGAACTACATTTATTCATTTATTTTTAAAACATTTGTAGATATGTATATGTATCTTTGCATCCTTATATGGGAGATACATGTTTTATTATAAAACCAATTTACACTTAAAACTTGTGCAAAGTTCATATTTTCTTGTATAACTATAACTATATATATATATATATATATATATATATATATATATTCTTATATATATATTCAAAATCACTAATTGTTTGCTTTTACTTTTTGCTAAAACAATTCTTGAAATACCTGCATTCATGGAATAGCATTTTCAAATTTATGAATATTGACATAAGATCTATAAATTCAAACTAAAATTTGTTCAAAACTGATTTATTTTAGCCGGGCCTAAAACCGCTACTTAACCCCTAGGCCCATGGCCCAGCCGGCTAACCTGCCCCTCCCCTCTCTTTCTCGTCCCTCCCCCAGCCCAGCCCGACCGAGCCGAGCAGCTCTCTACTCGTTCTCTCTCTCGTGCTTGGTCTCTCTCTCGTTGACTCCTCCCTCCTCCCTTGCTTTACCCATCGGACCAAACCGCGCTCCCTATCTCGCCGCGTTGGTGTCCCCTTCCTACACTTGCCGCCTCGTGGCGCCCTTCTCCTTCCACTGCTGCCCCGTGGCTCTACACCCCTGCAATGCCACCGTCCCGTGGCGCTATGCCCTTGCAATGCCATCGCCCCGTGGTGCTGTACCCCTGCAACACCGCCGCCCCGTGGAGCCTCGTATCTGCTTCTCCTTCCTGGCATGGCAGCGCGCTACAGGACACACCTCCCTCTTCCCCTCGCTGCTCGTCGGCTCATAAACCGCCCCGAGCCATGCAGCTCACCAAAAACCCCTTTCTCTCCAAAATTCATTTCATGGTGAGTCTTCGGTAGCTTGGCGCTGCTCACTTCTTCGGTCCCCCTTCTTGTTCTGGGTATCATTCTAAAGGTTCCCATCTCCCCTTCAACGTCCTCGGCCCAATCGGGCTTTAGTGCCACGCAGAGCGAAGGAGGTCTTGGAGCCCACAGCAGGCCGAGTTTCACTCCCATTCCGATTTCTCACTCCACGGTGACTTCCTTTTAAATCTGTCGTACCTACAGCTTCCCCTTGCTTCACTAAACTTGCCCCAACCCCTCGTTCGACATAGGTTCCATCGGAGCACGCCGCCACCAGAATCCCTCTTGGCGATTATCGTCCTCCCCGTGGCCAGCCCGGCTTGGTCCTTCCCCGACCATGCGAACACCTCAGGTATACCCTCAGTAGCCCCTAGATGCTATAGAGCCCTAGGTCTAGCTCGCAGTAGGTGTAATGCATCGTCGCGGCATTAGTCATCGCCGACTACCGTAAGAACTCACGACGCCACCTGTCATTGTGCCTTTCACGGTAATCGCTAGCCCCATCGGGTACGGGCTAGCGTGGGGATTCCATTTTTGCAATCTCACCGCACCGCCATGCTCCCTGGCACCCTCCGAGCAAGCACCACCGGAGCTTCTCCCAGCCGGCTCGCGCCTCGGTTCAGATGTAGGAGATGAGTTGACATCGGCTTGGCATCTTGATGCTGTTGTGCTGCCGCGCAATCATTGATAGGTGGGCCTCGGGCCCATTGGTCAGATTTAGGGGAACCGTATTTATAGGATTTAGACTCATAATTCTCGGTTAAAATTTTGCTTAGGCATTGCTCAATTCCAATTAATAATTTTTAGGCTTAGTTGTCTCAGAACGGTGAACCGACATTCACTAGACATGATTACATAATAAACCTGGATAGTTGGAAATTGGGCCTAGCATGCCAGTGTGTGTAGTTATGAAATGCGGACGTGATCTGACATGTGGATAAGGGTATGGAGTAGCTCAGCCTACATGGTGTGGAGAAGAGGGCTAAACATTCACAAACGTGGTGTGTTGAGGAGCGCGGATGGAACACGCGTAGCTGCCAGTCGCTGCCACCTGGGGTGGTTTCATCACATCATGTGTAGGGCACACGGAGGAACGATAACGGAAGAAGGAAGTGGTTATGGATAAGTGTGAATTGGTCGGATGAGAAGTGACTCCTAGAGTGGACCTGATGGGCGTGCAGTAAGGCACGCAGCGGGACGTCGCTGACCATTTGCCTGCAGGATTTGGTTCCTAGCGCCACAACGCCTGACCATCGTGCGGTAGTGCAGATGTGCCTAGAGACTTTACTGGATGGCGTCTTGGGGCCAGAGACTTTGCTAGATGGCGTCCTGGCTAACCCCCAGTCGAAGGTGAAGATAAGATCATGTCGTTATCCATGGGATGATCTAGGTCTTACGTCATAGGGTGCCGTGACTCTAGTGCGGGCTTGGCAACCCGGCTAGGGAAGAACGAGCACTTCGCTGGGCGTAAGATCCACAACAGGTGTGCTACACCCGAAAGATGATGGCGGGTGTTTGGAGGAAGACTAGAATGGATTGTGGTATAGATTGGAAAATTAAAACTTAGAAACATTGATTAGTAGAACTTTGGGTTAAAATTGCTAAGTCATAGGTTTTTATTTACAAAACTTGCTTTCTGTAACTAAACAAACCCCAACCTTTCCTGTGAAACCTCTATCACTATATGCATTAGGCTGGGTGTTAACTTGCCAGTGCGGTTTGATTGCGCACTGAACTCACACACACACTCACCATTTTAGATGAAGGCATCGAACAAGACTCTTATGAGTGTCACGAAGATACAGAACAAGGGTATGCTGATGATCAAGTTGAGGTGTAAGTCGCTCCAGTCACGTGCATAGGCATAGCCAGCGGATGTCTCCATTGTTTCTTTTGTTTTCTTCGCACTCTGATTTATGTTTTTAAGACTATTGGGCCAATGTGCCAGGTTTGTAATATTTATCAGCCCTCGGGCTTAAGACAGGTTGTTAATTTATTTAAGTCTTTCGCTCGTATGAAATGATCTGGCTATGTAAATGGTGTGCACTAGTGTACTGATCTAGGGACTAGTGCAGATCAAATGGTGGGAAGGATGGACCCCACACCAACACCCCCATGCACTTGCACCATCATAGCCGGAATCACCAGTGCAACGCGATTCTTCCCTGTAGTCATGCTCCCAAACAAAGGAAGATGATAACGATGTTGGCATGACATCATGGTTTACGAGTGTGCACTCTTGTGTCTCTGCCTAGTAGGCCCGCACATATTAGAGAAATTTAATTAAATACTTTTAAACCATATGTGTCACTGATAAGTAGGGCCCACTATGGTTTAAACCAGTTTATTAACCCGCCAAGTCTTCTCTATTTCATTGACGTGTGGGCCCCATGGACCCACCAGTCAGTTTCAGTGGTCATGCATTCTTTGAGAATATGCATCCCTAAAGGCTTGGCATATTTCTAAAAACGCCCTAGGCCCAAGTTCTCGTGGACCTTCTTGGGTCACACAGTGGTCGGCCTAAGCCTAAGCAGTGATGGGCTCGGCCCATCACAGCTTAAATATTTTTTTGGGACTTTATCCATTTAAATGAAACCAGTAAATGAAAATAATTTATTATAAATAGCAAAAGAGTTCTAAAAATTTTAGAAAAATTCTGTAAAATAGTAGATACTATACTGGACTATGAAAAAATATATTTTTACATGTTTTGTTACTATTTACCCCTGAAAAATTAGAATAGCTATATGTGGGTATTTCCTTGTATAAAGAATTCTAGAAATATTTTTCTATTTATTAAAAATATTATTTGACCTCTAAAACTCTTGATTAGTTTTCTGTAAATACTACAGAATATTTTTGACCTAAAAAAAATGCTAAACCACATATTTTCATAGTAAATAAATTAATAAAAATGCAAAACCCCTCCTAGGGCTAATATTTAATGTCTAAAAATTTTTAAATGGATACTTTTATATTATGGGGAATATACTTAAGGGTACCTAGGTACATGTTCATGCATGGCATATTCTAGCATGTTTATTGAGAAAATCATGGAACTTCTTTGATAAATAGGATTTATATAGATAATCGTCGATATAACCGTAGTGCGAAGAGTCACCCATGCGGTCAGACACGATTGCATATCATGCATCATGTGTCTGGCATGTCTTGGTATTTCTATGTATTATTTGATTCTTCGCAATAGATCCTGAAGTTACAGAAGAATAGCCTGAAGACCCAGACTTCAGCACGCACGATCCAAGCGAGCTAATATTCATATATCATACTTCTAACCCAGTTTTATTTAAATTATTGTATTGTATTATTGTATGAAATTGCATGCTTTAAATTTTGTTATCAATTTATGTTGTGAAATAAATGCTGATAAAGCTAGTCTAGATATTATCCATTTAATCGCTTGTGTTAATAAGCATAACCCTGTCATTTGGAACCTAAAAAATAGATTACAACTTCCTAACTAGTGAGTCTTTGAAAATACTTAGACCTGGGTAAGCCTAGAGTTCAATGGGTTGATCTTGGCTATCAACGGTTATGGTATATTATGACGGATGGATGAAATGTTGCACGGGGAATAGCTTGCTATCAATGCTACAACGAATGGGTGATCCCAACTGTCAACGTAAACGAAGCAGATGCCTCACATGGGTTGGTCCGATCATTGCCATGGTGTGCATCATGATCGGATTCAGTCTCTTTTCCCCGCAACATTGCAGCATTTGTATGCTAAAGCATTGACGAACCAAATTAGTACCAGAATCTCGAGTACATAAACTATGGTAATGTGTAGTGCCCTATTCCCAGAGCATTCCTTGCAACCCGATAAGCCCAGGAGAAGGCTCATGCACTTGGGTGCCAGTTCTACCTAAGTGCGGAGTATTGTGAGTAGACAAACTCTTTCATATACTTGACGATGATATTGATCTATGGATCCAGGCCTTAGTTGAGCTCAAGGGGATCACATCTCATAGCAATAAGGGTGAGTCCACCACCATATATTATGGGACAGGTGAGCCATAGCTATGGGTATGGGCTTGCCATATTAATGGATAGTACGCCATAGTTATGGGTATGAGTCTACCAATTTGTTGATAGAAGGGCCTCATATCCATAGCAATGGAATGCGTAATCCAAAGGCAAGGATCATGTCTAATAGCGATGGGAAAGTCTGAGGCTGAATTAGGGATCATGCCCTGTCATGTCCAATGGCGATGGAAATGAGTCCACTGAATGATGAAACCCCTAGTTATGGAACAATTTGCAGTACATCTTTGATTTGTTAAATTTGCTAAGTCATAGGAATTTCTAGCTATAATATATTGTAAATCTGGCTTTAAGCAAATAAAAGAACCATAGCCCCATCCAAATAGCCTATATCATTAAATGCACTTGGTCGAGTATTGACTCGTGAGCGCGGTTTGATTGCATGCTCACCCTTGCATCCACTCACTCATATAGGTAAAGATAATGATGCTGAAGAGCCAGACTACTGCAATAAGCATGAGGAGATCCAAGAGGCTAACATGCAGGATGGGTGTTAGGCGGGACTCTAATTGCTTGCCTAGTGGATTGGCCATAGCCTCAAGACCCGACACTTGTATTTTATCTTTGTTTCCTCATTTGCTAAACTCTGATAAGAGTATATTTTGGTATTGTAATATTTGGTCAAACAGTCTATCCAAACTGAGCCACTAGGTACTTTGTTTAATGTAATAAATGTCACGTGATGATATGTATGAGATGATCCAGCATTCTGTATGTAAATCGTCCCACGCTAATAAGACAGATCCTAGACTAACGTATAGTGGCACGGGGGTTCCTGTATTTTGTGCTTCAAAAAGGGGACCTACATGTTTCTTCATAGAAATTTCGTAAGATAGGAAATGTGCCATCAGTTTTAGAGGATATGAGCTCAAACATCGTGTTAGCAATTCCTTTGATCGATAATTTCAATGCAGTTTATTTTCTATTATTTTCTCTATTCTCTATCTAATCAATTAATATTTAATCTCAAATTCCTACATGTTTGCCATGAAACGATCAAACTCATCTTTTAAATAATTCATGTAGTTTTGCTTGGGATTCAACATAATATAACATTACAATGCATGTTTACCGTGAGAAGATCGAACACATTTTAAACGATTCATGTGGTTTTTTGGTAGCTTCCTATGGCATTCAACATGTTATAATATCACAAACCTTCATTTTTTTATTCCTGAATGTTTATAACCATATGAATCAAAGAGGCGAGGACACCCTTAGAATGCCTTGTCTCATCTTCTCTGGCCACTTTCCCCTTCAATTCCCCTATCCTGTTCCTGTTCTTTTAGCACAAAATTTCAATGGAATAATCCACTATATGCCACTCTAAATATTGGGAATTAATTCCATATTTGTGATTCCCTATGTCACTGACACACATGTTCAGGATCCACATGTCAGTGATACATAAAATAGTCATGAATTTTCAACTCCAGGTAATTACACGAGATGAATCTTTGTGAGTTCGAGGAAGGAGAGTAGGAAGGATACATCACCGTATTGCCATGATAGAGGGCATTTGAAGACAAAGATGGAGAGAAGAGAAGAAGGAAAGTGGAGAAAGAAGACGCCGCAGTATATGTTGTGACAACAGGGCATTGTCATAAATAAAAATTGATGAGGGAACCTAAATTTGCATGAAAGCAAGGGAAGTGTTATTGGCTATTATTGCTGTTGCGCTGGTTACTACCCAATAGGAATATTCAATCTTCTGTAAATTACAGATGCAGTGTGATGAGGACATCACAAGTCAGGATATGAGAATGGCTCCATTCACTATGCCCACTACGTCCACTATATCGACTACTTCGACTATATTGCTGCAGGATAGGAAGAATATTAACTTAGATCTTGAATCATTTGGTCAAGCCATTCAAGCTATCAATATAGAAGGTCCAGCACTCCACTGCCATGATCCAGCAACCTCCCTTACAACCAAGCAAGCTCAAGTCCAACACAAGTCTCCTAGAGGCTCGGTTCGGCCGTCAGCAATCAGTCTGCATTTAAACGGACTCCTAGGCTGCATACGATGTCCAATTAAGGCAAATAAGCACTTAATAGAAAACTTAGAAGATAAACTTTCCAATGCAACTGGCCTTACCTCCAAATTCATCCCAAGTCACTTGGAATCGACGAAAAAATTAAACGATCAGAATATGTCGGGTGTTGCGTCATCTCTGTTTTGGCCCAAGGCCCATGTACTCCCAAGGTTGTGTGGGGATGCGTGCCCCTATGTCCAGCACACCCTCTCTGGCCACCATACGTCCTCTATATATGGCTGTTACCCTCCTTCTTTCTTGAGTGTTGTTTAGTCTAGTTTTCACGCGTGTGAAACGGTCTCGATTCATGTTGTGTCAGACCAATAGAGACGAGTTTGAAACCCCAACTCGTATATGCTTAATTATATTCGCAATTTCATATTGCCTTTACCTTTGTTTTCATTTGTTCTTTAGTTGCTCATAGGAACACATCTTCATCATCATCATTAGGTCGATCGTGTTTTCAACACGGTTGATAATGCTTTGTTATGGTGGTTTAGCGATTGTCGGCGTTCAATTCTTACATGGTTGGTAGCCAATTCATCCAAATCGCCGCGATACCTAATTGAATCTATCAATCTCACCAGAAAATCATCCCAATGGCATGCATGGTGTTTCACATTTTCATGAATGGTATTTCATATTTCTGAAGTGGCGCATATGCCATTTATAAATTTTCAGTGATGATACATATTGAGTGACTTAGCAAAATTTATGATTCCTTCAATCTTCTCTCGTATAAAAAAACATTATGACAACGTAATTTACATGAGGACCCAGGTCAATGGTACAAGTAAAGAATCCCCAAAAGGGGGAAAAAAGGAATCTGGAAGAGAAGAGTAGTGCTCTGTGTAGACACTGTTCACCAATTGCCTACCGGTACCAGATAATCCTTCAAAGCCTTCACTCTCTTTTTGCTCCTAAGTTTCCGAAACGCACCTGATTCGATCTGCCGAATCCTCTCCCTGCTCACACCCATGACGTTGCCAATTTCCTGCAAGGTTCTTATCCTACCATCGTCAAGCCCAAATCTCAGCCTGATGACTTGCTTCTCGCGGGCTGTCAGTGTGTCCAGTGCTTTATGCACATCCCTTTTCATAGACAATCTGTTCAGCATCTCCTCGGCGGTCTCAGCGCTGGGATCAGCCGTGACTTCCTGAAAATGGCAAGCAAGTACTCATATGAGTTCTATTACAGAAAGCAAAACTGAGATACAACGGATGATGGAAACTCATACCTGATAAGTCATGTCTGTGCTACCAATTTTGCTATCAAGGGATACGGAATACTTAGGGAGGTTTACTGCTGCCTCGACACGTTTGACTGGCATACCAGTGTCACCTGCTATTTCTTCGTTAGTGGGTCGTCTTTTAAGCTTACGGCGAAGTCGTTTTTTGCACTCCTTCACACGATAACTTGCTTCAACCATGTGAGCCTAGTAATGAGAATAAACCAGAGTGAGAAGTATCGGAATTAAGAGAACCGCTTTGTTGAAATAAAATATATCACCATAAATTTCATCCATTTGGTACCAGCTCTGCAAACTATTTAATCATAGACCAAACAAACTGAAATATTCTCAAACAAAAATCCTAGCTAACATGAATCATCAGTAACAGAAACGATATTGAAAGAAAGTCAAACAGAATGAATAATATGCAAGCATTTCGTCATCATACGAGAAAGGAAGACTACAGCAACTATCAATATTATTGCACCATGTTATTGCGTCAAGAAACTGTCATCAGCAATGCTTTGTGATATGAAATTAATAGTTATCTCACATTTGCGCACTGACTAGCAGTCACGCCAAATTTGGAAATGGATTTACTCCATAATTCACCCTCTCAGAACAAACTTCTGATTTCTGTCGAATAAAGTTGTGTAACTTAATTCAGATCACATCCATGCATGACAGTATGTACCATTCCATCACCAACTCACCATCAGTATGAGCACAGAGGGTGGGAAGACAGACAAAATAATACTTCCAAAAAATCAATTAGAGAAAAGAAGAGGATAGCGGGACATACTGGCAAGCGAAATATCTGGGATTGCTCTGAGACAGATTTACGCATTGCTTGTTTTATCCACCAGTGAGAATATGTAGAGAACCTAAAACCTTTTGATGCATCAAATTTTTCAGCACCCCTTATAAGGCCCTGCATTCCTTCCTGTAATGAAGACCTAAAAATAAAATACCAATGCTAAATACAGCACTGCAGTTACAGTTCTTATTAACTAGAAAAGGTAGATATTACATCCAAGTACCTGAATAAGATCATAAAGCTCCATTCCAGGACCTTCAAACTCCCTGGCAATAGAGATTACAAGTCGCACATTGGATGTTACCATTCTGTTCTTGCAATAAATACCATGATCCAGACGTTTCTGCAAAGTTTTCTCATCAATTGCAGCTGCTGCTGCCCACTGAGAGAAGGTTGGCTGGCCACCATTGTACTCTGTAAGCTCAGCTTGGATTGCCTCCAGCTTCAAGAGATCCTGCACCAACTCAAGGTAAACGTGCACAATTAACTCCAAAACTGACTCAGCAGAAAAAGAACAATACTAACACCAGTCCAACATGGATGATGGTTTGGGGACTTGGTTTTTTGCTGCAAATAGATGTCCTTTTGGGTTTTCGGCAAAGCATTTTCTACAAGATATCCCTGTTAATTATATAGGTGTATTTGGTAGTAGTGATAGAGATATGGTGTACAATCAATAGGGGAAAACTATTTTAAAAACAAAATTATCAATTCCTTTATTGTTCATATTCAATTGTTCATAGAGCTAAAACGACAAGTAATTTAAGCCAGATGTATAAATGGTGGCACCACATGGTTGGAATGGTGAATAGTTGTTTTCTAAAGTGCAATATCAGATAGAATTGCAACTTTTGAAATTTCAAGGATTTGTTTGTCGCCATGTTCTACCAGGAGCTTTAAAGAACCTCTAAACTTCACAGCCATACTTTTGCTAAATTCAAAGTATACTCCACAAAGATGCTCATGCCCTAGATACTCGTGAAGACATTCCCAAAATTGCATATTGAGGCTTTCCTTTCCTGCAAGGTTTCTGCCTTTTCTCATAAAGAAATGATCATGCAAAAAGGACTCTCCTGTATTTTATCTTATCATAATTTTACCTCAGTTGGGCCATAACAATGTCATGATTCAAAGTTATGTTAGAACTGTAGAATACAAATTGCAAGCATCTGCAGCTAAAAATTTTGAATATTTCTGGTCATCAGGAGAAGCAAAACTAGTTAAACTACAATACTTGCTAAGCAAATTATATCAAGTCTCAACTAACTGGATCTAAAAACAACAATGCAGCTCCATTTTAAGGACAAGCATGTGCATACTGAATTGAGAAGGGCAATAGACCCTCAAATTTGTACCAAAGAAAAGCTTCAACATCTTTGGTGCAACAGAGAGAGGCTAAGGAGGTGTTCTTTTGGGCTTATTTAAAGTCTAATCTGACTTATCTCGTAACTTCGAGAATTTCCCGAGGTGGCCTCGAAAGTCGGATGGCCTTGATTTTTAGGATTTAGGGAGCTTTTAGACACGTCTACGAGATAAAAAAAAAAAATTCAAAAACTAATAAAAAAGTCAGATAAGTCAATATTAGCCACGTCTTATCTGACTTATTTCATGACTTATCTGACTAATATTGACTTACTTTTTTTATTACTTTTTGAATCCTTTTTTTTTATCTCGTAGACGTGTCTAAAAGCTCCATAAATCCTAAAAATCAGGCCATCCGACTCTCGAGGCCACTTCGGAAAATTCTCGAAGTTATGAGATAAGTCAGATTAGACTTTTAGATAAACCCAAAAGAACACCCCCTAAGTGAAATATTGTCTTGTTTGTCCAATAGTGTCAAGCTAACTTTTGAGCTGAGAAGCCCAATAGTGAATATTCATTGGTTGTAATATGGTAGCCTCACCTGAATACCTTCTGAGAACTCAACCTCTTCCTTTGCTGTAAGAAGTCTCCGCCCAGTCAGCTTCCACAAGGAACCTAAAGGATTCATGCTAGATGAAGAACCCTTGGACCTCTTTTTCTTTGAGGACATTATAGATTTTTGTGAAGTACAGACTGTTGTAGCTGCCTTTATTGCTGCTCTTGTCCTCCGAGCTCTTCTCTCGGATTGACGTGCAGACTTCACAGCTATGCTCTGACTGTCTTGCATATCATCATCTATCTCAGCGTCATCACTCACGATGCCATACGATTCCAAGTCCTCCAACAAAACAGCATCACTATATTTATTAAGACTGCTCGATTCCAATTCCGTGCGAAGGATTTCTTTTGCCAAATAGTTGTCCACGACCTTTTTTTGCCTAGTGACAGGCTGGTTATTGTTATTTTGTACCATCCAAACAACTTCTTGGGCAGCTTCGGCAGCAGCTCTAGCAAGAGCAACTGCCTCTGCAGCTGCAGCCTCTACCACAGCCTCTTCATTCAGAAGTGTTTCTGATGCTAGAGTTGACTCAAATTTTTTCTGTAGACACACGTTAAGAAAGAAAACAATGTGACTATTACGATATGGCATTATCATTAAGGAATTGCTAATGTTACATGTCCTAGAATTATCACCTAAAGGCATTATTAATTATATGTGAATTAGTTGACGGTAATGCTACTAGCAATACACACAATGGTTGCAAACATGTAAAAATATGTAAGGTGAAATAATGTGTTAGTTAATATCAAATGGCAATAGCATTATTACTCGATTCTTCTCGAATATTCTTGAAGTATTCTACCCTATTCAGCCAACAACTTAAGTGAAAGAAAACCACGATATTTCCAGTAATATGTGGGCAATCAACCTCGGTCATGCTCAACCGAACCTTTTCTAGCAGTTCAATGTAAGGTATATAACCAAACAGCATGTGCATTCTTATCTTCACTCTTGAACGGTCCAATCAAGAAAGCATCATCAACCTACTTCGTCACTCAGCAAAGCAAACAAAATAGGAATAGCAGCTTGAATTCAAGAATGCCAGCTCCAAGAACGCCCGGTCAGCGACCTCGAGAGACGAATTGGCACCAGCCGAGCCTGAGCGCCTCACCTGGAGAGCCGGCGCGGAGCCCGGGGCGGCGTACGCGAGGCGCAGGGCCCCGGCGGCCGCGCTTTCGGCGTCGACGACCGCGGCGGCGGCGCAGTGGACGCGGTAGGCGCCGCCACCGGAGCACCGGGAGGAGGAGGAGGGGGAGGGGTGATGGTGCGCGTGGGGGCAGAGCGCCCACTTGAACTGCGGCGCCAGGCACGCCATTGGAGAGCTCGGGCCGCGCTCCAGTCACCTCGGGTCGGTCTCCATTCCCGGGGAGCGAGGGACGGAGCGAGGCGGAGGAGAGGACAGGAGAGACGAGGCAACGGTGCAGATGATGGCTTTTGGGTTTAGTCTGGTCTGGATAAGATAGCTGAGCCGCGGGATTTTGTGGGCCGCCTCTGCCTGCTGGACCGGCCCATGTTCTTCCAATGGTTGAATACATAGGTACGTTCTTTTGGATTTATCTAATTTAGTTTATCTGTCTTATCTCTAACTTTGAGAATTTTTCGAGGTGGTCTCGAAAGTCAGATGGCTTTGAAATTATTTTTGTGACTTATCTGACTAATATTGACTCATCTGACTTCTTTATTACTTTTTAAATCCGTTTTATTTTTATCTCGTAGACGAGTCTAAAAGCTCTCTAAATCCTAAATTTCATGGCCATCCGACTCTCGAGGCCACCTCAGAAAATTCTCGAAGTTAGAGATAAGATAGATAAGTCGGAGCTCATAAGCTCAAAGAACACCCCATAGTTTATCCCAATATCGGGTTCACAGTGGTTCAACCGCCGTTTTAACCCAGCTCGACACAATTTCAAAAAACCTAATCTGCGTCCAGAGGCCACAGATCAAGCACGGCTGGCGCCCATCGCCCGTGGCATGGGCGATCGCCCGACCCACGGACGACGGACGCCCAAAAATGCAAAATCGCGGCCCGGGCAGTCATTTAAAAAATTTTGAATTAAAAATAATATAAAAAAAATTCCCTATCTTTCCCCTCCTAGTTAAGCCCACCTAACCTCTTCCCTCTCCTCTTCGGCCTGAGCACACTCCTTGCGGCCCACTTTCCTTCGTCCTTCTCCTCCCTCATGCCTGCAAACAACCCACCTAGCCACCCCATCTCCCCAAGGCCCAAGCCGGGCCAGCCCCGCCCTATACTAGTAGTAGACTAAAATATTATATCATGTTTCCTATCTAATTAATGATGACTAAAATATTTGCTAGAATGGACCTCATCTTCATTATCTTAGTATCCAAACTTGTGTCTTCACAATGTCGTTTCATGTTTTGTTTTACGAATGAATTACATGGTTGTGACGGCACGGTTGTGGTGCGACGGAGCGTGCATGATCGGCTCGGCAGCCGTGCAGCGTGTCGACGGCGTCTCATCCATATGTGCATTGTGTTGTGAGGACGGAGATGTTTTTCTCACCTACTTAATTTAGTTTGAAGCGAGTGCGGAGCATCTCGAACAGTAGGGCAAGGGCATAAAGGCATTGGCTAACGGGTATGCGTTACCCGGCCTCTAGAGGCAAAATAGTCTTTTTACTAGGGGAAATAGGTAATAATAGGTTCATTACAATTAACATGCCTGAATGGGATGTATACCTTGTGCAAATCTTATATCTCAAACAATTGTGTTAAGAGTCTATGCGAATTGTATTAATATTTTAATCAGCTGAGCTATTTATATGTTTTACTTGATTTTAAGAGCATGGTTTATATGTTCCGAAAAAAGTGAGTGACCCACATTCGCTTTGTACGCAACATTATGGCTCTGTTTCTTTCGGCGGTTGACGGTTGTCGGTTTTACTGTAACAAATTTATAAGTTTTTGAGAAAAAATTTAAATGAGCTAAAAAAAATAATATAAAATTTTTTTACTGTAGCGAACCGCCGGCCGCCGACGGTCTGCTACAAAGAACGGAGCGTATGTGTATCCATATGCCTACCTTGTCTATAAAAAAATACTGATACAACTGATCCGTTTTCCCTATCCCGTAAGTCCGAAGGTCATTGATTCGGAAAGTACAATCGTAGCCGGACCTACCAGGGTCGTACGTGTTCAGCTAAATACCTTTTTCTAAAAAAAACAAATCCAGTATACTGTATACACACCGCATAGTAGGTAAATAGACATATAAAATAAACATAGTTCCACTGTTTCTATGACTAACTTGGATTGATCGAGGATCATGAATGAGTTCCTTTTGTCACTTGCAAATTTGTCTAAAATTGATTTTAAATAATGGAATTGTTTTGGCTTGTATGTCCGTTTGCATCGGACGCAAACCCATACATTAAAAACAATCTGCTTTTGGCTCAGATGTGTGGGCTCGCATGCGGATAGCTACTGGAGTCTGCACTGCTCCAACCCGAGCCTACCCTGCCGTTGCTGGATCCGGCCACCCCTGCCACTTCAGCCCACCTCATCTCATCCGACCCTGTTGGCCCTGCCACTCGAGCCTGCCCTGCCGCCACCAAATCCGGCAGCCCCTGCCATGGTCAAGGAGTAGGACAACATCGTGTGCAGGTAGGAGGAGCACGTCGCCAAAGATGGGAGAGGGAAGGAGGTGGCTAGAGATGGGGAGAGGGGAGACAAAGCAGGTGGAGGGAGAAGGGCTGAGACTTGGGGGAAAAAAAAGAGATGCCACACCTAGGAATGAAAATGAGAGGAGAAAATGAAATGAAAAAAAAGGAAAGGATACTTTTGAAAAAATGACAAAAATATTCAGAAATTTAGTTTAGAATTTAATTTTTGACTCTATTTTTTAGAAAGTAGTCGTTGCATGATACATGTTGGTAGGACAGTACAAATTATGCTTATAATACATATGCGCAAATACGACGATCGATATGGCGGTTCGGATTTAAGAAAAGATATATGAGAGAGAAGATAGGGCGTGAGTTTTAGAGATGTTGGAGGTGTTTGAGATATAGGAAGCTGAATATTGTTAGGAGTTCTTGTATTAAGGTTTTACGAGTCCTATTTCTACGACTTCTACCGTGGATGCTCTAAGCAAGTGTGAGGATCTTCTTCCCATCTCAATTCTCATCTCTCTCTCCCTCTCTCTATTCTCGTGAGGTGAAAAGCAAAAAGGCAGATGAGAAGGAAGACACGTTGGTGTTCACTGGTACTGACCTATCAGCCAGCTGCCCAGCCTCGGGCCAAGGCATCCTTCTTCCTCTCTCTCCCTCTTCACATCTCTCTCCCACTGGAGCTCGCTCTGCCCAACTCCACTCCCTCTCTCTCCTTCTTCAAACCAATACAACATGTTTAGAGATGTATTCCAACTTAGCTGTCCTCAGTCCTCACTAATCTCATTATTATACTTAAGAAATAACCATACGCATCTTCCCATGTGAGGAACATATGTCATGCAATCAAACCTGGGCTGCAATTATTGTGTAATCAAAATAGTAAAAGCCATGAGAAAATCTAAAAAAAAATGTAGTTGTACTTCTGAACTTACTCTATCTATGTATAAAATTGCAAAATCAAAGTCATTGTATATTAAGAGTAACAAAAGGAAAAGAAATTCTAACAAATTTGAATCAAGATTTTCTATTTTTCCAACTTTTAACATAAATGAATTTGATCTTGAAATTTTATATATAGGTAGAGTAAATAATGAAATACATCCACAAAATTTTTTATGAATTTTTTGTAACTTTCTGTTAGTTTGATTGTACGTGATTACATCTAAAAATTGCAGCATATGTTCTCTTTCTTCTTTCTCTTCACCCAAATTTTTTTTTCTCAGACCGAACAGAACAGGGCCATGTAACATCCCAAATTTTTAATGATGTAATTTGACATGTTACGTATGTTTTAAAATTTTTGTAAAGGTAATTTTGAGCAAATCTTAAATTAATAGTTCTAGTAGATTCTAGTATTCATTTTCCGCGCGAGTTGATGAAATCCGGCTGAACTTTAAATTTCTAAAATTCTCTAATCTCTCCCGTACCGTCTTGCATGGTGTTAATCTCTCCCTAATCTCCCTCTCTAATCTCTCCCTCTCACGTACTACATGCAGGCATGCATGCATCTCTTTTTCTCACTCTCTCTCTCTACTCCCATACATTACAGCCTTGTATCTTACATGCATGCATGATTTTTCTATCTCTCTCTCTCTTTATCACGTACTGTACCTTTGCATGTTGCTGCACGCATGCAATGCTGCTGCTCTTGCATGGTGCTGAATTGCTGCTGCTGCTGCATTGCTCTTGCGTGTTGCTGAATTGCTGCTGCTGTACAAATTGCTGCACTGCAGCCAGCTGAAAAACAGCAGCAGCTGCGGCACTATCGCTGCCAGACGCTTTTGTCGCCTTGCATTGTCGCTACACGAAGGTGTCTTGCCTTGCAACTGCACGCAAGCTGTCTTGCCTTGCATTCTTTGCCGCACGAAAGCTTTGCTTTCATGCCCCAACCCGTCCGACGACACTGCGATCACGCGTTATATTAGAACCACCGAAGTTTCTATTCTTCGCCGCCTTTTGGCGCGCCTTCTCGCCATCCGCTTCGGTCAAGACTGCCGTCGGTTCCTTCGTGCCCCCGCGCCCCGACTTCCCCTCTCATGTTCTGAGTTTGGCCGCAGGACGCCGGGATCAAGATCACCGCTGCTATGCTGGTCTTCCTGCTTGACCTGCTCAGGTCGTGGCGAAACCCCGAACCCCGGTGAGCACCTTGCCCTTTTTGGGTAGCTCACATCATTTTAGCCGAGCTATCCCCGCTTAATTTAAACCCGTGTTATTTATTAAAGATTCGGTCAGCTTGTAGTTTTAGGGCTAGTCTGTCAGTTCATCTTCGTATCAGGGTCTTCTTTTAAAAGAAAAATAATAATAATATATATAGCAAAACCATTTTAAAATAATAATAAAAATATTATTATTTGTACTGGTAGTCTGATTGTACTGTGCTTGGCTTGTTTGGCATATTCGCGCGTGCGCGGTCGTTTCCGTCAGAAGGAGGACGCACTACGAAGGGCACCACCATCGAGGAGTACCGCTACTAGGTTTCCGAAACTCAAGGCAGGTTCTTTGACGCATATTGTCTATAACCTGTTTTCATTAAAATATTTTATTAGGAATTTATAAATATGCATGCTAGTTTTAAAATATTAAAACTAGTTGAATAGTGACTAGCTAGACCTACTTAACAGTATTGCTATAACAACCAATTATTATAAAACTAGGTATAGCTAGATTAATTGTTATCCACTTTCCATTGGACTTAGGTTGTTTAAAATAAAATGCCCGCAAAAATAAATCATGTTATAGTTCATGTTTACTGGAAATGTCTTTATGAACTTGTTTGGAAAATAGGCATCGGAGGGACACGATGCGAATGCACGGTATTCTTATTCCTCTCCTCAAATATTCCGACTAGGAGGAACTTCCACCAAGAGGGTGCTTGCATGCATTGTGTTGGTGTTTTCTAACACCATGATTTTGTAAATCGGGCTTAAAAACTGTTCCTCCTAGTCTAAGGACTGTTCATCCTATGAACCTACCGGCCTTAGCCTTTTAGTACAACCTCGGGTCCCGAATGGGACAGCCTGCTTCCGGTCTTCGCTCATAGACCTCTGGCGGGTAGCAATCAAGTCGGAACCGGGGACCGTGTGGTGAACGCGGTGGGAAGCCTCCCGAGGGTAAAGTGTACCCTCTGCAGAGTTAAAATCTGTCATGACACCGTGCTCACGGCCATGAGCGCAAGTTTAGTGTTCATATGGTAGCCACTTCTTTTATAAAATTGGGGTTTCTTCTAAAATAATTTGGCAAAGGACCGCCATTCCAGATTTTACTATTGGGACCGATATGAGATGAATATGGTTCAACCTAGTACGACGGCGAATGGCTAGAAAAATTCCATTGGCGAATGATCGAGCCAGGAGCATAGTTCGCCGGGTCGATCGAACAGATTCCTCGCCGAATGAGTGAGCTAGACAAGAATGGAGCCCCTGAAAAATGGTGTTATTAAAACCGCATTTTAAACTCACTAGGAAAAATTGTTTAAGGCTTTTTCGCAAAATACCAAAGCCACCTTGTATCGAGCTATCATATCATTTCACATCCTTTCCTCGCTGAGTATTAGTACTCATCCTGTTTTCTCCCCTCTTTAAAATTTCAAAAGGTGAAGAGACGGATTCGACTCGAGACGGATGATGGGGACTACGACGAGTCGACCACGAGGAGTCTTGAGGAGTGAAGCTTAGTGTCCATTCCTCACACCAAGATGCTGTGGGATTCTCAGATCGAAGAATAGTCAGATATGGGTTTAGCCTATGTTCTCCGCTGTGTACTCTATGGTTCAGCCTGCGTGTTGACTTGTATGTAAAATAATGGGGACGAGTTCCCCGACCATGTACCTTGTATAATTATGGCAATGTATCACTCTGTTGGCAACTGTGTGTACTAGCGATGATTCTTGGGACTAGCACAGGATGCACAGGAAGGGTTCGGTCTTTTATGGCCAGGTCCCGACAGGCCACGAGCCCATGATTACTTGCAACTGAATGCTACATCCCGCCTAATTGGACCTATTATGTCTCCCGCTTCCAGGCGGTCCAGGTTGCACTCGCAGTCCAGGAGTGAAAGCCCGTAGAGGTGTCGAGCCCAACGCGGGTGGGTTGGCGCGAACCGTCCGACTCCGACCAGGTCTGGGAGAGATGATCTAATCATGTCATGTGCCTGTCAAACTCGAGCCGGAGTCCTTCTATATAGAGTCGAGGCGCCACCGTGTAATAGCCCATTTTGGGTAAAATTTAACTAAAATTCAAATTTTGGTTTCTGATTGGACTTGGCCCATGCTCAGCCATCAGGGCCCATCCCGGCCCATTTTTCCTCTCTCTCCCCACTGCTGAGTCGTGAACTCAAGCTCGACCTGCCTCAAGATGCCACGCAGTTAGCTTCTCAGGCGGCGCGCTTAGCGCTAGGCCAACGCCGTCACCCTTTTCGCAAGGCTAGCAAAGACTAGGCCAGCGCTATGCCACTTTAGCTCAAGACCGCCGCGCACCTTGCCAGCCGCCACGTGCTCGCTTCATGCGCCCCGTGCCACGCGAATCGTTTCGCCTCGAGCCTCGCCACAGGGATGACTCTCTCCCTCCCCGCGACCCTCCTTCCCCTCTTTTTAACCCGTGGCTCAGCGCCGAGCGTCGTCCTTCAACATTTCTACCACCGCGCCTGAATCACCCCCTTCTCTCCCCCCATGCCCTGGTAAGTCGTTAGCCGATTCCTCGCGCCCATAGCTTTTCTTAGGGCTGTCCCTCACGACCCTGCCATCAATTTTACCTAGGGTACGCCAAAGCTCCTAGGCAATGCGACCCCTGCTTAGGCCGCCGCCTCGCCCACGGTGACAGCTCGTCTCCGGCCTTCCCTGAGTTCAGCACCGCCTCAAGTAGCCTCCTGGTAGTCCCCACATACTCTCCTCTCCGGCAAACTGACCGTCGTCCTCACCCTTCACAGTAGCAGCATGCTCCTCTGGTCTACCGCTACCCGTGCCTATGGCGCCGCCGTTCTAGCTTGCCGTCGGTGATGCTTCGACCATCACGTCCAAGCCTGCCGCTAGCCAAACCCATTCCGACCATGAACCAGTAAAATTGTAGACCATACGCTGCTAGTATCCCGCTGAGGTTTCGCTAGAACTCAACGGTAGAACCAGGCGAAGCTGTTGCCTTGCTGACATCACTCCGACATCAGCCAGTGAGGCTGAATCATTGACGCGTGGCACGTCGGCATATTTTTTCAATCCTGCCACGGATTGATCTAAAGGGGAACGGGTAGGCTACGCGAGCGCAATTCAAAAATTTCTATCGCGAACACATAGGACATCATGCAAGTAGAGGATCACAGTTACCCTTGACGCGCAGTTACAACGGAAGGAGAGTCAGAGTAGCTATAGTGCACGTCAAGGTATAGGAAGCAGTTGTTCACGCCAAGCTGAACGTCCCCTCCTCATTGATCACCACCGCAGCAACGTCATAAGTACTACCGTAGAGGAAGTAGTCGATCATACCAACCTTCTCCTCCTTATCGCTGATCAGCGTCACAGCAATCACAGCAACACCTCTACGGTATCCACACGTCCAGGGATGGAACGCCATGTGCCGGTAGGCTAGCACCGCACGTGCGCGGCTAGAGTTTCTAAGAGCCGGAAGGGGGCACAACGACTAGAGTTACGTGATGGCGAACTCGTATGTCTATGATGCCCCCTTATATGGAGCGTATTAATGGGATTCTACGCTAGAGACCTATTAGGACTCTAATACTACACGGACCAAGATCCCGAGAGGACTCTATTTCTACACAGATCAATATTCGTGAATCCCACTAATGAATCCAATCTATTAGACATGTCTCAACCCGTTAAGTGTATGACCCATTAGGTTCATATGCAACCGGCTGTGGCCCTAGAAACTCCTTTCGAAACCACAAGTAAGTAGCGGTTCCTAGCAGGACATATTGACCCCCGAATACATAGAATGATCTTATCAGCTGAACCTTGATATACTCACATACTAATCCATTTGCCACACGATACTAGTCAAGCTCAAGGTGAGATGCGTGCCACCCTTATGATAGCTTGAACATTCACTCGATCTTGTGATGGATTTCAATCCATGATTAACTCTTAAATCACATAGGCATGGCCATACACTTTCTAATCCAATCACATCGAGAGGCTTAGAGATATCTCTCCTGTTATCAAGGACGGACAAATTCCATCTTAATCGCTCACACCTCAGCCACGTCATGTTTTATAGCATACCCGAAAGTTATCTTTATGACTACCTGGTTACGGTGTAGTGATTGATAACCCCAAAGTATAGAACTACGCATGTTGGAACTCAATGACGATCTCAGGTCTAAGGATCATATAGGTATACCACTCAAAACTACATGCTGATGGCACATGTAAGATAACAACCTCAGCAGTATCTCAGAGTAGATCTATCTAGCACCATGATCTCAACATGTGTCCATATTATTGATTTCATATTTCTTTATCTATGGTAAATTACCATCAATCAACACATGTGCTGATCAAATCATTACCGTCTCACATAATGATATGAGACCAGGGATCATTTACAATAAGATTATATAAACAATGTGTCTCACAACCAAGTCGTACTTGATAAACAATGTGAACGACATTTATTCATAGAACTAATAACGTATTATCCAAGAATACATAAACATAGACGTGATACAATCATCTTACATGATCGCTTCCAGGGCATATCACTTACATGATCTTGAGTCATTGACATGTGGGCCCTGGTCCAACATGTTGGATTTAGTGGAAGCGTATTCCTTCGGAATACGTCTTCCAGAGCAAGTGGTATATGCCATGTCTAGCATGGAAGCACCCTAACATGTGGGCCCCGAGACCTACATGTGGGCCCAAGGCCTACTTGTCGACCGCTTGCACCCACTACCTTGTAGGCCGTGAGCCCATCAGTCAAAGCCACAGTGGGTAGGGCATTTGTAGGCCGCGTGCGCACATACTGGACTATATAGTAGGAGGCTGAGCCCATTTCTATTATTGGATTTTCGAAAGATTTTTGATTTCTAGTAAATCTAGAAATAGAAAGTGATTTATTAAAAATAGTATATGGTACCCAAAAATCATAGGAAACTCTAGAAAATACTAGATGTAGTACTAGATTTAGGAAAAATATTATAGTTCAGAGTAAATTAAATCTTGGCCTCTAGAAAAATGATAGAAGCTATTTAAACCTTTTCCTTAGTAATTTATTGCTCGAAATTCAATTAGCTTTATTAAAACTATGTATTGAACTCTGAAAATTCCCAAATTTTAATAGAAACTATTCCAACTTAGGAAAAATTTAAGAAAATATTTAATCTAGTTTTAACCTTGTAATAATTAGCAAAATTAAAGAAAGCCCACAAGAGCTATATAGAATTAATATTTATAACCCTTTTAATAATTCAAAAATTATTTTCTAGGATGGGTACCTTTACTTAAGGGTAGTTAAGGCATTTTCATATTACCATACGATAACATGTAGGAACTTCGCTACCTTATTAATGAGATGGTATGCTCAATGTAGATAATCATATTTGAATCATGCATCCATGCACCATCCCTTTTTGCATATGTTTATGTATTGTCTTAATTTTTTCGATTAGACGTTAAGGACCTAGAAAGAAGGTTTGAAGACGCTGAGGAAGAGTACCATTTCCCAGGATGAGATGAGTTAACATCCATAGTTCATATCTTACCCAATTTTACAAAAGTTATTTTGATTCAACTACGAAATTGCATGCCCTAGTATATGTTGCAATAACTTGAACAGCTAGAGTAGCTGTACCTATTCCTTAATCATGTTATATACATGTCCTGTTCATTGCTATGCATGATTACCATTCATGATTGCCTTGATTATTATGTCATTTGGAACCTTAGGACAATTACTAGATAATTCGGACTCATAGTCCTTAGGTAAAACTTGCTTAGGTATGCTCAGGTCTACTTAATGATTTTTAGGGGTGTAATTGCCCCATAGATGGTGAACGATAGTTCATCCATACATCTATTCACATCTTAACATGAATTGGACTATATCTAAGCTGATATGAAATGAAAGTCCGTAATTAGGTAGTATGGGATGCTAAGTCTAGGTTTGGCCATAGTGCAGTTAAGGAGGTAAAGGTTTTGTGATAGTGGTTGTGGTCTGGGGAGGACCTAGTAAATGAGGTGGTTCTCTAGAGTGGATCTAGACTTGGTGGTCGAGGACCTGATTCAGATTGAGGCAGAAAACAGAGTGCGGATCTCCGGCTCTCAGGCCATGGGAAGCGAGACCAGAAGTGGTCCCTTGAACTTGAAAAGGTGTTGGATGCGGTCTGACACAACGCGTGGCCATCGCATGGTAGTGCGGGTGTTGGAGTCCAGTTGCATGCTTCGAGAAGACCCTAGAAGAAACTCCGGCTTGAGGCGAAGGCGGAAGGGCACCGCTACCAAGAGTGATCTAGATCATGCACTTACTGGACCGGCAATCCAGTAGAGTAGCGATCCACAACTGGAGTGACTAAATCCTAGAATATGATGGTAGGAGAAAGGAGGAAGACTAGAACAATAGAAACAGCTAAGTTGGGGTAGATTTGGTCATACCGAGGTTAGGTCTAGAGGTTGGAAAGAGATCGGTAGAAGGTTACTTTAGGAACCACGACTTTTTCAACAAATACACCACTAACTAACAAGGATTTAAATTGGCTAAATCATAGGTTTATATTATGAGTATTTCCAACTGGCTTTAAGCAAATAAAAGATTCCAGCCTTCCTGGTGGCCCAAGACAACTTTCGGCCCATCGGCTTTTGCCAAATCTTGGTGTCAACACATGCCTCCTAATTTTGGGATATTATTTTTATGTCCCAAAATTATTGGCTATAGTAACAGCCTCACACTCTATCTTGATGTCGTCACCAGCCAAAAAGATCTACTATAGTCATCTGCATTGAATTGCACGAATACCACCAGCCTCAGTGACTGCACAACTTCTTCATTAATCCCTGTGACAACGCGTGTGAATTCATTTTGGCTTCTGCATCATCGCGCAGCAAAACTCCTTCGTACTCCCGATCCTGTCTCCACCTGCGACGTTTCAACTAACCACGTCCTCTCTATAAATAGGGACGACAATGATGGTTTTTACCACACTGCCCTCCACAACCAAGGCTCAAAACTCCACTGTAGTAAAAAACTTCTCTCCCTAATCACCATGTCAGCTAACTTCTCCTTCCTATCTTATCCCTCTACCCTGTTCGAGGAGTCCGATGCCCAAGTGACACCAACTCCGAGCCTGTCGGCTACCCTACCGATGAAGATAATGACTTGGCCATCGCCGCAATCCTTCCGGCAGAACTTTCTACCGAAGTTAGGGCAGAGGAAAAGTTGCTAATGACACGGCTATTGCATAGCTCCTCCATAAGGACTATACCGCTGCCAATATCGCCGCCGACGATGACGCTGGCGATGTGGCCTCTCTTGCTGCCGGTGAGGGTGAAGAGGACGGTGAAGCGGCCGCGGCGGCCGAGAAAGGAGGAGGTGGAGAAGATTGAGATGTGGATCTTGACATCGCCATCCTTCTCGGGGCCGATGCCCTTCACGCCATCGTCATTTCCAATGATGAGGACGACCAACCAACGCCACCACCAAGCCCTACAACCGATCTGTGCATCAAGACTCGACCCGGCTTCTCCGACAAAGAACTGTGGTGGCGGCGAAATGCCAGCGATCAGCTACAACAACGATGGGAACAAGCGTCGCCAATTCTTTTAAGGTTTTAGATCGACTTTTGTAACATAGTCGATGGGCCCTTTGTAAATTCTAGCCTTCGAGCTTTTCAATGAAAATCCTCTTTAGCTTCAAGTATGCATCGGCTTTTACCAATGACTGACAATTCCTTATTCGTCGATCTTATTAGCCGATATGTACCTTGAAATTTGCAAACAATTTAATCGACTTGAGGCCGAATCACAACTTGTTCTCACCTCTGCTGTTGAAATCTTTAGATCCATCGTTAACTCAAAATGACAAGTTGCGATTTTTACTACGTATCTTCCCCACGTTGTAGTGAAACCCTAGTTTTTTCACTATGACTATAAATACCGGGACCATCCCCTGTCATTCTCACGCCTCCAAGCTTCTGTCTCTAGTTATTGGCTTTCACACCTTCATCGGCTTACAATTCCCCTTCCAGACTTAAGCAATTTCCTTTCCTTTCCTCCGTCCAGTAATCATGTCTCAAGTACTTCTTTCGATTCCTGACTTTCCTCATACCTTCACCCCTGGTCGGGTGGGAAACCTTACCCTATTGGACATCATCAACTTGGATATTCCTTGTCTCCCATTGTTTGCTGTGGGCGCGAATATGGATAGGTGGAAGGATAGTTGTAGGTCTTGGCCGACCCAATTGGCCGGTTGGAGGGACTGGTTTATTAGGGTGTCGGCTAGTAAGAGGTCTAAATAGGAAAACATAAGATAGCCGACTACCTTCTCCTCTCCTTACCTACTCCTACCACCAATGAATCCATGTTGGCATTGGCCAGTTACTTTTGGTCGGATACCTTCAATGCCCTTATGCTCAGGTCAGGGCCGATAGGACCAACCCTCTTGGATGTGGCCATGATCTGCGGTCTGAGGCCAGATAGGGAGCAACCATCGGCTTACAATTTACCGATCACCTTCAAGCTCATCTCCCAGAAAGGCAAAGGCTCATCGGTACATTAAAGACAACAATCCAGGTGAAGGGCCAATATCGGAAAAGGAGCACGTCACATTCCTTACCATGTGGTTGGATTGCTTTGTGTTCTGTGGAGCTTCTATGGGCCCGACGCAAGTATATCAAGGCTTGGCCAAGAGACTTCTCCGCGGAGGACGAGTGTCGTTAGCGAAGCTACTTCTCGGATCGGTCTATCACATGATGCATGTCGTCCGATCCCGTCTATTCACAGGCCTTGGAGGTCACTCAATGGGAAACATGGGAGGGCCGATGTGGTTTATGTAACTTTGGTTATACACCCAATTCCATCAGCTATTGCAAACTCCAATCAACTCGGAAGTTCCTTTCCCTCATGAAGATATTCCAGAGAGGGAGGAGATAAAATACAGGCCCAGACGATCTTATGGTGAAGCCATTATCTCTGGCCAAGGCTCCACCAAACTTCATGGATCGGCATTGGTCAAGTACTTTGACTTCTTCTTCAACTTCGCTACCGATGAAACTCCCACCATATACTTGTTTTGTTATGAGATTGGGAATTTTCCCGTTCCATCCTTTTTTCAACTCTCCGATCACTCGGACCTAGAGTCCATAGAGATTCTGAATCACTTCATCTCTCCCTGCACTTTAATCGTCGGCTTGAACACCAGGGTCAGGACCTTCAAACCTTCTTATGAATTTTATCACACATCAGTGTACGCCAGGCAACTGGCTTTGGCCAGGCCATTCCAGATCACATTCTTTGTGGGAGACTATAGCCCAGGATGCCTTTTGCCAAAAATACCATACATGCAATCCTTGGCCTAGCCGATGATCTCTTTTGCCCTGAGTTGCCTTCTTTGTGCCTCGGTGGTAAGACCTCCATTCACTTCAAAGAATGGTGGTCTCCAATTAATATCGAATGCCCTTTTCCTAGCCGATTGACCCATGAATTTTTACGTTAATCGGCTATAAACTCATCTCCCCAATCTTCTTGAAGAGGCCCTCCAAGAATTTGAAGTAGACGCATATGAGGGCGCTCAATCTTCTTCTTCCTCGTCTAGTTCTTCTAGTTCCTCGGGTAGCCGACTGACTTCCTAATTTTTTTGTTGATCATATAACACCTTTAGCCGATTTTAAGACTTCACGTTGCCCTTGCAGGCAGATCATACTAAGAAGGCCCCTGCTGGAATTGTTGGCTACTCATCGGCCAACATATATCCTAATAAATGGAAAAAGGCTAGTTAATCGATGAATAGTAACAGGCCGGCCCATTTGTGGCTTAGCCCGAGAGCTGATAAGGTGAAGGCGTATTTTCCAGTGTCGCCTTCCAACTGCGTAAGCGCCACGGAAGGAGATGTAAATTTGAAAAGGCGCCATCCAACAGAGAACGTTCAACTAACCGAAGGCGTAATCCCTGATTTACGCTAAGGCGATGCGAATGTGCACTTTGTGCGGGGCGCTACCACTAATACTGACGAGTGGACCACGGGCCCCACCCGTCAGTGGCTCAGTGGCTCTAATCGCGCGAGATTTAAATTTTTAAACACAGTATTATGGCGTCCCACATGTCAGTAGCACTATCATTCGTAATAGGGTGTCTTGCACGAATCATGGCACGCATCGGACGGCACTGGGTAGTCGTCTTCCTCGTGCAGGCGCGCGTGCCGCCGCGAGGCTCGTCAGGGCCTCGGCGGCGCATCTGACCCGCATGGGGCGGTTTCTTCGTCCCATCAGGACCAGTGGGCATGCGCGCAACTAATGGTGCTCACGCTGAGACCGGAGGCGGCCGGACGTGGCGGCGCAACGAGCGGCGGCGGCTCAGACCAAGCACGGGCTAAGAGCTAAGGTATGATATGTAGGCTATATTGGGTGCAGGAGTCTCTAGGGACTACAAGAGGACCCACGGCAGCTTTGACGAGCGCTAGGAAGCTCCGGTGAAGACTGTCGACGAGCCGATTGGGGAAGTCCGGAACAGGGTGATCGGCGCGGGGAGACTCCGGGGAAGATCTTGCACAGGCAAGTTGGGGAAAAGGTCAGTAATAACACGACGAAGCTCTCTGCGCAAATAATTGGTGAAATACTCACCGACGGTGAAGAGATTAAGAAGGAGGTGATTCGGTGAAAACGGAGCCGGCGGCGAGGGATTCAGACGATTCCTGTGGTTCGAGCGGCCTTAGCTCGATTCTGCCGAGGACGGTGAAGCTTAGGGGATGGAGCAGCTCTGGCCCAAAGCTCACAGCACGATTCACAGCGACGACGGGGAATTTAAGCGCTGGAGCTCTGCGGCGGTCGCGAAGGTGAGGAGAAAAGGAAAATAGAGCTCAGTCTAGGATTTATATAGCCGATACAGCTCAAAAATAGTCCGGAGGACCTCACCCATGGTTTCACCGAACCATGGGCGCAGCGCGGGAGATGGCGTGCATTGGTGCGTGAAACCCGACCGAACGGCGGTGGCAGCGGCGCGGGGAGGCTGAGGCGCGGTGCCATGATGGCTAGGGCAGAGACGCGGCGATGTGACAGGGTAGGAGGGACACCCTTTGGTGGCATGGGGTGGTGGACGCAACGGGAAGACATCGCGTGAAGAGAAGAGCCAGTCGTCAGCGACTAAGATCCGACGAGCAGCTGCCATGGGTTTTCGACGGGACATAGAGGTTGCGGGTTGGGCGGAAAGGGTGGTGGCATGCAGGGGCCACGGAAGCCACTGACAAGGGCAGCACACGGTCGGTTGCGGCAGCGGCGGCGTGCCCCAGAGCGCGTGGGAGAGAGAGTGAGAGATGAGCGAGAATCGAGCGAGAGGAGCGAGTCGGGGAGGGCATAGACAGCTCGGCTAAGAAGGGAAGAGGGCTAGGCCGAGGGCCTAGCTGGGCCAGCTAGACCGGGTTAGGCCCAAAATGGGTTGGGCCCGACCCCAAGGACCTATTTTTGACCTTAGATTTTATTGGGGAAAATAGGATTTTGGCTGAATTTTGAGAGGGTACTAAATGGGTTAATTTTGGGAGTGGCTTTAATTAAAATTTGGGCTCACACCACCAAATCGTTGACAAATTTCAAATTTCTTAAATCTAGGGAACTTATTTAGGTGTTGGGTTAGAATTTAAATTTAACCCTCTAAAGCATGTCGCCCTATATAAGTTGATACAATGTGTATGCGTGTGTGTATGTGTATATTTGTATACACATATTATTTTTTTAAAATAAAGGATCTAATTAATAAGTTTTTTTGACCAAAAATAGGGCAAAATACGAGCCTGAAATACATTTTTTTACTGCCATAGCAAAATTTCATTTTTGGGGTGTTATAAATCCTACCCTCCTAACAATAAATCTCGACCTCGAGATTTCATAGCCTAGAAGGTAGAGAAAATAGAGAAGTTGCAGTTCCGTCCTTCGTTCTAACAGTTTTTTTTTGGATATGCGCAACAATTTTGATCCTGGGAGTACTTGATAGTCTTGAATAATGGCGACTCGTGGTGTCAGTCAGGGGAAGAGAGGCAGAGAGAAATCTTCATTTTCGTGAGACTAGCATGTGGCCTTGTTTCTTTGAGCGAGAACATAGCTAATCTCTGGTGTTAGAGTTCTTCTAATGCCCATAATACTCAATGGATGGATGAGTGGCGTAGCATTCAAGAAGTTCACAAAACCATCTAAGATGCCTTCATTTTAATTATTCACCAAGATCCGATTCTTACTCAACATATACCTTGTATAGTATTTTATCCACCAATGTTACCGTTAGAACAAATACATAAATCACTTAAAAATCCAAATTCAATCACAGCTTATAATTGCATCCATAGTCTGACCATAATCATTGGAGACTCTTACTATTAATTGATATACCACCAGAATTTAGAGTCCCGACATCAAATCTTGGTCTGCTATGATTTTCCTTGTCCCATCTTTATTTTACTGCCTAATTGCTTTTAGCCAAATCAATTGTTACCTATTCTCAAAATATCTACACATCTACCAATAACGGCTCCGAGTCACCTGGCTTCTTAACAATCCGAATCCCGATATCAATCTATGAATCAAGGGATTGAGTTATCCTTCAGCATCACTCAAAATTTAAGATACAGTTTAAGGAACTCCAATACTGTTCTCGAATCACAATCATCATTAGCTAGAATCAATAATCCCACAATAACTTCCAGATAAATCAGATCCTTCTAATAAGTAATCACAACTTCCTCTTAATATATGTGACGACAATCCAATATGGTCATGTTTGACTACCCTCCTAAATAAAATTTTCCACCAACATAGGGACAATTTCACTCCTCCAAGTGAGACTATATATCCCACAATGGTCATTAATACTAATATTTCGACTAGTATAATCCATATTTTAAATCCACTGCAAACAAGTCCTTAAGATTATTATTTAACCCTTTGGTGCTTATCCAATCCTCAATCGGGATAATTTTAATCATCTAAAAATCCAAGTCTGAGTGATCATATGGTACTTATTTTAGTTCTTCCCGACAACATCTTACACAAATCCTTGTTTTCTATATCGGTCACTCGGATAAGATTATTCCTACTAATCCAAGTACAACCAGATAAGTCCAGGAAAAGTCAGCATGAAACATTTCCTCACAGGATAGATAATCTGTCACATCTAAGAATCCGTCACATGACAAAAATTCATCTAACCAATAATTAATCAGAAGATTCACCAATCAATGCCCAATATCATAGTCCTCATATAATCCAATGACTTCTAACGAAAATCCTCTAAGCCCATTCAATCCAACTAATGGACAGATCAACATCTTCAAACAATTCATAAATGCACCAATTGCTAGTAGTCCTTAATCGGACCATTGATAATTTGTTTCGAATCACCACGTTATAACCCTTGATCATTAATTTCATCCACCAACATAGGGTTAGTATACTTCCTATATTATCCACAAATTTATACCACTGTATGTGCGATGTCTAATACAATCTTTTCAAAATCCACCAAATTTATTTCGAGCTCTCACTATATACACCAAATCACTCAGAGATAACCGGTCATTTTTATCATATCACCATCTCTAGAGTTGAATAGTTCCCTCGAGGTTAACTTCTAAGAGATAATCAATCGCATCCCCAACCTTCTTTACTATGCACCTTAAACCGAAGCTAAATATCATCAGACACTTCCAAGATGGTTACATCTAATTTTGATCTTTCAACTCTATTATTGGCATCATGTCTTATATCGATGCGAACTTCTATGATGTACAACACACATCAATCCATCCTTCCATCTATTATAGGGCTTTCTCTTAATTGGTTCCGAGATATTCATTGCCTCATGCTACTCTATTAGTTTGATAGAAGTCTCAGTAATAGGTAAGAGGGAATAGCATGAAGGAAAATAAGAAAGGCAGGGAGAAATTTCCTACCTCACTCATGGCGGTGTAAAGATAAGTTTCACACCCCACAAAAATCTAGGGAGAGAATAAATTGAGTTTCAACAAGAGACTAACCAGAGTAAGCAATTTTGAGTAGGGGAATAAATATCTTTTGTCACACCTTGCTTGCAAACAGGTTTAGAAATCACAATTGGGAAATCTTCCTTTGAAATAAAACAAGAGATCTTAGCGTGATGAGAAAACATGGTTGGAAGGGCACGGATTTCAAATTTTAAATTGGAGAAAGTTTCAATAAGAGAATTCTTTTAAAAGCAAGTCAAAAGGTCAAATAAATTTTGTTATAATACCTTTGCCTTGAAATACTTTTGCGAATCTCCTTTTTTTTCCAAATCTTTTGAACGTGTACATATACACATGTATTTTGAAGGCACTTAGAAAACAGATTTTTAGTAACCCAAAATATCAAACAAATTTTTGGTGCTTAGAAAAAGAGGCTAAGTTTAAACAAAGTCTCAAAAAGTTGAAACTGTGTTTTTCAAGAAGGTACTTAATTTTTTACCAGGGTTTGTAAATGTATTGAGAGTAAATCATTTTACACAATAATTTTTTTTTCTAGAAAGATAGGTGTAAATCAAAATGTGGCTCCGGAGGATCTTGATGGATGGTTATGGGGGCTTTGGAGCAACTGAGTTTATTCTATTCAATTATGGTCAAACTAGGGGTATCTAGTGGGAGAGGAGGTGTTAGCCTTCAGGCACGACTCCGGCTGTTGCAAGCTTTCACTTTTGCGACGAATGTTGTCGGCACTGATACCTTGAGGGACCTCTCTGACATCAAGGTGAATCTTAGCTATTTTAGTCCCATGCCCATATGCATGATATGCAGATGCAGAAGTACCAAGTTAACAAAGGTAACAAGATCCAATGGCATCCATAAGGCTAAAATTTAAACTTGTAAGGGGCGGGACATCATTCTTCTAATTAGGGTGTCCTACATCTTACAATCAATAATTTACGATTCTAGGCTAGGGTAACTTTTGACCAAAAGCCGTAATAGCAGCCTGAAGCTGACATTATCTAAACCAATCTCCCATACCTACAACGGACTTGACAAGTTTGATGGTTAATAGACTATCAAGTATTTTAAAGCGATGCCCTATAAGATCAGGGGTCACACCTAAGACTACAGAGCACTATTATCAATTGTTTTGGCAACTGATATTGTGCACAATTTCTTCAAACTAGAGTAGAGAAATAGGAGATAATGGGGTAGAGTTGTCTATAGTTAGAGTTGGGATGCTTGACGTATTTTGAATTGGTCGCAAGTGCTGGTGTCCTCTCAGGTCCGCTGCGGCCGATTGCAGGGATGATGGCTGATCGAGGAGTCTCTTGGCCCTTCACCCTTAGGTCTTGACGGGGACCGGGAGGAACATTTGGGTTAATACTCCGCGCTTACCTGCCGGCCTCCCCCGACCGCGGAAGATCCCGCCCGGGCCCGGGCACGCCAAGACCTTGCCCGGGCGAGAGTCCGGGTTACTCCCTCCTCGACTGTTCGGAGCAGGCCTCCCCATCCGCGACATTAAATGCTCTGACATCTTCAAGGACCGCCACGTCTCGTCGAACGCAGAAGACTGCGGCCACCAACTCACGTCTTATCGCACTATTCCCATGCCGTTTTCCCGTAAGGACGAACGATGGCAATGACGCAAGACGAAGACGAGCTTCGGACCGACGGACAACAGGGCGTCTTCTGCATACCATTGGATAATAGGGCGTCACCTTAACTGGACCGCCGACTACAGCCATGTATAAATAGATCGTGCTACCGCCCATGAAAGGGTTAGCTGCTAGAAAACACAGAGACCAAAGCTCACCTTCCCACTGTGGGAAGTTCATCTCTCCTGTAATCCCTCCCGTATCTCCTATAGACACCACTGGACGTAGGGTTGTTACCTCCACTCGAGGGGCCCGAACCAGCCTAAATCATGTGTGCTTCTTTGCCGATGGTTGCTGATCGAAGCTCGCCTTCTCGAAAGCCCCGGAGCCTGCAGGAAAGAGGTCGGTTGATCCTCACATTCAACAAGCAAGCTCGGCGCCTGGGGGCTCCGTACTCCCAACCGCCGACAGGTCTCTTTACGATTCTTGAATAGCTCCTTGAGTATGTTGTTGAGGCATGTAGCTTTAGGTCTCTATTGATGAGTAAGAGGGGTTTGTCTAGACTTTTGGACTAGGAGAGAATTTAGAAGCAACTCTCATTTTGAGAAATAAACAATTATACGAAGTTTCGTGAGGAGAATATGAGGCAAGATAGAGGATGAAAATGTCGGGTAAGAGGAGACATAAGGGAAGAGTTTTCCAAAAACTTCTGAAAAGGACAGGGAATTGGAATGCAATTCAGGAGGAAACAATACAGCAGATTTTTATAATGTAGTGTATTTAAGAAAATACTTTTTCTTAGTTTTAAATTACGACAAGCTAACGGCCATGTTCTAGGGCTCCTACAGTCGTATGCTCTGATACCAGCGCTGTGGGGCCTGTCCTTTGCCCACCACTTGATCTGCACTAGTCCCTGGATCAGTACACTAGTGCACACCATTCACATAGCCGGATCATTACATACAAGCGGAAGACTTATATTACACAAATACCTACATTAAGCCTAAGGGCTATTAAGTGTTACAACGCGGCACGTTGGCCCAAATAGTCGTATTGTCCAAAAGATCAGAGTGCAGAGAACCCAAAAGATCCAAAAGGGTCTCGTGCCGGCTATGCCTAAGCACTCGACTGGAGAGACGCCCTAATCCTGGCCCTGATCGTCAGCAAATTCTTGTTCTTCATCTTCATAGCAGGCGTACTGATCCTGTTCAAACTCTCCATCTAAAAGAGAATATGAATGCGAGGTCAGTATCATCCAAACACTAGCGAGCTAACTTCCAACCTAATGCATTTAGTGATAGGGGTTCCAAAGGGAAGGTTAGAGGTTTATTTAATTGCAGAAAGCAAGTTTTATAAATCAAGACCTATGACTTAGCATATTTTAACCCAAAGTTCTACTAATCATTGTTCAAATTTTGTTCTCATCACATTCCACGACAGTTTTCATGCACATTGCCAAACGTATCCAATCCCCCTAGCAGTTTCCATGCACTCTGCCAAACGTATCCAATCCCCTGACAGTTTCCATGCACTCTGCCAAACGTCTCCAAACACCCGCCATCATCTTCCGGGTGTGGCGCACCTGTTAATGGATCTTCGCCCGGTACGCCCGTCTTCCCTAGCCGAGTTGCCAAGCCCGTACTAGAGTCACGGCTCCCTGTCACGTAATACCTAGATCATCCATTAGGATGACGACACGTTCCTGTCTTCGCCTCGGACTAGGGGTTGACCCTGACGCTGTCCAGCAAGCCAACGGGCCCCAAGTCCGCATTACCACGCGATGGCCACATGTTGTGCAGGAACCCCCGTGGGCAGCATAAAGCTACGCGAAAATAACTCGTGCTCCAACTGGCACAACCGTCCTTGGCTGCCCAGCACTCCTAAATCTCACATTTTGCAGGAACCCCCGATGGGCGACATCTGACTCTGAAAACAACTCACGCTCCGGCGCCACGGCCGTCCTTGGTCGCCCAAAGACCTTCCCCGTGGTCCAGCCTCCTTTCAGACCATGTAGCCCATCTACATCACACCCTTAACCACAAACTGGAACACATCAGTGTTCCCAACCACACACACTGGCATGCCAGGCCCAATATCCAATAAACCAAGTTTATAATGTTCATCATGTCCGGTGAATGTCGGTTCACCGTTCCGAGGCAGCTAAGCCTAAAATTAATAATTGGACCTGAGCAATGTCTAAGCAAGATTTTAACCAAGACTTAAGAGTCTAAATCATTTTACCAAATTTAACCGGGGCTAACAAGGGTGATCATCAAGACAATCATTTAGTAAGTCAAATGATGGATGATTTTATCAAGACAATATCATCATGGTAAACCAATAACAAGAAGTAAAGCATAACATGATACATCATGATTAAGCAAGTAGACATAATTACTTAAAGAGAGCATGCAATTTGTAATTGTAAATAAAATACTTTAAGAAACTGGGATTCAATATAATCCTTTTGAATGTTAACCCGTACTAAGGAAAGTATATACTCTCCCTAATAAAAGTAAACACCTAAAGGAATATTGTTAACTCTCACTAGGGAAAGTTGACTCTCCCTAGTAAAAGCAAACACCCTTGAGGGTGGAAATTAACTCGCCTAGGTCCTGAGAGTAGTGGGGGTCTTCTTGTTGTTCTTCAAATTGCTCCTTGTGCTTCTCCGCATCTAATAACGGAACGAATTCGAAGAACAAATAAATAAAATACCAATATGCAACGAGGAGGCATGATGCATGAATGCACGTGCTTCTAAGGCGATTGCGGTTACGGATGCTAGTTATGCTAGGGTTTCAAGCGTATTAGCGTCGAGAGATGCGATGCATAGATATGCAAAATATGATTTATATTATATTTTATTATTTCTTAAATTTACTTCAATTAAACATATATGTTCAATTATAACAATATAAACAATTGAATGATGCTAAATAAAAATGTTTCTTTTAAATTAATAATCTTGAAAATAAACTAATACACAAGAAATACATAAACATTATTTTGATTGTACCTACTTATTTCTAGAAATTTTTAATCCCCTTTTAAATATACATAAGCAATTAAGTCACTGTTTATCACTGTTTATAGGTATTTTCCTATAGCTACAAAATTGCAGAAAATAAAATATGCTCAGAAAATTATGAAAAATTCATGGGAATTAGAATACGTCTCGATCTATCCATTTTAACTTGTTTCACCTAAATCGGACAAAGGAAGAACTTTTGGTGGCCTTAGCGAAGTGTGATTTTCTTGGCTGTTCCAATGGCTACTGGTTCCAACAGCACAAGGCAGCAGCAAGCTTGGATGCTCTCATGGCGGAGCAAGGGAATGAGGAAGAAGCAGAGGAGGGAGCAGCAGCACCCAGCACGCAGCAGCATCTCCATCATGCAGCAGACGAAGTTGCAAGAGGAACAGCAGCTGCAGCTAGGAGCAGCACACGAGCAGCAGCAGTAGCTAGAAACAGCACACGAGCAGCAGCTGCCTGTAGCATCAGCAGCAGCAAGAGGCAGTAGGAACTTGGTGCTCCATCCTTCACCCTGTAGCAACGGCAGTAGCCAGTAGCAAGCAGGGAGAGTGAAGGGAGAAGAAGAGGAAGGGGGAGGGGGAGCTCACCAGGGAAGAGCACGCAGGGCTGGCTGGGGAAGGAGGCTGCAGACCTGCAGTAGAGGCAGCGCAGGAAGACAGGGAAGGGGGAAAAATGAGGAGGGGGTAGCAAGGGCAGCTGCTGCATCAGCCTGGGAGAGGAAATATGGAGGCTACCGCTGGCTGGAGGTTGGGTTGGGGAGGATGAAAAATGGGATGGGTAATTGGGAAGAAAGAAGAGGTTATATATATGTATAGGAAAAATTATCAAATTCTTATAGGATAAACAATATATTTCGAGGGTAATAAAACTCCCTTTTAAACTATTCATAAGTTCTAAATTTTCTATAGTAGGGAAATTATGACAAAATCGTTTTTAGGTGAGTAAGGTCTATTTAAGCCATGATGTCATAATTACCGACTAATCAATTAATTAAGGGTGGTGGACTAATTAATTCTCAGATTTTTATTAGTTTATTTATTATTTTAAATAACAATTAATCATTTCCTAAATTTATTTCTCTATAAGAAATTCCCTACTTAAGGCTATTCAATTTAAACAGAGTGCAATATTGGCTCTATGTTCCCTTAAATATTTTTATTAATTCCAGTGGGTCACCTAGTATTTATCATAATTTTTCTAGGATTTTTGTAGATGTCTACCTATTTTTAGTAACTCAATTTAATTTCTCAGAATTGTTTTAAATGGAAAAAGGCTGGTAAATCGATGAATAGTAATAGGCCGGCCCATTTGTCGCTTAGCCCGAGAGCTGATAAGGTGAAGGCGTATTTTCCGGTGTCACCTTCCAACTGCGTAAGCGCCACGGAAGGAGACGTAAATTTGAAAAGGCGCAATCCAACAGAGAACGTTCAACTAACCGAAGGCGTAATCCCTGATTTACGCTAAGGCAATGTGAATGTGCACTTTGTGCGGGGCGCTACCACTAATACTGATGAGTGCACCATGGGCCCCACCCGTCAGTGGCTCTAATTGCGTGAGATTTAAGTTTTTAAAAACAGTATTGTGGGGTCCCACATGTTAGTAGCACTATCATCCGTAATAGGGTGTCTTGCACGAATCTTGGCACGCATCGGACGGCTCTGGGTAGTCGTCTTCCTCGTCTTGGTCTTGGCGTCTTGACATGAGCTCGCCGAACCTCGCCGGCGCATCCGACCCGCATGGGGCGGTTTCTTCGTCCCATCAGTGGGCATGCGCGCAACTAATGGTGCTCACGTCGAGGCCGGAGGCGGCCGGACGTGGCGGCGCAACGAGCGGCGGCGGCTCGGACCAAGCACGGCCTAAGAACTAAGGTATGATATGTAGGCTATATTGGGTGCAGGATTCTCTAGGGACTACAAGAGGACTCACGGCAGCTTTGACGAGTGCTAGGAAGCTCCGGTGAAGACTGTCGATGAGCCGATTGGGGAAGTCCGGAACAGGGTGATCGGCGCTGGGAGACTCCGTGGAAGATCTTGCACTGGCGAGTTGGGGAAAACGTGAGTAATAACACGATGAAGCTCTCTGTGCGAGTAATTGGTGAAATACTCACCGACGGTGAAGAGATTAAGAAGGGGGTGATTGGTGAAAACGGAGCCAGCGACGAGGGATTCAGATGATTCCGGTGGTTCGAGGGGCCTTAGCTCGATTCCGCCGAGGACGGTGATGCTTAGGGGATGGAGCAGCTCTGGCCCAAAGCTCACAGCGCAATTCACAGCGACAACGGGGAATTTAAGCGCTGGAGCTCTGCATCGGTCGCGAAGGTGAGGAGAAAAGGAAAATAGAGCTCAGTTCGGGATTTATATAGCCGGTACGACTCAAAAATAGTCCGGAGGATCTCTCCCGTGGTTTCACCGAACCATGGGCGCAGCGCAGGTGGTGACGTGCATTGGTGCGCGAAACCCGACCGAACGGCGGTGGCAGCGGCACGGGGTGGCTGAGGCGCAGTGCCATGATGGCTGGGGCAGAGGCACGGCGATGTGACGGGGTAGCAGGGGCACCCATTGGTGGCATGGAGCGGTGGACGTGACGGGAAGACATTTCGCGGAGAGAAGAGCCAGTCGTCGGTGACTAAGATCCGGCGAGCAGCTGCCACGGGATTTCGACGGGACATAGAGGCTGCGGGTTGGGCGAAAAGGGTGGTGGCGTGTAGGGGGCGCGGAAGCCACTAACAAGGGCAGCACACGGTCGGTTGCGGCAGCGGCGGCAAGCCCCAGAGCGCGCGGGAGAGAGAGTGAGAGATGAGCGAGAGTCGAGCCGGGAGGAGCGAGTCGGGGAGGGCACAGCCGGCTCGGCTAAGAAGGGAAGAGGGTTGGGCCGAGGGCCTAGCTGGGCCAGCCAGACCGGGTTAGGCCCAAAATGGGTTGGGCCCGACCCCAAGGACCTATTTTTGACCTTAGATTTTATTGGGGAAAATGGGATTTTGGCTGAATTTTGAGAGGGTACTAAATGTGTTAATTTTGGGAGTGGCTTTAATTAAAATTTGGGCTCACACCACCAAATTGCTGACAAATTTCAAATTTGTTAAATCTAGGGAACTTATTTAGGTGTTGGGTTAAAATTTAAATTTAACCCTCTAAAGCCTGTTGCCCTATATAGGTTGATACAATGTGTGTGCGTGTGTGTATGTGTATATTTGTATACACATATTATTTTTTAAAAATAAAAGATCTAATTAATAAGTTTTTTTGGCCAAAAATAGGGCAAAATACGGGCCTGAAATACATTTTTTTACTGCCATAGCAAAATTCCATTTTTGGGGTGTTACAGCAGGCTAGGCGTCGGCTTCAACCACCATCACCCCCGAGATCCTGGAGAAGCTCAAGCGATTGGAGTTCCTCCTCACCTCCAATGTCGATGCCGTCCTTCAAGACACGCAGCCGATCCGCAACGCGGTATAGGACCTAGACATAGTCCTCCCGGAGGCGGCCCAGAGCGCTCTCTTATCGGCCTGCGACGTCGACTCAAATCGGGAAGGCGTAGTGTCAGCCAAAGATCGAATGGCCAGACACGCTACCCAAAGGGACGAGGAATACCTCCTCAAGTCCCTAGTGGCGGATGCCAATACTCAGCAGGAAGCTTATCAAAATCTTGCTGAGTCGGTCTCCGACGCCACCAAGGGAGCCAACACTGCCTTAACTACTGTCCTCATTTTGGAGAAGCTGAAGACAGCCAAGGGGCAGCTGGCTCAGGCTATTCAAGCCAAGGAGGAAGGCGACATAGTTGCCCTGCTTCAAAAGCAGAAGGTTAAAGACTGCATCGCCTCCGTCAAGCAGCAGAAGTCCCAGATCGTCGAAGTCCCGGGATCAAACAAGGATGACGAGGTGATCATCTAGGAGGTCCAAAAGATTCTAGCAGCAGCAGCGATGGCCGTGTCCGCTGGTTTGAGTCAATTCCAAGTGATCAACTTTGTATTTTTCTTTTACGGTCTCTTGAGCCAATTATGTACTTTTCTTTTTCTTTGGCCCAAGTGCCCTATATCCGATTGTACTCGAGTTCTTATCTTAATGCAATTTTCCTTCATCTTCATTCCATACCTGCCTTATCCGCTATTCATACTTAGTCCTGGAACTGTCCCAACAGCAACGCATTGGGCGGTCCTAAAGGCGACTTTTTCACGTTAGCTATTACGGATTTGATCGGCTTTAAGTAGATCACGATCAAGAACCGACCCAAACGCTAGGGTAGTACCTCTTCAAATATTTACCGTTGATCACCTTGTGGAATACTTCTCCCTCCAATGTTTCCAAAACATACGAGTTACCTGGTATGGATCGGCTTACACGATATGGTCCCTCCCATGTGGGAGACCATTTTCCATAGCGGTTTTCTTTCAAGCCGATAGGTAGTATCGTCTTCCATACTAACTCGCCTTCTGCAAAGGATTTAGCAACAACTCCTTCGTTGTAGTATCTGGCCACTCGTGCCTTATTCCTTTCGATATGTTCCAACGCCTTAAGCTGATGTTTGGATAAATCCTCCAAGTTATCCATCAGTAGATTCTTGTAGTCATCGGTTTGTAACTCGTCTTGTTAGCTTAACCGTAATGAGCTGATACTAACCTCCAAGGGTAATACTGCTTCTTGGCCATACACCAATTGATAAGGAGAAACTTTAGTCACTCCATGACATGCAATCCGATAGGCCCATAGTGAATCTAGTAGTGTTGTGTGCCATGTCCACGGCTTCTCGTCTATCTTTCTTTTTATTAACTTAATCAACCCTTTATTAGACGATTCAGCCTGCCCGTTAGCCTGAACATAGTAAGGTGACGAGTTCAGCACCTTAATACCCAACTCTTTAGCAAAGTCTTGAAAGCTCTCCGACATGAACACAGTCCCTTAGTCTATTGTAATTGTCTAAGATATCCCGAATCGATATACGATGTGTTTCTTCACAAAGTCGATAGTTTCAACTGTTGTGACTTGTTCCAAGGGGATTGCTTCCACCAACTTTGTGAAGTAATATGTAGCCACAAGGATGTATTTGTGCCCCATAGATGAAGCAGGGTAGATTTGGTCTATTATATTGAGTCCCCATCCTCTAAACAACCATGGCTTGATAATCGGATTCATAGCCGATGCTAGAGCTATTTGGATATTACCGAATCTTTGGCAATCTTGACATCCCTTGTTATACCTGAAGCAATCTCCCGACATCGTCGGCCAGAAGTATCCCATTCTTCTGATAAGCCACTTCACTTGTGAGCCGATTGGTGAGTTCTACAAATCCTTCGTGAACCTCTCCCATGATGACTTTGGCCTCTTCTGTACTAAGGCATTTGAGCAGCAACCCTTCCAAAGTCCGATTGTACAGCACTCCATCAAGTAGTATGTACTTTAGAGCCTTCTTTTTAATTTCTTATCTTTACACCTTTAAGGGTTCTGCAGGTACCTGATGATTTCTTGCCTCCAATCATCCTCCACGTTTGCAATCTCTAATACATCCCTTGTTTCCATCGGCTTGTAGCCAGACGTACTCTGTGCTAGCGCATTGGCTTCATAATTTTGCTCTCTGGGGACTTGAGTGATTTCAAATGTTCTAAATGAGTCGATGATATCCAAGCACTCTTTCAAGTATCCGCTCAGAATTTCGTTCTTGCATTCATAATTCTCGGATACTTGTTGTACGACTAAGAGTGAATCACTAAAAACCTCCCACGCTGTCCAGCAATTGCAGTACTTTTAGCAAAGCCTGATACTCCACCTGGTTGTTTGAGCACGGCGATTCTACCCTTAGCGCGAACTCGAACCTAACCCCCTTTGGGGATACTAGTAACAAGCCGATGCCGCTCCCCTGACTGCAAACCGATCCAACAAAGTACAATGTCCAAGGGGCAATATTGATCATTCCTTCAGTGACGGTAGGACAATGATTAGCGATGAAATCGGCCAATACATGTCCCTTAACTGCTCTAGCCGATTCGTACTTCAAATCATACTCAACGAGTGCGTATGCCCACTTTCCCAACCGTCCTTTCAATATTGGTGCGGACAGCATGTACTTTATTACGTCGGCTTTGCAAATCACCTTGCACTCAGCAGTCAGGACGTAATGTCTCAATTTAGTACAAGCGAAGTATAAACATAAGCGTAGCTTCTCCACTAAAGAATATTTGGTCTCGGTATCAATGAGTCATTGGCTTAGATAGAATATTACCTTCTCCTTGCATTCAGCCTCTTGTGCCAAGACCTCACTGATTGAGTCATCTTCAGCCAATATGTAGAATTTGAATGGGACCCCCTTTTGAGGTGATGTTAATACCGGAGGACTAGCCAAATATTTCTTTATGTCATCAAAGACCCCTTGATGTTTCTTTTTCCAGACAAACTGTTGATCGGCTTTCAACCTTAATAAAGGTGTGAACGCCCCAAGATGTCCAGACAAGTTGGAGATGAATCGTCGGAGATAGTTGATCATGCCAATTAACTTCTAGAGGTCCTTTTGCACTTTGTAACATCCTCATTTTCAGAAAATAAAAAAAAACCATTGCATAGCATGGCATTTAGCATCTCATATGCATTGCATTGCATTTAAAAACAAATTAAAAATAAAACTAATAAAATGAGAATGTTACCTGTTAAATTAATAACTTTGCAAACTAAAATGTATTTGTGCAAATAGTTTTTAATCTAGAAAAATATATTGTATTTTGGAAGTTTAAAGGATTAATAAACCAGAAATATTGTTTTTATAAAATTTTTTCCTGGGCCCACCTGCCATTCTCCCCTTTCTTCCTTCTTCTTTCTTCTTCTCTCTCCTTTCTCTCCCTTCCTCCTCCCTTTCACGCATGAACACCCTCACCTCCCACCTTCATCTCCCCCACTAGCTTGAATTGCCATTAGTCCTCCCTAATGGCGGCCGTTTCGTGATTAGTGGTGTTAATCACCACTAATCCGTTCCTTTTCACCTCCCTAATCTCCTTAAAACCGCCCCCCAAAGCCACCTCGGTTCCTTTCCTTCGTTCTGCGATTTCTCGCCGAGGTGAGCTCCATTCGTCGATTCCTCCGAGGACCTTGTTCGTCTTGACTCTGCGAACAACTTTCATGTTCATCTTTCCTTGTTTTCGTGGTCTAGGTTAGCGGATTTGGACTGACGAAGGAGGAGCCCGAGTTCACGGAAGTTCTTCGTGCACCGAATTCTGCCGCCTTTGCTCGATAAGCCCTCCCCTTACCTCCCCTAGAGCTTCCCTAGGCCTAGGTGAAACCTTTCCCTCGGCCAATTTAGCCCTAGGGCGGCCGTAGCTCGTCGCCGGCGTGAGCCTCTCCTCCCATGGCCGGCCTCGTCGCCCGACCAGTTGCTCCTCCCCACGCCCCGTGAGACCACCCCACGGGTTCCCGTGCTTCCCGATCCTCCTAGACCTCATGGCCCCCCCTGGCTGGCCGCCCCCGCCGCCGCCTCTCCTTCCCCTCGGCCGCCCGTCGCCCGGCCACGGCCCGGCCCGCCAGCCTGAGAACCTCTCTCGCCCCGTGAAGCTCCGGCCCTTCCCCGCCGCCTCCTGCTGCTGCGCGCTCTCGCCGCCAGGTAGTGTGCCGCCCGCCGCCGCCGCCTCTCAGCGCCCATGGCTGCGCCGCCCCGCTCACCGGTGACCCATCCGCGTCCTCGAGGCCCTCTTCCTTTCACTCATGGGGTGCCGCCCACACGGGGCGCCGCCGCCGCCGAGTCGTGCCCGCGCCGCCTCCCTGCTCTCCCTCGCTGACCATGGGCCCCGCCCGAGCCACTCCCAGCCGGCTCCTCTCTCTCCGGCTCAAGCCGAGCCGCTCTCCCCCTTTTTCCTTTTCCAGAAAATTCTCTAGCTTGTAAAATCTATATCTATTAGTAGAAAAATCCAAAAATTACCAAACAAATTTTGTTAGACTCAAAAAATTGCAACCTATTTAAATATGTCAATTTTTGTCACTGTCACTGTTCAAATTTAACTGTAAATATTTAAATGCTAAGAAACCTTGTTTAAATTGTTTAGGGTGATTCACTTGTCTAAAAATTGCCAAATAAATTTTAAAATGTCTATAAAAATGTGTATTACTGTTCTGTAAACTTTCATAGAATTTTAGGATAATTTAACTACTGTTTAATTGTTAAGATTGCTAAAATGCCTTTAAATTGCTTAATAGATGATTTAGGTTAATAAGAAAATTGAAAAATTGGTATTAGTTGAACCAGAGATTTAACTGAACATGTTTGGTAATATTTGTGCATATCATGAGCATGCATATCAAGCATGATTTATTTGGAGCATTAGTTTTATTTTGGTTTAATTTCTGTTTTAGGAACTAGTAACGATAGCTTTGCGAACCCCTGTCCAGAAGAGCTTCAGGGAAGTGCTGATCAAGGCAAGTGCTGATTCCTTGGACCTATGTTTCAAATGGTTTTATTAGATATTCAAAACTGCATGCTATGTTTAAATTAAAAATGCTAATTGGTTAGTTGCTAGCTAAAGACCCCAATTAATAACATCGATATATAAAACCTTCCTTGCCACCTTAGGTTAAAGTTATATTGTTTAATAATGCCTTCACCCCTTGAACTAGGTTTTAATCATGTTAGCTATGCTTAGTTGCAATCACATGAAACTTGGACATGTTAATATCAATGCTTGTTTACTCAATGATTTAAAAGGCAGTGGGTGCTGCCATGTTTTGCAAATGGGTGTAGTTGATAGTGGGTGCTATTGGGTAACTGTTTTATAAAACCTGATCGGGGTGGCTGGTTGCAAGGTTGGTGCAGTAAGCACGAGACTTGGGTCCGATCTGGAACCACCTCGGTCCCTAAGGACCGATTCCTTGAGTAGACGAGCTAAGTTTAACAAAGGCGACCATGTGTGCTCTGTATGGGCGGGCCCTGGTCTAGTATCCTTCGGACTTCTAGTTAGGGCATTCCAGTCGGTGGAGTAGGCAATCGGTGTTGTCCTGCAGGCGCAAGAGGGGCATTGCAGTGGAAACCTCAGCGGGAATGTCCTAACTAGGGGAAAGTTGGAGAAAAGCCTTGTGGTGACCATTTTTCTTTGGGGGCACCCAAGGAAGAACCACTTCGCATGGGTAAAGCGTGCAACCTCTGCAGAGTGTACAACTATCATGATAGCCGTGTCCGCGGTCAAGGACGGACGACGGGGAGCTGCCTCATGCTACTTCTTACCTTTTTGTTTTCAAAAGGTGTTTTAAATAAAAACCACGATTGGTGTCGTGCGTTTTGTTTTCTCTCCTCACGATGGGTCTTTGTGGCGATGAGGGTTGTCGCACGGTGGGTGCCATGAGTAGCAGTGCAGGCAAAACCGGTTTAGGCCGGAGTTTCAAAAGAAATGAATTAAATATTTGATTTCTCTTAACTCCTTTCAAACCTATTACAAAATTTAGGAAAAACCTTCAAAACTGGCTTTATGCAAAAAGAACCTTACCCTTCCCTTGTAACCTTAGTTGCATATTAGTCACCTTGCTTGTTGAGTATTTTGTATACTCACCCTCGCATTTTATCTTGGTTGCTCATTCAACGAGCGAGGTCCAGATCAGCATTGTCCCTACCCGATGAGGAGTCAGTATCAAGGCGAGGACTTCGCCGAAGGATCCAGATGAAGACTACCCGAAGCCTAGGAGCGTGCTTCTTGATTACGCCTATGTGGAGTTGGAGTTTATTGTTGGAGTTTTTGTCTTAAGTTGAACAATGTTCTTAAATTTCGGCTTGCTTTGTTTGTAAAAGGTGTGGTGCCAAACTATTGTAATAATTTGGCCGTGTTGGCGATACTCGATGTGGTTTATTTATGCGTTGATGGTTGTGATCCAAAGCAGTACATCAGGCGTACTAGCTACTTGATCCAGGGATTGGTACAGGTAAAAGCACAGCAGGGATTCGACTCCGTTTGACGGGTCCCTACACACTTGGAGGCTTCGCACTTCATTATAGCATCCACCCACTGCTGACTAACCTCAATTCCCCACTCATGCACCATAGACCCCAGAAATTGTCCAGCCGATACACCAAAGACACACTTGAGCAGATTCATCTTTAAACCAAAAGTCCTAGTCCTTTCTAGAACCTTTCACAGATTGGCTATATGCTCATGATTTTCATGGGATTTGACAACTATGTCATTGATGTATGTTTCTACTAGTAAGCCAATTAACTCATGATATATCGAGTTCATCGCGCGCTGGTAGGTAGCCCTAGCACTCTTCAATCCCAAAAGTCATAACGATCCATTCGAACAGATCGATAGCCTCTGGGCATCGAAATATTGTCTTGTGGATATCTTCTTCCGCCATGAATATCTGATTGTACCCCGCATTACCGTCCATGAAGTTAACTATCTTATGCCCAGATGCAACATCGATAAGCATATCAGCTATAGGCATCGGGTACTCATCCTTTGGAGTTGCTTTGTTCAAGTCCCTAAACTCGATGCATACCCTGATCTTCCTATTTTTCTTCTTGACCAGAATTATGTTAGAGATCCACTCCACGTAACGTCAAGGCCTGATAAAGCGAGCTTCAAGAAATCATTTGATTTCTGACTTGATCGCGTTGTAGATTTCGGGATTGAACATCCTCGGAGCCTGTTTAAAAGGTTTAAAACCAGGTTTTATCGGTAGCCTATGTTCAACTAACGATCAGCTTAAGTCAGGCATCTCATGGTACTCCCTAGCAAAACAATCCCGATACTCCTTAAGCAGCTTTATTAATTCAGTTTTAAGCTCAATGGGCAGCTAAGTGCTTACAAAAGTTGTCCTTTTATTTTCACCATCGCCTATGTCGACTTCTTCTAACACATCAGCCGACATAAACCCTTGATCCAACTTTTCTTCAAAATCTTCTATGGCTTCAAATCCCATAGGGACATTGCAGTTCTAACCGTCTCGTTCTCAGTCATGATCGGCTTGAAGCCAGATCGACTGACATTGATGAAGTCGCAGTCCTCTAGTATTTCCCCAGACAAGCGCTCAATATCATCAAGTGGCCAGATAACATCAGTATCGGCCATTGCGACATGAGCAGTTGTGTCTATGTGTATTGTTTCAATACAATCACCATCCCATTGAAGGAGAACCTGATGCATAGTCGATAGGACACAACGGTTAGCATGTATCTAGTCTCACCCAAGTAGTACGGCGTAACTCCTTTTGCCATCGACTACGAAGAATGCAGTTAAAAATGTCTTGCTTCCGATGGTAAGCTCTGCAATTAGCACCCCTTTGGCCTCCGTCGGGTTGTCATTGAGCGCCATGTTAGTCTTGACTAAGTCCTTCGTGGTCTTAACCAGCTTTCAGCACATTGAATAGGGCACCAAATTCATAGTAGCTCCTCCGTCTACCAGCATTCTAGCTATTGGCTTGCCATCAATGAACCCTTTTAGGTACAATGGCTTGATATGTTGATGGTCCTAGGCTTCTTGAATATAGCCTCTTGCGACCCAAGGCATAGCTAAGCTCCTATAGATCCTTGAGAGTCCTACATACGTACCTTGGGTACTTGGTATTCAGCCGGAAGCACGAACACCATATTGATGTCGGCTTTGGAAGAAGATGGCACTTTATTGGGCACGTCTTTCCTACGCCACTCCTTCTTTACTACCATCGGCTTTACCTCATTGAAGGCCCTGTCTCTTTCGTGCTCAGCCTCAGCTTCCTTCTGCTTCTGAGTCCTTAACCTTTGCAGACGCCTTCTTTGGGTTTTGGTCAGTCCATCAGGAACCCACTGCGGTTTAGATTCAATTGGCTCCCTAATCTTCCCTTTTAGGCTCTCTTCGGGTCTTGCCCTCGAGGCTCTGACTTATTCCCCCCGCCCCCCCCCCCACCAATCCTATCTTTAGCCGATATCCTCTGCTTCTTAGGACTTGGGCTCCTAGATCGATATTTCTGTGACGGGAAGTGTTGCATCAAACAGTCCCACACTGATGGCAGTGTCATCCTTTTCTCCCAGCAGAATTGAAAGAAGAGACACTCCCAGTGCTCTATGTTCGGATCCCTTTGCAACCTTTCTCACACATGTTCCCGCCGTGGTGGTGTCTCTTGCTTAACCGATCGTGATGCACGTTTCTGATATTTTTCATATAACTCGTTGAACATCACTCTTGGTTTTAGCATTGGTCTTGACGCTAGCTTATCCTTTTCTAGCAGATACCATGTACCGACTTTGGGGTCTCCCTTGGGTTTTAACGTCTTGGATGTACCCGAAACGTCTGTGGAGATAATTACTGAGCCAATGGTAGATTTGATGTTTTGATTAACCATATGGGCAACACTTTTAAAGAATGTCACTCTTGGCAAGACGAGCTTCTTTTTCTCCACTTCATCGGCCCAGGACTGAACCTTCTCTTTCCCTTTGTTGGATACTTCTACCATGTTGACAGGAAAAAGATTCACATCCACTTGCATGGCACTTCTTTGAACTTGAGTCTCCCATCCTCAATAGCCGATTGGATTTGCTGTCCGAAGATATTGTAATCATTGGTATTATGGGAGTAACAGTTGTGCCACTTACAATATCTTTTCTTCTTCATCTCTTCGGGTGACGGCAGCACATGTTCCTTGAGTAGTAGATCGAATATCCGACCACACTTGGTTACGTCAAATGAGTACTTGACCTCCAATTGGATTTTGGAAGGTTTGAGCCAAGTACACACGAGATGCTTCTTGTTGCCTTTGACCCACTTAGCCACATTTACTTCTCTGTTTTCTTCATCAGACGAGTCTTCGTCGTCCGATGCGCAATTCACATAGCTGACTTTGCCTTTGGCTTTCTTGAACTTATTCTTAAATTCTTTGTTCTCAACAAATCGTCTTTCATGAGCTGATACTCGTTGGGCCAAACTACTTAGATGAAAGAATTCTTGACCGCTAAACTTCTCTCTGATCTGAGGTAGCAGGCCTTGATACGCCAAATCGGCTTGCTGGGCACTTGACAGCACCACGCTATAGCACCAATTACGCACATCCCTGAACTGCTTGATGCAATCATTAATCGATTGCCCATACTTTGACGGACAGCGCTAAGGTCGAAGATTCTTAGTTCTGCGCTTTCGTTGAAAAAGAACTCATGGAATCAGCTTTCCAAGTCAGCCCAGGTGATGATAGAGTTGGTGGGCAAAGACGTAAACCAAGTAAACGCAGGCCCTGACAAGGACAATGAAAACATCCTAACGCAATGATGATCGTATCAGCCTCCTTCCCCACATTGAACCAGGAATCGACCAATGTGCTCCATAGTTGATGTTGTTTCATCTCCTGAAAACATGGTGAAGTTAGAGACTTTGAAACCAATCGGGAAGGCATACTAGTCCATCCAGTCTGGGTATGGTTTCCTGTATCCTACAATCTTTCCCATAGGCTGGATTCCGAATTGATCTCTCAAGATGTCGGTGTTCTGATCGGCTAAGTTAGCCGATAGAGGGGATCTCTCATTGTCCGCCAGTTTTGTAACATCCCAAAATTTGAACTTTAGTTATGGTTGAAAAGACAGAGAAATTTAGGTCATATTTTGCCCTATCTTGACCAAAAGTTTGTAAACCTATTTAATTAGATCTAATCTTACCTACACATATATAAGCGCACACTTGCATTCATACTGGCTCATCTTGGGCTGCATGGTGGGATTAAGTTCAATTCTAAACTAACAAATTCTTGTAACATTTAAATAAGATCACTAGAAATAGTTAGTTTGAAATTTTCAGCAAATTGTTTCTATGGGCCCAAGTTTTGAAAAAGTCTCTCTCTAATTAGCCTATTAGTTACCCTCTCAAATTCAACTAAAATGTTTTTCCCCAATTGATTATTAGGCCAAAAATGGGTCCATGGGGCCAAGCCCAACCCATTTTGGGCCCAACCCGGTCCAGGTTGACCCAGCTAGGCCTTCGGCCCAGCTCTTTTTCCTCCAAACCGAGTCGGTTCACTCTCCCGGCTCGCCCCTCAACTTGCCCCCTCCCGTTCAACTCTCATCTCTCTCTCTTTCTCTCTCTCGCGCGTGCTCCTGGGGCACGCCGCTACTGCCATAGCCGACCTTGTCGCTGCCCCTGTCAGGGCCTTCGCTGCACAGGCATGCCACACCCCCTCCGGCCAATCCAAGGCCCCTGGTCCCGTCGATATCTTTTGGCAGCTGCTTGCCGGATTTGGGATGCCAGTGACTGGCTCTTCACGCCGAACGAAGCCATCCCCGTCGCGCCCACCGCCTCGTGACACCAATTGGGTGCCACTGCTACCCTGTCACATTGCCGCGTCTCTGCCTCCCCCATAATGGCTCTGCGCCCCAACCGCCCTGTGCCACTGCCACCGCCGCCTGGTCGGGTTCCGTGCGCCTTGCGCACGCCCTCGCACACGCAGCGCCCATGTCTCGGCGAAACCATGGGCGAAATCCTCCGAGCTGATCCTAAGCCGCCCCAGCTATAAAAGCCCCGAACCTAGCTCCATTTTTCTTTTCTCCCCACTCCCGCGACTATCACCGAGCTCCAGCGCTCAAATTCTCCGTAGCCACTGCGATTCGTGCCGTGAGCTTTGGGCCGGCGCTCCCCTACCTCCCGAGCTTCACCATCCTCGAGAGAATCGACCCAGGACCCACTGGAGCTCGCCGACGACGTGATTCTCTCACCGCCGGTCAAAAATCCCTGCTTTCTTCCCATTTTCGATTTCTCGCGCTCGGGTAAGCCTCCCTTCGATTCCTTGATATCCGAGCTTCGCCGAACCACCACTAACCTCCCTTTGCCTATGGCCTCACTAGATTTACACTGGTGTTCGCCCGCAACGATCCCCTGGTCCCAGCCGTCGTCCACCTCGTTGTGCTAGCTCACCTCGGCTTCCTCTGGTCAAGCCTTTAGCTCGGTGAGCATCTCCTGCCTACCCGGATGCTTATGCAATGATCCGTAGATCGTTCTGCTACACCGTGCTCACTGTCGTCATCGGCACCGGAGACCTCGCGCCGCCACTGCCCCTAGCGCCGCCACGGCTTGCCACCCCAGGCCTCGGTGAGAGCACCCATAGTTGCGCACCTGCCCCTAGCCCTGTTGAACCAAAGAGACCGCCCAATGGTGATCGGATGCGCCGGCAATAGCACCCGGCTAGCATCACGACCGTGTGCGCGCGAACGTAGGGGAGAAGATGGGTTGGCCGCCGTTAGATGCGCATCAGGATTCGTGCTCCCCACGCCTTCCCCAGCTGATGAGCCACTGATACGCGGGACCCGCATGTCAGTGTGTTTTAGTTTTAAAACCGCAACGTAAAGCGTCATGCGTAATGTGTCGATGACAGGTGGGCCCCATGTCCCACCTGTTGGCATTAGTGAAAGCGCCCATGTGGTGACGCGTTCGCCGCATAGAAGCGTATTCTCTAAATTACGTTTTCATGCAGTGATGGGCGGGCTGCGCTGTGTTGGGCCGGCCCATTACTGTGCAAACAATTTCTCCCAGATTTTGTGATTAAAAACAAATATAGAAAATTGGAATGGGGAGTTCAATACACCTAGACTTTTCAAAAAAATCTTAGAAAAACTTTGATAAATAATTGATAACCTGATAGATTTATTAAAAATATCTAAAGTAGCAGTAACATAGAATTATGCCTCTGTTTATATACTTAATCCTATTCCAGGACTTTTCTTTCGGAAATAAACCTAGAAAATGGATATTGAATAAATAAAATACTTTATGACTTTAGAAAAAAATCTGAGAAAGTATAGGATTACCACTAATATCATGATACACATTGTAACAGCCCAGCTGTTAAATTTTGTATAGCTATGCATATCATTAACATGTTCATTCGTTTTTATGTTGGTTTACAAAAATTTTGCATTCAACCACCATGCTCTATGGTGGAAACATAAGGCTTTTAACTTTAAACTCTTTGGCCAAGCCATTAGAGTATTGAGACCGAGCCTGACGGGCATGTTCCTTAAATGCCCGAGCTAGATGTAACTTGCCCGAGCAAGGTAGAGTTCACCCGAGCTCTATCGAAGCTAGGTAGTGACTATGCCGGACTTCACCAAGCTCTACCCGAGCTTGGTTGCTACCCATCCGAGCTAAATATCACTTGTCCGAGGTAGAAGATGTCCGGAGGAAGCTGCCCGAGCTATAGATGGTTGGACCGAGCAACAGAAGACCTGACCGGGCAAGGAGAAGCTCGAGTAAGCTCATACCTATTCAAACAACCAGCCACCGCATCTATTCTTTATTCCTTTTTGCCCTCCGGCAGTATCAGCCGAATTTTCCATCCATTGGTTGACTTGGATGGTGCTGGGTAGTATCAGCCGAATCTTCCATCCACTGGCTGACTTGGGCGGTGCTACAGGCAGCCCAGACCCTCAGCTTTTCTTACCTGGAATCTTGCCCGCAGACTCTCTATTACAGATGGGACAGGGACCCACTTGTCAATGGAAAAGTATACTTCTATTTAAACCCTTCTCCACCCACTTCAACCAGCCCTCACTCCCATTCCTCCCACGTCCAAGTTCTGGACAGCAGCAAGAACAGCAAGCTGTTCTTCATCTCCACCTCCACCATTTTCAAATCTCCACCCAAACCACCAAGAATCCATATATGGTGTTATATATCGTTGGAAAGCTGAAATCATTGCCTATCCATTCCACCCCATGGTAAGCACATGCACGAAGGTTTACTATAGATTTCTCTTCCTTTTCTCTTTGTTGTTTGGTTTTGGGACAGCAAAGGCTGATTTCGTTTTCTGCCCATTTATGCCCTCTTTCTTCAAATCCAGGCCATAGAATGAGCAGGAGTAGCATCTATACTTCCTAGGCTTCAAGTACATCCAACTTCCTTGCACGTTCACAAGGATTTGGGTAAGTTCTTGCTGCCTTTCTTTATCTACTTCACTGTTTTGGACAGTAGTGAGGTTCTTTGTAGTTTTCTCATCTTGCATGTCATTTTTCCTCACATGCAAGCTTGGAGATGGCCAAGAAGAGTTCTTACACGAGCTAAAGAATATCTAGGAGCAGATACACACTACTGGAGTTGAAGGGACCTCAAGGATCTAGCTAAAGAGTTGCTGAACCAAGATCTGGACAGATTACCGTCCACCACTTCGATCTCCTCATCTTTGAGCCCTCTATTGTTAAGCAAAGCCTTCCTTGCTAGGTGAGAACCCAATACTCCCTCTCACTTCTGTTTTTCACCGTTTAACATTCATGGCTAAGCCGTTCTTTGGTGGAAACCGAAGCATTAGAACCCCAGATCTAAAAAACAGTCTGTTTCAGCCTTTCTTTGAACAGCAGCCTAGTAAATAAATTCTATAAAATCAATCGTAACTCAGATGAAAAAGTGTTCTACATGAAAATTGTGCGCCAGGAAATTTTCTACAACTTTCGTGTTAAGCCCAAGCTTAGCTGAGCTTATTAGAACCCCAAAAGTGGCTCGTACTAAGAAACATACAAGCTAAGTGACTTTCCCGAGCTAGTGCTAGTTGAGCCCAACCATAGTTATGTCCTAGCCGACCAAGCTATGCCATATCCGACCTTGTAAACCCACTCTTGACTAAGTCAATGTCCTTCCCGAGCTAGGAGGCTCATTCCCGAGCTACTTAGGTCAATCCCGAGCTTAGTCCTTACATCCCCGAGCTAGTTTTGCACCCAAACTTCAAATGGCCATATCTCCCTCATCCGAAGTCGGATTTGGGTGATTCTTTTTGCAAAATTTGCATTAGATCATGAACTTTATGAATATCAAAAAATATTTGATTTTCCTATTTGTTTGGCATTTTATTTGGATTTTATCTGATGTTCTTGCAACCGAACATTAGGAGCCGACGTTCCGGAAGAGCCCGGACTTGATCCAGAAGCTCTCCCTGACTACGACCAGCAACAAGGCACTTATACTCCCCTCATTTGAGTCACCATATTGATCCTCTATTTACATGCATTAATTTAATTATATCCTATCACTTGTTGCATGCTAATTTCGAGTATGTTACTTATTGGGTAGAAAGTAGTTATGTCCTACTTAGTGGTTAGTACCTTATTGGGCTTGGTACCCTTATTCCTTTGTAGCCTAAGCAGGTACTATTATTTATGTTGTGTCACGAATGCTTAGCAATGCTTAGAGTCAGCGAGGTAAAGCGATCAGTGGTGTAGTCCATTGGTCGTGTGATTCAATTATTGATGTACTCAATGTTCGGTTTGGATTGATGAGTATTTGGATTACGTGTGAGATCTAAGTTGGACTCGAACGGGTGATAGAGGATGATGGGAGGACGGATCTCGGACATGTAGCCCCGTTTGGGTAATTAAGGACCGAACATCGGGTACCTTCCTCTCAAGTACTATATGTACGACCACACGTGTTTTATGGGGACACTTGGCCAATTTCCTGTGCATGCTCGTGCCATTGGATACCAGCGGGGCAACTTGTGTTAGAGGGTGGGGTGGCAGGGTGGACCATCCGTGGTGCGTCCTTGTGCTTGGGTGTGATGGGTCTTGGACAAATCCATTGCAACGGTTGACTCCCTCCTGCACTCGTGGAGTGGGGAGTGGATGAAGTCAACTCGGTGACCTAATGGACTGGCATGTACATCTAAGAGGCTTCGGCATGGCTTGCTGTGTTGTGTGGGTAAAGTCGTACACCTCTGCAGAGTGTTAAACTGTTCGAACAGCCGCGTCCCGGGTTAAGGACAAATCTTGAGTTGGTTAAGCTGCCATTTGTTAGCACTTGGTTACTGATTCTGGTTATATGGTTTGGATATGTGTTCATTTCCGAGCACTGAGTTGCTCGTGGTGTCACTGGTCGGATAGAGACCAGGGGACGGATAGAGTCCCGGGTATGTTTTGATATGGCCGGATAGAGGCTATGGACGGATGGAGTCTAATGGATTGATGATGGTGATGATATATATTGATGAGATGATGATATTATTGCTAGTCACATTGATTTAAAATGTTTTATTCAAATGCCATTTACAATCTACTTATGTTTATGTCTTGCAAATGCACTTTATGCTGAAAATATCATACTAACCTTCCATTGGATACATTACTCATGAATGAGGATATACATTACCTCCTAATGCTGAGTACCATCTGTACTCATACAAGTTGCTACTATTTCAGTTGAATATGACTCCACGCTTGAGTATTACCATCAAGCGGGTTGCGATGACGCTAGCGGGCAAGCGGAGTTCTAAACTTCCAGTCGGTTGCCCTTGGGTTATGAGGCATACCTTGTTGGCCCTTTTGGTTTTAATATGATTAAGTCTTCCTCTGTTTTGTTGTTGAACATCTTATGTTTCCGCTGCCATAAAACTCTGAATTATGTTAAACCTATTGTATGGACAGCCGTCCATACCCCGTTGTAATATAAGTTTATGTCCCTTACCGTTTGTGTTGTGTTATCGATCCACATGAGGGTATGTGTGTGATGGTAGCTAATCTTGGGAGCCATCACTGGGCACATATCCGGGTACCCGGTTTACATTCGTTTCAACGAAGGTCGCCCGGGTGTACCGCTGCATGCTCGGGTTGGGAGTTAACATGCTCGGCTTACTCTTGGGCAGCTAGTATGTTATTTACCAATCACATGGACAGCGAATGGACAATGACTTCTTTGAGCCTAGTATGAAAAAGGGGGTGCCACAGGGGTTGGTATCAGAGCACATGTGACTGCAGGTTAGAACTTAGCATGGCCGCTAGGAAGCGAGAAGGTCTTGAGTCCAAATTATTTTAACTATCAAATGTGTTTTGAAACGTAAGCTTGCTGAATTTTCTCCTCATCTATCTTGTGCTCATTCTTACCTTCATATTCATTTGGTTTTGCAAACTGGAATTTCCTAACTCCTCTTCTCGTTCTAAAATGGTAGATGTCTCACGAACGACTTGTTTTGGCCACTCGTGCCAAGGGAGTCGATGGATATCCTTCTCTTCTTCGAGATCTCCTTTGAAATGCCAATTACACTTATGCCCTAGAGTATGCTGTCTACACCAACACTCAAGAACTAGGCATGGAGGACTATATTGCAACGGTCAACGTCACCGCAAGGATCGCGGCAAGAAGCAGCACATATCACTTTGAAGCAAGGGGAACTACAATTGCCATAGCTGTCCAAGAAGTTGCTCGTATTGCCATGTCCTTTCTTCGTCGTGAGCACCGGGAGTTGGCACGAGCACCGTACACATATTTTCCACAGTTGGACAACGACTCCTATAACAACTTCTTCGTTGAATCAGCAAGGGACGCCGATCGCTAGACTTATCGAGAGCATTTCATGCATCATGCTTCTTATTGCATACTGGTGTTTTATTTATTGTTCTTCGAACTCGTTCCGTTAATAGACGCCGAAGAGCCCGAGGGACATTTCGAGGATCAACAAGAGGACCCCCACTAGCCGCAAGACCAAGGCGAATTAACATCTTAAACCTTAAAGGTGTTTACTTTTACTAGGGCGAGTCTAACCTTTCCCTAGTGCGAGTTAACACTTCTCCTATTAGGTGTTTGCTTTTACTGGGGAGAGTCTATACCTTCCCTAGTACGAGTTAACATTTTAATAGATCATATTGATTCCCAGTTTATTAAAATATTTTTATTTACAGTATTAAATTGCATGCTCTTTAAGCAATTAAACCTGTTTGCTTAATCATGATATATCATGTCTTGTTATCACTTGTTATTGTTCTACCTTGATGATATTGCCTTGATATAATTATCAGTCATTTGACTTTATTAATGATTGCCTTGATGATCACCCTTGATAGCCTGTTAGGTTGAATAAAATAAATTTTTGACTCTTAAGTCTTGGTTAAAATTTTCTTAGAAATTGCTCAGGTCCAATTAATAATCTTTAGTCTTAATTGGCCTCGGAACGATGAATCGACATTCACCGGACATGATTACATAATGAACCTGGAAACTGAAAATTAGGCTTGGCATGCCAGTGTGTGTGTGTTAGTTGTGATTGGGAAAGCGGACGTGGTCCGACTTGTGGTTAAGATGGAGTAGCTTGGCTACTGGTATGATGTGAAGAGGGCTTATGTTCACAGACGCAGTGCTGAGAGGAGCGCGGGGCAACACGCGTAGCTGCCAATCGCTTCCACCAAGGGTGGTTCCGCCACATCGTGTGCAGGGCACACGAAGGAACGATAGCGGAAGAAGGAAGTGATTGTGAATGTGTGTGGACTGGCCGGATCCGATGTGACTCCTAGAGAGGATCGGACGGGCATGCAGTGAGGCGTGCAGCGGGAAGTCGCTGACCAAATGCCTATGGGATTTGGTTCCTATCACCACAACGCGTGGCCATCGCGTGGTAGTGCAAGTAATGGGGATTCAGGGGTAGTACGACCTGCGGGCGTACCTTGTCTGCTGCCATGCTTGAGGTGAAGACAGGATCATGTCGTCATCCGTGGGATGACCTAGGTCTTACGTGACAGGGAGCCTTGACTCAAGTGCGGACGTGGCAACCCGGTTAGGAAAGAACGGGCACTTCGCTAGTGTAAGATCCACAACGGGTGCGCCACACCCAGAATATGATGGCGGGTGTGTGCAGTAAGTTCTATGATGGGTGTGGATTATGGGTGTGGATTGTGAACTGTGAATTGTGGATTGTGATGGACAACAATAATGATAATAATGCTTAATAGAACTTTGGGTTAAAAAGTGCTAAGTCATAGGCTTTGGTTTATAAAACTTGCTTTCTACACATAAATAAACCCCAACCTTTCCTTTGGAACCTCTATCACTAAACTTGCATCAGGTTGGGTGTTAGCTCGCCAGTGTTTGGATGGCACTGACCTCGCAGTCATATTCTCTTTTAGATAGAGAATATGAGCAGGATCAGTACGCCTGCCATGAAGACAAAGAACAAAACTATGCTGACGATCAGGGCGAGGCTTAGGGCATCTCTCCAGTCGAGTGCTTAGGCATAGCCGGCACGAGACCCCTTTTGGATCTTTTGGGTCTTCCGTACTCTGATCTTTTGGACTTTTCTGACTATTTGGGCCAATGTGCCGTGTTGTAACACGTAATAGCCTCTTGGGCTTAATACAGGTATTTGTGTAATATAAATCTTTCGCTTGTATGAAATAATTTCGGCTATGTGAAAGGTGTGCACTAGTGTACCGATCCAGGGACTAGTGTAGATCGTGTGGTGGGCAAAGGACAGGCCCCACAAGTTGCCCCTGTAGCGACGAGCGGAGATGTCGACCAAGGGTCATTTGTTCCTGATGCGGAGTAAAGATGGTCGAACGGGCAGATCCCGGTTGAGTCTCTGCTGGGTGATACCCCTAGTAGGTCTCAACGCTGGCTGCCGTGTTCCTCGTCTAGGGTTCCAGGGCTGCACGCCTGGCTGGCTTATAAGAATATTGAGGAGCCTGAGTCTAGACTGGTATCGGCTCTAGGACAGGTATTGGCTGAGGAGGAGCCTGATACTCTGCCTACTAATTTACCGGAGCGAAGAGCGCCGGACCGAGTGCGGTCGGCTGTTGAGGCTGGTTCAATGGGATGAAGTATGCCTGATCGGGCATGGTTGGCTGTTGTCGATGACTTGCCGGAGTGAAGGGTGCTGGACTAGGCATGGTCAGCGTCAGCTGCCGATGCATTTGTCTCACAGGCGTCGGCTGGGGAGGCTGAGCCTATGAGAAGGATGCCACGGAGTCTGGGTTTGAGGACTAGGCGGTGCCCTTGACGGTCCTGCTTCGGGCACAAACGAAGCTTGCGCATAGTTTGGCATGGATGCATACCTCATTGGTTGTGATGAATCCGGATTCGATGCAGCTGTCCTTGCGGCCATGGTTGCGTAAATCTGCTACTGTTGGCCGATGGTGAACTGCGGGTATGTGGGGATCACAGGTCCAGGAGCGAATAGTATTCCATTGGCAATCATCTCGCGCGCTATCTTTTTGACACTGTTAGTGATCACTGGGCTAAGATTAGCGATGAAAGCCGATGACTGGTTTGCCATAGCATGAGGTATCGATGAGTGCACCAAGTCTGCCACTTCTTGGGGGTTGATCTCGTAGCGCAACATGGTCGGATCCACTACCTTGGGGAGTTCTTCCTTCTGGACGGTGTTCCCGTGTCGAATTTTCTGAAACGCACCAAGATAGGCCCGTCTCACTTCTTCCATCCTTGCCGCCATGTCCAGACGTTGTTCCTCCGTGAGGTCGGCGTCGGTCACGCGGATGATGTTCTCTTCGTTGACGTTAGCCCGATCTTGCTGATCGGCCATGGTTGTCCCATCGAGCGTGACAAAAGGTGTGTTGACACAAAAAGTGGGTTCTTACGTCAGCATACGCGGGCTTAGAAAATAGGATTCCCATCAGCACTGGGAGCTAGGCGTGCCAGCCAATTTGATCCTATAATCGGCAAGAGGACTTAATCACCTTTCGTCTAACCGATTAGATTTGTAATATGGTGAAGCTGCAACACTTAGAAATAGATTCAAGTGGAGTAATGGACAGCGAAACTATCGGCATATATTAGATCCAAACCAACGGTTTCCAAGGGTAAATAGTCTACTAGTTAGCCGATAGAATCAACCAAGCAGCAGAAAGAGGGTAAACAGACTATCAACTAGCTGATGATATCGTCTAGAGGATAGAACGAGGGTAAACAGACTATCGACAAGTAGCAAGCTACAAGCCGATAGAACGAGGGGTAAACAGTCTACCGCAAACGAATGTGTTGATCGGTAGAAAGAGGGGTGAAACCTAACCCTTGATTGAAACGGCGTGCGCAGAAATATCAACCAAGATAGTATTTCGATCGAAAGCCAATGCAAGCCCGTAGATCAAACTTAGTCGAGACAGTACTTACTTGCAAGAACTTCCGGGTTGTATCTTGAAGCCGGTCGAAAGGCGATGCGCAACAAGTCCATCGAAATCTAAATACGACGAAACTACTCTAAACTACTCTAATGCGATGAAAAGTAAAGGACGGGTAAAGTAGATGTATTTGATTGATGTGTGTATATCTTTACATGTCCTCGAGGGTAAACTATTTATATAGACCATTAAACTCTACTATAACTAGAACTCTTGACTCGTATCCGATACAAACTTGACTTTATCTTCCATATCAACTAACTTATCCTAACATATCAGACTTTTGGCCGATCCGGACTCATCCTTCCATTTATATCTTTCTAGGCGACTCTTCCATATCTTTAGCTGATCTTTCTTGTCGGATTTGAATCCTTCCATATATACTTGTTGGCCGATTTGGGGCCGTCGTAGTACTTTGTTCTAGCCCGTTCCCTTCAAGGCCCAAGACGACTTTTGGCCCATCGGCTTTTGCCAAATCTTGGTATCAACAACTACCCTACTGATCCAATGACTAGTGCAGAAATCTCCGTGGTCCTCAAAGATAAGGGCTGACGCCAAACCTCCTTCCCCAAACCCTAATCCATCCACCACCGCGCCGCAAGCATCCAATCCAATTACACCTCTCGACGATCAACACTAGCACCATGGACCCTGCTTTGGAGGTGCTTCCTGCCATCATCGATGATTGCTCTTATGTGGGGAAATCCACTGTTCCTGCAATGGCGGAGGGGGACCACGCAACCTAGGAGGCGGGTGCCGCCGGAGTGGATCTGCTTCGTCAAGGACAAGGGGATGTCAGAGGAGGCCCCCTGTACATGATACAGGACATGGTCGACAGTATCATGGCAGAGGAGATACCAGACCCAACGAAGTGACTCGACCCAAGCACGGCAGCATTCGCCGAGGTGGCCGCTACCATCGACGAGTTGTGGGATATGTCCGCCAAGTGCAAGAACTGGGTAAGCGACGAGATTTATCGATCTGGTCACATCTGCCTGTCGGACGACTACTTTGAGAAGTTAGCACACAGTCAGGCCACCACTCCAAAAAGTGCTAGCGTGTAGGAAGATTTATGGGTTTTGTGGGAATAATTTAGGATTTGCCACTATAAAGGTTTCCATTTAAGAATTTGACAACGCCCCTCCCCCCATGTTAATGATATATGGTCATGGGGCACATATTATTGACTCATCACAAATCCTTATAAGCATTCATGATATATGGCTTCAAGGAATTTTCTAATTATTTTGTAATTTTTCTAAACTATTTAGGATGTTGTCTCTGGTACAAACAACTTGTTATTTTTAATACTATTCTGACCATTATGTTATACATTGCATAATATGTTTTTCTGACTTGGAACACCCATCCTAGAAATTCTAGTTGTACCAATAAGTACAAACTCCTTTTACAGAAGCTTTGCACAGAGCAGCCCCCTCAATCCATGTGAGTGTAGCCCTGATAATTCCTCAATCTATGTGAAGATTGTAGCCCTGGAAATTCCTCGATCCATGTCAAGAGTATAGCCCTGGGAATTCCTCACTCCATGTGTGGAGTGTAGCCTTGGAAATTCCACACAACAGTTGCAACTTTTCAGATAAAATGAGCACTACACATCGAGCACCGTTGCATGTTGGATTGTATTTGAAGAATTTGTATCCTTCCTTGCCTTAGCAGCCTGCCCAAAAATAAGAACATCAAAAAAGGTGATGAGCAAATGGAGAAAACTAATGTATTGTACAAAATTATAGTAGAAACTAATGTATTGTACAAACTAATAGGAGAATAGTCATAATTCTAACCTTTAGGTTAGTATTTCTCAATGCTTTGTCCATATCCTCAAATACATCCTTTATAGTTGGACGGCCCACGCTGGAGTGCGCCACACAAAGAACCGCAAGTTTTAAGATCAACACAAAATTTTCAATGTTAACATCATCCCTAATGCGTGGGTCTATGAATTCCTCCAATGGCTTTTTCCCATTTACGACATCCTTGGCCTTTAGACGAAAAATAGTTACACATGAATTATGCTCATAAATAATATAGAAACTAAGGAGCATCAGAACAAGAAAGAACCCATGGTGAAAATTACTCCTAAAGATACAAAGAAGTAAAATCATGTGTGCATGCTTAGCAAAGTTATTTCATATTGTCTTAGAAATATGGACATAAGATTATCACTCTGAACTTACCTTTTTGGTAAGAGAATCACGCGCAACAATGTCAAGTTCTATGACCTTCCTTCCTGACAGAAGCTGCAATGCGACCACACCAAAGCTGTAGATGTCACTAGAACAAGTGAGCTTGGAATGTGTGATGTACTCTGGATCCATATAGCCGATGGTTCCCCTAACATCAGTGAACACCTTGGTCTCCTCCATTTCAAGCATCTTTGCCAGCCCAAAATCAGATAACTTTGGCTCCAAGTTCTCAGTCAGTAAGATGTTAGTAAGCTGCAAAATCAGAACAGAATTTCAGATCATGACAGAGTAATGGTTTGGAAAATGTCATGATTCAAATTGTTATACCTGCAAACCAAACTCATTCAGTATCCTTACCTTTATGTCCCTATGCACAATGCATCCATCAGGGTGTGTGTGAAGAAACCTCAGGACAGATGCACAGTCTCTCAGAATCTTCACCCTTGTTGGCCATGGAAGCACAGAGTCACTTCCTGCCAATCATGAACAAAACGATGCATTCCAAACTTAAGATCGTCAAACAAAAATTGTCACAAACCAACCAAGGATTGTTCTTACTCAGTAGGTTCTGAGCTAGGTTGCCATTGGAACAATACTCATACACCAGGTACTGATCTCCCCCTTCATCGCAGTACCCAAAGAGGCATACAAGGTTGGGGTGCCTCACCTTGGACAGCCCCTCCACCTCCCTCATGAACGACCCTGACATTGCCGTCTTGTGAATGTGCTTGATCGCGACAAGCTGACCGCTTGGTAGCACCCCCTGGTACACCTGGCCTGCGCTACCAGAACCGAGGTATATCCTGCTGTTTGCGTAGTTTATTGCCCTTTCGATTTCGGCCTTGGTGAACTTGTACAGCCCTGACCACCTGTTGATCACCTCCCCAAACACCTTGTTGTCTTGTAGGGGGTGAAGCAATCCATGAACATCATTAGTACATGATGTGGTGCATGATGTCTGAAGTTTGTCACTGTTGAGGAGTTTTAATTAGATATGCATAAGTGGATCTATCTACCTTCCGATGATTTTTTTGAGTCAGTGGTTTCATCAGCTTTGTTCTTGTTTCTCAGGTATCTGACGATTGCGATGGTGAAAGCAAATACCATCACTATGAATATTATGAGGACTGCCAGTGAGCTCCCTGAAATATTTTTGGAGGCATTAGGATTAAGCCTTTAGAAATCAGCGTTGAACTGTGCATATGTTAGAAGGGTTTAAGGCTTACGTTTGACCTTGACGTATTCACCATCTGCAATTGTCGAAGGAAGATCTTGTTAGTATATGTCATAACTGTGCTTTGCTCAACAACACGATTAAGTAATAATTGTACTGGAACAGCGATTTTTTCATAATTGACTGTTCTAGTACAATTATTACTTAATCGTGTGGTTTCTGCAGCACTTAATCATTGTTTGCTGCAGCACGTAATCACCACAACTCAACTCAATTTAAGCATTGGAAATGTGTTTGAGTTAAAATCATGTGGTTATTGCAGCATTTAATCGTGTGGTTGCTCTAAAAAATAATAGGAGAGTTGTGTGTTATCTCATACATGCATTAATATTTCAGAAACAAGTATCACTGAATTGGAATCCTTTATGGGGTGTTTGGATGAGCATACTAAGTACTAATGATTCCATGAGAAAGAAATACACTAACAAAAGAAAATTGTATAAATCATAAGATGTTTATAAACTATTTAATAGTCTTTTTCTTTAAAAGAAAATTGTATAAATCATAAGATGTTCATTGCTTACAATATGATTAGCTGCAAACCAAATATGCAAGATGGCAAAGCAAGAATACAGTCGAACAGCTCAGCTGACTAACATTGGGTATAAATTTCATCCCTTTGCCCTTTTCCTTGGATTATAGGAAATTAAAATACATAACAACGATAACATGTTTTAAATGTTATGAAGATTAATGAGCCACTAAAATCAAACCTGAGACAAAATCTTGATCACACTCGCAGCCAGGTGAGGCCACCAAAACCAAAATCAGCCAAAACAGCGCCTTCTTCATTGATCGCTCAGTTTTCTTCAGCTGTGTTATTCAAACGAACCTTTATGATGCATTTCAATTGGAGCCAAGCTTATATGCCTTCTCTTCCTTAGTATTTCTCGCTGGTAATGGCTATCCGGAGAGCTGGATATTCTTCTCATGCTCTGGCAAATGACTACTTTAATAAGCTGTCGACTTCTTAAACATTGATCTTGGCGTGTATATTTATATTGATTGATTGGTTGATTGCTTTTGTTTGCAAGAGGAATTGTACGCGTATTATTCTGAGACATAGTTTTCGCCGCTTGTTTCGTTGGCATAAGAAGGGTAGAGCCGTGGAGATGAAGGTTTTGCAGGTTTTGTGATTATCTTAAGGCTACAACGCGCGCAAGTTGTAAAGATGGGGGCGATACAGTGTAATCTGCAGTAGCATGACATATTAGCACAAGCTAGCGAGAAACTAATAGAGTTTATTAGACAATGCAATGCAAAGTGACACACAAAGAAAAATATTGCGCTGTCAAATATGACGATAGTTGCTGCAATAGTAATTTTGAGATAAGCTACGTGTTTGTTCATTTTATGAAAGGAAAAAGTTGGTCCCTACCCCATTTTGGTCTCTTGACTCTAAAATCAAGTTAGGTTGATTCTCAAATTGTCAAAACCAGACTAATTGGTATTTTGACCGGTCAACACGGTTCGTTGACATAGCGTCCAGGTAAGCGGTTTCGCTAATGTATCCAACATGTGGCGGACACGTGGAGTCCCTCCATCAAATCTCTCTCTACTTCCTTTCTCACTCTCTCTCTCTCTTCTCCATCTCTCTTCCTCCCTCCCCCACCGGCGATGGCGCCACCCATCCCCCTCCTCTATCGGCGTCACCCTCCTCCCCTACTTGCGTTGCCCTTGTCTCGCACTATCCCCACTGACGTCACCCTCCTCCCCCACTATCGCTCCTCCCCCACTGGTGCGGCCCTTCTCCCGCATTGTCCCCCATTGGCGCCACCCTCCTCCCCATCAGTGCCACCCCTCCTCTCTCACCGGTGCTGCCCTTCTTCCACCACCGGCTCTCTACCCCTCCCCACCGATGTCACCTCTCCTTCACCGTCGATGCTGCTCCTCCTCCCCCACTGACCACCACAATGGCTGCACACCGCCATACACGTGCATCTTTAGCCCAACTATGTCGCCCGCCCTGCCTCCCTACTCTGGCCGCGCCCCACATAGGCCGCATATGCGCTGTGTCCATGCAAACTGCATGCACGCGTCACCGCCCTACATCACGCCGTCACTGCCATGTCGCCCACGCGCCCTACCTAGCTACCTGCCTCCTCGACTACCGACACCGCCCCCCACTGATGTTGCCCTACTCTCTCTCTCTCGCTTGTGTGGGTGCATATGTGGACACCACCTCAGTGAACCCCTCCCCCAACCCACACACAAGAAAAACACCACCCTAGACTAAACTAAACTGGTCTGGTTTGATAATATGAGGACCAATTTAACCCGGTTTTGGAGTTCATTGACCATAATGGGGTGATGGCAAAATTTTAGGGACCAAAAAAATACTTTTTTCCTTTATGTAATTTGTGAGATACCTAGATGGTTGGACAGTGGCTGGTGGCATACATTTAGTAGGTTTTAAGGTGTTAGGCGATTTGTGGTAGACGATTATAAACTGGTTAGCTCGTCAAATTATTGAAGCTAGGTGCCAAAGTGATTTCAGTGTGTTGACAGCGATTTTGGCCGAGATTTAAAATATGGTTCGATGTTAGAAAATAATAACTAACTCCTGTGGCCAAAATCCGTAACAACACAAACTAATAGACATTACGAGACATCCTAGTTTGGTCCTTCCATGTTTCTCCTTTGGAAAAGGACACGCTGTTCACGTCCAAAAAAACTAGTGCATGTTTGTTTCAACTTTGCATGCCTGTAAATTTACTAATCCACTGTACAAGTCGCCTGTACACAAAGAGATGTCGATAGCTGCTGTCTAAACTATTGTGTAGGGTAGGAATTCAATTAACTGAGGGGTGGTCTTTTGAGTTTATCTAAAAGTCTAATCTGACTTTTCTCGTAACTTCGAGAATTTCCCGAGATGACCTCGAGAGTCGGATGGCCTTGATTTTTAGGATTTATGGAGCTTTTAGACATGTCTACGAGATAAAAAAAAGATTTAAAAAGTAATAAAAAAAAGTCAGATAAGACATGGCTAATATTGACTTATCTGATATTTTTTATTACTTTTTGAATCTTTTTTTTAATCTCGTAGGCGTGTCGAAAAGCTTCTAAATCCTAAAAATCAAGGCCATCCGACTCCCGAAGCCACCTTGGAAAATTTTCGAAGTTACGAGATAAGTCAGATTAGACTTTTAGATAAGCCCTAAAGAACACCCCTAAGAACTTAATTACCTTGATTTTGATTAAAGAATTAGTAGGCTGATGTCCCATCCATCAAGTGAAGGAAGAAAAAAGCAACTAGCCCTCGTGCATTCCGAATTCACAAAACTAATTAATACTTCTCTAACTGATTGACAGATAATCGATGAGCAAGTCCAACAATATTACAATACAAACATATATAGCAAGTCCAACTGTTCGAACAACGCATCAACAAAATAAAGAAATTTAGAGGACAGGGATTTACTGTTCGAACTGCGCATCAACAAAATAAAAGAATCCAAAGAAAAGAAATCTGAGAGTTGTTATAACTTTCTATGAATAAACCACATTTTATAAATAGGGGAAGGGCTATGAAAAAGACACAGCATGGAGCGTTCAGGAGGGTGAGCTTTCATGCCTTGTTCTTACTTCGCCCTTAGCTCTTCGGTACGGTCATCGCTAGGGCGCTTAATTTCTACCCCGTAGGCTGTAGAAATCTAAGAATGGACGGTACAAATCAAGAATCGATCTCTCTCTCAAAAACAGATCAAGAATCGATGTACAAAGATCTTGTTTCTTACGTTACAGGTTCTGCATACATCTTTCTACTTAGAATAAAAAAGATTATACACTATTCTTTAATTTAGGGGGGACACTTGATACGAGATATAGCCCAAGACTGACAGCCATTTCAGAGCCTGAAATGGGACAACTCATGCAAGTCACTTAGATGATAGATGATACAGGATGAATGAAATGATCCTGATTCTTGAGCACGATGTATATTTGATTGGTTGCATAGGATGTTACACGACTTTTTTAGTTCCTAGAATGAAGAGGTTCTTCTAAGTTGTATAGTGTGATTCGGCCAAATTAATTAAACAGGAGGGTGCAATACATTATAATAATATTCTCTAAGTTGTGTTCCACCACACACATGGACGGACATCATGTGTTATCAGATACAAATTCAACCTAGTACAAGCAACCCAACACACCCTGTTACATTGATAAGTTTACATGCCTAGTTGATTTAATTTGCAAATTCAGGTATGCCTGTAGCACCATCTCACAGGTTTAGGAATTTGATGTGCTTTACCCTCTAATTAGAGCCAGGCGTGAGCGATTTTGATTGCCAACAAGGCTGGAGCTCAACAGAAACATGGAAAAGAACATGGCATGTACATAACAAATACAGTTACCGAGCAAAAAGAATACCTCAAGATTGATTGTCCACAAAACAACTAATCTACCACCCTACAAAAAAACTCTACCATGAGCAGATAAACACTTAAACCACACCAAAGTTATATTTTATCCTTTCCTTTTCTGGACCATCCAACAAATTGTTCATCTCCTCAATGTTACTAACACTACCAAATGACATAGACCTGAATAAGCTAGGCATAGCACCAAACTTAAGTATCACTCCTTCAAGGCTAAGCCTTGCTTTAGCACACTCATCACTGCAGGAAGTGTGACATGCTGATCATCAAGCTATCCGGTTCTCAAAGGGCTAATTACAGTATCTGACACGTCAGCCTTCACTGCTGTCTGTGATCAAAAAGTCTCTTGGTACGGCGGTTCTGTGCTTCCTCATTTATACATGACATCATAGGGTGCACGACAAGTAATCAATTGTAGTTCCTTGTTATGTTGAACGTGCTCGATGTATCTGAATCTGATATAGTGAAATCATCACATCTCCATCTCGCCAGTTGCTGGTTGAGGCCCATCTCGCTTGTCTCGCCCTCATCGTCGTCGTCAACGTTTGTGGGCTTCCACTGATCCACCAGGGTGGAAAGCCGGTTCACGCAGTGGCACATGTCTGGCCTCTGGTTTGGTTCTCGTGCTGTGCAATGGCGGGCAAGATCAGCTACCTCTAGCAAGCTCTTCCAAGCTTCAGCGCTGAGTTCCAGTGTGGGATCAACAAACTTCCTGAACTTTTCTTTGTCAAGCAAATTTCTTCGGAATATTGTTACAAGATGTGTTTCATCATCAGGTAACGAGTCATCAAGTACTTTTCTTCCAGCAATCATCTCCATTAGTATCACACCATATGCATACACATCTACTTTTGTAGTAACTTTTCCTGTAGCTGTGAACATATAAATGACATGTTTATCACTACTACGTCAAAAAAATATATAAAAATAGCAATGCAATAAATAAAGGAAAAAAACATTCACATCAGATATCTATTTCCAGTCCAGGTTCCATGTGGAGGCCTGTAGTCTCGTCCTATTCGCAATAAGGATGGCTTTGTACAGGTCCATGGGTAGGCTCGTGTCAAAAAGAATAGTTCGTACTTTAGTAACTTTAATTTAGACTGCATAAACAAGAGAGAGTCCGGGAGAACAAGGTGGTGTATTCGTGGTCTGCGAGTAAAGCGTTGGAGGAAGAATCTGAATCCATAGCAAGAAGCCATCCTCCATATAAGGCGCATTGTATCTCTTCAGAGAGAAGCAGAGTCTTCTCTCTCAAAGATTCTCTCATCCCAAAGTACATTTATCCTTATCATCCATAAACCCTAATCCCCTTCAGTGCATTCTGTTTGAAATTCCTCTGCATGATTATCGTGATGTGACATTTCATAACTGGCCTTAGATTGATCATACAGAATAAAAGCAACACCCTAGTGAGGTTTCTAAAGCCACCTCAACCACAATATTGCCCAAACAGATGTGAACTGTCTGACAGAAGTACCTTGACTAAAAAGAAGTGAAAACCATGCTGGCATATAGTAGCGTCAACAATTGCTAGTATCAAATTGAACTTAAGTGTTGATGAAACTATATGATATGCCGCCAACCCACTTTATTTATTTGCAATGTAGTCCTTTATTTTTTTATCTATCTTGTATCAACATATCAATTTTCAATTTACTTTTATTCAGGTATGCTCACCTATTTGTACTCTTAACATGCTAGGTACGAATAGAAGAACCCAACACAGACACTTTACTAGACAGATAAACTACAAATATATTTATGACCTGTCACAAGTTGAGTAAGACCTTTTATTTCTGCAACACATTTACCCATAATACCATTTTTCATGAAGTACTTATGTCAGCCATTGCAACCAATATTTACTATATTTACAAAACACAACAAATGTTATAGTTTTACTCAACTATCTAGCAAGTACCAGCAAACCATGTAGAAACTCCAAATTTCACAATATCAAGAAAATAGGATCCTTTCTTAGAAAAATATAGCTAGTTAAATGGCATGCTTGCAAATTCGTTTTTGAAAACTTTTTTAAACTACTAGGTTTCATGAAAATCAAATTTGCACTGCATTCACATTTTCACCACATATGTCACCCTTTGGTGACAAGTGCCCATCTTTATCCATCAATGAACTATCGACACCGCCATCTTTTGTTCATGGTTTAGTCCATTATCCGTATTTCTTTGTGGTAAGCACTTTGATCACTGCTTCTTTATCATTGTACATTTCTATAAGTTATGTTGAAATATTGATGATAAGAAAATCCCAACATAGTTCCGTTCAATGTAATGTTATTTAAAAGTTATAGATAGTTATCATGAACCGGTTCACGACAGGGGGATAAACACCACAGGGAAGATGGCCAGGTGGAGTCGGCTGATTGGGGAGGGACTAGATCATAAACTGGGGAGAGAGCCATAGGCTAGGGGGAACATTGATTATGCTCTGCCTGATTCAACCTGAATACATGACGCCCCTTTTATAGGGACATCTGACTTGGATCCTAAGAAAGCCACTAGCTAATCTTATCTCTTAAGGAAAGGAAACTAATCTAATCTAATCTAATCCCTAACTAATAGCAATTAGTCCTAATCTTGATCTCGTGCTACAGTACAGAGCTACAGCACCTCCGGTTACTGTTCATGCCTCCACCTGCTTATTGATGGGCTTGGGCCCATGGGCTAGCGCCCATGATAATAATTACATGTATAACTAAGTGGTGAACCCCTTCATTCTGGTTCCGCCTGTAGAACAATAATTTCATTAAAGGTTCACCACCATTTAAAATTTTTATTGGCTTCCAGTAGTGTCGTTATATGTTATTCCATAGAAAGATGACCAAAAGAAAAGCCTCCAGAAAGCGGTTGCTCAAGATCCCACTTGAGATTTAAAAAAAGAACCATACAAATTGATCATGAATGTTACATTATTTTTCTAATTGGGATGAAAGACTATGATCTGCAAAACACTAGGGCTTTACTTATTTGATACCAGGACACCAGCTTCACAAAACCATAAAGCATTTCACATTTCACAAGAGAATGGATCAACAGAGTACAAGTTGTTACGGGTTTGTCATCAGGTGGGTGATGATGGTCGTCTGATGTCCAACCAGAAACAGGACTAAAATTTGTATAGTTATCACTCGTAAGTCCTAAATTAACTGCATGGTCTAATTATTGTTTTCTAGTATGAAACTGACAAAAAATAATATTATATTTTTAGCATTTGTGATGCTTCATTCAGCATTCCAATTCTGCACAGGATACTTGCAATTCATAACTCGAGCAAGATTTCACAAATGAGGCTACAGGCAAAACAATATTGTGCATGCTCTATGCTTATCATTTTGTTTTGAGTTAAACACAAAGATACTAGTTATAGCAAGAGTGTTGTGTGCTTTTGTTAATTATTACAAGACCTTTGAGCATGAATCGGCTCCTGTTTCCTCTAGTTACAAAACATAATGTGAGTAAAGACATGGTCAAGAGCGTTCTAATTCATTGTAATTGAGTAATTGACATTTGATATAACAAAGCAGAACCCACAAAAAGAACAGCCTTTCCCCTATGTTTTCTTTTCCCTTTATGAGAAAGGACAAGGAAAGACTTCAGTGTTTGGCCAATACCACTATTCTGCCACAACATAGCTCTGTGCAGTTCTAAAGTGGAAAGACTTCCTTTCGGAAAGAACCAGGTCACTGTACTAGGTCCCAAAAAATCATGTTAATTCATTGCTTTACGATGGTCACTACACCAAACAGCTAGCTTGTTTCCAAAAAGAACGAAATGCACTATTGCACCCCAGGAAAAGCAATTGTAATCTATGTGAATGTTGATATATGAAAAAGAATCCATTACGACCTACTCCCTACTAATTTATGTTTTTCTACTTCTTTTTCCCATTTCAGAAAAGGCCTGCAAAAATTGTTTGGTATATTGCCAATGCAAGTATTCAGTCAAGGCAAAGCTCTATAGTTGTTAAGTAGTAAGGGTACTCGCAAAGTAACAATGCTGATCCGCGGTACTATGATGCTGACTAGGGATTACAGTACTCCACAAGGCAGAATATTTGTTCCAAGAAAAAAATCGAAGTGCAATGCCATATCATGGAAAAGCAATCTGTAACTAACTGATATAAGAAACCTGTGCAAGAAAAAACAGACTGGTGTTTAGAATAAATGATGATTCATAGGAGTGAGAAGTGCACATACTAGCATATTCAGGTGCAAGATATCCAAATGTCCCTGCAACCCTTGTCATCATGGACTTGTCAGTATCTTTAGCAAGCTTGACTAGCCCAAAGTCTGACACCTTAGCTCTCAAATCCTCATCCAGCAATATATTGGAAGGCTTCAGGTCTCTATGGATAAAAGTCTCCTGTGCCAAGCCATGCAAATATTCTATCCCCCTGGCAACATCCAAAGCTATTGTCATTCTCTGCGTCCATGTAAGAGGAGTATAACCACTCTGTTGAAGATCACACAGGTGCTCACGCAATGTACCACCTGACATGAACTCATAGACCAAGAGCCTCTCATTGCCATGGGTACAGTACCCAAGTAGTGCAACCAAGTGACGGTGCCTTACTTTCCTAAGAACATCAATCTCAGCCATGAATTCTTGCAGCCCTTTAGTCCCCATAGTGCCACTGTCACACCTCTTCACAGCAACCAGCTTCCCATTGAGGTTCCCCTTGAACACCACCCCAAACCCTCCTCTACCCAAGATGTAGTCCTCACTAAAGTTGTTTGTGGCCTTAAGCAGCACTTCCATTGACAGTTGCATTCCATGGGACTCGAACAGATTAGCAATGTTTGTGCTCCCAACACTCACATGGCTGTAAAGCTCAGATGGGACTGCACTGCTTCCGTTGCTATTGCAATTTGTTCCAACCACCTGAATCTCCATCTTGTCAGGTCCACTATGAGGGATTTTGGTTGAGACAGGCACAAACTTCTCTACATTCTTCTTTCTTCGATGGCGTACCAAAAGCGCAACGCAAGCAACAAGAAGAACCACAGCAATAACAATTCCAATAATCATTCCCACATTTGACCTCGACTTTGATGCCCCTGCAGAACTTGAGGCTGAAGTACCACTGTTAGAACCACCCCCTCCTGTACTATCACCACCTGATTCCCCAAACCGATTACCTTCAGCCAACACTTTTACTGATGGCTTAAAGTTGGGCAGTTGGCCAGTGAGGCTATTATTTGTGACATCAAGAACTGTAAGATTTGGCATCGTCGTCAAAGCATCTGGTATCACCCCTGTGAGGTGATTGTTGGACAGGTCCAGCTTTCCAAGCCCGGTCAGGTTTGCAACAGCCGGTGATATCGTCCCAGAAAAGTTCCGACTGGATAAGTTGATAACAGCCACATCACTCCCTCTGCAAATGATACCAACCCACCGATTATCGCATGGCTTGTTCCCCTCCCACCCCTGCGCAAGCTCAAGTGGGTACCCAAACCCAGCAGCCACCTCAAGCAGAGTGGTCACCAGTGGATTGCATGGCCCTGGCTTATCCAGGCAAAACGTGTTCCCAGCAGACATATCTACAAACACTTCACTCCCAAATTCAGGCATCGGCCCCTGAAAATAATTGTTCGATAACGATACATTCTGCAGGGTCGTGATCCCTGTGAGTGAGGCCGGCACCACTCCGGTGAGCATATTGTCCCTGACATTGAACGACTGCAGCTGTGAGTTGCTCAAATCCGGAATTTCGCCCGTGAACGCGTTGGACTGAATCCACAGCAGACTTAAGCTTTTCATCGATGCAACGACGTCAATCGGCCCTGACAGCTTCCCATCCGACTTCTGGTTGTTCAGCTGCAGGCTCTCGAGGGCAATCAGCCCGGCCAGCCCGGCCGGCAGGCCCCCGGTGAGATTGTTGTACGACAGCCGCAACGTCCTGAGTGAGGACAGGTTCGCAAGAACCGCCGGGAAGTCGCCAGTAATGGAGGCATTGGAGGCGGAGAAGGTGTCGAGGGACGAGCAGTCGGCGACGGCGTCGGGGACGGACCAGGGCGCGAGGGGCAGGTCGTCCAGGCTGAGGTACTGCAGGGAGGACAGCCCCTGGAGGAAGTCCTTGGGGAGGGAGGTGAACGCGTTGCCGTCGAGCGCGAGGCGGGTGAGGGAGGCCATCCCGGCGAGCGACGGGACGGCGCCGGTGAGCGCGTTGCCCTGGAGCTGCAGCGCCTTGAGCGCGGTGAGGGAGGAAAGCGAGGGGGGCAGCGTCCCTGCCAGGCCCTTGTCGGCGAGGTTGATGGAGGTGACCCGCCCCGAGCCGCCGCCCTCGCAGGTGACGCCGGCGTAGACCCCGCACACGCCGCCTGTCCCACCGCCCCAGGTCGGGGGCGGGCTGGTCAGCGACTTGGCCAGGTCTCGGATGGCGTCCTCGTCGGATTTGACCGCCGCCGCCGCCGCCAACGCGGCGAGAAGGAGGAGGAGAACGGCGAGGAGGGGATCCCTCCCCATGGCGGGAAGACTGGGGGGAATGCGGCCGTTTCTTGGCGGAGGTGGCGGCGCTCCGGCCGGAGGAAAGATGGTATTTTTGGGGGAAGAGGCGCTCCGGCCGCGTGGTTCCGTTTCTCTCTCTCTGCTTTCTCTCTCCTGTTACGTTCTCGTGTCCTCTCTCGTCGCTCGTGTGCGTGCGTCCTGGGAAGTGTGGGCTGGCTGGCTGGCGCGTCGTTGCTGCACTCTTGTTCCTTTCCATCACCATGACCACACCTTCCGTTCTTGGGAAGTAAAATTGGTATTTTTGCCTCCGTTTTAGTACTGCCGAAAGGGACACACGGTATTGCAGGAACTCCTCGATGATCCGTAGAAATTTTAAACGAATTATTTCAGAATTAAAATCTGTCGGAATTTTTCTATACGTTTTTCTAGTTTGTAAATTTATATGGTGATAAGATCGATATGAAATTCTTACATGGACCTATTTATAGAGGAAACTACGCGTGTGCTCTTACCTGTAGTTCATTACAGACTATAGGTAGCCCGTAAAATTCCAAACTTTGATAGGTAACCTTTTTGCCACAGATATATTTCCACGCGTAATTTCTATGTTTCCAATTTTTTTCCAAAATATGTTGCCAAGTGACCCAGGCAATTTTTCTATTATTATAAAGAGTTTTATTTCCAACCAAATCAATCTCAAGTATTTTCTATTTTTTGGTCATCATTCCTTATTTTAGCCCATTGTGTTAATTAATAAATCTTTCGATCAATTAAAGATATATCAAATCATCATATTTTTCTAAATTTCTTAGAGCATCCATAATAGTTAGAGGCAGCATTCTCTCTAAGATATGACCCATGCTTGGTCTCTAAGGTTTAAAGGCTCTTCAAATAATAGATAGAAGCGATATTGTCTCTAAGCTTGATCTCTTGGACTTTCTTCAGCTTATCTTATTTCTTTATCTTCTTATTTGCTTATAAGCTCAACTTCAAGAGGATCCTAAGGTAGTTTGGAAACTCTGATGAGTGTCATTTGAGTCATTTCTTAGAGCTCTGAGACATGGTTTTGAGATAGAAAAAGTGGACTACAAAATTCAAAGCGTTTGACTTTTTGATTTAGAGATAAGTAGATAAGATAATTAAATAAACTAACGAGAACAATGCCTAGTCATTGACAACTACTTAATGCATTTTATGCTTAAAGACTGTCTCTAAGTTTGGAGACTGTGTCTAACATAGAAGAGGCAATTTTTCAAGCACCCGCAATATTTAGACGTTGTCTCTAAGAGGAGACAGAGTGCTTAGAGACAGCATTAAAAGCTTTTATTATGGATGCGCTTGTCATGAGCACAAGAAATACCAAATCAAAGGGTACAAAAGCACAACCCAGTCAAGCATGAAAGCAAAAATTAAGGCAACGAGATCCATAGTGCGGAAGCATAACCTAGGCACAACACAGTTGAGTGTGAAAATGAAGCCAACAGTGTGAGCCAAACATTCTATAGTTGAAAGCAATATGATTTGTCCGTAGCAAAGCACAATCTATAAACTTAGCTAGTTTTCTTGAAGGCGTTCCCAATGTCAGTCGTTTCTGTATCTACCATGTGAAATGTATTGGTGAGGTAGATGGTAATTAACGAGGATAGATAGCATGGTTGTTTCTGAAAGGATACAGGGGCCAAGAACGGATTGAATTGGCCTAAAATAAGTTTTAGTTTCTTTTGTTTTTCTTAAATTTAAGATCAAGATTAAAACTTCCTTCAAACTAGAAGACTAAACAAGCTAGAGCAAGCACACAAAGGCTAACACAAGTAAGAACACAAATGAAATGCAAAAAAGTAAATTCAAGAAGTAAAGAGAACAAGGGACAAAAGGATTTTCTCGAGGTTCAGAAAAGGCTTTCCCTTTCCATACTCCTCGTTGGAGTACTCTTTACGAAGAGGAGTATAGCTCCGATTTTACTCAGAGTAGCCCTTTATCGTTCTAGTAGGTGGACTTCGACCTTCACAACCACTTAGAGTCTCTCACAAGCTCCTCCTTGAGTGATGACCAAGCTCCTCCACCGAAAGTATCAAACTTGAGTAATAAGCTTGAGATGAATTGATCTTGGAGGATCAAGCTTTCCATGGAAGCACACAAGAAGAAAACCCTAGTTTTTTGTGGCTCACACTCTAATGGACTCAAGAATAGACAATAGAATCAATTCTCTCTTAGGCAAGAGGTACCCTAGGTCCTTATATAGCCCACACTCAAAAACTAATCATTTGGACCTAGCCCCGTGCATGTTGTATGGTGCGGCCCATGTCATACCATATGGGACACCAGGGTCCCATACGATACGACACACAACTAGACTATACGGGAAGCCCAGGAGCACACAACTCTAAACTCCACTGGACCAAACCGTCCGGGCTACCGTATTGTGCCTTGTACCATACGGGCCTTGAACAGCTACAAGAACTTACATGACAGAACCATCTGGTGCACCGTATGGTATGTCGTACCATACAACGCACCAGGGCCACTCAGGAACCTTTCTAGATCAAGACAGACAGGCGTACCATCTGGTACCCCATACCATACGGTGCACCGAGAGACCCAGTAACTCTCGACTAGATCAAATGTTCCGACGTGCCGTATAGTACCTCGTACCATACGGAACATAACCAAAACCTACTAGACCAAACCGGATGGGGTGCTATCTTGTACCCCGTACCATACGATGCCCACGTCCAAAACTTCTAAGGCTAGGCAACAGCTAGGACAACTTCTAGACCTGATCCTAGGATGCTTCATGGACAAACCTGATTCAAACATATCAAAAACATCTCAAACCCCTTGAAAATTACAAAGGAATTTAATAAGAAAGCCCTAGAATCTAATTGAACTCTACTCGACACCTGAGTTGAAAACCAACAATCTTTAGCCTTCTTTTCCTCATAGCTTTGTTGAAATGACGAGGGCTCATATAATGCTTTGTCATCATCACTAAAACCTGAAAAATACCTTCCAAACACATGGGGGACTTGATCCTTACAGTTTCTTATATAAGAGATGATATCCATTTTAGAAACAAGGGGAAGAAATGAGACAAGCTCCCCGCCGAGAGCATTACGTCATTTCTATAAGGCTCATAGATAGAAATAAAAGATAAATAATAAATTAATTAGAGTAAATTTTACTGTATGTCCTTAAAATTGTCTTGCGTTTTCGCTTAGGTCAAAACTTCCAAAGCCAAAAGTTTGGGTACACGTAGTTACGTTACTATTATAATAGGTCTAAAATGGTATGAAGAGGGCGGTTTTAATGATATAGATTGTCTAGTTTAAATATAATACGTGGCCACAAATGGCAACGTGTCATTCTAAATCCTCCCAACAAAATGAATTTACAATTAAAATTCATAAAAAATCTAAAGATTCATAAAAACTAAAAAGTCCAAAGATCCTTTTTAAAAATCTAAAAAACCTAAAATCCATCAAGAACCTTAAAATTTCTAAATTCATAAAAATAAAAAATAAATTTTGTAAAAATAGGAAAAAATACTAAAAGACTTAGAAAATCTTAGAAAATCCTAAGTCATAAAAAATAAATATATTTTTGTATTTTTTAGGATTTCAAAGTTTTCTTTACTTAATTTTGGAAAATTTTCTACTATATTATTTTCTTTTTTATGAATTTATTTTTAAAATTTTTTATAAATTTTAGAAAGTTTTAAATTTTTTGGAAAATTAGGATTTTTAGATTTTTTTTCACAGAACTTTAGGGTTTTCTAGTGTTTTTTTTTTGAGAATTTTAGTATCTCTTTGAGTTTTTTTAGAATTATTCATTTGAGTTTAATTTTGTTTATAGATTTAGGATGTCACGTGGGCATTTGTGGTCACATATTATACTAACTAGGTAGCCTATTTCACCCAAACCACCCTTCTCTATAACACTTTGGACCTAATTGAAACAGTAACGCAACTTCGTGTACTCAAATATCTGGTTAATTTTGGATCTAAGCGAAAACATGAGACTATTTTAAGGACCTGCGGTGCAATTTACTTAATTAATTATTGGATATGGTATATTGGGAGGATTGTATCTAACAACTTATAAAACATGCACTGGGAGTGCCTCAAACAAGTCTTCCACACCTAGATGTTACTTATCTCCCATGGTTTCACATATTCTTGTTCAAGCCCTCGATTTCAAGCTTCTTGCCCCAGTTTACTTATCTCCCATGAATTACAAAATGAAAAAAGTGCTCCAAGCTTCACATATTGCAAATTCAAGGGGACACCATTGGCGAGGGCTGCAGTTGGATGTCACCCATCTCGATTCAGGCCCGTTTCTTTTAGTGGTTTTTGGCGGTTGGCGGTTTTACTGTAGCAAATTTATAAGTCTTTGAAAAAAGTTTAAATAAGCCTAAAAAAATAATATAAGAAAATAAAAAAATTTACTGTAGCAAACCGCCGACCGCCGGCCGCCGCCAAATGGAACGGAGCCTCAATCTCGAGTACTTCAAAAGGGAATGACTACCATGGTTTGGCTCACTTGTCCTACTACCCACCCGAGCTCTAGCATAGGTCAAAGATTGGAAAACCACTCGGTAAATCCAAAAATCAAGCCAAAATCGCAGTTTACTATAGTAACCGTCCATTTTCAATTCAAAAGAATTTGTGAAAATCACACGAAAACCACAACCGCCTGAGTAATAGTTTTCTAAGTCGGTTTAGGGTTGTGATTTGTGGACCATGGCCTCGGTTGCCTCTTCGCTCTTCAGTAAAATGCTAGAGTTTCTCTTGCTAAAAAAAATAATGCTAGTGTGCCTGGCAAAAAGATTTTTAAAAACTACACCTCCGTATGCAAGCAGCATGACAGGCAGGGGGTGGATCCGGGCGGATCCACCCCGGTGACCCTGGGCGGCCGTCCGGACTCATCGGCGAACGCACAATAGAAATTTGGTGTTATCGCAGGGATTGAAAATAGTATTTTTATAGCAAATACTTAACGTAGTTAGAGTTACTCGGGTTCTAAAAATTTTCTGGCTCCGCCACTGATGACAGGGTGACAGCCACGTAGCAGATCCGGGAGAGTCCAAGAGTCCAAGTCAGCATGCCGCACCCACGCCACTGTCGGGACATGCGCGTCTTTTTGTTTTTTTTTTTTCCGCTTTTTGGTTTGCTTCGCTTGCATGCATCCACTTGCAGGCTTGCAGCCGCTACCTGCCAGCTAGGACTGCGTGCCACCAGCTTCCATTTATACAAACCTTCGGGTTTTGAGGCAATCTATTTTGGAAACCCCTCAAATGCATTTTGCAAGTTTTTCAAATTGGCAGCCTATGAAAATCTTGCGAGGGCAATGCTAGGACATATGGCTACAATTATTTTTAACCGACGATGTTCTACTGTGATACCGTAAAAAAAACTTGGTGCCATATTGATAAGATATTATAAGAACATCGCACAATCTAAACAAAACTTTTACACGCTTTGTACATTTTTTGGTCGGCTGGAACATCTTGAAATTTGCTGCGAAAAAAGGAAAGAGATGATCCGAAGGATCGCAGATGGAAAGCTAGAAAGAGAGGGAAGCAACAGCTACTGACAGCTTTGGTGCACGGCGGTCCAGCGAGCGCCATGAATGAGGCCTTCAGCGCAGCGCTTCTCCTCAATTAAATGGTCGTACCGTGCCGCGTGCCATGGGACGAGGGCAAAATGAAGACCACTGCAATCTCCAACCATTTTTTTTTCATTTTGTTTCTTTCATTATTCCCTACGCCATATTTATTTTCTTTATTTTTCTTCTCCATTCCCTATACCATATTCATTCCCTTCATTTTCTTTCTCCATTTCCTAGACCATATTCATTCCATTCTTTTTCACTATCTCCAACACATTTCTTTAAAGAGAATGATATAGATAAAAAAGAGAGAATCCCTTCCTAAATAGAATGAAAAATAGAATTCCTTCCGAAAAGAAACGGTGAAAGAAATTTGTTGAAACATTGAAGAGAACGAGATTTTCTTTATGACGGAACGGAAAAGGGGACAGGACTCCTCGAGAGATGGTCTAATTTTGCAAGCAGTGAACCATGTGAGCCAGCCGTTCACATGGGGCTCAAACATTCTTCGATTTGTTTCACAATGAGAGCATCTATTCGTGATCAAGTAGCAAGGCTACCAATGTGTTAATTTTTTTTTCCAGCATCCAAAAATGAGGCTCAGAGGCAATGCATGGTTGGAGACTACACACGGTTTTCTAATACACAAATAATATATTTTCTTAGAAACAAGATGTTTATTCTATAAGATACTAGGCGTAAATGTTTTACAAGTTAAAATTAGGGAGAACCAAGTACTTCGAAAAAACATTTTAAATATTTGTACAAGTTCTCATATTATTTTCAAATTAATATTTTAACATTAAGAAAACCTAGCTAAAATATATTAAGAGGATTCAACAAAATTTGAATTCTTAGCTGACTTCGATCAGTTTGATGACGTGACCAATCCTAAACTACAGGATACAGATTACGGTTTTAGATTCTTGTGGTATCTAAACAAGTGGACAAAATTTAACTAAATTTAGGACCACTTCATGTAACATTAAGAAACAGCAATTTGCGGTTGTCTCTGGATATCAATTACTCTTCAATTGCACTTACATACTCCCTCTGTTTATTTTTATAGAACGTATTTTGATTTGAGAAAGTCTTTGAGGGTATGTTTTGATCGTTAAATTTCTCTTATTATATATTACTAATTTCTACAAATAATATTATATCACAAGCAATTTGAAATATAAATTTATTGATATGCCTTTTGTATACTAAAGATGTATATAATTTGACTAGTTATTGGTTAAAGTTTACGAAGTTTGATTTTTTTTCAAATTAAAATACGTCTTATGAAAATAAATAGAGGGAGTACCATTTTAGCGGCATTTGAGCAATTAGTACCTGTTTTGGGAGGAAAAAAAGTTACATAGAAAAAAACCAAATTACAGATGTTTCCAGATAGCACATTAACTAGACCAAGCAGGTGTGGATCGAGTTTTTGTTCACACAATTCTTTTTGCGGAGCTAGTTTTCTCATTGATTGGAGGTAGGGCAGGAATATAGCTGAGATTAACGGTCACGTGAGTTTGCTAGCATCAAGCCAGTGGCTGTATTGGACGATTGAGCATTGCCCTCAGCTCACATGCATGCAGTAAATTATTGTTTCCCCTTACTTAGTGCAGTAAATTAACCGTTTGTATGGCCAAATTAAAGTTGTTGATCATATATATATACATGTACTCGTCAACTTCTATATGCTATGACAGGTCGATCGGCACTTCAGTAATTACTTTAGCAGAGCTTAGGGCATGTTTGGTTGGGTTGTCCAATCTTGTCTCACCTTGTTGACGAAGGATAGCCGTTTGTAGAGCTCTAAAACCTTACTTTGCTCAGCAAACTAGTCTGTTTAGGCAAAGATTTTCTTGTCCAAGCAGGAGTGTCTCTCTAGCGTGGGCAAGATTTGAAACTACGGTGGAAGGTGGCCGGGGCAACACAGGAGGTACCTGGAGGCCGTGTGGGAGGTCCGAGCTTTGCAATGGTGAGATGTGCACGATGTGGACGACAAGGCGTGGGGCGGCGAGTCTAAGATCAGCGATGGCAAGGTGCACAGCATCAAGACGCGCGGGCGATATGTTCGAGGCCGGCGATGGTGATGCGCACGGTGGCGTGTCCGACAATGGTGAAGGCAGGGCGTGTGCCAGCGAGGCACACGATGGCGTGCCTGAGGACGGAGATGGCGAGGCGCACGGTGGCGTGTCCGACAATGGTGACGGCAGGGTGCGTGGTGGCAAGGCACACGATGGCGTGCCTAAGGACGGAGATGGCGAGCATGAGCTCAGTGACGATGAGGCGCACAGCGGCGTGTCTGGGGACGGCTACGATGAGGAGTGCGACAGGGGGCACGAGGACAAAGAGACGAGGCGCATGGCGGCGAGCCTGAGCTTGGCGATGACGAGGCGCGCAGCGGCGTGCCTGGGGACGGCTACGGTGAGGAGTGCGACGGGGGGGCGCGAGGACAGAGAGACGAGGTGCATGGCGGCGAGCCCAAGCTCGGAGATGACGAGGCGCGCAGCGGCGTGCCTGGGGACGGCTACAGCGAGGAGTGCGATGGGGGCATGAGGACGGAGAGGCGAGGCATGAAGCGACGAGCCCGAGCTCGGTGACGGCAAGAGGCATGCGACGGTGTCCGCGAGGACAGAGATGGCGAGGCGCGCGGTGGCGAGTCTGAGCACGGCTATGGTAAGGCACGTGGTGGCGTCTGCGAGGACGGAGATGGCGAGACGCGCGGTGGTGAGCCTGAGCTTGGCTACGGTAAGGCACGTGGTGGCGTCTGCGAGGACGGAGATGGCGAGACATGCGGTGGCGAGCCTGAGCTTGGCTATGACAAGGCACCCGGTGGCGTCCGCAAGGGCGGAGATGGCGTGGCGGTGGCAAGTCCAAGGATGGAGACAGCGAGAGGATGATGTCGAGGAAGAGCAGCGGCTAAGAAAGAAAAGGAGGCCGGCAGGAAAACATGGGAGGGAGAGGAAGTAGGATTAGGAGAGATAGGAGCAAAGGAGAACCAAAAAGCCTTTTCTCCCTCGCTTTATCTAACCTTGCCTAGCTAGGTAAGGTGAGCAAGACAAAACAAGGATATGGTAACAACCAAACAGGCTCTTAGTTAGGGTCAGGTTCAACCTACCCTGGTCCCGCGCCCGGGTCATAATTTAGTATGATTGTAAGCATAGATACATCGATCCAAGGATTTATATAACTCATGAATTATTTGGGCCGGTAGTTTGGGCCAATAATAGGCCATCCTATCGCAAGACAACTTTTTAGGCCATATGGCGTTGGGTGGATCACTCCACACTAGACCGGGCCATGTGCCGTCTATTACTTGTGCCAACTGTGAAATATACCCCGTGGTCTATAACATTATTGCTGGATGCGTTGTGGCCAAGGACATGCTCGCGAGGCAAGTTGTGGCGTCGGCAGGCGCCTTGCCCTTGCCTAGGGACACAGTTTTATGGGGAAGGCATCTATAGCGCGGTGGTAGCGGACAAGATCTCCACAACCATGTCTAGCTAAGGATGACTGCAACGACCAAGAAGATGACTGTTGTTGACCTTATGGGGCCCATGGGCCCTCCCAGGCTAATCCCCGATGGCTTGACTGTAGGTATTCTAACATAATTTTTTTTAACTAGAGAAAGTATTCAATACAATTAAATAGGCATTAAGTTGTTTTTCGATGAGTGTATGTGTTAAATATTTAAACATTACAATCACTATTGTGAAAAAAAAAGATTAACTTACATAGCATATGCATTTCATCATAGCCATGGAGGGAACCATTTTCCAAGAGAAGACCATAGATATCTGAAATCTATATGAAATAAGAAAAATGCCTCATTTTGCCGCTACAAAGAGGCACATCCCTATGTTTGCAGAACTTGCGTCCTTTGCTACAAGCTCAATCCAACCATCCGTTTCAAATCTAATGGTTGCACTGGGGTTATTCTTTGTCATTATTCTTTGTCTTCACGGTACACGAGAAAGGAAAAACGCCTCCACTACTAGAGAAATGGCCTTTCATACCGGCACATCAGTACCAGTTATGCATGAACCGAGACTGACAGTTACATAAGTCCCGGTTCAACGGTCTACGGGTCCGGGGGGAACATCAGTACTGGCCGAAGAAACCAATCGGTACTAATTTGTAACATCCATGCCGGTTGGTTACACCAACCTGTACTAAGCAGGCTAGCTGGCCCGGGGTCTGCTTTTTTCACCACAGATCTGGCGTCAGCCGTCGGGCACCAATATATGCGGCTACTATGTGTGCCATACTATGTACATCCTGACCGGAGGTGCTAGCGACTTGCAAGGTTTGTCCGATTTCACGCCGGCGAAAGTGAGAGCGATCCAATAACAACTCGTCGGCTGGATTTACGATGAGGTCGTAAATTCAAGAGGCCAGTTTCATGATCCAGCAGCAAATAGGTGGGGCCCTTCGATAAAGACCGGTGAACTGTCAGGGTCAACATCTACGGCTACCAAGAGCGATGCACATAAAAGATCACGATGAACGTTCTGTAATTAAAGTTGTAATGAATGTTGTGTGAACTGTATATGTGTACTATATATAGGCATGATTGATTCATTGTGATACCTAATAGTTGTAATTAAAGTTGTTAATAAAAGTTCTGTGATTTAATTATCAGTTAATTATGCATGATTGATTATATGTGCTTTAATTAATTGTGACTTAGCACACAAATATATATATATATATATATATATATATATATATAATATTAGACTTAACACACACAGACACATATATAATATATATTACCTCACACGCATATATATATATATTAATATATTATTTATAGCTTAGGTGGTGGCTGCTCAGTACCGGTTGGAGGAACCAACCGGTACTGACAGGGGCTTTGGCGACCCACGGGCTAAAGCCACGTGTGCCTGCTCAGTACCGGTTGGAGGAACCAACCAGGACTGACAGGGGCTTATCAGTACCAGTTGGTGCCTCCAACCATTACTGATACTATATCAAGATCAGGTGAGGAACCGGATCGATGCCATTAGGCATCCCGGATGGCTCTGATCGATTCAAAAACCAGATCGATGGCCGACGTGAACCGCAGATCGATGGCCAGATCTGTAGTAGTGCTCACATGAAGCTTATGACACTCCTGCCATGTTAGGCATGTACAATGCAAGACAGTTATAGAGATGCTTAGATGAAAACACTTTTATCTTGCCAGGTGGTTCCATAGGTACTTAGAGGAGAGAGGAGATGCTTAACTCTTCAGCTTATACTTATCTACTGTCTTCGAATCAAAAAGTCAAATGCTTTGACTTTTGCATTCCGTTTTTTTAATCTAGAAATCACATCTCAGATCTCTAAGAAATGACTCAAATGAAGCTGACTAGTTGTTCTTTTTAGCTTCTCTTATTTGCTTATCTTCTTATTAATTATAAGTTGAACTTTGAGAGCTTTTCAAGATAGTTTGAAAAGTCTAGTAAGATTCGTTTAACCTGTTCTAAGAGCTCTAAGATGTGGTTTTAAGATTTCTAAGAACGGATTGTATAAACAAAAACATTTGACTTTTCGATTTAAAGATAAGTAGATAAAATAAAAAGATAAGTCGAAGAGAATAGAACAAATTAGCACCGATGCTTACCTTTTTGTTGACTTTTTGCAATATCTATGGAGAAGAGTCTTTTTACTCAGATGTTTAGGGTGTGTTTGGTTAGAGAGCGAGATGGGATGGAATGACTCCATTCCAGTTTTTAAGGATGGAATAGTTCCATCCTAGTATTCAAGGATGGGATGGCTCCGTCCCAGTTTTCAAGGATAGGCTCACTGTCATCCTCACATCACAAGTGGGATGGCTGTGTTCCATCATTTTTGTGGGATGGGCTCGTACAGCATCTTGAGGAATATTCCTCTATGGGAGCCATCCAATCCCTCCTCTTCCAACAACCAAACATATGAAAAAATAGGATGGGATGGCTCCATCCTTGCACATCCCACCAACCAAACATACAATTAACGACGTGTTTATGCTTTCTCTCCTTAAGCATTTGGATAGAATGATCTAAAAAGCCAAAGCGTTTGATTTCGATTCGAAGGTTATCTTTTTATCTTATCTATTTATCTCTAAATCGAAGACTTTTGATGTCTTTTTTTTAATTTTGAAACCACGTTTCAGACCTCTTAGAAACAAATCAAACAAAACACATTGGACTTTTTAACCTATCTCGAGAAGCTCTCCAAGTTTAACTTACAAATAAATAAGAATACTAAAGAGAACATCCACACGACGAGCACAGTTAGACACTATGTAGAGCATGGCCCACAATATTAACTTCCTTATTTGCTGCAGTTTTAGGGTGGGTTCTTTTGAGTTTATCTTATCTACTTATTTACTGTAGCTCGTCACTTTAGGAATTTTTTGAGGTAGCCTCGAGAGCCGGTTGGCCTTCAATTTTGGGATTTAGAGAGCTTATGGACACGCCTAATAAAAGAAAAACCGACTCAAAAAGCTGACTTATCCTACTTATCTCGTGTCTTATTTGACTTATCTCACTTTTTTTTATTACTTTTTAAGTCTTTTTTTTTATCTTGTAGGTGTGTCTATAAGCTCTCTAAATCCTAAAATTGAAGGCCAACCGGCTCTCGAAGCTACCTCAAAAAATTCTCGAAGTGATGAGCTACAGTAAATAAGTAGATAAGATAAGCTCAAAAGAACCCCCACTTAGCCTAGTATCTGATCCAATCTAAAAAGTCGTGAGACGGCCTCTGAAAAATCTTTAGAAATTTGTTTTAAGAATTTGCGAAGAATTCTTTAAAATCTTTGAAAAAACTGATTTAAAAAGGTAAAAAGTTTAGCTTATAAAAGGAATAAATTTACAGTTGTTGATTAAACCCGTACCAAAACCGTACAAACGTATTTAAATTCTTTGCCAAGTACGCGCAAATATCCAGGCCCTGCTGTAGCAGCTAGCGGCTGGTACACCATTAACGATTGCACCGTCCGTGTGGGACGCTGCGAGGCAGGGGAGGCACCGATGGTGCGTGCCACAAGTACGTACGTCAGCACGGACGCCGCCCAGCCCCAGCTCACTCTTTCCCGTTCGCGTCTCTCCGTGTTATATAGCATCTGGCAGTAACATCTTAACGATCTACTGCTTTGGCTGCATATCCACTTTTTAAAGGTAGAGTGCTACTGAAAGAAAAAAAATCTTTTAAAGTGTAATATAAAGTGTAAAATAATTTTAGAGGATGGATAGAGTGTGTAGGGAATAGTGTTATATAGTAGAAATTTGAAGTGGTTGTTGAAGATGCTCTTACAACTATCTTATAACGTTATCCATATTACCTATAAACAACACAAAAATATGGTTTATACAATGATCTTTTTTTTTTTGCATATTCTAACAGTTTCTTAATGGACAATATTCCTTGTTTCTTGTGTAGTCAGACTTCAGCGGTATATACGATCTTATTCTTAATGCTCCTCTTCTCTCCTCCATCTGTCATCTAAAATCCTAGCAGTATATAACAATATGCATACTCCCTCCAATCAAAAATATTGTTTGAAGTAGTGTAGGTCAAAGTTTTAAAACTTTAGATATGAATATCTTTTGAACTATTTAGATTGAGAAATGAAAATTATATGTATAGATTCATCTTAAAAAGTACTTTCATAATAATACTAGTCAAGTGCCCGTGCGTTGCAACGGAATCCAACATAATATGACAAATATGCATTTATCTTTGCTACGTTTTCTGGTATCAATCTAGACAGTTGGCGGTTTACAATGTCCTTATCTAAAACGGCAAGTACCTTAATATTGCTTCGAGATGTAGCTCTAGACAATACAACATAAAGCTAACCATGAGAGAACACTGGATCAGGTAGGTAGATGCCGACGTTCAGGAAGGGTAACCCATTTGGCATCTCGGTACTCCCTGATCTCATCAATTGGTTCATTGTTATCACCGTCATTAAGAGAAACAGATGCCCGATCATGCCCCTTGTATATGTACTTGAAAAGGTATTTCACAGCCTTTATACTTGAACAAACCTCTACGTTGATGTGGCAGTTTTATAGCCTCAAGAGGAAGGGATTATACGACACAACCCACCTGTTGTCAAGATTTTCTCCTCTAACCTCTTTGAAACAACCATTGTCACGTCTCATGTACATAGGGTAAGAGTCTTTGCCCTGAACGGTCTCTAAGATGAAAGGACGCGGGTAATGGAATTTGCATGAACTGTCCTTCATGCAGACATTATTTGGGTTTAGATCACCACAAGGGCCGTGCATCATGTGCTTCACAACCATCTGGTACAACTCCGGATACTTTTCCTTTCTTAGATTGATGGATACGATGCTGTGACATTTTTTTTGAATAGTATCCTTCAATATACAATAAAATCAATCCAAAAAATCCTGCAACGTTATATGACAATGAAAGCCAATTCAATGTGTTGCCAAATATGATATAAATATTTTTTCCATGAATCATATAACGTTGCCAAACTGTTTAATCAAAGAATACGATTCAACAAGTCCTCTGATGCAGGAAACAGAAAAATGAATGAGTTTGCTATAGGAGTACAGGAGAACCAATGAGTTTGCAATCAATTATGTTTGGAAAGATGTCTTTCTCCAAAAGCTTTGATTTGATATAGGACTAAACCATATAACTTAATACAGAAAAATGATTGAGTTTGCTACAAGAGTACAGGTGAACCAATGTTCTTTGCTCTGGTGGGTACGCTGCACCAAGTGTAACAGTGAAGACACATGGCTAAAGGTTACTAAAACTATTCTGTAGGCTGTTACATAGCACCCACCACAACAATTTGCTTAATCCCTGCAGCATTATTGCTCTTTTAACACCATATTGTCCCACTTGGCACATGTATTTACCAGGAGCAAAACAGCATCACATTTGTAGGTACAGTACACTAATTTAATTGTTGACACATGTAAATGCATGGCTGATTGATGCAAGTGTTACATTATAATCTTAGGGTCGATCACAACTTGCGCTAGTGGTTCATTAAAAAAAGCATCTTAAACCTAAGATGCTGTGAAAAACAATATTGGAGCACTCAGTTCTTCTGACCTTTTACATCTTCCTGCAATGGGTAAAAAAGAGAACATAATGCTATCAGTGGTCCTCAGAGTTGTTTAGACATGATTTTTGAGCACTCGAATATGCAAGGCCATTCTGTAATAATCCCCATTCCACCAGCGCTCAAACTTATTATTTTCCTGAAACGTGCAAAAAGATGAGATCAGAGAATCATAAGAATTGGCCGAATGGATTTGTGGACAAGTTTTCTTCATTGCCAGCATATGTGCCTAATAATTGGAATACAAATGGAGTTTCAGCAATAAACTCCGGAATTTGCTCATTGACTGATGTACAAAGATTAATGGCAGTTGAGAAATCGCAATTTTCCCAGCGAACAATTGGTTTTATGATGTCAGAAACCAACATGATTGAGAGACCAAACATGGTCCAGCAACATAAAAATTCTACCCTGCATAACTCCGGCAACAAAGATTTTATGGCTTCACGGGACAAACAGTTTAGATACTTCACTTCACAGCGCACAATTTCCTGTAAGTACAATGAATTCACTGGGAGAAAAGAATATCCCGAGTATTGGAAAACATCAACTTCAGCCTTTGGAAATCAGCCCTAATCTGCATTACTCTACTGACAAGGATTGTGTCACTTTACCTGACAAACAGTCTAAATACTTAATTGCAGAGGATACAAAATTGCCTAGTGGTATAGTGAAACCATCAATAGAAAACTATATTACGGGTAATGGTATTCACCACCTTGAGCATTTATAAAACCATATGGTTAAGGGGGCAGATTTAGTGCCTGTAACTCACAATGCTTCAACATATGATGATACTGTGAAGAATTACTGCTTTGGTAGTCATGATGGGCAAATCAGGAACACAAGTGCTGAAGCTGTTGGGTCCCCTTCCCAACCAATAAGTCAATCAACACAAACTGAGCACTATCATATATCGTCTCATAGAGAAACCAAATCAGTAAAACAGAAGAAACCTAGGGGCCATCCAAGGAAAGAAGCAGAACCCGATGGGAAACCCAAAGGCAGAGGCAGGAGAAAAGAAAATGTTGGTCGTGCAAAACGTATACTGTCAAAAGGTAGACATACTGATTTATTAAACGGTGAGGGTATTTCTTATGGTTCTGAACCTTCCACAGGAATTATGCATAAGTATAGTAGCATAGGTTTTAGTCAGATTCATGCAAGAAGCATTTCCGAAGTTATAGCAGTATCAGTTGATCCTTTAGATGCCATAATTCATAAGTTACTGTTCTTAAACTTAAATAACTCAAATGAAATTGTGGCAGCCATAACAAACAATACTCTTGTTTCTTATAAAGGTGAATCTGGTGCATTGGTCCCATTTGAGGGAAATGTAAAGAAACGACATCTTAGGGCCAAAGTGAACATTGATCCAGTAACCACTTTGGTGTGGAACTTACTAATGGAACCAGATTTTCATGGCTCTGAAGGGATGGACAAGGATAAAGAGAAGTGGCTTGATGAAGAAAGAACGGTGTTCCGAGGACAAATCGATTCATTTATTGCTCGCATGCATCTAGTTCAGGGTATGAATACTATTTCATTATTAAATTTCTAGCAGGTTCTTTTCTATGTTTAGTACTCCTCACAAATTCTTGTTTTTTTAAATTTTTTTTCCAGTTCTGCTTTCATGGTAGTTGCTGCAAAATTTCCAGCTAAGTTAGAAACCCCTGAAAAACCTGGCGCTGAGATGTCTCATGATTTCAAAGAGCTCTCCTCCAGTAACGTATTCCAGAACAATGAAAATTCTTGCTTTGCTTCCCATCACCTGAGGTAGAAGGCAAATTTCAGCCAGAGGGTATTAAACTGTAGGCATGAAGAAATATATTTCTAATAAGGTTCAACAACAAATCTTAGCATAGATTGATTTCTGGACATTACCTCATACAGTCGTACAACATTAGGATGCTCCAACATACCTACAATCAGGTATCCTATCAAAATCATGATCTGAGAAGCACAGCTCAGGCATGCCACTGCCACCTTGAAATGATTCGCTTTTCATTGAAAGCTCTGATTAAGCATAATTGCTTAGGTTAGAATGACTGATCTTGCCAAGGTCAAAAACAAACAATCTCCACGGTTAAACTTTGTAATCATCGAGTTAAACTTTGTACAAAAAGTAACCTGGTATAAGAAAAGCAAGTACCTCAGGTCCAGCAGAACCTATCAATTCAAAGGTTTCAAGATCCCAAAATTTCACAGTTTGATCAGCCGAGCCTGCAAAATATCAGTAAACTCACTGTGAGTACACTTCAGTTTCTTAAAACTTCACTTACTGTGGATATATTCAAAAATAGGGCATTTTTCTTATATAAAATGAGGTCTCCAGCTATTACACAATTAAAATGATATTTACCAAACAATCAAAAGCAATTAAAAGATGGTGTAATGGACTCCAAAATTAGGATTCCTCAAAATCTGTACTACAAAAAAAAAAGATGCAGTGGATTTTTCCACTGTGGAATTTGAAATCATGTAGAAGCTTTCCAGCTGTTAGATCCCACACCTTCACAACATTATCTTCTCCACCGGTGACAACCCATCGTATATGTGTGAATGCATCCTTTTTTCTTTATATCCCAGATCTGATCTTAAGATCTGTATCTGAAGAACCAGATGCAAAAAACTCGCCAAATGGATGGAATTCAACAGCACTGCAACTTGATCTATGCCCAGTGAGAGACCGCACAACTGCATCTCAATTCAAAAACAGTAATCAGGCATCAATTTCACCCAAAGCATGGCTTTCTCACTATGATATTCAGTACTACAGGAACAATATGATGAAGCCTTGACACTTCCCGCTAGGCTCTTGTATAGGTTTGAGTTGGAATTATTTATGATAAAAAACTACATGTTGCACTGGAGCTCATGTAATTCTTATGGTTTGCAGATTTGTTAGCGTTGGGTGGATATTTGATAAACCAAACCCTGATCCGCCATATGTATCTTCTATCAGTGTTCAGTGGGAGGATGTATATCGAACTATTGAAAATATGAATGGTGGTGACCAGAAACTCAAAGTTGGACTCCTAAATTTTAACAGCACTGAGTTTGGCTCTTGGACACAATTGCTCCATGTGTTGTTTGTGACTGATTGCTTCCCTATTCCAAATCTCTTTTCTTGCAAGAATCTTGTGAAACATGAAGGCAATGCTTGGCTATACAAGCCTGACTTGAAGGCATTAAGGGAGAAGCTTAGACTGACAGTTGGATCATGTGAGCTTGCTGTGCCACTCAAAGCGAAAGGTAAGATGGATGCTGTCTTCAGTTTTGAGTAGCTTCCCTTGAGATAGTTATTCCCTAAAATTCAGTGCACACGCCCAACTTTCGTACAAGTAATTTTTTACATAACTTGGAAATACCTGGTAGATAACTTTAATGTTTCTTTTACAGCACGGCTTTACTCGGTTGACAGACGCAGAGAAGCATATGCTACCATACTGCATTCAGCAAGTGAGTATTTCTGCGGTGCAATCACAGCAGCTCAGAGCATTCGCCAAGCAGGATCGACAAGAGACCTTGTTATACTTGTAGACAATACTATAAGTGACCACCACCGGAAAGGTCTAGAAGCAGCTGGTTGGGAGGTCAGAATAATCCAAAGGATCCGGAATCCCAAGGCTGAGCGTGATGCCTACAATGAGTGGAACTACAGCAAATTCCGGCTATGGCAACTTACAAATTATGACAAGATAATATTCATTGATGCGGACCTCCTCATCCTGAGGAACATCGATTTTCTGTTTGCTATGCCAGAAATCACTGCAACTGGCAACAATGCAACACTTTTCAACTCTGATGTCATGGTTATTGAACCTTCAAACTGTACATTCCAATTGTTGATGGAGCAAAACACATGAATGAGATATTCTTGAATGAGATATTCACATGGTGGCATCGAATTCCAAAACACATGAACTTCTTGAAGCATTTTTGGGAGGGTGACGAAGAAGAAGTGAAGGTGAAGAAGACTCAGTTGTTTGGCGCTAACCCACCGATCCTCTATGTCCTTCACTATTTAGGCCTCAAACCATGGCTGTGCTTCCGGGATTATGATTGCAACTGGAATAATCCAATATTGCGGGAGTTTGCTAGGCTCAAAAGAGCATATCTTAACATCTTTTAATTTCAATAGCAACAACACAAGACACTTGAGCACAGAAGCAATTATGCTAAGGCAAGCACCACAAGTAATCAACCACAGGTTCGTAGCAAGGGAAAGGTCCAGGATCTCCATACCTCTCGGACGGCTGGAGAAAGGTGAGGTCGGGGGCGAGACGGAAGGCAGGGACCCCGGCGGCCGCGTCTTCAGGAGCGGCGGGGCGGCGGTGGTCGGTGGAGGAGGAGGAGGTACTGTCGAGGACGAAGGGGGAGCCGTGGGGGGCCAGCGGCAGGGCTCCGAAGGGGGAGCCGTCGGGGCCCAGCCGAGCCTCGTGATGCCCAAGAAGCTCCAGCGTCGATGGTGCGCGCTGGTTACTATCTCGCAGCCGAGGCCCACCTCCGGCCGCTCGCCGTCCTCGAAGCCTCCCTCTACACTCACCTCTACTACTCCTCCTCTCCGTCCGCCCCGCGCCAAGACGCTCCAGCTTCCCATCGACCAAGACAGGTGCACCTCCTCGCCACCTTCTCCCGGTGCTCAAGGCCAAGAACGGCGCTGAAGACCCCATGGCAAATGGCGATTCTTGAGGAGGGCGCCGTTGTAGAGAGGAGGAGAAAAGGCGTTCGCGTCCTTGAGGCCAACGAGGGGTGGAAGCGGCGGACTAATTGGCGATTAACGCGGGAGGAGGCGGGGCGGGAGGAGGCGGGCGCGAGGAGGCGGTGGCGCTGGGAGAGGCGGAGGAGGCGAGCGGCGGGAGGGGAGGCGGGAGGAGGCGGCAGGGCGCGGGGAGGCGTGGGGCGGAGGCGGCGATGGCGAGAGGCAAGGGCAGAGGGTTGAGGAGGCGGGCGGCGTGAGAGGAGGGTGGGGCGTGGATCTACGGCCACGTAGGGTTAGGTTAGATGGAGGGCTGAGATTTGCTCAGAGAGAGATGGAGGACTGAGATGTTATGTTGGTGAACTCACCACCACCACCACCATAAGCTGCTTTATAGTAGCAGAGATAAATGTTAGTGGGGTTTTATAATTAAATTGTAATAACAATTAGTAGTCAAATGTGCATGTTGGAGACATGTCCATATCTAAAACGATAACTATTTATGACCAGAGGGATTAGATATCAGACATATATTGTTATCTCTACTCCTAAAAAGTCTCTTGCGCTAGTTGGTGACCGATGGTTTGACACTCGTCTCCATAGTCCATCTATCATCCGACGCCTCAGATTCCTCCACTCCCCAGCCAATCCCGTGGGGCTTTTCTCCGCACACCAATCTAGTGCCTCTGCCCCAAGCGGGCAAGCAGGCGACGACTGAGAGGGGCGCCAGCGCCATTGGGTATGGAGACGAGACGATGCTAATACTATAAAGCCGTAAGTCCGAAGATAAACAAAATTGTGACAAATATTTATGTTGAATCCGTTGCAAGGCACGGACATTATGCTAGTACATTGTTACGTCTTTTCTTAGTGTGACCAATGCGATCCAACTACAGTAGTAAATGGTGACCTGGGAAAGGCATGACACCAGCCGGCTACTTGAAGGTGGTTGGCGCGGCGCTGTATGTGTATCCATCCCACAAAACCAGCGAGGAGAGAGAGGAGATATTCACGCCGACATCGAGTTGAAAAGGTTCTTGGGAAAGTTAGGAACAAAGCATTGTTCTTTTCAGTTTAAATTAAAATTAAAAACTATCACAAAAAATTTATCATTTTTATACAAGTCAAATGCTGTAATGCTGTAGCACTTTGTAACTATTTTTATAAGATTTTTAATGATTTTTTGAAAGCTCCCAAAACTATTCTTTAATATATTTTTTAGCCTTTCCAAACCTCTTCTCGAAAATCCTCAACTTTTTTAGATTATTATAATCTACCACTGTTTTTTAGCTATAGAGAAGCCCTTTTTAAAACCTTTGGAACAATAGTAGTACTGCACAGCTAAGGTTTGGCTTGAGTAGCACTCCCTCCGTTTGTTTTTATCATAGAGCATATTTTGATTTTAAAAGTCTTTGAAAGTATAGTTTGACCTTTAAATTTTTCTTATTATAATTTGTACAAAATAATACTGTACAAAAAGCAATTTAAAACAAAAATCTATTGATGCGTAAGATGAATATAATTTAACTAACTATTGCTCTATGAAGATTGACCGTTTCAAATCAAAATACAACTTATAAAAATAAACACAGGGAGTAAGCATTGCTGTGGTAGAGCACACTTGTTTGGGAGTGCCCGTCATAAATCGATGCTGTAGCATTTGTTTTTTAACGTACATGATAAGCTCATGATCTCTAGCAAGCATTGAGGCCTGAAATATTAGCGTTCAACCCAAACTTGATCTCTCTTTAGGACAACCCCTTGAATACGACCAGTTTATTTCAGGCCTTGAACAGGACCAGTTTACCACAAACGGCAGGGAATCAACACTTAGCGCTAGCAACCTTGAACAGTACCAACCGAAAAAACGTACTCACTACCAAAAGCCCAGCATTTCAGCTCCGAAACAGTCAGAAACCACGCTCTGTCCAAGTCGCCATATGACTCGACAGAAAGACAAACGTATCCTGCTATTAAACGGTCCTAAACTTCTATTCGGCTAAAACCGCTAACATGCATGACCATGGTGGCATGCATCATCCATGAAAAGCACTCGACACTGGCATACCATCTTGTCATCTTGCGTTACTGCACAAGAGACATAATAAAGCCTATTCATGGAGGCTGACAAGTGACAATCACCTGGCCATCGTCCTGTATCATACTGATCCTTCTTCCATGGTGGAACATATCCTGGCAGGCAAATCTTCAGTTTACTGATGATCATCTGGAAGGTCGTCGAGGATGAAAGGGCCGAGTTTCCCTGATCTGAAAAGAGTCAGCAACTTCTTGGAGGCCGGGCCATGCGTTCCGTCATGCGGTTTGTGAGGTACCCTGAACACCTTGCGAAGAGCGACTAGCTGCGAGTCTATCAGGCTTTCCAGCTCGCTCTCTTCTTCAATGTTGCCCGTAAAGTCCAGAAATGTGCTGCACAGCGTTTTCTGGACCTCCATCACCATGTCCTGGAACAGGACCACTTTATTAACTCCCATGGACAGTAGATAACTTGGACGGGAATTCATTGATTGATAAGAGTACCATGGGCAGCAGAATTTGGTGCAAGGTACAATTTGTACCGTACAAATATAAGAACTTCTTGTTGAATACTCAATTATGCAGTAACAAGTTTTTGACCAATAGAAAAAAAAAGATTCAGCGTAAAAGGAATAGTACATCAAAGCTGAATAGTTGCAAGTCAACAAATGTACCATATTAGTTGTTCAACTACGTTAAAATAATAATTAATAAGATCTGACAATTGGACATAAGCACATGGTGTAAGTTCAAGTTGGACAAGGTGTGCTGCTGGACTCACCAACCAGAAATGGCATCCAGACTACCCAAGCGATGATTTCCATGGTCCATCTTGATACAGACAACCCAAAAGTAGCATGATCATACATGCTTACAACCAAACCCCACCCCCAATGTCTGTATGACACCAACTACACACATGCCACCCAGTGGCCCAATTGTGAAACAACTTTGAGATCCAATATTGGGAAGAGACATACAATACTGACAAACTGCTACCCAGACATGATACTTTTTTCAGATCTCAACTACTATTAAGCCAATGGATGTCAAAGTTCGTAACACCTAGGAAAATATACTGTAGTTACACATATCAGCACCCTTTTTGGTATACATTGAAAATATCAAAGAAAGATACAGTATCATGGCAATGGTACTATATCCTTGCTTCCAGAACATATTAGCGCTGTAGGCTGCATTTGGTTCAGGGTTAAGATTATCTGGATTAGCTAACCTTAGCCCAGCTAGATTAGCTTAAACCGGCTTCACCCAAGTTTTGTGTTTGGCACCTAATCCAGTTAATCTAATGCGTTTGTCTGGGTTAGTGAGGTTAATAGAGTGGGATAACTTATCCCACCCTTTTGATGGGTTAAATAGCATTGACCGGATTAATTTAATCCTGCTTAACCCAAAAACGTTTGGTGGGATAAATCCTCAATCCACCCCATAACCCCGAACCAAACGCAGCCATTGTGGTTGAACAGTGGTGACAATTGTAGTGTGATAAATAAGCTTGCACGAACAGATATAGGCGGCTATTATATGTTGCACATTCCTCACTAAATATGCTATAATCATCTACTGCTATTATTCCTTAGTGGTTTGCAAGACACTTAACCAGCATACTGAATAGTGTTTACTATACCTGAAGCTATGAAATGAGGTACTTAAAAGTTGGAAAGGCAACATATTGTACACCAACATGAAAAATACCAGAAAAAGATATTTCCTGGTGAATAGTATTTTTGTGATTTAATTTCAAAAGTGTAACACTCTTTTTGACACACTTCCCCAATGGCAGCCAAAAAACTACGTAGGCTATTCGGCAGAAAATGTGGTCAGTAAAACCACTGGAAGGATGCAAAATGTTTGTAAGGATAGGCAAGGGGATCTTTTCAGGAATGCGAGGTGGATTAACTTCTGAAGGTGATCCACCATGGATCAAACCAAACCATGGGGCACCAGTTGGCCCAAATATATCACAGGCTCAAAGTTAGTACCTTAACATATAAGGCATCAGAGTTATTGAATCGCCTCCTTCGTGATAAATCTCTAGTGCCATTTTCATGACCACCGTTTGTCTCTTCATCCAATTCTTCTCTTCTGTTAAGCAATCGCTCCCAGTGTTGAGGTGTTTTTCTAATATTAAGAACGGATAATAAATATTTCACTATACGCTCCTCTCCAACCACAGAATCTTTGACAGCTCCTACAAATAAATAGAAAAAGACAGTACAAAGTATGTAGAAGATCCAATATTAGTGAAGAATAAGACAAGAGTAATGAAATCAAGTTTAATATATCTGTTATGTTTATCAAATATGCAAAGTTTTTCTATGCGCAATGCATGGCTCTTGCTCTACCAATCAATTGGCGCATAAAATAAGAATGGCATAAACTAAAATTCTAACCTGTCAGAGCAAGCTTTAGACCTGTTTCCATGTCTGGAATGCTTGGTACTAGAACACCTGGTGTATCAAGCACATAAATGCTTGGCTGGCTTGCAATCTATGCAAGACAAATCTTCCTGTTAGTTTATTCATTTCATCATAGCATTAGAAACAAGCAACAAGTACTGTCCTAAAGATTACTTGTGTTATGCATGCATTCACTTGAACCAAGACTGATTGCCATGACCTCAGGTGTGGAAGAGAAAGCCGATAGTGTGACACAGAATGGTATTAGGATTGGCGAGAACATAGTACCAGTTCAAGCATGAGTGAGAAGGCCAAATGGGACATGGTAATGAATTGTACTGGGCCACTGGGCTCTGGGATGCATGAGTAAGAAAGGAGGACAGCAGCACGCGTTGTGAGGTTGAAGATGCTGTCGGATGGTGGATCAGATGGCTTAACAGCATTTTGAAAAATTCGAGTTCATGGTAATATCCACTGGTCCAGAGGGAAGTACAACTTCGTTATCTACCATACCAAAGAGGAGCTGGAGCACTGGGATCACCGGAGATAGTCACCGACCAGCACGGCGAGCAGATCAAATGCTGGCGAGGCAAGAAACAGCCGCATTGGTGATGCCATGGTCAGAGACAACGGATCTGACAGCGGACCAAGGTGTCAAAGAGGAGGTTGGCTGCTGCTTTGACTGCATAGTGATAAGGCACAGCAGGCTGGTTGAGGTGTGTGGGATGAGGGAGAAGAGGCAAGAGGGCAGTGGCAGCAGCTCCCGGGCGGGGCAGGAATGTGGCCAGGCTCCATTTTTGCCTCTAGTGTTGTGGTAATAAACAAGAAATAGATATTTGTGGTAATAAATAAGAAGCTTGACAAAAACTTCTGTCACTAGAATATGGATTTAGTAGGCTGTTACATTGATTACATTAACTAACAATGATGACACATTACTTAAAAAAAAATGCTCCAAAACACTTGATTTTGGACGTCCTTGAGCCTCCGACCCCCGCATTAAAAGAGAAAATTGTTTGAGTGGCAGTGGCGGAACTCCACCCAGGTCCCAAAAAATCCTAAGTCCACCACTGAGAGGATGCTTGCATCGGTATCACCTTTGGCCAGTCACGGAAGTGGTAAAACCTAAATGGGCAGGAAACTTGTAGTGGCAGAAAGGAGTAGAGTATTTTTTTTGGTATAACTAAGATGGTGTACTTTAATATTGGCAAGAGTGAAAGTTAAGGACCAAAAACATCCATCTATCCAATTCCGAGACGTTAAAGGAAACACAGACATTAGAGCCTCACCTTATATCCTGCAATATCTTGAGTGACACCAGGCAGTGGTCCTACAGTAGCCCGTTTGATCTTATCTTGCACTAGGAGTAGAGCAATAACAAAAATGGATCATAGATGAAATAAAAAATCAGTTTTATTTTGTAATGGTTATACCTGGAAATCGAGAAGTGGCAATTCTATGAATAGAATTTATGAGTGCAGACTTGCCAACATTAGGGACACCAACAACCATAACAAGTAGTGTTGGCTCTTTCAAGATCGCTTCCTTTAGTTGCAACTCCACAAGGCCAAGCAACTGATAATTACAGAATCGAACATTAGAAGGTCAAAGCTACACTGAAGACTAAATAAAGTATCATCTAAACAAGATGAAATTGGCAATACAATTTGTCATAGTGATTACATTCCTTAACAGTGGTTGAGTCCTGCGAAATGCTAAAATTCACCAACATGCAATCTATGACACAAAAGATGGTGCAACATCAGCTGCATGAACAGCATTGGTAGAGCAAATATCCATCTGCGTATATTGATTCAAGTCTAAAGTCATTCTGACAGAATATGTAGGGTACACAAATCAAATCTATGGAGCTTTCATTTGAGCGATCAGCGAAGTACTGCTGTACTTCTTCCTTCTTTTGTTCTTAAAAGTATAGTTTGAATTTTCGAAGAGAAAAAAGAAGCATAATCTTTATAAAACAACAATTTTCATATAAAACATGTAGATCATATACTTCCATTAAATTACCCGAAATATTAAATATAGCCAAAAAAATGGATTCAATGCATAGAGTTAACTCACCTCGATATCTTGGAAGAAGCTATTCAATTTTTTCTTTAAAAACAAACGACAAGGTTCTCCATTTTCTTTAAAAACAAACTACGAGGTTCTCCATTCATATTATACTACTACACTTCACAGATTTTAGTTTCTTCGGATTTGTCTCAAATTTTGTCTTTGTGAAGAAGTTTTACCAGTAAAAGTTATAGAATTTAGCAAATGGTTAGGTAGTAGTTACCCTTATAATTGCAAATTAGGTGAACGAATTACCACTCTGAAAGATACAGAAAGTTTCTGAGTTTAACATTTAATTATCACTTCCAGTATAATACATATATAATGTTAGATGTAAAAAATTGGATAAACATGAAATTAACAGCCAACAAACCTGACTAACAGAATTGCTGCTGTGTGCATTTATTGAAATACAATCCTGCTTACACGATTCAAAATGATTAATCCACCTCTGCAAAATATAAGTTAGTATAGCCTTGTGAGTGCATGATAAACAATATTGAAATTGGATATCAGAAATTATATAAAGTTACGAATGTTTCAACAAGAAAGGGTGATTCTAATATGAGGAGCATAAGCTAATATATAGCAATACGTACATTCATTATATTGGGATTTGCTAGATCTTTCTTGTTTAGAGCAAGTATACGCCTCTTCGCGGCAAGCACTGGTTGAAGGTCTTCGTTTGCTGAGGACAATGGAATCTGGCCATAAGTTACAGTAAGTTGCACACAAGTAAACGTCTCGCAAGCTAGAGTCAAGCAAGACATTTCATCGAACACCGCCCGAGCGTCTGGAGCCGCCCGCACCTCCCGCGGCAAGAACGCGAGAAGCATTTGAAAACATGACGGAAGCAAGGAGAGGGTGGGGAGCAGCTGCGGGCTGGAGGAGAGAGCGGGGGGCTTACCCGCGCGTCGCGGACCTCGAGGACGAGGTCGGCGAGCTTGAGGCGGTCGCGGATGGCGCGGGACGCGGCGGCCATGTGGCCGGGGAACCAGTTGACGGCGCCGCCGCCGGCGTTGAAGGCCATCTCGCCCGCCCGCTTCCCCGCTCGCGTCAGCCCCCTCATCCTGGCTGGCTGCTGCTACCGCCCGCGCCACCGGCGCTTCCTCCGATAAATCGACAAGGCGAAACGGAAGCGTATCCTCCAACGCCCGCGCCACCGGCGCTTCCCAAGAGGCCCAGCTCACAAAAAAAAAGAGAGGTCAGGAGCAAATCCGTTCGTCCCTCGCGTATCTCATGGCTAGGCCAGTACGGCAGAGCAAATCCCCTTGTTTGCCGCGGGAGATGGCTTGTTTGCCACGCTCAGAGCAAATCTTGCCGCCAAAAAGATTTTTACAGCGCTTCTCCATTTCTTCCTATATAACATTGCCTTCTTGTGTCGCTTTGTCCCGACGATGAAAGGAAGTGAAGGAGCGCTGCAGGCTTCTCCCGCTAGAGTCCCTCCTCCTTTCCTAGCTTCAATTGAGAGCATGTCCTCCTGTACCACCTTGTACTGCTATAGCGCATGCTTAGGAGTGCACTGAACTGTCAAAAAATCCAAAATATTTGAATGTTCCATGTCCTCTGACTTTCAATATTTCTATCTTTCATTCTCTCCTTTTGAATGTGCATTGGGCTCGTAGATAGAAGAAAGGATCAACAAATGTTTTGGTTTAATTTCTTTATTAATGTTGAGGACATATTTCAATTTACACTTTGCAGGGAGCAGCACCCAAATATGCTGATGAAGCAAAGTGAGAAGAACCAGACAATGCTGGGGGAATACACTGGTGCATATATTTAAGTCCTATTTTATGTTTCGCTAAACACAACACTCGGTGGCATTTTCTGTTTGACAGGAGTGTTCAGTCCTAATTTATATGATATGCAGTAATTGCACATTTTAGACGCCCATTGCTCTAAGTTTTTATATTTTTGTATGATCCAATCATGTATTAAATACATGTCATAATGTGGCTAAATGACAGAACATTTCAATGACATGGATATGGACCTTTTGTCACATCAGCCAACTGAAGTTGTACATGTGTTTTTGTCGGCTACCGGGAGGCGAACCTTCGCATCGCCAATGAGCAAGGAAAGGGGGTACGAGGCCCGAAGGCGGCCCTGTCCCCCGGACCGAGGCCCGGCCGCCTGGCCGGACGCTGCCGAAGGAAAAGACCTTAGTCCCGACGCGGTCGGACACGTCGAGACCGGATCGATGGGTGTGATGACACGAGTATTTTTATCCTGATTCAGGCCTCCACTGCGGGATAACAGCCCTACGTCCAGTCTTCGTTTAATGCCGAGGTTAAACGAGTACAAGGTGGTGAAGTCCGGGCTTTGGGAAGCCCGGGCTTCGAGTACAGTGAGTGCTTAAGGCACTTGTGTGTGTGTTCCTACAGTTACCTGGATGCGGAGAACTACCGCCGGGAAGTAGAGCTCCTACGAGAGTACAAGTGTTCCTGTTCTACAGTAGCTATTCTCCAAGTGAGTCGTGTGTATGCAGAAGTGAGAGTCCCCGTTGTTGTGGCTGTCGCGCCTTTTATAAGCGCGCCGCATCAGAGCTCGTGGCTTTGGTCCGTTGAATTAGTCGTTGCCTTTTTTCCATGCGGTAGCGCATCAATCCGCCGTAATCGAGTGCAATCCTCCGATCACCGCTACGGACCGCACCGGTCGATATCGTCTTTTGCCCATGCGGGCGGTTGACGGACCGCCGCCTACTGTCGAAAGCCGCCGCCAAGCGCTCCTCGACAAAGTCGCGATTTAATTCTTGATGACTCGGGAACCCGGCGTATCTGTTCATGGCGCCGATGATTTGCCTTGGGTCCTGTTCCTTTGTACTTGTGGCCGAGGAAGCAAGAAGCCCGAAGCTTCGAGGCGGGAAGCTTCGGGCTCGAGCTTGCTAAGCTTCGGGCGCGAGCTTGTTGCCCCGAGCTTGCCTCCTATGGGTCGCGGGTAAGTAAGTGGGCCGAACCCGTGGACCACATACTTTCCCAACAAAGCTAGTCCTCGAGCCTCGAGTGGACGGTGACGTGCCGCCAGAGGTTTATCTGCATCGTCGCGCGGTAAAAGCTTGGCTGCGTGCTTGGCAGGGCCCCCACACCGGCGGGAATCCCAAATCGGCCTTGGTTCTGCCGCGCCCCTCCCTCGGGTTCCATGCTTCCTACGGACAGTGACTACTGATCCGCCTTGCCGGTTTATACCAGGTGGTTTCTCTTTCCGCCGTCTCTTCTTACGCCCTTTTGTACTACTCGTGTTCCTTCGCCTTCTTTCTTCCTCCGCTTCTCCGCCATCTCCCTTCTCCGATCCTCCTCTTCCCGATGGCGCCCTTCACGCGGAGCCTCCTTACCGAGGACGACCTGAAGGGGTTGGAGGCTGTCGGTTTCATCGAGGTCGGCGGGTGGAGGGCAGCCGGAAGAGAGGCGGTCCCCGCGCCCAAGAGCAAAGAGTTTGTTTGCTTCGAGCTCTTCGCGATTCATGGGCTCCGAGTCCCGGAGTCCGATTTTGTCGACTCCGTCCTAGCGCAGTGCGGGATCGAGTTGGTGAACCTCAACCCCAACTCGATCCTGTTCCTGACGATCTTCGCTCACCTCTGCGAAGCGTTCGTCGGGGTGGAGCCGACGGTCAGTCTCCTCCACTTCTACGAGTTGACCACGACCGGCGGACACAATGCGACGGGGTGCGCATACTTCAAGCTCCGCCGCGACATGAAGTCCTCATACCCGGCGTTCAGAGCCAAGGAGAACGTCGGGGGGTGGGCGTCGCGGTGGTATTACGCCGAGAAGCCCGACAACTGCCGATTCTGGTTCGCCAACGCGAGCCCTGGGAAGGTGACGATGCCCCGGCCCACGCTGGAGCCGGCGGAGGTAGCCCTGGCGGCCAAAATTCAGGATTTGGCCGGCCGTGGGCCCAATGGCTTCGACGTCGTTGCCGACTTCACCAGACACCGGGTGAGCCCGCTGAGGAAGCGGGTTTGCCCTTTCTTCGAGATTCGCGGGTGGGATGATCTTTCCCGTGAAGGCACTTCCCGTAAGTCTTCCTTCTTGACCTTGTAGCTTTTTGTCCGAGCTTTTCTTCAAACGCGTTTGTAACGTTCCCCCCCTGTTTCCTCTGTAGCCTTACCCCCAGGACGATGTGACCCGGGTCGTGGGGCTCCTTCTGCCCGCGAATGACAACCAGCCATCTGGCTCGGGCGTCCGCGATGTCCTGGACGAGGTACGTGCTTCCGCGGGCTTAGGTGCCCCTGGAGCGGTTTTTCTTATGTACGTGAGCTGATGCCCACGGCCTATTTTTCGTAGGGGGAGCGAGAGCGGGAGCCGGGCTTGCCGCACTCGCGTCGGCGGCGGTTTCGGGGGCCGCCAATCCGTCGGCTGGTGGCGACGCGAGCTTGGCCTCAGCGGAAAGGACGAGCCACTCCCGGTGATACTGGAAGAAACCGCCGGTCGCTTTCGGTAAGGCCGCCACAGATGGCGGCAGACGCCCTGCGCCAGCAAATCCATCTCCGACCCGGCCCGGGCTGGAGGTCCCTGGGCTCGGGGTTCGGTTGATGCGCGGGATACCCAGCCGGCGCCGAAGAGGCGTCGGTTGGTGCTGGACGATGACGATTCGGACGACGAGATGAGCGAGGCGGCCGTCGCAGCCGCACGTAAGTCGCTTGTGCATGCCGGCCTCTCCCGTCTCTTTTCTTTGTTGATTATGGTCCCTGGGCCGATCATGCTCTGATTCTCCTTTGTTTTTCAGTCTCGCTGTCCCCCCAAGCGGGGGAGCTCATTCCGGCGCAGCCAGAGGCAGTGGCCCGGGAGAATGAACCTGTCAAGGGCAAACCCAGTTCGGGGAGGAGGCCCGCCCTCCTCCGGTAGTAAGACAAGGACGTGGCCCCTGTGCGCTTCGTGAAGGTGGAGACCTATCATGGCACCGAGCGCCTGGCGCCAATTCGCGTTGAGGGGCGAACTTCGACCGGGTGGCGCCCGATCGACATTCGCGGCATTCGGGAGCTTTTCGACAGGAGCAACATACCTGTCCCTCCGCTGGACGCGAGCGACACTCTTCTTCTCGGCTGGGATTGGCCCGTTCAGGTCATCACAGCCGCGAGCATCGTTCCGGTGCGGCTGTGGAGTGTGGCTCCGTTGACCGTCTCGGGGTGGATCTCGGCGACGCCAGCGTGGATTGAGCACCACCTCGGGATCGTCACATGGAGCCGGCAAGATGCCGTCCGGCTCCGACCAGTCCCCGGCCAGACGCTTGAGGAATGGCTGGCGAATCGACTGGGGAGAGGACCTCCGGTGGATGCCTGGACGCAGACTGACTTCCCCGCCGAGCCGTGTCTCCATGCTGTTGATGCTGCCGAGCTCGTGGGGAAATCAGCGCAGCCGACAGGGGGAGCTCGCGAGGTCGCGGAGGAGACTGCCGAGTCGACGGGAGGCCTGGTCGTGCTTGCTGGGGAGGCGGCCGAGCCTGCGGGAGGCTTGGCCGAGATTGTCGGGCGAGGGGCCGAGGGGCTGCTCGGGCGACTCGGGCCGCCAGTCGCGGTGCTCCCTTGCCTGTGGGTGCTCGAGACGATGTCGCGGCCGTGGCAGTCGCCAAGCGGGTAAGTGCCTCCGGACTTGGTTTTCGTTGTCTTGTGTTTTCCTTGCTTCGGTCCTCATTTTCCTTAGTCTATCCTCCGGGTGCAGATTTACCGCGAACTTGTCGGCATGGCTTGCTCATTTGAGGCTAAGCACGATGCTGAACAAGAGGTCCTGCGGGCGGAAGGCGCGCGGTGGCAACGGGAAGCCAATGCCGCACGCGTCGAGCTTGAGAAAGCTCGCTCGAGCTCAGCCCAGGCAGTGGTTCTGGAGGCTCGAGCCGCGGCGGCTGAGGCGGCATTAGCCGTGGCGCAGGAGGACGCCAAGGAGGTCTCATGCCGGTCGCTGGAGGCCCTTAAGGCCGAACGTGATCGCGCCCTTGGGCTTGAGGAACGCCTCCGGTCAGTGGAAGCGTGCCGCGTTGCTGAGGTCGCTCGCGCAGTGGAGGAGCGCGACCTCCTCGCCGCGGAGCTTTCCCAGACGAAGTCTGCTGCAATCGCGACGGAGGGCCTGCTGAAGACCCACCAGGATACCATGCGGGACCTGGAGGCTGCCAACGAAGCCTTACGGGTCAAGATGCGATCGCCCGCCGAGAGAAGGAGTTCTCGATCTTCGTGGCCAACACGAGGAGTTCTTGCCGAGCCGAAGCTCCGGTGCGGCCTTGCCGTAGGCCTTCTTTTATTTCTTTTCTTTTTTTTGGCGGTAATCCGGCTTGCCCTTGTAGATACCTTTTATTAATGCAGTTGACTTGTTTTGACTTCTTTGCTTCGTCACTTCTTCCTGGAATGCCGATCGTCCTCTTGACTGCTTGCGCCATGTCCCAAGAGATATTCGCGTTCGATCTTGAAGCAGCCACGTCCTAATCGCTTCCGACGCCATTACTCCTGGGATCGCTTGGGCTTCCGAATCCTGGCTATAAAAAGAGACCAATGCGACGGTCACTTCTTACTCCAGACTCCTTTCTTCCGTACCTTGTCCTCCTGCTTCCATGGCTTGTGATCCAGAGTTGGCGGAGCTTTGGGCCGACTTCGACCTCGCCATGGCCGAGGTTGCGGAGGAGGCACGCGCCCGTGACGTCGCCAGGGTCGAAGCGCTGGTTGAAGTCGTCCCGCGGCTTCGCGGGGCCTTTGATCCGCTCGTGGAGGCGCTGGCCAGCGCCCGTGCCCGCGATGCTGCTGCCGCCGCGGCTTTAGTCGAGGCTGCCCCGGCGCTTGCCGAAGTGGCCGACGCCATCGCCGGGTTTCTGGGGCCCCTCCGCTGGGACTAAGTGTAGCCGGCTTGTAAGCCATTGCAGAAACTTTTTTAATAAAGTTGTTTGTGGTTGTCGCCGCTTCTGTTTTCTGTTGTTTTTTCTGCATGCAAACGAACGCTAGTAGTCGTGTAGGCAAGAAAGGATTGAAAACGTAGTAAAGTCCTACCGATCCTAGCCCCCGAGCCATGTTCGTGCTTCTAAGGAGAAGCTTGGGCGTGGCTTAGAGTAAATCGGAAGTCTTTTGATTGGGAATCTGATCTTGGAAAATCGACTTTTTATGAAACCGACCCTTGGAAAAAATCGACCCTTAAAAAATGGACCCAGCCCCCGAGCCAGGTCCGTGCTTCTAAGGAGAAGCCCGAGCGTGGCTTAGAGAAGATCAATTTTTTTTTTTGAAAAATCGACCCTAGTCCCCGAGCCATGTCCGTGCTTCTGAGGAGAAGCCCGGGCGTGGCTTTAGAGAAGATCAATTTTTGAAAAATCGACCCTAGTCCCCGAGCCATGTCCGAGCTTCTGAAGGGAAGCCCGGGCGTGGCTTTAGAGAGGATCAATTTTTAAAAAATCGACCCTAGTCCCCGAGCCATGTCCGTGCTTCTGAGGAGAAAGCCCGGGCGTGGCTTTAGAGAAGATCAATTTTTCAAAAATCGACCCTAGTCCCCGAGCCATGTCCGTGCTTCTCAGAAGAAAGCCCGGGCGTGGCTTTAGAGAAGATCAATTTTTCAAAAATCGACCCTAGTCCCCGAGCCATGTCCGTGCTTCTGAGGAGAAGCCCGGGCGTGGCTTTAGAGAAGATCAATTTTGAAAAATCGACCCTAGTCCCCGAGCCATGTCCGAGCTTCTGAGGGGAAGCCCGGGCGTGGCTTAGAGAGACCGTATCCCTGAGACGGAGCTTGTGGCCCTTGCTCTTTTAAGGAGTGGAGTGCTGGACACTAGAGTTATCCCGAGCTGCGACAATTTTTATGCGGGCCTATGATATAGGGCCGGAAAGCGTGTGCCCGCGCGGGATCTTACGTGGTGCGATGGATATCGGCTTACCCGTGTGCAAGAGGGTCCCGGGGGTTAGCCTCTGCGTGGCCACTATTCTGCCGATGTGAACTGAGATAGCCCGGGCTTTTTAAGCTCGCTCATGGATTTGAGTCACCGGGGTTAGGTTGGGGCTATCTAGGGTTTGAATAGATAGGCAGGATAGGAGAGAAATGGGGAAGAAAAAGAGACTTACGACCTTTGCTCAGGCGTAGAACCTTCGGAGTTGAGCGATGTTCCAGGAGCTGTTGAGGGTTCGCCCATCCGGCATGGCCAGTCTTACAGCCCCCGGGCGTGCGGCTGATACGACCGTGTACGGACCTTCCCATCTTGGGGTGAGCTTGTTGGCGTGAGCCAGGTTCTGAACTCGTCTTAGAACCAGGTCGCCTACTTGCAGGGTCCGGGTCTGTACCTTTTTAGCTGCGTGCCGCCGCAGGATTCTTGGTATGTCGCCACTCATGATAGTGCTTGCTCGCGCAGACTCGGATAGGTCGAGATCCGGCAGCCGCTCCTCGTCGTTGTCGATCTCACCGCAAAATCAACGCGGCCGAGCCAAGTCTTAGCTCGGCGGTAAGACCGCCCGAGCCGTATACAAGCTGAACGGGTTTCGCCAAGAGTCTTGTTAGAGGTTGTCCGGCTGCCCAAAGCACGGAGGGTAGTTCTTCTACCCGCCAGACGTTGATTTCGGCGAGAGCGTCATACACTCGGCGCTTAATGCCCTGCACGATCTGCCCATTCGCGCGTTCGGTCGTACCATTACTCTGTAGGTGAGCTACCGAAGGTAGGGCGACCTTCATGCCGAGCTCTTCGCAGAGTCCCGAACGGCTCGCTTAGAACTACGCCCCATTATCGGCGATCACCTTACTCGGGACACCGAACCTGGTCATGATATTGTTCCTAAGGAACCTCTTGGCCGTCTGGCGGATATGCTCGACACGAGTTCAGCCGATCCACTTAGTGAAAGTGTCGATGGCGATTTAACAAGTGTGTGCAGCCCTTTAGGCCTCGGGGAACGGACCGAGTATGTCCATCCCCATGTTGAGAATGGCCAAAGTTAGCGGGATAGTCAGAACTCATACGCTGGTGGGATATCGACATGATATTGGCAGTCGATACCGCGTTTTACTAGCTCTCTTGCGTCGGTCAACGCAGTTGGCCAGTAGTACCCTATGCGAAAGGCTTTTCCACTATGGCTCTGAAAGAGGCGTGGGCCCCACAAATCCCGTCGTGGATGTCTTAGAAGAGAAATTTGCCTTTGTCCTGGGTCACGCACTTGCAAAGTACGCCGTTAGAACCCCTTCAGACAACAAGCCCCGAGTAACCCGGTAAGGTCGGGCTTGTCTTTGGATCTGGGATTTCACCGTGTGTCCTATGGCGTTGTCCCATGCGCCAAGCTGGACGAATGGCGCTATCCAGTGTCATACCGCTCTAGGAACTAAACGGCATCGGTCGTTTGGGTCGAGGCAACCGTCTTCTCGGGGGCCTCTTCTCCGGAGGGAATAGAGGGCTTTAGTAGGTGCTGCACGAGCACCCCCGCCGGGGCGGTTTTTTGTGAGGAGCCAAGCTTCGCGAGCTTATCGGCCAGGCTATTAGCCAGTCTGGGAACGTAGCATACTTCGAAGTTCGTGAAGTGCTTCTCCAGCTTTCTCACTTCTGCCAGGTATCGAGCCATTGAGTCGTCGCAACACTGAAACTCCTTGTTTACTTGGCAGACGACCAACTTCGAATCCCCTTTCGCTGTTAGTCGCTTAATGCTGAGCGTAGTGCATGCTCGTATGCCGGCTAGGAGGCCTTCGTACTCCGCAGCATTATTCGTTGCGGGAAAATGGAGCTGTACTATATGCTGAATTTGTTCTCCTTGGGGGGAAATGAGAACAAAACCGCAGCCTGATCGCTCGAATTGGCGCGACCCATCGAAGAACATGGTCTAGTGCGCTTCTTGGCTAGCGAGCCCGGGCGGGCCTCCCGAAGGGTCGGCCGGGCCGGTCCATTCAGCCAAGAAGTCCGCCACGATTTGGGATTTGATCGCTGTTCGGGGTACGAACTTGATGTCAAATTCACCAAGCTCGACTGCCCACTTCGCGACCCTCCCATTCGCGTCTGGGTTCCGAATGATGTCCTTTAACGGAAAACTCGTTGGGACCGTAATTGGATGGGCTTGAAAATAGTGACGCAACTTTCGCGAGGCCATAAGCAAGGCATATAAGAGCTTCTGAACCTCAGGGTACCGCTCCTTAGGCCCGTGAAGTACCTCGCTTACGTATTAGACGGGTTGTTGCTTACCTTCGCGTTCGACTGCTAGTACAGCACTTACAGCCTGCGGGGCAATTGCCAAATAGAGGAGTAGAGCTTCCCCGAGCTTTGGCATGGCTAAGACGGGAGACATGGACAGGTAGCGGTTTAGCTCGCTAAAAGCGGCCTCGGCTGGGACTGGCCCGGAGAAAGTGATCGACTGGTGGGACCACCGCAGGGGTGCGTCCCCGGGCTTACCCTTCTCGAGGTGGTAAACCTCCCGGGCAGCGGCCTTAAGCCCGCGTCGCGAGCTATAGGCAGAAGCGCCGCCGAAGATCACGCCGACGTGTGCGCGAGCCTCCTGGAAGACATCGCCATGGGCGCCTTGAGGTGCCCGGTCGTCCGGCACCCCATGATCCGGGAGCTCGGGCATGGGCCCGCGCTCGGCGTAGAAGTCCTCCAACCGCTGCCCACGCCCCGCGATTCTGCAGTCATGGCGTCATCGCTGATGAAGGAGGCGAGAGCGGTTGTTCGGAGGGTTAGCCCCCTGGGTCGGTCGAGGCCGAGGCCGGGAGCTTGCCTCGCCTCGCCCGCGCGCCCGCCGTTCCTCCACTCCACGGGCGAAGCTGGTAATGAGGCGCCGCCAGAGGAGCGGGCCTCTCGGGCTCTATCGCTGCGACGTAGGCGGGGGCGGCAGGCTCCTCCTCCTTCTTCTTCTTCTTCTTCTTCTTCTTCTTCTTCTCGGCTTCACCCTTCTTGACATCCGTGCCAGTCTGGGCTGCCGCCTTCTCCTCCGTCCTCCCTCTCTTGCGCTTCACCGCTTCGGAGGTGTTGATGTATCCTTCCGCAGCACGAAATAAATCGGCTGCGGTGTGAACCGGATGGAGCTCAAGGTCCTCGGTGAAACGGGTATTCCGCACTCCCTCCTTGAAGGCCTCAACGATGGCCTCGTCGGAGATCGACGGAATGGTGTTGCGCACCTGGACGAACCTGCGGACGTAGTCCTGCAGGCCCTCTCCCGCCCTTTGGACCACAAGCTTGAGGTCCTGGGGCTTTCCAGGGCGCGCATAGCAGCCCTGGAAGTTTGTCCGGAGCGCCTCCTGCAGCTGTTCCCAGCTGCGTATCGAACCTCGGCGTTGGTTGAACAGCCAGGTTCGGGCCATTCCCTCCAAAACGGTAGGGAAGTAGTTGACCATTACGGCCTCGTTACCGCCTGCGGCCAGGATGGCGGTAGTATAAACAGCGAGATATTCGTCGGGGTTCTTACTCCCGTCGAACTTCTCGATGCTCCCGGGCTTGAACTTGCGAGGCCATGGGGCCTCGCGCAAAGCTCGGGAGAAGGTTGGCACCAGGACGGCCCGTTGTTTCAGTGGGGTCGCCACCCGAAGCGCCCGAGGCGGAAAAGACTCCGCTAGGGTCTTGTTGAGGCGCCGTCCATTGTGGGCGTCGATACTGCCGGCGCGATCAATGCTCGCCACGCCGCCGAGGAGCCACGGTGTGTGGCGGGCTTGGAGGTGCTCGCCGAGATCCCAGCGAGCTCTACAGCCGTCGCGAAACGCGCGCCTTAGTCGACCATGGTGAACCCTTGCGGGTCCTTCTCCAAGTCACGCATGACTGGCATCGCTTAACCCTTTGCCGACTACGCAAAGACGGGTTGGTGACGGTAGTGGTGGGCGAATCGCGCGTGTAGCGCTTGGCGGTGTCGGGCAAGAGCTCGCGACGGATATCCGCCAGAGTTCGCCTAACCGACCCAAAGAAAGAGGCTCGGCGGCCTCACGCCCGGTGCTCTCCGCTTAGGTCGATGCGTGGTTGGTCGGGTCGCCCGCCGACGCCGCAAAGACATGACGCGAGGCAAAGCTTCGCGAAGAGACATGTCGGTGTCGCCCACGGAGGCGGTGCCAGCGGCACCCTCAACCACCATGGGCTCACGCCGGTCCGCCGCCAGCCTCGATGGGCCGGGACGCCAGTTGCGCGCAGGACTGGTCCTCCTCTTCGGACATGACCGCGAATACGCGCGTCCGTCGATCTGATCGGGCGGCAAGGTGCCTCCGATCCCTCCATGAGGGTTTCACGACGTGAGTCGGCCGGCGTCGAGCAAAGCCGGGAGCGGACAGCTACTCCCGAGGCGGGCGTTGCCTCCACCTCCATCCCGTCGGACTGAGCTCCGGCGAGGATACCAGCCCGCCACTCCTCATACGACTCGTCGACGTCGTCGAGATCGTCGTAGTTGAGGTCCACGGTATCAATGTCGTCGTAAGACAACAAGGCCATCCTCGACTCGATCGAGGGAAGAAGACCGCAATCGGGCCCCACGGTGGGCGCCAGCTGTCGGCGACTGGGAGGCGAACCTCCGCAGTGCCAATGAGCAAGGAAAGGGGGTGCGAGGCCCGAAGGCGGCCCTGTCCCCCGGACCGAGGCCCGGCCGCCTGGCCGGACGCTGCCGAAGGAAAAGACCTTAGTCCCGACGCGGTCGGACACGTCGAGACCGGATCGATGGGTGTGATGACACGAGTATTTTTATCCTGATTCAGGCCTCCACTGCGGGATAACGGCCCTACGTCCAGTCTTCGTTTAATGCCGAGCTTAAACGAGTACAAGGTGGTGAAGTCCGGGCTTTGGGAAGCCCGGGCTTCGAGTACAGTGAGTGCTTAAGGCACTTGTGTGTGTGTTCCTACAGTTATCTGGATGCGGAGAACTACCACCGGGAAGTAGAGCTCCTACGAGAGTACAAGTGCTCCTGTTCTACAGTAGCTATTCTCCAAGTGAGTCGTGTGTATGCGGAAGTGAGAGTCCCTGTTGTTGTGGCCTATGCGCCCTTTTATAGGCGCCCCCTGGGCACTGTAGCCTGTGCTGGTCCGTTGAATTAGTCGTTGCCTTTTTCCCATGCCGGTAGCGTACCGAATCCGCCGGGTAATCGAGTGCAATCCTCCGATCACCGCACCGGATCGCTACCGGTCAGCATGCGTCTTTGCCCATGCGGGCGTTGACGGACCGCCGCCTACCGCCGAAGCCGCCGCTGGCGCTCCTCTCGATAAAGGCGCGATTTAATTCTTGATGACTCGGGAACCCGGCGTATCCTGTCATGGCGTGATGATTTGCTTTGGGTCCTGTTCCTTTGTACTTCAGAAGCCCGGAGGAAGCAAGAGGCCCGAGCTTCCGAGGCGGGGAAGCTCGGGCTCGAGCTTGCCAAGCTCAGGCGCGAGCTTGCTGGCCCCGAGCTTGCCTCCTGTGGGGCTGCGGGTAAGTAAGTGGGCCGAACCTTCGTGAGCCACATACTTTCCCCAACAGTTTTTTTTACATTGGTTTAGTTCAGAGACAAACGGTGGATGACAGTGGACAAATCCAAACTTTCCTTTTATACCAATAGATTCAAGGCCTGTTCTTGTCAGCTTATCTGTCTTATTTCTTATTTGACTTATCTCGTAACTTCGAGAATTTTTCGAGGTGGCCTCGGGAGTCGGATACCTTTGGTTTTTAAGATTTAGAGAGCTTTTACACACACCTACGAGATAAAAAAATACAAAAAGTAATAAAAAGTCAAATAAGTCAAAATAAGCCACGTCTTATCTGACTTATTTCGTATCTTATTTAACTTATTGCTAAAAATCCATTTTGGCTATTTTCAAGCACCCACTTGCATCATATTCATTCGATGATGGCCAAAACCTATCATCAAATTGATAGCGGTATGCAAAAGAAGAAAGGATAAACTTCACTTTAGTTTTACCTCTTCACGGCCACTTAAGTGAACTCATATATGCCACAGAATGCAAGATGAACGGCGGAATTTGTTCCTACTAGACCTCTGACATAGTTCCACTAGAGTTAGAGGAGAAAACAGCCCAACAACGAAAAACTTTCATTTGGGCCGGCAGTTGAAGCGGAGACTCAGCAAAAACTTTACTTGGGCCGTAATAATGAAAAGGCCCGGTTGCAGTTGCGTCGAGTGTAATATTTAGTACTCTTTTATAAAAAAACATTTTAAACCCATTATTTACTGCTAGTTGATGCCCGCGCGCTACAATGAAATACTAAAAGAATCAAGGAGTGCATATATTAATATTTTTTATAAAAGTTCCATACATTAAATAAAAATAGAAAATTTCATCACAAGCCACATGAGTAAACATCAAACACGTCTCCATCTCACCATAGTTAAAGGCTTACGGTAGAACAAAAGAACGTAGTTTTTTCAGAGCATACGAAGTTAGCAGACCAACCTTCCGAAATATATATATCAAGCAAGCAATTGAAACCAAAGTAGATGTAAAACTCAACAAGCTTACTACAGATATATGGCCAGCTGAATCAGTATTCAAAGTTCCAGACAATACTTCATACATTATCAGATTGCAGACCTGGCAGCTTCGTCTCAATATGTGGCACCAAGCCAAGCCTATCGGGTGGTTTCATCTCAATTAACCTTAGTTCTTTTTTATACCATAAACCTAGACTGATTACTAAAGCATTGTATGACATTCTTGGCCACATCATCCTAGATATAAAGTTTTTTCCATCTACATTGCAAATTAGAATTGAATCAGTATCAAAGATCCGTTGTCATTGTCTCAGATCCAACTGTTTCAGGCAGATTCAAGCTTCTGTGTAAAGTCCAGTAGACCACAATTTTTTGTCCAGATTTGCTTTATACAAAGAAAGATGCAGTTATTATATAGGCATGTACAAACGTATGTACCACTTCATGTTAATTATGAAAAATATAAAAAGGAAGAAGATTCTAACTGGTCTTCTAACTTAATGTGTACCATTATCTAGACCAACTATTGTGATTACCTGTGTAGACTCCATGAGTCCAGACAAGTACATAAGCAATTCTATTAGTACTTATCTCTCATCCCATCTAAGTTTTGATGTAGCCTGAAATAAGCAACCTCAGCCTGTAATGTTTTGCCAATAAATTCTACATGAGACCAAAGGAAGAACATGTGTACCAGAACAGATGTCACCAAACCAAGGGAACTAAAACCAGAAACAAGCAGTCATTAAGAAAAAGAGATCAAATAAGAATCATGAATACATGAAAAATTCATACTACTAAGCAAGCATACAACCTACCATCATCATGTAGTATCATGAAAGGTATATATAACTCAATACCGGCGGTACGTACATTGCAACATCACGAAGAGAGCCAATGCAAACCTTGGGCAACGAAGCCAATGCAGTGTCCTTTTGTTGAACAAAACCACGCAGCCTAAACCACATTTGGACTACAGCGTAGTATAACTATTCATATTCTACCTATTACTGGACAAAAAGAGATCAATTCATATTCCGAAATAAAAGTGGTGCTAAACCAGGAGAAACCAGAAGTGTTGTGATCCAGTTTATCACAACAATTAACAATTTGCCTACGTTGGAACCAGATTAATTTCTTGTTTCTTGTCTTTTCCCTTCTTTTCTTCTTTTTCCTTTCCTTTGTTTGGGCTTACGCCTTGTACATATATTTCTTTTGAGTAATATATGCCTGTGGAAAGCCTCTGCAGTCTTTAGCCGTAAGAAAAAAGAATTAACAATTTAGCCGATAAGCATATCACTGCTAGCTATCTAAAAAATGGGAGGTGGAGGAAAGTATTGACAGAACAACGTTGGAACTGTTTTGGAAATACAATACAAATACAAGTGAATTATACAATAATATTCAAACATGCAATACCTTAAACTCGGAAAATTCTCAAACATGCAAAATTTTTTTTGATGTATGAGCCATTTAAACACAACCCATGAGAACTGAGCTACATCTCTTTCCATCACAGACAAATCAAACATTCAATGGAGGTGCAGAGAAATAAAAGGAACGAGGAAATGTATATTGCGATGAAATGCAAATTTCAAGCAACATAGGAATATCTAATTTCAGTATGATGTTACAACATGCTAATTGAAACGACACAATAATTATTGAAAGTTGCTGGGCTGCAATAGTAAAAGCTTATATTTTTTCTGAACGGAAAGTTGATTACCAGGAGGTCACAAATTCTTAAGAGTAACAATACTAACAAACCTTGAGACAAATACATGATAATCTAGACCTCATGATCATTTGCATCCCTTTCACATATCAATCTCGACGTAGCCCAAACGTGAACCCCTATATATGTTTCCATTCCCTATCTTTGATCTGTGTACAAAAAGTGGCCGTAACTTTGAGTGAATTGGAAGATGACAGTCCAAAAAAATTGTGCGCTGACATATTTATTAATATAAGAATCATCTAGCTGATACAATGGGATTATGGGAATGCACTCTGTATATATAGAAGAACCTAATATATGTGCAGCAACAACCACCTAATTGCAACTTTGTTGTGGATTACATCCATAGGAGTTTCAGCATGTATAGTTAGCTATAGTCTAAACAGAACCAGACAACGAAATAATATCTGATCAAATATTTATTTTATTAGTTGCACAGATAGCAACAGGTATATGTTGAAAATAATTAACATTCTAAATTTCAGATCTCACGTAGCAATATATAGATATTAGGTGACATTAGAAACATCATGCTTCCAAATTATAAATTTAGTTTCAAATATATGACCATCATCTCCAAAAGCAACTCAAATTTGTTGAAACCATAGATATGAACAATACATGGATGTATAGACCCACCTGGTGGCTCAAGGATTGTTTCTAAATATGGTAGTACTTCGATCCTAAAATTCAATCTGGATTGAAATATGAAAGATTGGACTTAAATCTTGAAGAAGGCCACACAAGATCAGAAATTTTAGGCTAAGTACACATCATATCCACACCAAGTAACAACCAAGGAATAAGCCATATTTTTGCCAAGATCAGAGGGTAGAATTGAAGGTTGGAATCATATCCTATGATGCATTAGGATCAACAAAGACTTATGTACATTATTGCTCTAGTTCTGATAGAATCGCATTGCAGATTCAGAGAACAACCCTAGCGGGTTTGCCCAGCTTCTTTCTTTTGTCAAATTCAGCAATCAACTATCGCTGAATCCATACCTTGATTGGTGTATGTGATGCTGCAATAGTAGACCGTCACTCCATCAGAATGATGGAGAATGTCAGAGTTGGCTGCGGAATTGTTCCTTGAACACCATGAGGGGTCTGCAGGTACGCAATAAAAGTAGCAAAATTGGGTGAGGAGAAGCGCATGTCGCATTCGTGTGTCAATCGATTTGGTAGATTTTTACCTCCCAACGTTGAGAGGGCCCTGGCCGCTAGTTTGGATTCATGTCGTGTCTCGCATTCACATAGCATTCCTATGCGGATCGCATTTTGTCCTTGATCGACTTGCTGCGTATGGCCTACTCGATCGGCTTTAAGGTATACCCTAGAAATTGCTTGCAAGTAAGTATCGTCTCGATTCAGTTCGATTTATGGGATTACAACCGCTTTTAGATAAAATATTATCTTAGTCGATATTGTTACGTATCTTCGTTTCAACTAAGGGTCAACCTCGTTGTACCGATTAATACATTCGTTGACGGTATTCTATTTATCCTCGTTCTATCATCTAGTTTAGCTTACAATCTAGTCGATAGTCTGTTTACTCCTATTCTATTGGTTAGATCAACTTGTTGGCAGTGGTGGAGAACGGAATAAAATTATGGTACGGCGAAGAGAGTTGATGGATTACATAGTGCCACAATATTAAAGTGATCCATATGCTACTAATAAGAGCATATGACACTAAATAAAATGAAAAAGTACCATAAAGAATTAAACATGCAAAAAGGATAAAAGATGTACCACTAAAGCATTGTTTGCTTCTAGGAGACTGAGGCAATTGCATTTGCCAAGTTTTCATCTTTTGAAAATGCTTTTTAATTTCATCAAGTCGGAGTTCATTGAATATATCCCGCTTGATATAGCACACCATTAGATCATTAAGCTAATCATCAGATATCTTGTTTCATAAATCGGTCTTGATAATCTTTATAGTTGAAAAGACTCTTTCAACCAATGTTGTAACCACTCGTAGTAGCAACATAATCACATAATTTTACAGCTAGATGACTAGATTGGACTGGATGAGATTAGAACAATATATTTCCAATTAAATTACCTTTTGTTTTAGTCTTCTTCTTCTCCATTCCTTTTTGCGGTTGCATCACGAAATCAGACAAGCAGAAATAGCTGAGTAAAGCAGCGAGAGTAGGGACTCTCGGACTGCACTACTGCAGGGTGCAGGCAGGCCGTCGGCCACGGGCCTGTGCCTGTGAGTTGGGCGTTGGCGGCTATGGACAACATGGGCCCTAGGTATTCGGAGATAGACGGTTAGACGTACCACCTCCTTGGGCCAAGTCGCACAGATCTTCCAGAAGACAGGCCTGGAGGATGGCACGGCCCGACTTGCTCTACAAGGAAGCGAATTCGTATTCTACTCGAATACGTGGAGATAGGCGTGACCATCCCGGTTATATCTCTATCTCCCTTATACGGATTAGGGAACCTATCTGTAATCCAACCCCTTGCACTATATAAAGGGGGTCGGGGATCCCTAGTTTGATCATCTCGTCATATAATTCTCCATCGACATCATTGTCTATTCTCGTGCCATCCTGACGAGAACATACATTATAATCAACACCCCACAATACAATCCACGAGCACAGGAGTAGGGTATTACCTCTCCGAGAGGGCCCGAACCTGTATAAATTCTACCCCTGTGCTACCATCAAGTTGTGATCTCTCGCATAACCCTATAAAATACATTGCCGACAAAAATCGTCAACAGTTGGCGCGCCAGGTAGGGGCTAGCGTCACGGTCAGCTTCATCAACTTCGATGGCTTCCATCGGCGGATTTGTCTTCACCTACGCCCCGGCCAAGGCCTCGTCTTGGGGGATCTCGGCTTCCTCGCCAATGACTCCGGGGAACTCCGGCTATCTCAACCAGACAACGTCCGGGGGACGCTGAATACGACTTCAGCCGAACCACAGCACGTCGGATTGCTTCTTGCGGATTCTGATCCGGAAGAGATCCAATCTGACGATGATAATTCCGACTGCCCCGCCGAAGGTACTCCCTTCGGCCCCAGTTGGGATTACGAGCTTTTGGTTCTGCCAGCTTCTTTCGCTGGTAAGGAACCAACCGGCGATACTGTTCCTAATCTGGACCGCATTCGGATCCGATCGGGAATCACAACTTCTCAGTTGACCGACGTCCCGTTCGGACTGAGAAACTCAGCCTCTGTTTTCCATGATATAACATGCCGTCTTTTTCGGTCTGGGCTAAGGAGCGGAGCGCAACAAGCACACACACTGGGACGAGTTTCCCGAGTTCCGGCTCGGGGATAACTCTAACCAGATCAGTTTCCCGGGTGGATGCTATGATACCACTCGGATTGGTCAATTCGGCTGCAAGATTCCAGCAGATCTGTTCTGCTAAATCTCAGTCGGGTTTTCTTCGACCAAACGATCCATCACGAGAAGTGGGAGTTATCATCACTCTCATTGACGAACCAACAAATCGGGATCAGTTGAGCCTCTCTTACTCGGAGTCCGAGTCAGAGGAGAGCGTCAACAGGTTCCTTGACTTTCGCGGCGTCTATGTGATGGATGGACAAGCCTCCGGATCGGCTCGGCGTCCCATAGAGGAAGCAGGAGCCGAACATAATCGTGGAGGAGGAGAAGATCTGCGCGATAAATTGCGTGGTCGTGCATGTGAAGTTCAGGAGGAACTGTTCTAAGTCCGTATGGGAGATCATTCGGTCTTCCGTACACCCCAGCAGAACATCCTCGCATGTAAGACCCTCTTGGACAGTGTTGGACCTTTGCTTGGAAAGAACAGCCCCGCAACGCCGATCATGGATCAGATCAAAGCCATGGTGACGGCAGCGGCTATCCAAGGCACATGGGACCAACAGGCCAACTCAGCCAGAAGCCAGACTGCCACGAGTAATACTCGGCGCAGTCGGCACACGCCAACTCGCGGGCAAGACGCTCGCCGAAGTACAAGTCGCGTCCTCCGCCTCAACATCGAAGCCCGGCGGAGGGAGCGAGAGGAAGACCGGCGCCGTACTCCACCACGCCGGATTCTTCCCTGTCTGTCTCCTCCCCCTGGGGACGGATTGATTGATGGGATCAAGGCATTTACACCCCAACTTTGTCAGGTAAACTGGCCCGAAGGGTTTAACCCCAAGGGAATAGAGAAATTTGACGGGGAGCGGGACCTAGAAGTTTGGTTGCAGATTTACTCTTTGACAATCAAGGCCGCGGGCGGAGGATACGACGTGATGGCAAACTATCTGCCCGTCATGTTGACCTCTCTGGCTTAGGGTTGGCTCGCAGGCCTTTCAGAGAACTCAATCGGTTCCTGGGGAGAGCTTTGCGACCAATTCGTCGCCAATTTCCAGGGTACTTACGAGAAACCTGGAACCCAGTGGGACCTTTATCAGATTCATCAGAAGAAAGATGAGTCATTAAGGGATTTCATTCGGCGCTTTACTAAGAAGAAGAACACAATCCGGAAAATTTCTGAGGCGGTCGTCGTTGCGGCCTTCCAGAAGGGAGTTTGTGACCCCGATCTAATCAAGAAGATGTCTCGGAAGCCCCCAACCACCGTCAAGGAGATGTTCGCCCTGGCGGATCGATATGCTACCGCCTTGGACGCTCTCGCTGAGCGTCAAGAGGATCACCCGAGCAAGAACGAAGGCAAGAAGGACAAGCCCGAATCGTCCTCCAAGAAGGACAAGAAGCGTAAGGGTGAAGAACTGGTAGCAGCTGCGGATCATGGTCGGCAGAAGCCGCCCCGGTCCAATGACTACAACAAAGTGATGGAGGCGCCGTGTCCTTTCCTTCCAAATGGAAAGCATGCGGCAAAAAATTGCAATGTCTTGAAGAGGTTCACTGAGGAACACAACAAGGACGCTCTGAAGGACGCCAAACAAGACGACAAGCGTGACCCTCCTCAGGGTGCCGCTTACCAAGAGACCGAGCGCGAGCTCAACTATATATTTGAAGGATCGGATGCATACGAGTCCAAACGTAAGCAGAGGCTTACTACTCGGGAAGTCAATGCAGCTGTTTCAGTGACCCTCGAATATCTTTGATGGTCCGAAGTCCCGATCAAGTTCGATCACTCAGATCATCCTGACCACATCCCCTGTCCAGGAAGGTATCCACTTATCCTGGATCCCGTTGTACGGGGCGTCCGTCTGCGCAAAGTCCTGGTCGACGGCGGGAGCGGATTGAACATCCTTTTCACCAAGACGTTCAACGAGATGCAGATTCCAAAGTCAGCGCTCCAGAAGACTGATGCGCCATTTCATGGTATAATTCTGGGAACCTCCTCGGTGCCGATTGAGAGAATCTCTCTTCCGGTCACTTTTGGCACTCAGGATAACTACCGGACGGAAAACCTCAGTTTTGAGGTGGCCGATTTCGAGACTGCGTATCACGCAATCTTGGGAAGGCCAGACCTGGCCAAACTCATGGCCATCCCACACTACGCCTATCTGACTATGAAGATGCCGGGTCCGCGGGGCGTAATCACGGTCTGCGGAGATGTCAAGTTTTTCCATCTCCTTGGTAGGGAAAACTGCGACTTCGCCCAGTCAACTGAAGCAGCTGCCGAGTTGGACAAGATCTGGCAGGCAGCCACCGCTCTTCGCGACGAGGGTGACCTGCCGAACAAGAAGCCATCTAAATCAGGCATCAAGCCTGACGAAGATGTCAAGCGTATTTCGCTCGACCCATTCGATTCGGCCAAACCGGCTCTGAACGGGACAGGGCTCGATCTGAAATAGGAAGAAGCGCTCGTCACCTTTCTCCAAGCGAATCGGGGCATCTTCACTTGGAAGCCGTCTGACATGCCAGGTGTCCTGAGGGAGGTGATCGAGCACTCCTTGAATGTACATGACAAAACCAAGCCGATCAAGCAGCGGCTGCGTCGGTTCGCACAAGATCGGAAGAAAACCATCAAGATGGAGATCACAAAACTTTTAGCCGCCGACTTTATAAGGGAGGTGCTCCACCCCGATTGGTTGGCAAATCCGGTACTTGTACAAAAGAAGAACGGTACTTGGCGCATGTGTGTCGATTACACCGACTTAAATAAAACATGTCCCAAGGATCCGTTTGGACTTCCTCGCATCGACCAAGTGGTTGATTCCACTGCCGGTTGCGAGCTTTTGAGCTTTCTGGATGCCTATTCGGGCTATCATCAGATTAGTTTAAAGGAAGAAGATTGTATCAAGACTTCGTTCATCACTCCGTTCGGGGCTTTTTGCTACGTTACTATGCCCTTCGGGTTGGAGAACGCCGGAGCGACGTACCAGCGTTGCATTCAGCGATGTTTCCACAACCAGCTTGGGCGCAACGTGGAGGTATACGTTGATGACGTTGTCGTCAAGTCTCAGGTAACCTCCGACTTGATCACTGATCTATCGGAGACATTCGAGAGCCTGTCGGCGTACAACATGAAGTTGAACCCAGAGAAGTGTGTCTTCGGGGTCCCTTCGGGAAAGCTTCTTGGTTTCGTGGTATCTCACCGCGGAATTGAGGCTAACCCGGAAAAGATCAGAGCTATCATGGAGATGGCTCCCCTAACGTGCCAAAGGGACGTCCAGCGTCTAAATGGATGCATGGTGGCACTCGCCCGATTCATCTCGCGACTCGGCGAGCGTGGGTCGCCCTTCTTCAAGCTATTGAAGAAGCAATACGACAAGTTCGTCTGGACACTCGAGGCACAGAAGGCTTTTGAGGATCTCAAATCGCTCCTCACCTCGCCACCTGTCTTGGCATGTCCTATGCCGCAGGAACTGCTTCTGTTATACATTGCGGCCACCACTCATGTAGTGAGTGCCGCGGTGGTAGTGGAACGAGAAGAATAAGGATGCGTCTACAAGGCTCAACGCCCGGTCTACTTCGTCAGCGAAGTATTGGGCGAGTCCAAGATACGCTATCCGCAGGTGCAGAAGTTTTTGTACACGGTTCTAATCGCCTCTCGGAAATTGAAGCACTATTTTCAAGAACATCCAATTTTGGTGGTCACTTCTTTCCCTATTGGAGAAATCCTCCATAATCGGGAAGCCACTGGGAGGATTGCTAAGTGGTCAGTAGAACTTGGGGCTTTCGAGCTCTCGTTCAAGCCACGCAACGCCATAAAATCACAAACACTCGCCGACTTCGTTGCCGAGTGGACGGAGATGCAGGCTCCTCTAGCCGTCGAAGAGGCCGAGTACTGGAACATGTACTTCGATGGCTCTCTCCGATGACAGGGCGCGGGGACTGGTATCGTTCTTATATCACCTGGAGGCGAACGACTCAAGTATGTCCTCCAAATTCATTTTTCGGCTTCAAACAACGCAGCCGAGTACGAGGCGCTCATCCACGGGCTCCGAATTGCCATATCGCTCGGTATCCGGCGATTGGTGGTTCGCGGGGACTCTCAGCTCGTGGTGAGCCAAGTACAGAAGGATTGGACTTGTGTCAACGACAATATGACTGCCTACTGTCAGGAGGTCAGAAAGCTGGAAGACAAGTTCGATGGGTTGGAGCTCATACATATCCTACGACGAGATAACGAGGTGGCAGATGAGCTCGCGAACATGGGCTCCAGTCAAGCGGCAGTCCCGGCTGGGATTTTTGTCCAAGAGCTTCACGCCCCCTCCATCACGCTGTAGTAACAACTACCCCAACCAGATGAACAACCACCCGAGTCAAAAGTGCTTGCACTCGACTCAGATTGGACACAACCGTACTTGGAATATCTGCGAGAAGAAAAGCTTCCCGACGATCGGGGGGCCGCTGAGCAAATCCAACGTCGGAGTCGTGCATACGTGGTGCATGAAGGAATTCTGTACCGCCGAAGCGCCTCTGGCATACTTCAATAGTGCATACCCGAGTCTGAAGGACGCGCCCTGTTGCGTGAAATTCACTCGGGCATGTGCGGCCATCACGCAGCCTCAGCTACACTGGTCGGCAAGGCCTTTCGTCAAGGATTTTACTGGGCAACTGCGGTCTCAGACTCAAAGGAGATCGTCCGTAAGTGCGAGGGTTATCAGTTCTTCGTTCGGCAGATCCATGTGCCGGCCCAAGAACTTCAGACAATCCCAATCACCTGGCCGTTTGCAGTCTGGGGCTCGACATCGTCGGACCCTTCAAGAAGGCTCCAGGTGGTTTTGAACATATCTTCGTCGCCATTAACAAATTCACTAAATGGATTGAAGCCAAGCCCGTGACCAAGATTACGGCGGCCAAAGCCACCGAATTCTTCCAGGAGATCATCGGTCGGCTCGGCGTACCTTCTTGGATCATCACGGATAACGGCTCTCAGTTCAGAAGTGATGAGTTTCAAAGCTGGTGCGAAGATGTGGGCATAAAGATATGCTTTGCCTCAGTGGCACATCCACGAAGCAACGGGCAGGTCGAGCGCGCGAACGGCATGCTTGTACAAGGCGTCAGGGCGCGCATCTTCAATCGGCTCAGCCCATACGCGGCAAAATGGATAAAGGAATTGCCTGCCATACTCTGGGGGCTCCGTACGAGCCCCAGCCGAGCTACGGGGCAGTCTCCCTTCTTCCTCGTATATGGGTCTGAGGTGGTCCTTCCAACCGAGCTACAATTCGAGTCCCCTCGAATTCAAAAGTTTAATGAGGACGAGTCAGAGGCTAGTCGGATCGACGAACTTGACCGACTGGAGGAAGCTCGGAACGCTGCAACAATTCGGTCGGCCAAGTACCTCCAGGGTTTGCGTCGCTACCACAATCGTAATGTACGGGATCGTGCCTTCTCGGTTGGAGATTTGGTCATTCGAGTCAATCAATCGAGTGGCCACAAACTCTCTCCGTGCTGGGAAGGTCCGTACATTATTGACTCAGTGACACGCCCAGGGGCTTACCGACTGAGGCGAGAAGACGGCACTCTCATGGACAACTCATGGAACATCGAGCAATTACGTCGGTTCTATACATGACGGCCGTTGTACACATACTTACAATTAAATAAAGATAAGTTTTCGTTCACATGGTCTTTACGCTTGGGCAATTCAGTTTCTGACTTGCTACTTATTTGTGTTTCAATTAAGTAGTAAGTCGGGTGCTACACCTAATTAGGTGTGCAATCGCGCACCTAATCTTTTATTGAAATTAACTTGACTTGCTCCCTAGTTGGATTCCGACTAGTCAGTAAGTCGGGGGCTATACCTAATTAGGTGCGCAATCACGTACCCTCTCTCTTCTATTGAGATTGACTTGCTCCCTAGTCGGACTCCGATTAGCCAGTAAGTTGGGGGCTACACCTAATTGGGTGCAGTTTGCACCTATTCGATACCTAATCGATCTTTCTCTTTTCAAGCCCATGTCGAGCCTAAGTGTTAATTGTTCCGAGTAACGAAACTCTTACTTCCTAGCAACACTCATACTTCCCGATTGCGTTCTTGGAGGTAGAGCTCCGTGCTGACTCCTAACGCTAAGGAATTTGATGCGCTTGGCAGAGTGCTTAGTAAAAGGAACCTAACTTACTCGGGCAAAATGTATGACTCGAATTAAGGAAAATCGATTAGCATATATTATATCAGAAAAAGGAGTCATTGACATACAAATAAATTGATAATTTACAGCAAGTTCCTACATTTACAGGGAATCTAAGTCTAAATTATCTACAAGCGTTTTCGGCACGGCTTCACTTCCTCAGCAGGCTAACGCCTTCTCCTCGAGCAGCGGCCATCCTTGACAGCATCGAACTCAACCCGAGGGTAGAGCGACTTGACGATTCCCAGCGCTTGGCTGGTGCTCATCAAGCCGACTTCTTTGAGCCGGGCCCTGAGGTGCTCGGGTGCTTCGGTCCACCTTTGGATCAGCTCGGCCCGAGTGCTTGGCTCGGTGCCACCAACATAGAGCCGTCGCCGAGTAGGCTCCACGGCCACCAGGAGCTCCTCATATCGCGTTTGCGCAGTTTTGGCGTTCTCCTGCATAACGTCATATTGCGCCCGCGTCTTCTTCTTTTGCTCTATCAAGAACAAAGAACACACAGTCATACATTTGTGTACCTCGGAGGTTCGAAGTGGGTCGGGTTTGGGGACTTACCCTCCAACTCGGCGACGGCTTTTGCCTCCGACTTCTCCAGGGCCAGTTTCTGATCCTGGGACTTCGCTAGCTCTTCCCGCTAGTCCGCGATCGTGGTGTCGCGGGCTGCACATGGAGCAGAGCACGATGTCACTCGGTCACACGCAAGCTGGAAAATCCTAACTCAGGTTGGGGTACTTACACCGAAGGGAGACTGCGAGGTCGAACTTCGCCCCGGTTCCTTGATCCGGGCTGCGGCTCCGTGGCCGCTGCGCCGCTGTCCGGACCTCAACTACTTCCCCTTCCACGGATTTAATCCATTCTATTCGGGGGAGGAAGTAGTTGAGGAACTTGGTCTTCCTTTCGGAAAAGCCACCAAGTTCCTGCAAAAAGGGAGAACATTCACAATTCTACCTCGAGATGAAGAAAGCTTACTCGGATGATCAGAAGACTTACTCTGATCATTTTGCCGCATTCAGCGGCGTGCTCGTAGAAGGCACTTCTCCTCTGCCTCATCATCGACAAGAGCCCAGTCCCCGGTTTCGTCTCTCCAGCCCGCCGAGAGCTTAGGCTCGGCCTCCTCTGGGGGAGATGGGGGCCGTCGTGTAATTTCTTCCATCGGCTTGGCCTTCCCGCTGCCCACGTTGGTCGGCTTCGGGCTCGAGGCTGCGGCGGCGGCGTCTCCGTGAACCTTGGCTTCCAGCGCGGCTCCTGTCGGCTCGGTCGGCGGGGTGACTGCGTCGGCTGTCGGAGGAGGAGGGGGATGCCGCCCGACTCGGCTCAGCAGGTTTCGACGCTGGCTCAGTCGGGCGATTCGACGGAACTTCTTCCGACGGTTTCCTGAAAGAGGAAAATGCTTCAGTCAAACGAAAATGTGAAGACTACCAAGTGGTGGCAGGGTTGTGCTTACCGGTTGGAGGTCTTAATCTTAATGCCGGTGCCCCTCTGAGCGGAAGTTTCGCTTGAGGAAGCGTTGGGCGGGCCACTTGGCCTGGCCTGAGGGGCCGGAGGAGCCTGCCCTCTCTTCGGCGACGCCCTGCGACTCACCCTTGGAGGACGAGTCGCCTGACTAGGCCCCTGGGTCGGCGTCGGCTGGCTCATTCCCTCCTTGGGAGCCTCGCTGACCTTTGGGCCCGAGTTCCGCTGGTTGCGCCCCTCGGGTGGCGGAACGTCACCTTCCAGGGAGGAGGCCGGCCCTTGCCTTTCTTCGCCGCCTGGGCCTCTTCCGGCTCCTCACCCCATCACTTCTCGCCCTTGTAGGCGGGGGCTTCGGGAGTCGGGGCGAAGGACACAAAAGCCTGGCGTTCCTGCACGGGAACACGGCCTTCCCGAGTTAGTACAATAATGAAACTACTCGGCATGCAAACAGATATGAAGAATATTCGATCCCTACCTCCGGTGGCGGATTGTTGAGGGAGAAGCTTCTGGGACACCCCTGGTTAGAGAGAGGTGTCCCCGTGGCGAAAAACTCGGAGAGTCGGTCGACGGCGTCCGAGTTGGAGATCGGGGTATCCGTTTCCCGAGTCGGGTCGGTTAGCCCGGTGTACTGGAACCCAAGCCGGATCCTCTCCTTGAGAGGCTGGACGCGGCGCCTTGTGAAGGAGACGGCGATGGCCACGCCGGTCAGCCCCTCTTCTTTGAGGTTTTGGATCAGGCCGAGCAACTTGGTGACCTGATCCATTTCAGAGGAGGGGGGCGCGGAGGTCCAAGAGGAGAAAGCCCGGGGCTTCCTCCCGTCAAAGCAAGGAAGACTAGAGGGAGGATTGGAGTAGTAGAACCACTCCTGGTTCCACCCCTTCAAGGAGATCCGGAGTGGCAAGGAGAAGTACTCCTTCTTGAGACCACTCCGGAGTTGGAATCCGGCCCCGCCAACGGCCTTAGGGGCGTTGTCAGTGGTGTAGGCTTTCAGGAAGAAGAGGTGACGAAAAAGGGCGAAGTTTGAGCAATCCCCAGAAAGGCTTCGCAGAGGTGAACAAAGATAGAAATTTGAAGAATGGAATTGGGATTCAAGTGGAAGAGCTCGATTCCGTAGTGGTTGAGCAGACCACGAAGAAAGGAGGAAGTGGGAGTCCGAACCCGCGGGTAAAGAAAGACTCGAAGACGACGATCTCCTCTCGATGAGGAGTAGGGAAGGACTCACCCGCGGCGGCGCCCCAGTCGATGAGCTCCGGCGCTAGGAGAATGCCGGCGTCGACCAGGGCCTGCAGCCGCTCTTCGGTGGTGATGGAAGTTGCCTAGTTCCCTGCCATTGGACTGTGGTGGGGGAAGAGGAGCGGCGAAGTTGGATCTGGAGTTCAGCAGCGGCGGTGGCGCTAGGGTTGCCCTGTGGCGGCGGGAGCGCTAAAACCCTAGCGGGAGCGTTTCGGGGAGACGAACAGGCTCGGGCGCACGATGCAAGCGTAACTGTTCAAATGTCCCGGCGTGCTCTATTTAAAAGAAGATGGGTGACGTTTCGTTTCCGTGCTGGGCGGGAAAGAATGAAGCCCTAAAATCATTGCTTCAAGATTCGGGTCTGGACTTAGGTTCCAGAGAGCACGCCCCACAGTGGGCCGCAAGCTGTACACGACATTGCTCAGGTACAGGTGTCACTCGGATCAAACCTAGTCGGGAAAAGGGCGTGCCCCTGGTCGGGCCTTATGCTAGTCATCAATCTTTGAGGACTGGGCGCTTCCCGGATAATTAACTTAGCTTTTGATGTGCCCCTAGGAACAGTACTCGGTTTGGCTTCAGCCAGACCGGACATCAAAGGTTACCTCTCCAGTTGGGTCTCGGTGGCATATCTCTGGATCATTCATCATCAAGACGAACACCACTCAGATAACCACAACTTGGAGGTAGGCGTATTTTTCCGAGAATCGTTAGCTTGACTCCGCACTAGTCGGATCAGGGCGCCTAATTGCCTTGGGTTCCGAGTAACATGCTTTACACAAGCCACAAGCTGTACACGGCATTGCTCGGGTACAGGTGTCACCCGGATCATACCTAGTCGGGAAAGGTAGCGTGCCCCCAGTCGGGCCTTATGCCGGTCGTCAGTCTCTGAGGACTGGGCGCTTCCCAAATTAAAACTCAGCTCTTGACGTACTTCCTGGGGTCAATGGTCGGTCTAATTTCTCAATCAGATTGGGCGTCAAGAGTTACCTCTTCGGTCAAGTCTCAGTGGCACATCTCTGGATCGTTCGTCATCAAGACGAACACCACTCGGATGACCTTAACTTAGAGGCGGGCGTATTCTTCCGAGAATCACTAGCTTGACTCCGCACTAGTCGGGTCAGGACGCCTGAACGCCCTACACGAGTTGTGGCATGTCCCCGCTAGATCAATGTCGAAGTTCGCGGTCAATGACTCGAATGTCATAATTTGTAACAGGGAGGATAAAGCAGGGTGACACTGATCACTCGGCTACATCCACTTTTTGGTATGCCTCTCCATGGGGTCAATAGCCAGTATACCAACCATCTTTTTGAGACTTGAGATTTTCTCTTGAATCCTTTGCAACTGTGTTGTTTGATCAGCAGGTTACTCGGCAAGCGGAACTTCATCAACCAAACAAATAGTGACGTCACTCGGACTACATTTGATGGGCTGCAAGCTGGACCCGGAATCAAGACAACTCAGCCGCGAAGCACTCAAGGGATACTGTGGACAACATGGGCCCCGGGTATTCGGAAATAGACGGTTAGACGTACCACCTCCTTGGGCCAAGTCGCACGGATCTTCCAGAAGACAGGCCTGGAGGATGGCGTGGCCCGACTTGCTCTACAAGGAAGCGAATTCGTATTCTACTCGAATACGTGGAGATAGGCGTGACCATCCCAGTTATATCTCTATCTCCCTTATACGGATTAGGGAACCTATCTATAACCCGACCCCTTGCACTATATAAAGGGGTCGAGGGTCCCTAGTTTAATCATCTCATCATCTAATTCTCCATCGACATCATTGTCTGTTCTCGTGCCATCCCGACGAGAACATACGTTGTAATCGACATCCCACAATACAATCCACGAGCACAGTAGTAGGGTATTACCTCTCCGAGAGGGCTCGAACCTGTATAAATCCTGCCACTGTGTTACCATCGAGTTGTGATCTCTCGCATAGCCCTATAAAATACATTGCCGACACAAATCATCGACAGCCGCCGATGCACAGTGACGACTGACGACTCCTAGCGCCGCCGCGACGGACTGGCCAAGAGACGAGGGCAAATCACGAATGGCAACCGCGTTGTACATCTGTACGATGGCTCAACACGTTACTGAAGGCTTGGATCGTGGCCCAACATGGCAAAACCGATGTAGTGGCCTAGTGGCCATGCAGCCCATGAGCCCAGCACATGCGTATTGCTATGTTGTATATAGCGTCGCAGCCGAGGAAGCCGGGATTGCAAGCCGAGACCGAACCAGGGGGTGGTGGGGTATGCACTACAGTAGGTATGGCGGCCGCCGTACCTCGCCATACTGGAGGATCCGCCTCTGCTTGTTGGTTTAGTCGATAGTCTGTTTACCTCTTACTCTACTATTCAGTTGATTTTATTGGCTATATAGTAGATTGACTACCCTTTGAATCTATTGGTTTAGATTTAATCTAATCCGATAGTTTCGTTATATGTCACTTGTTTGGGCTTGTTTCTTAGTGGTATTGCAAGTCCTTTATAATATAGATTTAATCGTCTAGTTGAAAGCTTATTACTTTTTTCTTACCAATTATAGGATCAAATTGGCTGACACGTTTTGAACCCTACTTCTGGTGTTGATGGGAATCCTAAACCCTTAGCTGATAGTCAACTTTCAGCGTGAACAGAGGTCTTTTAATAATAGAGAGAGATCACACTGAAGGCTCAACTTATAGTTGAACTCAAACTTCAGACCTTAGCCAAACAAATGGGACAGCATTCCTTCACTGAATTATTTGACATCGACTAATCTCTTTTTTCTCTCATTTGTGACGTCGCTGCAAGAAACCTCCATCGTGTTGTCATTTTCTCGCTACTTTTATTTAATATCTAAATGATAGATCAGCATAGGACAGAGCATCTTCAGCAATAGCCACTAAAACAGGGTCCCTACTTTTGATTTGGGGGCTACCCCTATTTTTGGAGACTCTGATTTTGTCTTCAACTCTAGTAGTTAGCCCCTAAATCTCAGCCCCTATTTGCTTATGACATGTGGGACCGGCTTGTCAATGACTCTTTGTTTTTCTTTTCAATATCCTTTTATTTTCTTTCTTCTTTTTCTCCTTTTTCCTCCCTCATCTCTTCACATGCGAGACAGAGGGGGAGCGGCGACGAGCGGCGGGCGACGGCGGCAGGTGATGGCGGCAGGCGACGGCCAGCGATGGCGATGGCCCAAATCTGGGCAAGGCGAGGAGCGGCGCGACAAGGAGGCGGCCAGGGCAATGGCGGGGAAGAGGAGGAGACGGGGGTGCGACGGAGGCGGCGGGGCGGCGGAGGCGGAGGCGCGACGGCGGAGGCAGGAGCTGCGCGGGAGGGAAAACACCCCCAACAGAAAAATAGGGGCCCTCCTCAAGACCCCTGGGAATTAGGGCTGGAGGGGGAGATTTAGGGGTCTCCTTATTTTAGGGGTTTGAGTAGGGGTCCTGCTGGAATGCATTTTTGACCATAACCCTTATTTGTTTGTTTAGGGGGTTTGAATAGAGGCTCTGCTGGAGATGCTTAACGCATATGAACCTGCAGTGTTTGGATGTTCTTTTTGGTTAACCAGTGAATCTCACGAGTCAGGACAAGTTGCTTTCAAGACCTTTCTATACCAAATTTTGCAGACAACAGGGAACGAAATCAACATTCAGGCCGTCAAAACAACAAAATCTCGGGAACCGAAATGGTTCTAGACAAGGTGGAAAGCGGAAAAAATAATTAAAGGATGCTGAAATTGCGGATGTTTAATGTTTTTAGTTTTCTAGTGTACAAGATATGCATCAATATTCAATATATAATATAGTGACTGTTGTTTTTACAGCCTTGAAAATTTTCATAATCTAATATTTGGAAAGCAAGAACCCAGGAAGTAGATGCCAAGTCTGTTATTGTCTCTCTGTCTTCTTTTTCCAATGCACTCGAGTTCCCATATGAATGCTATAACAAAAGAATCAGCAGGAAATGTTATTTTTTATAAAAAAATCTTTGTACCAAAAGTGATTCCCATTTTGCTGGGGAGAATTATATTTCCATATATAAACTTGCTCATTTGTATTATTATAAGTTCAAAAAACTGAAAGTGCTGAAAGTTTGGCTAACAAAATGATAAAATCCAAAATACGCTCCCTTTTCATTTAGCCAAATTCACACTAAATAGTATTTGATTTTTTTTACCACCTTTTAGTTTGTAATGAAACCAATATTTAATAGAAATGTTCAGGCAATAGTAAACGGGCCCAACTTGAGCGAGCCAAGCTAAGGACGCTTGATATCATTTATATGCAAACTTTTTAAGCCAAGCATGAGTTGAGGCTCATGCCTAGTGAAGCGCGGTTGAATTTGGTTTGAAAAAAAGTATAGGGTGTGTTTGGTTCATAGTCAATGTGTGTCAATGCTTTCCATGCCAATTGTTGGCAACTTTAACCAAATTGGTTCGTGTTTAGATTACAACCATTGAATGGCAAGATTCCCTCCTCCCATTGGCAACTTTTGCCATCCTAGTTCATTTTTGTGACATTGGCTAGCCAATTCATTGGCTAAGAAATTGTTAACCTTTCAATTGGCTTGCCATTCAATGGCATGGCAAGTTGAGGCAAATTTAGTGATGAACCAAACACACCCATACTAACTACACTAGCTTATCCCCTGCCAAACTAGGCTTAAAAACTTGGAATACTACCTCCCGCTAAATCTTCGCCAAAACGTAAGATTAGCTTGGGAGATTGTTGTTTTGGACATACTCCAAAATAATTGTCATAGTATGATTTCCATACGGAAGGTGGTGAGAGATAAAACTTAATTGGCCGCACACTTGGCATAAACTGCCCTATCAAAACTCGATAAATGTCAAGCGGAGATGGCCCGGACCTTAGTGTATATATACGCACAATCGGCAACCATTTCGAGATCAATCTTTTGTGCTCTGATCTGATCATGATACGAGCTAGGACCATCTGAATATACAGGCGAGATTAAATGGGCGAGAGAGAGAGAGAGAGATTGATTGATTGATTGAAAGAACAAAGTGAAGTGTAATGGCAATTGGGACACTTGCGGACTGCATACGATGACCGAACCTCCAGGCAAACACTACGCGACTGCCGGGACTTTTATTGCCCAAATTACAAAATACTGCCTGCGCCGCTCTGCTAAAAACAAATTGTGAAAACCATACTGATTTAGTCCCTTCATAGATCAAACCTGGTTTTGTGATTGGTTTTCGTTGATGTGGCGTCCATGTGGTTGGTTTTGTGTAACGTGGCAGACATGTGTGTGATTTGGAGAGATTAGAGAGAGTTAGAGATGCCACGTCACACAAAATCACACCAAACCAGCCATGTAGACACCACATCAGCGAAAACCACTTACAAAACTAGGTTTGATCCGGTTAAGAAACCAAATTGGCACATGCAGTTTCAACAATTCAAAGACCAACCTCACCCGGTTTTGCATCTCAGGAAACAAATTAGGTCAAAGACGATAGTTCCTGGACCAAATCCGTGCCTTTTCTAATAAAAACCCCTAAAAAATCCGGTCATCATAGATTTTCGTTAGTATGCCCTCCTATGAAATTTTGTATCAAACTAGCGAAGTTCCCTTTCTGCTATGAATTTAGAAAGAATATGAAATGGCCTTCTATCACATTGTGATCAATGTGTTCAGCTCATGCATTTAGACATTTAGTTACACTTACATCCTCAACTGTAGTGTGCCAACATACCATCCATTGGCTATGACTATTTTTTCTATGAATGTCACTGAAACCTTCCTATAATACAAACACAGTAAAATTGGAGAGCAAACTAAACCAATAAAAAACATTGTTACTAATCGAAAGGTTCTAAACATACAACGCATTAAAATAAGAAAGTAGTGTGAAGTAAATAAATGGAAAGTATTTTAATGATGAGTGAACGAATAAGTGATAGACAATGGGCATGACAAGTTAACTCTACCACATGATAAGTCTCTTTTTAACAGTAGAGATACTCATCCTGGTTCTAAAAATCATATCATTTGACATACACACAAGTCAAAGTTTTAAAAAAACTTTATCTAGAAAATATTTTAAACTATTTAGATTATGCATATGAAAATCAAACATATAGTTTCATCTCGAAAAACAATATTATAATTTTATTTAATTTTTAAAATAAATAGCAAAACTGGTTATTGGTCAAAGTTGTGTCTCAGAGATATTCTCGCTGTCCAAAACCTCAAATTTTTGTCTAAGACAGTACGTGCCGCTCTGACTGTACACACACACTACGCAGCCCACGAAACCATCGGCCGACTGCTTCAGCCGCCGTCGCCGCCGTGCTATCCCGGCCGCGGACCACCGAATCCGCCCCCAAATATAGTCAACCAACCGTCACCGCAACGCGTACCTCCGGCCGCCTCGTCCTCATGGCCTCCCCCGCCCGCCATTAAGGCCCTGTTCTATTGGGTTCATGAGCCGTGACTTATCTGACTTATCTCGAACTTTGAGAATTTTCCGAGGTGGCCTCGAGAGTCGGATGGCCTTGAAATTTAGGATTTAGAGAGCTTTTAAACTTGCATACGAGATAAAAATAAAACGGATTCAAAAAGTAATAAAAAAAGTCAGATGAATCAATATTAGTCAGATAAGATAAAATTTTCGTGACTTATCTGACTAATATTGACTCATCTGATTTTTTTATTACTTTTTCAATCTGTTTTATTTTTATCTCGTAGACGAGCCTAAAAACTCTCTAAATCCTAAATTTCAAGGCCATCCGACTCTCGCGCCACCTCGAAAATGTCAAAGCTCGAGATAAATCGATAAGTCATCACAAATTCACGGTCTCAATGAACGCCTAAAAGAGACAGCTACCTCTCTCGACATGTTAGTACATTGCAAGCTAGCATTCCTTCCCTCCTTCCCGTCCTAAATCCATCGCATTTACTCGCGCTACGCGCAGCGCATTCCCGCACGTGCCGCCCCTTTAAAAGCGCCCGCGCCGTGACACCAACTCGCTGACAAGTGTCGATCTACTCGTGGTCGCGGTGGCTCTGCTGCAGCTGGCTGGTGGTTGCGGCGGCGGATCAGTGGCTACTTGCTTCTGTGGGCGCGCACGTGCCGTGTGGTGCATGCAGCATGGCAGATTGTGAGGAGGCCATGCACGTCGCCGGCGGCGGGGACCGGGGTGGGGTGGAGCATTTCTTGATCGTGTCGGGGGCGGCGCAGGGGCAGATCACGCCGGCGAGGAGGCTGGCGAGGGTGCTAGCGGGGAGAAGGGCGAGGGCGACGCTGGCCGTGCCTCTGTCCGCGCTGCGGAGGATGTTCCCCGGGAAGGCTGCCGGTGCCGGCCGCGGCGGGGAGGGCATGGCGGTGCTGTCGGATGGCGCCGGCGTGAACTACGCCGCGTTCACGGACGGGTTCGACGACGGGTTCCAGCCCGCGAGCTGCGACGGGGCGGCGTTCGTCGGGAGGCTGCAGCTCGTCGGGCCGGCCTCCCTGGCGCGGCTGGCGGCAGCGCTGCGGGAGCGCGGGAGGCCCGTGACGTGCGTCGTCTATACGCTGCTCCTGCCGTTCGCGGCGGCGCTAGCTCGGGATCTAGACGTCCCGGCGTACTTCTTCTGGACCATGCCAGCGGCCGTGCTCTCCCTCTACTACCACTACTTCCAGGGCCGCTACGGCCTCGTCGACGCGGCCGCCGGCGCTCGGGACGACCCCAACCGCCGCATCGACGTCCCAGGCCTCGAGTTCCTTCGTGCCCGCGACCTCCCCTCGCTGCTCACCGGCCCCAGCCCCTACCTCCCGGCCTTCCGACAGATGTTCCATGTCGTCGAAGCCACCGCCGTCCGCCACGACGAAAGAGGCGCGAAACCGCGCGTGCTCGTGAACACCTTCGACGCGCTCGAGCCTGAGGCCCTCGCGTCTGTGCCCGGCATTGACCTCATCCCTTTGGGGCCCATGGTCGCCGACACGACGGCCGACGGCTGCGACGTCGCCGGCGGCGACCTCTTCGAGCAGGACAAGGCCGGCTACATGCAGTGGCTAGACGAGCAGCCGGACGGCTCCGTCGTCTACCTCTCTTTCGGCAGCCTCGCGGTGCTGTCGGCCAAGCAGCTCGACGAGATTACTCACTGCCTCGAGGCCACCAACCGGCCGTTCCTCTGGGTCGTCCGGCGCGACAACCGCGACGGCGCCGCCGTCCCGCCGGCCGGCGGGATGGTGGTGCAGTGGTGCGTCCAGGCGCGCGTTCTGGCACACCGCGCAGTGGGGTGCTTCGTCACGCACTGCGGCTGGAACTCCATGCTGGAGAGCGTCGCCGGCGGGGTGCCGGTGGTGATGGCGCCGCAGTGGTCGGACCAGGTAACCAACGCGCGCATGGGGGAGGCGCGCTGGGGCGTCGGCGTGCGCGCGGAGGCCGCCGCCGACGGCACCGTGCCCGCCGGCGAGCTTGCCCGGTGCATCAACGCCGTCATGGGCGACAGCGACGAGGCCCGCGCGATACGCCACCGCTCTAGGCAGTGGAAGGCGCGCGCGGCCAAGGCGCTGGACGCCACCGGCGTTGACGGAGATGACGACGGCACGGCGACTCGCAACCTGCGGCTGTTCCTGCAGGACGTCAGTGCGTGGTAGGCCGAGAGCGAGGTAGCACGTCTACGCTAGAATGCGTTGGATGAGAGTGAGGGGGCAGCGTGTAAGCATGGGCTAGCTTTCTCAAGAAAGGGTAGTTTCGGTATTGGTAATTTAATTTGTACGGGGTTTTCCACCTTTTTTTTTTGTTACGTTTTGTCCTAGGATTAAGGCTAATTAGAAAGATATATAGATGGATGGATGATTTGGATTGGATAATACTAATGAAGTCTATAATGATGATGCTCTCATGGATGAACATGATGAAGTGCACTTATTAGAGGCCATCTTGTTTGTGGTCTCTGAGGGGCTGGTTGGCATTACACTCTCCTCTGTTTTATCATGGTGTCAGACTGATGCCACTGAATCATAAAATGTGTTTAAATTCTTATGTTTCAAATGTCTATTTAGAGTTTAGATACAACCAAGTTGTCCAAGAAGCCATGAGGACCGGAGACCCCATAGGCGCCTAGTCCGCATAGGCAGCCAGGGATGGAGGCAGCTGAGCAGAGAAGGGACAAATAAGAAGACAAATGAGAGAGAGGGAATAAAAAACCTAAATCATCCGTTTAGTTAATATGTATATGGAATAATCCTTTCCATATCTGAATCACAATAAATGTCTCTGGCCTCTGAACTTCCAGGGAGAATATTGCTGAGGTGGTTTCACAAGTTTTCAAAGGATCATGTAGCTTTTGAATTGCTAAAACTTTCAGAATGATGTAACTGTTTTGCCTACTTGGTCCAATATTCTTAGTAACTTTCAGAATGATAAACACCGCAACTTCAACAAGCATCTGACATGTCTTAAAAAACTGCATTCATGTAAAGTTTATTTCCAAAATAGAAGAAATGCATACACTTTTAATTCAATTCAATAATTTGTGCCACATACAAATTTACAAGGTTGTTACACAATGGTTCACACAAGTTCACTGCCAACAATCTCATACACCCTAGTTCGCACAAATTGGGAAAAAATAAAATCAGAAATCAATATTCTACAACTTCCTCTTCTGTTCTAGGAGTCAAATTATACTGCAAGCCACCGGACAATGAGAATTCCAAGCAGAAGACCACAAGGCGAAGTGGCTCCAATGCCTGCTGCGGCGGAGGCAGGGTACCTCTAGGAAGAGTCATGTGTTTGAGGATGAGTTGGGTGTGTGATGAAACGGAGGAGATGACAGAGAGGCGGCCACTATAGTTCGAGGATTGGATGAGAGATCCTATGGCTGCTATTGGGACAGTGAACGGCTAGATTAGGCGTCTCACAATATAACTACAGTATATAGAAGATGGAAACCCTAGTTCTCTTGCATGAACAAGACAGCCACCACCGCTAATCCTCCTCTGCTCTCTAGGCTCTAGCAACATAGCTACCACTTGTTCTCCTCTGTCGTCCCATACCCCTAACACACTGATCTCCATCTCTCCTACCATCATTGCGCAACCAAGAGTTAGCTCTAGCAACACAGCAACGACTTGTTCTCCTCTGTCGTCCTATACCCCTAACACTCTGATCTCCATCTCTCCTACCATCATTACGCAACCAAGAGTTAGCTACGAGGCCAACCGTGAGCCGGATGATTCCAAACGGCTAATTAAGTAGAACACTATATAGTGGAAACAGGGCAACTTATTCCTTTGCTCATGGAAACCAGGGCTTACTTCCATTGCTCATAGAAGAGGCGTTTTGGGATACGCGAGGCTGAACTTCATGAATTTTAACTTTCGATATTTCTATACATTTGTTTTGGACATATTAAAGTGCTATGTGTACATATTTTTACAAAAAATACATTCTTCTTTAATAATTTATTAGTTCATATAATCTCTACTGTGAAAAAGTCTCTTGTGCTCTACAATTACACACCATGTATCATCCCATAAAATCATTCTCCACCATCGTTAAAATTATCAATCATATGTCATCCTATATAGATCCTTGTTTTAACTTCGTTTTTGTCCACCGAGTTTTTTTTTAAATTTGCGCATAGACTCTTGGTTTTCTTTCGTTTTCATCCCTAGGGTTTTCTAACATTTGCAAAGAGGCACATCGTTTTCTAAGTTCTTCCTTATCACAAAGTATGGGCACCATATTAGAATAACAAAAATATAATTAAACTTTGTTCCAAGAAACTGAAGTGAGTATCCACAAACTAATTAATTGTATTGACCAATGAGGTGTCCGTCAACTAGTGGGCTAATCGATCATTGAGCAAAATTTCGTCTCCGGAGAGAATTTAATTTTTAAAAACGCGTCGACGTTGACAAATTGCAACTCTCTAAACGTCGATGTCATAATTTTGCTATTAAAAAAAGGTGCCCGTATCATTTGGCAACTTTACTTCTCCTACTTACAACGTAATGCAAAGCGGAAGTAGGCCGTACCATTAATTGGATATAAAACCAGAAGATACTGTTCACATGTGAATTTGCTCTATCGCAAACCCTGTTTATCTCTATCTCTACTATTAAAAAGAGGCTGGTAGTGGTGGTGGTTTCACCAACACCAGATCTCAACCCTCCATCTCTCTCCGAGCAAATCCCAACCCTACGTACCCTCACCCCTTGCTTGCCTCCTCTCACGCTGCCGCCTCCCTTCAACCCTCTGCCCCGCGCCCCCCATTTTTCTCCCCGCGCCGCCATTCTTCTCCCCGCCTCCTCCGCCCTCTGCCTCCTCCCCCCGCAGCCCCGCCCTCCTTCCCCATCACGCCTCCTCCCCGCGCCGGCCGTCTCCTCCGCCGCCGCCTCCTCCCCGCACCGCCGCCTCCCGGCCCTCCCTTGACCGCCGCCTCCTCCTCCCGTGCAGCCGCCTCCTCCCAGCGCCGCCGCCTCCTCCGCCCTCCGCCTCCTCCCCGCAGCCCTCCTCATTGACTTCAATAGCAGCGCCCGGGTTCGATGAGCTCTCACGGAACTAGGTTGCGGCTGTTTCGCCCTCCATTTCTCAACGGGGTTGGTTATGCAGGATGCGGTGTGCGGGACAAGGACGAGGAGTATGACCGTAACCGAGAGCGTAACATATTAGGCGTGATCGACCTTTCGCCACACCTTGCATCGTATCGATGTGAATGTGATGTTCAGGAAGTGCGTTGATATTTTTAGTTGGTTGATGGTTGGTCTGTGCGTGTGTATATGTGCTATTCCATTTGTCCTTATGTGTACTGGGCTATGAACATTGTAGGATCGATGACTTTGAGTTCACCTGAGAACGTGCCATATTTGACCTTCTTGATATCCCACTATACCATGGATGGATATTGGATCCTCAGATATACATTTTCCTTTAACACATTAGGTTTGTATTGGCCTGCTGCTATTTCACAACAAATTGGCCTGTGGTTTATGCTCATTTCAACACGAAACAGAATGTGTGTGCTCAGAGATAGCTTCATGGTGCTTAATAAATCACGGTATCTTGTTTTCTCTAATCCATGGAATCATATGCATGTTTTTTGGTGTGCACCATGATCTAGCTTGCACAAGCATTGTTTTACTCGTTGGCAAAACCTTGGATCAACGGTTTCTGCCACTTGCAGGTGAAGCTACCTTTAGTCTGAACTATTTGTTGTAGTTATGAGCTTCTACTGAGATAAATCTATCAGCCAACACTACTGATTCTTTCACTCCAATAGTCCAATAGCTCTATGTTTGTGTTTGAATTTGACTCTCACTTGGGTTGCTCCAGCAAATGCTTACATTTACATTGTCATTAAGAAGACATGATATGTAAATTCTGTCATAGGTTTGGTAGATTTTGTGGTTTCTGATCATAAATGTTGGGTTTGTTTATTTTGCACAATGCAATGTGTTAATCTAGCATGACTACCAGCATAGCGTATGAATGCCCAACTCTGTCAGTGTTAGCTGCATTCTTGTTCTGCACTTGCTCTTGTAATACTTCAAAAATAGATGCACAACTACATGATTACTTATGCCTGCAATACCACCCACTTGCTAATATTGATTCATATTGATTTTTAGGATAATGATTTAGCTAATGCCATTGGATCAAAGTCCTACAATGCTCTTGCTTCTGGGCTTGCTGAATTTAAGTCGGAGAAGCCAGTAGAAGAGAATAAACATGTGGAGGAGGAGGAAACTGTTGATTTTGCTGCTGCAACAACTGCAGCATTAGGGGTTCAGCAACCTCTCACGCGGTCAGGCGCGGGCGGAGCTCCTGGCCGCCTCGGCCGGAGGCGTTGGGAGGAAGGGCGTGAGCTCGTGGGCGGATTCGAGTAGTGGTGGCAGTAGTAGCCGGGGGAAGGGGAAGGCGGTGGAGCAGCCAGCACGCAGTGCTGCAGGGACACGCGTGGGAACTGAAGGAAAGAACTCTACAAAAGGTGTAAACCTGTGCATGTTTCTTTTACAAGTTCTGTTTAGGATTTTGCAGCATGATCCTTTAAGCTGGCTATTGATTTGGGGAAACTAGGGGTTAGAACTTCACAGTGCTGAACTCTTGCATAGGGAGTGAAGGGGAGAGCATGCTTTGGCTACTCATGCACCCTTTAGCTAGCAAATTCTGGAAAACCAATAAGGACGTACTCTCGCTGTCTCTGGTCACAAAATAAGTTGTTTTGGACATTGAGACAGTCCACAGCATGCAGTTTGACCATTTATTTTTGTTGTAAATTACTCATAAAACCTAATAAAACTATGCTATTATGAAACTAACTTTCATGTGTCTATTCCAAATATTCAAAACGATATTGATAGCCAAAGTTCGTAATGTTTTACTGCATGTAATCCAAAACATTTTCCTTTTCTGTTTGGAGGGTAGTTCAATAATGTGTCGCATATGTGAAGAATACGTACCTACACATTATGTAGAAAATCATTCAACAATCTGTGCAATCGCTGACAGGTGCGATCAGAAAGGTGTATGTGTTCTTAAGGCCTAGGAATGGGCATGTAATGATTTGAACTTTTTTGTCATTTTGCTTGTTATGTGTAAAATAAAACTGATGTTTAACATATCATAATCTTGTCTATTTTTATATATGTCACCCTCTTTTAGTTATGTGTAAAATAAAATTGATGTATAATATATCATAATCTTGTCTACTTTTATATATGTCGCCTAGCCCTGTTTTAGGGTTCCGCTACCCTCTTTTAGGGTTTCGTTGCAACGCACGGGCACAATACTAGTGAAAAGAAATGACAGATCAGATTAGCTCGAGCTACAGTACAGTGCTACTATGTTTTTTTTTTTTTGCTGTAATGGTCTAAAACCAATTTGGCGCATCAACACTTCATCCAATGTGTGGGGATAAGTAACGACACCGTGCCTTCGTACTTACAAGGCAGGAAAAAAATGATTTGCTTCCGTGCAAATTAAATTAAACTCAAGACAGTCATCAGATGCTCTCCATTAAAATAAGAAGGGGAAAGAAAAGTTGCCCATGTAACCAGAGTTGTTTAGAAACCAGAAGCGGTCTCCAGAAACCAAATTGTTTGAGTCAAACCGTATTTTACAAGTTTTGAGAAACGATTTCGGAAAGCCAGAGTTTTTGTTCACTTACTACTTTTTATTGCATAAAAATCAAAAGCGGAAGAAATTAAGTTGCTCTCTAGGTATGCCCTAAGGTACTCTATTATTGTATTGTACCATGCATCATAATCATTGTCTATATTAAGAGCATCCACACCAGCTACTCTAAATTTTCTCCTCTAAAACACTATTAGCGTCCCCTCTATCTATCTCTCTAAAATTCCTTCATATTTTACACTATACTATAAAAGATTTCTACCTTTCATCAGCTACTCTATCTAAAAAAATTAGAGCTACAGTATTATAGAGAGCATGCTATGGATGCTCTAACATCGTATCCAAGGAAGAAATCTTTTTCGAATTGATAGAACCGCGTGGTCCTGTCAGAATCATTATACTAGGATCTAATCTTACTGTTGTATACTGAAATTGTGTACTGTAAATCTGCACTACCAGCGATTTGGGTTTTACAAACGGTTCCAAACCACTTTTACAAGCGGTTTTGGAACCGCTTGTAAGCAATTGCTTGTGATGCTCTCTGGGGCATCACAAGCGGTTTTATACCCGTTTGTAGTACTACTGGATACCAGTTAAAAAGAGAAATAATTTTTGGGGAGGAGTGGGATTCGAACCCAAGACCTCACCTTTCTCGTGACCCACGCCTCAATCTGCTAGCCAACTCATGCCACGCGTGCTCTCTGATGAGATAAGGCAAGCTTTCCTTTTAGCATTTCAAAAACTGGACTTTTACAAGCGGTTCGAGACACGAACTCCTTGTATGTCCCGAGTCACTTGTAGAACTTTTACAAGGGTTCAGGACACGAACTCCTTGTAAGCTTTACAAAGGGTTCGTGTCCCGAACCGCTTGTAGAACTTTTACAAGGGGTTCGTGTCCCGAACCCCTTGTAAAAGTTTGGGCTTTACAAGGGGTTCGAGACACGAACCCCATGTAAAAGTCCTATCTTGGTTCAACCTTTTGAACCGCTTGTGATGGCACTATCACAAGGGATTCGCAATAAACCCCTTGTGATGTGTCCCTTGTGATGCCTATATCTCTAGTAGTGCTGTAAATGTTCAAATAGTCTACACCATCGGATCCAGATCCTAACTATAAAATTATTAGCTTGGCTAAAACACGCTAGTCCGAAAAAGAAAACACGAGCGATTATTTCCCGGCCCTCCAAATCACTACGATGATTCGTGGTATGTATGGATGGCCAAGGGTGCGGAAAGATCGATGCCGGTGCCGCTCAGTTGAAAGATTGTTGAAGGATGGTGGGTGAAATGACCGTGCAAGAGGATCGAGGAGAAGGCACACGAGCTTATGATGGCTGGCAGATAGGGGCTTAGGGCGTCCACTTATCAATGAAATAGATAATAATTTATAGTATTTTTATCCTACATGTCAGAGGAAAGGTCTCCAAGTTTTACACCATATCTAACAACATTCTCTTCAAATTGGTTCTCTATATCCATTTTCTAAAGAAGATTCATTCTCTATATTCTACCCTCTACAATAATATCTCTAAATCTCTACCACCGTAGAAAAGAAGATACAAAGAGAGGAGAGAGAATCTCTTTAATAAAGAACAAATAGAGAATATGTTGGAGCGAGAAAGAGAACGTGATTCTCTGCATTTTAGACAGCAGGAAAGGGAAAGAGGATGTGTTGGACATGGACTAAGAGTCCAGCCATGGGTGTCAACATGTCTGAATTAAGTAGTTTTGAAAAGCTGGTCTACGTGGTTTGACTTATTTTTAAGAGCTTTCAGAAGCTGCTTTAAGATTTTCGAAAAACAACACCGAGAAGTCAAAGATAAAGTATTTGGCTTTCAGAAGCACCTCAGCTCAATTGTTGATATGTAATTTTCACTAGCTTTCCTCCAAGGAATGTGAACACTATTAGGAATGGAGAGATAAGTCCTGTTCTTTTGGACTTATCTAATCTGACTTATCTCAAACTTCGAGAATTTTTCGAGGTGGCTTCGAGAGTCGGATGGCCTTGATTTTTAGGATTTAGAGAGCTTTTAGACACGTCTACGAGTTAGAAAAAACGGATTCAAAAAGTAATAAAAAAAGTCAGATAAGTCAATATTAGTCAGATAAGTCACGAAATAAGTCAGATAAGACGTGGCTAATATTGACTTATCTGACTTTTTTTTATTACTTTTGAATCCGTTTTTTTATCTCGTAGGCGTGTCTAAAAACTCCCTAAATCCTAAAAATCAAGGCCATCCGACTCTCGAGGCCCCCTCGAAAAATTCTCGAAGTTCGAGATAAGTCAAATAAGTTAGATTAGATAAGCCCAAAAGAACATGGCCTAAGTTAGGACCCACGTATAGCCTCTTGGCTTAGAGGCTTTCTCCGATGCTTAGAGAATAGTACAGTCTCTAAGGTGAAACCCGCCATTGTAATTTAAAAAATAAAAATTATCATCTATTTAATTTATGTGTAGGACCTCTAGAATAAGTGCTTGGAAGTTGTCTGTAAGAGCATGTCTAATGTTAGACATATTTTCTGCCTCTATTTCACTATTCATCTTCTGACTCTGTTTCCTAGCCAAGTGTCGACGATTGTGTCGGCAATATATTTTATAGGGCTATGCGAAAGATCACAACTACGATGGTAGCACAGGGAGCCGAATTTATACAGGTTCGGGCCCTCGGGGCAAGGTAATACCCTACTCCTGTGCTCGTGGATTGTATTATGGTGGAACTCAAGGATGTTGAGATGTGTATGATGATGATGCTCATGATGATCGAACTAGGGGCCCTGACCCCCTTTATATAGTTTAAGGGGCCGGGTTACAGATAGAATCCCTAATCCATATATGGAAGATATAGATATAACCGAGTTGGTTACGCCTATATCTATGTATTCGAGTAGGAAACGAGTTCGTTTCCTTGTAGAGCATGTCAGGCCGCGCCAGACTCCAAGCCCGTCTTCTGGAAGATCCAATTCACTCGGCCCAAAGAGGTGGTGCGTCCAATAGTATTTCTCCAGATACCTGGGGCCCATGTTATCCACAGTAGCCCCCGAGTGCTTCGCGACAGGGTTGTCTTGATTCGTGGTTCAGCTTGCAGCCCGTCAGATGTAACCCGAGTGACGTCACTCTTCATCTGGTTTGATGAAGTTCTGCTCGCCTAGTAACCTGCCGATCAAACAACACAGTTGCAAAGGACTCGAGAAAATTCCCAAGTCTTAAAAAATGTCTGGTACCCAGACTGACTGGTTGGTATATCGGCTATAGGCCCCGTGGAGAGGCATACCAGAAAGGTGGATGTTGCCAAGTGACCAGTGCCACCCAGCGTTACCCTCCGTGTTACAAATTATGACATTCGAGTCTGACTTGCAGAGCTCGACATTCGATCCAGCATGGGACATGTCACAACTTGTGTAGGGTATTCAGGCGCCCTGACCCGACTAATGCGAAGTCAAGCTAGTGATTCCCAGAGGAATACGCCCGCCTCCAAGTTGAGATCTTCCAAGTGGTGTTTGTCTTGGCGATAAACGATCCGGGATGTTCCACTGAGACCCAACTAAAGAGGTAACTCTTTGATGCCTAATCTGATTAGGAAATCAGACCAGCCATTGACCCAGGGGGTACGCCAAGGGCTAGATTAAAATTTGCCCAAGTGGTGCTTGTCTTGATGACAAACGATCCGGAGATGTGCCACCGGGACAATTAAAAAAAACTTTTGATGTTCGATCCGGCTAAAAGCCAAACCGACTACTGTCCCCAGGGGGCACATCAAAAGCTAAGTTATAATTTGGGGACGGCCCAATCCTCAGACTGAAGATTGCCATAGAGCCCAACAGGGGGCACGCTATCTTCCCGACTAATTCGACCCGAGTGACACCTGTACCCGAGTAAAGTCGTGTACAGCTTGCGGCCCTCGTGGGGCATGCTCTCAGGGACTTAAGTCCGGGCCCAAGTCCTGAAACGATGATTCTAGGGCTTCATTTTTTTCCCGCCTTGCGTGGAAACGAAACGTCGCCCACTTTTCTTTAAATGAAGCACGTCGGGGAATTTGAACTGGTACGCTCGCACTGTGCGCCCAAACCGTTCGTCTCCCTAAAACACTTCCGCTAGGGTTTTTGTGCTTCCGTCGCCACCAAGCAACCCTAACGCCGCCACCGTCGCCGAACTCCAGATCCACCACATTCCAACGGCAGGGGATTGGGCAACCTCCAACACCACCGATGAGCGGTTGCGGGCCCTGGTTGACGCCGGCGTTCTCCCCACGCCAGAGCTTATCGACTGGCGCGCCGCCGCGGGTAAGTCCTCCCCCACTCCTCACCAAGAGGAGATCGTCGTTTTCGAATCCTTCTTCTCTCGCGGGTTTGGACTCCCTGCTTCCTCCTTTCTTCGTGGTTTGCTCAGCCATTATGGGATTGAGCTCTTTCATCTGAATCCAACTCTATCCTTCAACTTTCTATTTTTGTTCATTTCTGCGAGGCCTTTCTGGGGATCGCTCCCCGCTTCGCCCTTTTCCGCCATTTGTTCTTCTTGAAAGCCTACCCCACTGACAATGGCCCCAAGGCTGTTGGCGGGGTCGGATTTCAACTCCGGAGCAGCCTCAAGAAGGAGTATTTTGCCTTGCCACTCTGAACCTCTTTGAAGGGGTGGAACCAAGAGTGGTTCTACTGCTCCAATCCTCCCCCTAGTCTTCCTTGTTTCGACGGGAGAAAGCCCCAAGCTTCCCCCTCTTGGAATTCTTCCCCTCCTTCCTCTGAAATGGATCAGGTCACTAAGCTACTCGGCCTGATCCAGCACCTCAAAGAGGAGGGGCTGACCGGCGTTGCGATAGCTGTCTCCTTCACAAAGCGCCGCATCCAGCCTCTCAAGGAGAGGATCCGGTTCGAGTTCGAGTACACCGGGACATCCGACTCGACTCGAGAAACGGATGTCCCGATCTCCAATTCGGACGCCGTCGACCGGCTCTCCGAGTTCTTCGCTCCAGGGACTATCTTTTCCAACCAAGGGAGTCCCAGGAGCTTCTCCCTCAACAATCCGCCACCAGAGGTAAGGATTGAATATTCTTCCCGCTTGTTTTGTGCACCGAGCAGCTCTGCTTTGACGCTAACTCGGGGATGCCGTGCTCCTATGCAGGACCGCTGGGCTTTCGTGTCCCTCGCCCCAACTCCCGAGGCTTCCGCCAACAAGGGCGAGAAGCGCCCAGGAGAGGAGCCCGAAGAATCCCTGGCTGCGAAGAAAGGCAAGGGCCCGGCTTCCTCCGTGGAGGGGAACGTCCCGCCATCCAGAGGGCGCGGCCCACGAAGCTCGGGACCGAAGGTCGGCGAGGCTCCCAAAGAGGGAACGAGTCAGCCGACGCCGGCTTCTGGGCGTAGTCAGGGGACTCATCCCCTGAGGGCGGGCAGCGGTGCGTCACCGAAGAGGGGACAAAATCCAGCCCCTCAGGCTAGGCCGAGTGGCCTGCCCGACGCTTCCTCGAGCGGGACTTCCCCTCGGAGGGGCGCCGGCATTAAGATTAAGACCTCCAACCGGTAAGCACGGCCCTGCCACCGCCTGGTAGCCTTCTTTACGTTTTTTTTGACCGAACCATTTCCCTATTTCAGGAAACCGTTGGCAGAAGTTCCATCGAATCGCCCGACCGGGCCTGCATCGAAGCCTGCCGAGCCGAGTCAGGCAGCACCTCCTCCGACAGCCGATGCGGTGACCCCACCGGCGGAGCCGACGGAAGCCGTGTCGAGAACCAAGGTCGAGGGAGGCGCCACTGCCGCAGCCTCAAGCCCAAAACCACCCGCCGAGGGCGGCGAGAAGGCCGAGGCGATGGTGGAAAAGATCCCTCGCCAGCCCCCACCTCCTCCAGAGGAGGCCGAGCCCAAGCTCTCGGCGGGCTGGAGGGATGTGGCCGGGGACTGGGCCCTCATTGACGATGAGGCCGAGGAGAAGATCAGGAAGACCTTCTTCAAGTATGCCGCTGAATGCGGCAGAATGGCCAGGGTAAGCCTTTTGATCTATAGAGTAGATTTTCTTTGGCTCGAAGCAGAATGGTGAATATTCTCCCTCTTTGCAGGAACTTGGTGGTTTTTTCGAAAGGAAAACCAAGTTCCTCAATTACTTTCTCCCCCAAATAGAGCGGATTAAATCCGTCGGGAGGAAGTTATTGGGGTCCGGACCGAGGCAGCCAAGGAGCGCCGAGAGCTGCAGGCCCGGATCAAGGAGCTGTAGGACGAAAAGTTCGACCTTGCAGGCTCCCTCCGGTGTAAGTACCCTGACCTGAGTCAGGACCGCTCGCCTTGCGTGTGATCGAATGATATCATGCTCCGCACCATGTGCAGCGCACGACGCCACGATCGCCAGCCTACGAGCAGAGCTGGCCAAGTCCCAGGACTAGAAGCTGGCCTTGGAGAAGTCGGAGGCGAAAGCCGTCGCCGAGTTGGAGGGTAAGCCCCCAAACCCGACCAACTCTGAACCTCTGGTGTTCACACAATTATACAACCGTGCGTTCTCTGTTCTTGACAGAGCATAGGAGGAAGACGCTAGCGCAGTGTGACGTTCTTCAGGAGAACGTCAAAACCGCGCAGGCCCGATATAATGAGCTCTTGGTGGCGGTGGAGCCCACTCGACGATAGCTCTATGCTGGCGATGCCGAGCCAAGCTCTCGGACCGAGCTGATCCAAAGGTGGACCGAAGCCCCCTGTGCAACTGAAGGTGCGGCTCAAGGGAGTTGGCCTGATGAGTACCAGCCAAGTGCTGGGAATCGTCAAGTCGCACTATCCTCGAGTTGAGCTTGACGCTGTCGAGGATGGCTTCGCTTGCTCCGAAAAGGAGGCGTTAGCCCTGCTCGAGGAGGTGAAGCCGACCGCCGAGTGCCTTGTAGATAACTTAGAGTTAGAATTCCTGTAAATGTAGGAACTCGTAAATTATCCATATAAATGATTTTCTTTTTAATATGCATACACTAATCGGCCTTTCTTTATTTGAGTCACGCTTTCTGCCCGAGTAGATTACGTTCCTTCGTTACTCAGAACGATTTACCCTGGGCTTCGTCGTAGACTTGAAAGAGAGGAAACAGTTAGGTATTGATTAGGTGCAGACTGCACTTAATTAGGTGTAGCCCCCGACTTACTGGCTAGTCGGAATTCGACGAGGGAGCAAGTCAATTTGTCCTTATTAGGAGAAAGGGTGCGCGGCTGCGCACCTAATTAGGTGTAACCCCCCGACTTACTGGCTAGTTGGAATCTGACTAGGGAGCAAGTCAAGTTACTTTCATTAAAAGATTAGGTGCGCAATTGCGCACCTAATTAGGTGTAGCCCCTGACTTACTACTTAATTGAAATACAAATAAGTAGCAAGTCAGAAACTGAATTGCATAAGCGTAAAAGATAATGTGAACGAAAACTTATCTTTATTTAATTGTAAACATGTGTGACAATAGTCGTCAGGTATAGAACCGACGTAATTGCTCGATGTTCCACGGGTTGTCTAGGAGAGTGCCATTTTCACGCTTCAGTCGGCGAGCCCCCGGGCGTACTGCCGAGTCACGCGAAGACGTCCTGATTTACTTGGAGAAAAATCGACGATCGCCTCCTCCTATTTCGGGCCGAGCCTTGTTCCGATTTGAGCCGCTTTGGCTGAATCGGACGGGTCGGGCGACGTGTGCTTGACATCTTTATCAGGCTTGATGTCTGATTTAGATGGTTTCCTGTTCGGTAGATCGCCTTCGTCGCGAAGAGTGGTGGCCGCCTGCCGGATCTTGTCCAATTCGGCAGCTGCTTCGATTGACTGGGCGAAGTCGTAGTTTTTCCTATCGAGGAGATAGGAAAACTTGACATCTTCACGGAGCGTGATTACGCCCCGTGGACCTGGCATCTTCATAACCAGATAGGCGTAGTGTGGGACGGCCATGAATTTGGCCAGGCCCGGCCTTCTCAAGATTGCGTGATACGCAGTCTCGAAATCGGCTACCTTAAAGCTGAGATTCTCCATCCGGTAGTTATCACGAGTGCCAAAAATGACCGAGAGAGTGATTTTCCCGATCGGCACTGACGATGTTCCTGGGATTATGCCATGAAACGGCGCGTCTATCTTCTGGAGTACTGTCCTTGGGATATGCATCTCGCCTAGAGTCTTGGCGAAAAGGATGTTTAATCCGCTCCCGCCGTCGACCAGGACCTTGCGCAATCGGACGCCCTGTACCATAGGATCTAGGATGAGTGGATATTTTCCTGGGCAAGGGATGTGGTCCGGGTGATCTGAGCGATCGAATTTAATCGAAACTTCAGACCACCGGAGATACTCAGGGGTCACCAGAAAAGCTGCATTGATTTCCCGATCGGTAAGCTTTTGCTTACGCTTGGACTCATACGCATCCGATCCCCCGAATATGTAGTTGAGTTCTCGCTCGGTTTCTTGGTAAGCGTCATCCTGAGAAGGGTCATGCTTGTCGTCTTGTTTGGCGTTCAGAGCGTCCTTGCTGTGCTCCTCAGCGAACTTCTTCAAGATGTTGCAGTTTCTGGCCGCATGCTTCCCATTTGGGTGGAAAGGACAAGGTGCCTCCATAACTTTATTGTAGTCGTTGGATCGGGGCAGCTTCTGCCGACCGTGATCCGCGACCGCTACCAGTTCTTCATCCTTGCACTTTTTGTCCTTCTTGGAGGACGATTCTGGCTTGTCTTTCTTGCCTTCGTGCTTACTTGGGAGATCCTCCTAAAGCTCAGCGAGAGCATCCGAGGCGGTAGCATATCGATCTGCCAAGGCGAACATCTCCTTGACTGTAGTCGGGGGCTTCCGAGACGTCTTCTTGATTAGATCGGGGTCGCAAACTCCCTTCTAGAAGGCTGCGACGATGACCGCCTCTGAGATCTCCCGGATTGTGTTCTTCTTCTTGGTAAAACGCCGAATGAAATCCCTTAACGACTCATCTTTTTTCTGATGAATCTGATAAAGATCCCACTGGGTTCCAGGCTTCTCGTAAGTACCCTGAAAATTGGCGACGAATTGGTCGCAAAGCTCTCCCCAGGAACCGATTGAGTTCTCTAGAAGGCCTGCGAGCCAATTCTGAGCCGGAGGGGTTAATATGACGGGCAAATAGTTCTTCATCACGTCGTATCCTCCGCCCGCGGCCTTGATTGCCAAAGAGTAGATCTGCAACCAAGCCTCGGGGTCCCGCTCTCCATCAAATTTCACAATCCCCTTGGGGTTGAACCCTTTGGGCCAGTTGGTAAACGGAGTCAGGGTGTGAATGCCTTGATCCTGTCAATTAATCCTTCCCCAGGGGGAGGAGATTGGTGGGGGAGATTCCGACGCGGTGAAGTACGGCACCGATCCTCGTCTCGCTCCCTCCGCCGGGCTTCGATATTAAGGCAAAGGTCGCGACTTGTACTTCGGCGGGCGTCTTGCCCATGACTTCGCGTGTGCCGACTGCGCCGAGTACTACTCGTGTCAGTCTGGCTTCTGGCCGAGTTGGCCTGCTGATCCCGAGTGCCTTGGACAGCCGCTGCCGTCATCATGGCTTTGATTTGTTCCATGATCGGTGTTGCGGGGTTGTTCTCTCCAAGCAAAGGACCAACATTGTCCATGAGGGTCTTACATGCGAGGATGTTCTGCTGTGGCGTACGGAAGATCAAGTGATCTCCCATACGGACTTGAAGCAGCTCCTCCTGGACTTCACATGCGTGACCGCGTAATTGGTCGAGCAAGTCTTTTCCACCTCCGCGGTTTTGTTCGGCTCTTGCCTCCCCCATGGGGCGCCGAGCCGATGCGGAGGCTTGCCCATCCAGCACGTAGACGCCGCGGAAGTCGGGGAACCCATTGACGCTCTCTTCCGACTAGGATTCCGAGAAGGAGAGGCTCAACCGATCCCGATTCATTGGCTCGTCGATGGGAGTGATTATAACTCCCACTTCTCGTGCCGGATCTCTGGTCAAAAGAGGATCCGACTAAGATTCAGCAGAATGAATCTGCTGAAATCTTGCAGCCGAATTGACCAATCCGAATGGCATGTCCACTCGGGAAGTTGACCTGGTTAGAGTTGTCCCTGAGCCCTGACTCAGAAAACTCGTCCCAGAGTGTGTGCATGCCGTGTTCCGCTCCTTGGCCCAGATTGAAAAAGCCGGCATGTTATCCGATGGAAAACAGTGGCCGAGTTTCCTAACCCGAACGGGCCGGACCACGATTGAGGGATTGTGATTCCTGACTGGATCTAGGAGCGATCCAGGGTAGGGATAAAATTGCCACTTGATTCCTCATCAGCATAAGGAGCTGGTAAAGAAAGAAGTGGTAGATCCCGACCGAAATCGAAGGGGAGTCCAGCGATAGGCCAGTCGGAATCGTCATAATCAGATTGGATCTCTTCCTGATCGGAACCCAGGGGAGAGATCCCGAAGTGATGAGGCTCGGTCGGAGTCGCGTACCACCTTCCCCGGTAATTCGTGGACCGAACGAAGTTCGGCTCACACAACCGAAGTTTCCCGAAGTCACCGGTGATAAAACCGAGATCTCCGAAGATGAAGCCTTGGTCGGGGGCGTAGGTGAAGACGAATCCACCAATTGAAGCCATCGGAGTCGATGTAGTTGATCGTGACGCTAGCCCCTACCTGGCGCGCCAACTGTCGACGATTTGAGTCTGCAATATATTTTATAGGACTATGCGAAAGATCACAACTACGATGGTAGCACAGGGAGCCAAATTTATACAAGTTCGGGCCCTCGGGGCGAGGTAATACCCTACTCCTGTGCTCGTGGATTGTATTATGATGGAACTCAAGGATGTTGAGATGTGTATGATGATGATGTTGATGATGATCGAACTAGGGGCCCCTGACCCCTTTTATATAGTCCAAGGGGCTTTTATATAGTCCAAGGGGCCAGGTTACAGATAGAATCCCTAATCCGTATATGGAAGATACGGATATAACCGAGTTGGTTACGTCTATATCTATGTATTCAAGTAGGAAACGAGTTCGTTTCCTTGTAGAGTATGTCAGGCCGCGCCAGCCTCCAAGCCTGTCTTCTGGAAGATCCAATTCACTCGGCCCAAAGAGGTGGTGCGTCTAATAGTACTTCTCCGGATACCCGGGGCCCATGTTATCCACACCAAGTAATGCGGGATCTATTTTTCTCAATCTCTACATTTCTCTCTTATATTTTACTTCCGACCCTATTTTCACTATTCATAATCCTATTACTACAGTAAAGCTACAATAAAAAGAATAGATTCATCATTAGACATGCTCTAAGTTTAGAAACAGTCTCATGAAGATATCTATAAGTTAGGAGAGAGAGTATTTAGAGATATCCTCGCTACACCAGCTGTGCTATGCAGAGTAGCATGTAGTGCCAAAGATGGACTATGATCGCTACTACAGACATGCACATAGCGGCTAAATCTAGATAGCTACTACCTCCGTTTCACAATGGTTGTAGTTCTAGCATTCAAAATTTTTATCAAAATGGTTGTAGTTCTCACATTCCAATACAACTTTAGAGCCAATATAACCTTTGTACCCTTCATCAATGCAGTCATCCATTTAAGCTAATTTGTTCAACTACCCTTCATTAAATGAGGATAGACAAGTCATTTTTCATGTCTCCTTATTTTGTGTGCATTTAGTTAAAACTACAACCATTGTGAAACGGAGGTAGTAGCTAACTAGATTATGAGTGAAGTATTAAATATACAAGATAGTCATCAACCATGCCACCTACTACATGGATCGCCTACTTAATACATGGATCATAATCTAACTTCCTCACATATAGAAAGTTAATGGTATGTACCTGGTTGCCATATGTAAGATTCAAAGCCAAACACGATGACAAAAATATAGAACGTCACCAGCCTCAAGCAAAGTGCAAGCTAGACCAAGCCTTTCATAGACTAAGGTAGTGTTTCTTTCAGCGGTTGCGATTGCGTTTAAACTATAAATTTGTAACTCCTCGATAAGGACATCCGAGGGATCAAAATATTATAGAAAAAATGGTTTTACGAGTTTTGAGAAGAAATAGTAAGACCTACAAAAATTGGTTACCAAACATTAAAATGTTTGAGTTATAAAAATAACAAATTTCCAGTTTATAAGCAAATATAAATGCAACCGTGAAAGAAACACTACTTAACTTGCATATGCCACGTTGCCCGAGGAGGGCGCGGAGCGATTCCAGTCAAGAAATCCCATATGTACGAGTTTATCGATCGATGCAATTTAATTTGCAAAAAAGGGTGCTTATCGATCTGAGTCCTAATGAAATGCATCTCACCCTAGCAGGGTCACTATCACTCCCCCCTTAAATAGCTTTACGAGGGGATCTGTGGCGCCTATTCCTCGTACCGGACACTTGTTGGAAAGGCATTCTAAGCATGTTTTTAATGGTCTACCGCACTCAAAGATGCAAGGGAGCTAGTTGAAACCTACCCGCGAGCCATTTTTACCCGCGAAAAGTTCATCAGCCAACCTACGGGCTATAAACCATCAACCTACCTTAACCTTTTCAACTTGGGGAAATGATGTACTAGGACCTTTCCCTAGAGCAATACAAGGTTCTTATTTGTGGTCACCAACACATTCATTGGGCGAATAGAGGTTGAGCTCTAGTCTCGTCAATCATGACGTCGACGGCTGCCGCCAAGAAGTTTTTTTTCTCATTGACGTGCTAACTAGATGGAGTGCCAGATAGGTTGATCATGAAAATTGGATCCAATTCACACTATACCAAAATAGGTTATATATACCGGTATATTAATATTGGTTTATATAAAATCATATGTACCTGTTCTTAAGTGGACAGGATGGAAGAGCTCATATGTGCTCATAGATATCTATGTGCGGTTCGTAAGAAAAAAGCACATATAATCTTGCTCATCCATGCCAATTTTTTAAAAGACCCGTACATATATATTGTGTCGGTTTTTAGAAGAACTGGCACAAATAAGGTTATTATTAGTGTCAATTCTATATAATAACCGACACATATAATATTTTGAATAATATCTAGCTCTTTAGAATTTCATTACTTATTTGTACGAGCTCGGATAGAAATAACCTTTATGTAAAAAAATTGTGGCTCTTGATGAGATAGACAACTTTATAGTTGAGAACGTTTCATTTGAAGCCATATAAAGACTAAATAATGACCACGAGTTTAGAAATTTTATAACTTACTCATACTAAGTCGGATAGAGACAACATTTATATAAAAATTGTAGCTTTTGACGAGATCTACAACTTTGTAGTTGAGAACATTTCTATTTGAAGCAATCTAGATACCAAAATAATTGATGAAATATTCAGACAACAAAGGTCAAATGCTATGCATATCCTATTTAAGACAGGAAGCTACTTAAGGTAGGTTGGCTAGGTGGTTTTGGTTGGTGTGAAGAGGTTGTGGGTTTGAATCCTATATAGAGCACAAGTGCTTGTATTTCATGGAAAAAAAATTGTGTGACATGTGAATAAAGGTGTATAGGTTGTTCTGGTGTCACTGCTACAGAACAAGTCATCACTATCAGTTCCAAATGGTCATCAGTACCGGGTTTGAAGCGATATGAAACAACAAGCACTGATGTGGCCAATCATCTATGCCAGTTTGGGACCGACATAGATGACCCATTCTCTGTGTCAGTTTATGACTCGAATCGGCGTAGATACATTTTAAATTTTTTTACCTAGCCTTGCTAGCACTGTGCTAGCTAGGATAGCTACTGCTATTACTTACATACAGTACAACCCTAGCTAGCTAGCTATCTACATAAAGGCAGCAGCGTCGTCATCGTTTGCTGGCTCGAGGTCAGAGTAGCGGTCGACGTTATCGTCGTCATGGCATGCCGCCTCCTCGCCATACTGGTTCAGCTAGTTTTCGAGAGAGGTTTCCCTGTCGTCGGACCCTCAGGCGTCCTATCCGCCTATTACCTCCTCCTCCTTCTCCAACACGAGGGTGGCCTTCTCCGACTCCTTATCTGTCGTCGCCTCGCCGGTAGGACCACGCACCGAAGGATCTGAAGACGGATCCTTCGATGTGGCCCGCTGCCGTTTAGGCCCGCGGCTCCTCATTGTAGGGCTCCTCGCCAGTGGGCTCCTCCTCACAGGGTGTTGGATCGCCTGTAGGCCATGGTGACAATGGTGAGGCCGGCCGTGGCAGCGAGGCGAGTCGAGAGTACTGCAGTGATGAGTCGGGTAAAGAGGGCATCGGCTGCAGTGGCGAGGTGGGTAGAGAGTGCTATGGCGACGAGGTGGGTAGAGAGGGCATCGACGACAAAGGGAGAAGAAGGGGATTGGACCATGACGGACATTGAGAGGAATGGGAATCAAAGAGGCTGACGGTGTCGCCGGAAAATCCGCCGAAGGTGAGAATCAGCGCCCCTCCCCGGTGATGGAGAGGACGCTGAGAAAGTGGTGGTGAGAGAGCAGAGCGCTCAGTGAATAAACTAGTGCTAATGTGAATGATCAGAATGCTTGCTCTCTTTCATTGATGAGCTTATTAATTTATACAACTTTAGGGCCAGGGTTTACATGCATGGGAAATACCCAAAGTACCCTGACTCATGGGGGAATACCCAGATTACCCTGAACTCCGGATCGTCGATCCTACAATCAACGGCTAGACTTGTTTTCTGACAATCCACATTATCCTATTCCCTAACATGCCCTTGGGGGAGATACTCTGACAAAGTTGTTGATTTGATTTGATTCGATTCGTTCTTATCAGAGGCTGTCGCGAAGTCTTCGTCTTCTAACCTGAAACTTGTCAAAGATCACTCTCGGTCTTCACGAAGGGTCTTCGTGAATCCCTCGACTAGGCACCTTCCGCCATCCTTCGGTAGAAATCTCGAGGACTCTCCTTGCTTGAGATGTACTCGGAATACTTTACCCTTCGCGTCCTTCTCTCGACCCCTCGCGTATGTCCAAGTCTTCCACCCACGGTTTGACTTGAAGTTATCTCGGACAGGCTTCGTCATTTACCCCTTTGGGTAACAATTTACACGAAGAATCCTCACAACATCTTCGTGGACATCCACCTCTCCTCAAGATGGGGTGGCTGCCCCTACAACAGACGGAGATCGAAATAGGGGGAGATGATCGATCAGATAGATTATATAGATGTGTACGGAAAAAATTTGTCCGCGAAACGTCTCGGGAGACGAAATGTTATATGTGTCGGTTCTAATTTTCAACCGCCACATATTACTGCGAAGCAACGCCTCTTCAATTGACACGCAGGAAAAGCTTTATATGTGTCGGTTCTAATTTGCAACCACCACATATATACCATTATATGCTCTAGGTTGTTATACGAACCGGCACAGATATATTTGTGCCAGTTGGTAATTAGAACTAGCACATATGATCTGTAATCTTTATCGGTTGGTAGTTAACACCGGCACATAAAAACTTTCACCGTGTGTCCACTGAAGAACCAACACTGTACCTTATTTGTGTCGGTTCTAACTGAACCGATACAGATGTACATGTATATATGACATATTTTGGTGTAGTATGTATAGGTTTCATGTCAAAAGAATTTTTCCTAGTTTTTACATGTTAAAACTCGAGTCCAAAAATATTTATTTGTGTTGGTTCATAGCTAGAACCGGCACATATAACCGGTTATTTGTGCTAGTCATGCCGTGCTACTGCAATCAGCAAGGGGCAGGGGTAAAACTAGACGATGAATTAGTTAAAAGACTCGCATCCCAGCAGAGTCTCTAGAAGGAAATCTACTTTATATCCAAAGATTTTCGTCTCTTATATAATTGTTCTAGCGGAATCTCTATCTAGTTTTCTAAATTTAAAGATTATTTCTTCCAATCACTATATTTAGAGATTTTCTCTCCTCACTGTACACAGGAAATGAATAGTAATTTATAGAAGGGTGGTCTAGAGAACCGATTTTTAGAGATTTGGCTGGAGTTGCCTAGTAGGATAGCCTGTACCATCGAGACATGTAGCGTCGCTGTACCAGGCTATTTTAGAGCCGCTTCTGCTAGTTCTTGTACTCTGCTGGGTATAGCGACTCGATTTTAACGGCATGGGTTAACACCAGGCTAGTAGCGACTAGCAGAAGCCATTCAATGCAGGCCATTCTAGCGTGCACAGTTGAATTCATTTTAGCCATTGTGACATCCAGACCTTGTGCATCTTGGACGCATGTATGGCACAGGCGCTTGGCCCGTCAATGCAAATGGCTTCGCAGTGACCCTTATTCTTGGAAAATGGAAAATATTTGCCTCCTTTTCCCTTATTCTTCGGCATGGTGCGTTTTCTCAGCAAAAAGAAAGCTTTGGGAACAGGATCGAGACAGTGAGGGATGGAATATACATCAAGTGAATATTACTATTATATTCTTGCATATATAATACTAGTATGGATAGATGTATAATAAAAGAATGCATCCGTTAGATCGATAAGAATAGCCGGACGATATTGTTCTTCGGTATCCAATCATACTTAGTACACGTGGTGTTGCTGTTAATTATCTAAGGATCGAGAAATTGAAGTGGAGATGAATGGAAAATGCTGAAATGACATTCAGTTGTAGTACATCAGAGCAAGAACTATATGTGAGAAATTAGGAAACGATGGCACAAATCAACTCAAACATAACAGGTCTTTATTTCAAACATTTGATAGGAACAACAAATTGCAACCACATGGATGGAAGTACTGATACACTCACTATTACAGACACTAGCTTGACCCTGACTCGTAGAACATTGCTTGTAACAGATGGAAGTACCGATACACCCAAATGTTACAGACGCTTGACCTTGACTTAACATTACTTGTACTTGTGGTACGTACGTACAACTTTATTCAACCGGATACAACGGTAACAAGTACGAGATAGTAACAACGATCACAATTGAAAATAAATGGAGGCTAAAATGCACGTACATACCAACATATTAGGAGGCTTCTTGGTGCTGCCTGGATCAGTTACTCCGGTCCAACGCTTCGCGTACATCTCTTATAGCCTGTCTTACCTCTCTCATGTCTAGTTTCAGATCTTGGATTTCCCTTTTGAGTTCATACATCTTGGAATCCATATTCTTCCCCAAATCTTTCAACATTTCAACCTGGTGCTCAGGGTGAAAATCTTTCAAACTACTCTTTATTTCGTCAGGCAATTCACTAATCAACCGCTCTATCTTTTTTATATCCTTCTCTACCTTGATCTGATCGATCAACTCTTCTGTGTCCCTATCTATGTGGTTGCCTAGCTTATTCAGCAGGAAACAGTTTGTCCAGTTCAACTGCTTATGCTCTCCCAAGCCCCCTTCCCCACAGATTATGAAAGGAACAAAACACCCATAACCACCCCCTAGGTTCAGGTAACTGTTTGATGGCAGCTCTCGTGTCTCAAATTTGTATGTCCTAGCTCCAACCCTAGGAACAGTCGCCATTGGGAGGTATTTGGTTGCTACCCTCACACGATGCTGTTTACTGAACCGAGCGTGAATGCTTATGCTTTCTGATGTTTGCAATCACACGCCCATGTCCTATTTATAGAGCTCAGTGGCTGTGGTTCCATCTAATCGCCTTTCTCGTTGGCCCTCTGTAAACATTAACATTAATCTGTTGATGCCCTTCTCATTGGCTTTCTGGTCTGGACGCATTATATTAATCATGAGTTGATGTCTTTCTTGCTGGCTCTCTGGACACACTCTATTACTCATCAGCTGATGCCTTGAAGTCTGAACACATTAGAGTAACCGGTTGATGCCTTTTTCATTGGCTCTCAGCTGGACGCATCACATTAATCAATTGATGTTGTGCTCGCGTGTTTAAGCAGCACTGCAGTACGTACTTGTATTAAGAGAGGTGTCGTGCATGTGTGAGCCAGACCTCTAGATGAGCTAGGCTCTAAGTGATTTTCCACCATGGTGTTATAATCTAAGGTTGGTTTTTCCTCGTCCATGAGCTGCCAGAGTTATAATTTGAGCTGCCAGAGTTGTAATTTTTAGTTGTACGTATAAGGTTGTCTCAACCTTAGGGTCGATTTCGTGATGCACAGTTCGGATTGCCTAACACAAAACATGTCTTCACAGGACAGAGTACACCAATCCGGGTGTGGGTGCTTGAATAGAGTCGATAATCAAATCTAAGAGATATGTGATGACTGTTGAGTCATATAGGGCGTGTTTGGTTGGCCGCACCCGGCCGAGCTAGGCCCATCCGTGCAACCGTGCAGCTGTTTGGTTGGTCGAATGCACACGTGAGCCAGGCCCTCTCCATGCAATTTCACTGTACGAGCTAGGCTCGCGCGGAACGGATCGGCCGGCCGTTCCGGCGGAGTCTGGCTCGCATGGCGCGCCCGCCCACGCATGAAACAACACTGTACAACTATCAGCTTCACTTCTACATCAACTTTTCACACTTTCAAATTTTTTTTAAAATTCAAACGACATCCAAATTCAATGAAACAAAAAAATATGGAACCGTAGGTTCAAGTACAAGGTATTGAAAAAATTTCAAATTTTTTTGAATTTTTATTTTTTTCGAATTTATTGATTTTCTAGTATTTGTTTTTTTGAATTTTTATCTTTTGTTTTTGAATTTATTTTTGTTCCAGTATTTTTTAAAAAAATTTTATTTCCACTTTTGAATTTATTTTCTTTGTTTTTAATGTTCCTCTTTTGAATTTATCCATCCCACTTCATTCCTAGTGCAGCCAACCAAACAACATCTCTGCGCAGCCTGCACAATCTCATACAACCAACCAAACAACATCCCCTTGCATCACCTCAGCCTGGCTCTCACTAGCCTGGCTGAGCTTATACAGCCTGGCTGAGCTCATACGGCAACCAAACAGCCCCATACTAGTCTCGTCATCGCTTCTTCATCCAATGGTTCATATATCATAAGGATATTTTATATTTATTTACATTATTTTCTTATTTTAGTGTACTGTACTTTTTCTTAAAGCTTTTGATTAGCAGACTGCTTTCTATTAATTTAGTTTGCTTTCCTATTTTACTGTATTTGTATTATAATTACAAGAAGGTTTCAATGGCATAAAAAATAGTGGGATGCGAGGGTACATAGGCAGGACACAGTCCACAATGAAAATGTATCTTAATTTTTGAGTAATAAAAATATTCGAACATGAGGGTACGCATGTGCAGACACAACACATTTGATCATGAGTCGTCATTTGATATTTTTTTAATTCACAGCAAATCATGAACACTTTGCTAGTCTGCCGTAACACAAGACAATCGAGATCACAGCGAAATCACTTCACATGTACACTGCATGTCACTGGATGCAGCATGCATGGATATTCGGGTTATGTAAGCTCTGTTCACATGTACTGCATACATGTCACTGTGCTTAATTAATGGTAAACAATAATTAATGTACAATTTAACTATGTTCATCCCTTCACATGCCGCCAGCACATCTAGTGTCACAGTGTGAATGCATGTAGTGTTGGTACTGATGTCACGTACGATTATTAAGCTCATACGTGAATCACGCGGTCACGCGGATCACATATACTGTCGCTGCACGCACCATGGGTATTGCATTAAACAACCGAGATGCTGTGCTCGCGCGTTCCACGTACGTGTTTGTCTTCATCGCTGCTTGCCTAAGGGAACAAATATTCGAGCAGCACTACAAATACGCAATGTTTTCAAAGGGAGAGGTTCTATGTATAATTGTATAATTGGGCTAGTCCCATGATGGGCTAATCTCTAATTGAATCTGGATCATGTGTTATCGCCTAAGGTTGGTTTTTTCTTGTCCATGAGCTGCCAGAGTTGTAATTTTCAGTTGTTATTGACACCAAATTTTTTTGAAAATAGCCGATTTTCTGGAAACATCTAGAAATCGGCTTAGGTCTGACAACATACGGGCTGAATGAATCAGGCGTGAAAAGAGGTCCAAGTCGACTTGGACAAATATGGCAAAAGAGGATCGGACCAGCTAAAGTTGACATAAAAGAGAGAGTCCTAATCGGACTAATAAGGCATGAAAGGAGTTTGAGTCGATGTTAGAAAGTATTAGATGTAATAAGAAGGTATAGAATCGAGTTTGTGTTGGTTACAAAAATAAAAGTCCTAGTCGATTGGGTCTAAGTCCTGTATAAATACTTAGCCTGCGGGGCATGTAAGGGGATCATCAACAAACAAATCAAACATTTCTATTTTTTACCTATCTTTTACATTTTATCGCATTCAGAGTAATTTCGTCGTATTTTGGTTTCGATCGACTTGTTGTGCATCGCCTTCTCGATCGGTTTCAAGGTACACCCAGGAGTCGCTTGCAAGTAAGTACTGTCTATTCGATCTACTGGTTTGCATCGTCTTTTGGTCGACACACAATCTTAGTCGATATTGCTGCGCACCGCCATTTTAACTAAGGGTTAGATTTTACCCTCTTTCTATTTATCAACACATTCGTTAGTGGTAGACTGTTTATATATACTTGTTCTATCAATTCATAGCTTGCTATTTTTTGATAGTTTGCTTAATTCACAACAAATCAGGAACACTCGGCTAATCTGTAACAAGACAATCGAGATCACAGCGAAATCACTTTACATTACACTGCATGTCACTGGATGCAGCATGCATGGATATTCGAGTTACATAAGCTCTGTTCACATGTACTGCATACATGTCACTGTGCTTAATTAATGGTAAACAATAATGTACAATTTAACTATGTTCATCCCTTCACATGCCGCCAGCACATCTAGTGTCACAGTGTGAATGCATGTAGTGTTGGTACTGATATCACCTACGATTATTAAGCTCATACGTGAATCACGCGGTGATCACATATATTGTCGCTGCACGCACCATGGGTATTGCATTAAACAACCGAGAAGCTGTGCTCGCGTGTTTCATGTACATGTTTGCCTTCATCGCTGCTTGCCCAAGGGAACAAATATTCGGGCAGCTAGCACTACAAATACGCAATGTTTTTAAAGGGAGAGGTTCTATGTATAATTGTATAATTGGGCTAGCCCCTATGATGGGCTAATCTCTAATTGAATTTAGATCAGGTGTTATAGCCTAAGGTTGATTAGTCCCTAACCATGATGCCGAGATCCGTAAAACGAAGTCAAGTTCCTACCGTGTTTTTATCGTACTAGTCCCTATATCAAGTACTAGTGCACACAGATTCACAGTTTGGATCATAACCATCACAAATAAAATAGTTATTACATTAGAGTATCAGCCAGCATGACACTTATTACATACAATAGTTTGGCACCATGGTCTTATACCAGCGAAAGTCTTAATGCATAAATAAAAGTCTAAATGAAAGACCCAAAATAACTCCGTAAGCAAGACTATTGGAACACATTCCTAGACGTCAGAGTAGTCTTTATCTTGAACTCCACCCGAGAAATCTTCATCTTGATATATCTTCTTTTCAGGATACGGGTTCTATATATCAGGATCTGCTCGTTGGAATGAGCAACCCCGCATGAAATGCGAGGGTGAGAATGCAACATTCTCAACAAGAAAGGTTTTGATACCCTCAACAAGAAAGGCTAACTAATGCACATGAAGGGTTAACAAGGAAAGGAAGGGTTCTTTTGCCAAAAACCCAATCTTTCAAAGTTTTCACCTAAAGTTTTGGAAAGATAGAAATAGAGTTGAGAAATATAAAATATTTGAATCATTTTCTTTTGAACTCCGGTGACAACCTGTTTTGCCCAAACCTGGCTAATTCACGGCTCCCACCATGTACAACACCCTCATCACTCACAGCTCTAACTGTGAGGAGGAAAACCAAAACTCACGATTATAATCGTGGTTTTACTTTAAAACACCATTTTGAAAACAAATAGATAAGAAGTATCATTAAGGTAGCGCCCCATTGTCTGCTCGTGACCATGGATATGGCTATTATGATAGTTTAATACTTTACAGAGGTTGCACGCTTTATCCACAAGAGATGATCCACAAGTGAACCATCACAAGGCCTTTAACCAACTAGCTTTTAGCCGGGTACTCCCGCTAAGGTTTCACTGCTGGAGAGTTACACCACTCGAGTCAGAAGTCCCCTCATGCGCCAATAGAACAAGCAGCTGTTGTCTACTCCACCAACTGAAATGCCCAAACTAAAAATTCGAAGGGTACTCAGCCAGGGGTTGTCCATACAAACACTCGTGGTCACACTGTTGTATTTAATTTGTCTTACTTAAAGAATCGGTCCTTAGAAATTGAGGTGGCTCCCACACTGAGACCAAATCTCGTGCTAACCACACCAGCCTTGCAACCATTCACCCCAATCAAGGTTTTGCAAAAATATTTGCCCAAGGATAACAACCCACTATCCCAACTAATCCAACCATGAACACAACAGCACCAACCGTCCTTTTAAAACCATGGAAGTAAATCAAGCAAATGACATTAATCAATTATCTATTGATTAACAGATAATATTCGACTAAGCATTGCTAAGCATGAATAGTTCTAGATCAAGGATGGCAGTAATAATCAATAAATTTAATATACTAGGACAGCAAGGTAAATATTATTAACAAATTAATTAGTTGTGGTAGGTTTTAACTAATCAACCTAATTAAATTAGTATTTTAATTTTAACATAATATGCAATGTTTGTAAAACTCTAGAAAAAACGGTTACAATCATAAGAGCAATATGATCAGCAATTGCTTTGGTTAGAAAAGCTAGAGTTCTCTTCCGAAGTGTTGCCAATAAAGTCTCCTTCAATAGAATTTATTGTACGACAAAAAAAATACAAATAGAACAAAAAAGCAGAAAACAACATGTATGCAAATGCATATGCAAATTTACAAAACAGTAGATCTTGATTTTACAAATATTTTAAAATTGGTTTCATAATTTTTAGAGTTATATAATTAAAGATACAAAATAAACAAGTTTTACTATTTATTAAAATTAAATAACAACTAATTCGGCCTGGCAACCACATGCCCCAGTATTGTCTTGACTGGAGTTCGGCGTGCGTGTGTTGCTTCTTGCATGCGGCTTTGGCCCGTCTTGACTTCGGCAGCTGGCCTGACGCATATAGCATGACCTATCTGGCACGGTGCGGTGCGCGCTCGCTCGGAGCGACGGCCTAGCGGACACGCATGTGCACTGACAGGCAGGACCCACCTATTAGCGACGGTGGACAGGGGAGGCGTCAACCTCAGCAGCGGCGGCTTGCAGTGGCGCGCGGCGCTCCAGCTAGATGACGGTGACTCAGGGGTAGCGGCGTAGTCCAGCAGCATTGCGGGGTCAAAGCTATGCCGAGAGGCATGCTCCCGCGTGGGTTAGCGTGGTGCGACGGCGACGGTCGTGAGGAAGAAAGGGATGCACGGCGACGACGCTTGCCGGCAATCAATTGATTCGTAAGGGCCCCATGAATGGGTTCCTCTACTCCTAAAGATGTTGGAGGGACAGAGAGAGGGGAAGATTACCAGGCGACGGCGACGAATCGGGAGCAAGGCAGAAGCAACGGCAGCGGCGGCAACACAGCTCCGGCGACGAATTCCGACGGCTCCGGTGACGATCATCTAAAAGCGAAGGGAAAACGGGTTAGGGGCACGTTGGGGAAGATTGTCACCAGAGGGGAGGGGCAGCGACGACTTACACATGAGGGATTTTGCTTCGGGTCGGTGGGAGGAAAAGAGGGGCGGCAGCGGCGGCTTAAATAGGGTGAGGAGGCAGCGGCGCCGACCGGGAGGCGGTTTAGAGGGGGATTTCCCTCTTCCAAATTAAGCTTTGGAAGGAGGTAGGGAGGTTTCCCTGGTGGGAACCTTCCTTGTTCGAGAGGAAGGAGAGGAAGGGGTGGTCGGCCAGGGAGAAGAAGGAAGGAAGGAAGAAGAAGGAAGAAAAAGGGAAAAGGGAAAGAAAGAAAAAGGAAAGGAAAAACGGAAAGAAATTTGAAAAATTGTAAATATATAAAATTTTATGAATTAGGAGAATGCTTATATAATTTTAACATTTATTAACTTCTTTGAATTTACCAATTTAATTCTTAACCAAATTAACCATTTAGTTAGTTTATTTTAGAAATACAAAACATTTCATTACAATTTACTAAACTCATTTATTCTTAAAATAACCATTTTTAGTTATGTCGAGAATATAAAAATAATTTTATTACATTTAGTATTTAAAGCTTTTCTAGAAATGGAACATACTCATTTTTTATTATTTTTAAATTTAATAATTAGAAAACAATATGCAAATGCATGATTCATGAGTTAAATTTGAAAAAAAATGAGATGTTACACATGAGCAGCAATATGTAGTTTGTAGTTGTCTGTGGTGGGTTCAACCTTAGCATCGATTTCTTGATGCATGATTCAGATTGGTTAAGTCAAAAGGCCTGCCTTAGTAGGGCCGAAACCGAGTATGTGAACCTGGCGTGGGTGCTCGTAAACAGTGTGTAACCATGTACAGTGATAAGAAAATTAAGATCACAGTGAAATCGCCTTCACATGTACTGCGCGCGTGTCACTGCATGCAGCATGGCTAATAAATTGTCTGCAAGAAGCTCATATGTGAGACATGCCATCTTCACATCTCTGCTGTCACCGCATGCAGTATTGCCACTCGCAAATAACAACTAATTAAGCTCAGATCATCATTTGTGAAATACGCCAGGCCACCTTCACTGTCGCTGCATGCAGCAAGGGTATTCGTAAAGGGTGATCCAATAATGTACAATATAACAAGGCAATTAAGCTCATGCGTGAAACATGCGTGGATAAAGGGGCAAATTTTTGTATGTCACCGTAGAATCCCAATATCTCCATTTACAAAAAGTTTGGATTTTCGGTTGGGAATGGAAGCCCTAATCGAACCTTATTTCTTCCTTCCTGGTAGACTCGTAGATAAAATCAGGCTCTAACCATAGTTAATCTTGATCCATCCTTCTCTTCGTGTATGTGTATATATATATATTTATATAGGGTTGTGCTATGGTCAGCCGCGAAGCACGGATCCTTTCGTGCTTCGCGTCGTGTTTGAGAAATTGGTAATCGAATTGGACGATCCGAACATACCATATTTTTTTGATTTTTTTATTTATTTTGTATTTTTAAAAATCCATGATCTAATTAGTTGTGGAAGAGAACAAAATTCTCGAGAAATCTTAGAGCCTAAGGGGCTGGTTGGTTGCCTACATGCACAGAGATTTGCATCTACAAATACAAAATCTTGCTTTTTTTCTTATGTTTTGTTGCCTGTATCTAGTTTTGAGCCTAGCTCTCTGGATGCAAGATTCTCTATACAGCCTGGCTCTGGAGATACGGAGAAAATGGGCGCATCTCTGGATGTAGCGCATGACAGCCTCGTGTTCTGTGTAAGATGCCACTGTCAGTCACAATAGCAAACCATGTGTAACAGCCCAATTTGGGCAAAAATTTAAAACTTTAAAAATAGTGAGTGCAAGAAAACATTTTTCTTACCAAAAATGCAAAATACAAAACTACGTCATGCATTTTTGGTATTTTTAGAAATATTCGAGCCTAATTAACGGGCTTGTATTTTATATAAGATCATCTATCGTTGGATTTGAATAATAACAAACCAAATAATCAACTAGGCCTACAAGACCAAATAGCCTAGGTGAAATTATGGTTCTACCCATTTGCCTAAACCTAGAAATTTTAGCTCAATTAGAAATTATGCTCATAATAAATTCCTTTAAACTAAAAACCTAGTAGATCAAATTATGAATTAGGGTTTAAGAATTCACCAAACCACGCCACCCTAAATCAATGCACATAAAAGCTTATGAACTTGTATGTATATACCTCCATATGTATATAGGTGCATATATATATATGGATATACTTGAACACCCATACACCTATATATAAATACATACATATGTACATATACAAGTATACCTTGAAATTCCCCCAATAATCCCCCTTAAATCTTTGAACCCATTTTTGAAATTTAATCTTAAAGATGCTAAATTTAGCGGTGGGTCCTACTGCCCCCTCTCACTCCCTCACTCCTCTCTCTCTCTCACGCTCGCTCACCTCTCTCCCAAGCCTGCTCTCTCTCTCTCTCTCTCTCGGTTCTCTCACTGCTCCCTTACTCGTCTCTCTCTCTCTCTACCCAAGCCCTCCCTTTCCGGTGACGCCCCGTGGCAAACCACCCCTGCCACCATCGCTTCGTGGCAAGCTCACCAACGGCAGAACCCTGTGACTCGCTCACTCCTCACGCTCGTCAGACGCCCCGTGGCTCGCGTACTCTCCACGCTTGCACTTTGTGCTTTGGGCTGTCCCGTCTCGCCAAGACGCCCTTGTCAGGATTGTAGAGCAAGCTTCATTTTGAAGCTAAAGCCCTCTCCAAGCCGTTCTAAGACCATCCGTGGCTATTTTAAGCCGAGCGCGAGCTTGCCCTTTTCTCTTTCCGCTTCATTCACCTCGGCCGCCCACTCCGGTACTCCGATTCGTCGCCGACGACGCAAGCCGTGGCCCAATACTCAGCGCTGAGCTTCCCCAACCCCTTCCCTACGACGTCCCCAGAGGAATTGTGTGACATCCTAATAAAATTATAATGTCACATATTAGCGAATAAAGAAAATAAAAGCCAAAAACATAAAATAATAATAGGAAAAAGGTCCTGACAGGCTTGGATAGCCTAATTAGGCCCTACTAGGCCCAAAACCCAATCCACCTAGTCCTAAACCCCCTATGACTCTAATTTGACCAATTAAGACCTAATTCTAGCCCAATACAAATTCTACCCATATTAGGGCTGACCCAAGTCGACCTAAGCACTATATAAACCCCCCTAGGGTTCCTGGTCGGCCACATCACCCCAATCCTCGAAACCCTAGCCGCCGCCTCGGTTTTCATGCAAAACCCGAAGCAAACCGAGGTAATGCTCCTATTCTAGTGCCCAATCGCCAAATCCAAGACCATCACGTTGTAGAGCTCCTCGCGCTGGTCAAATTGACTATATGGATCGCCATATTTGGTGGAGAATTGAAGGAGATAGAGATCGCCGAAGAGATGGCCGGATTCGGCACCGTCATCGCCGCCGGCCACCGTCGCCGCCGCCCCGTTTTCCGCACGGCGCGGAATTCCACGCTGAGCCGCCAACCATGCGCCCACGAATCCGGCCGCCGCTGGTGTGATAAGCGCCGCTCGCCGCCAGCGTGCCTAACACACGCCCGACGATCGCCGCCGCCGCCGCGTGCCCTTCGCGTCGGCCGCCCGTCGGCCGACCCAAAAACCGGAATTCTCTCGGTTTTCGCGTGGTTAACCCACGGTTAACCGGGTTTATTCTTTTCAGCCTTTTCTATTTAGCTCTAAACTTCCCCGAATTGTTTAGGGAGTTTTCGAACTCCAAATTAGATGATTCCAGAGCCTAAAAATCACAAATAATCCCAAGAATTTTATATATTTTTACCATATTGTTTTCTATATGTTTGATATTTATTGTTGTTTATTTACTCTTTCGCGTAGAACCGACGTGTACCTGCTGTCCGGTCCGGGAGATGTTCCGGAGCCGTTCGAGGGAGGTGATCCAGAACCTAGCTTCTTCGAAGGCAAGCTAGATTCATGTTGAAACCCTAGTTTGCTAAATTTTAATTATTTCATGTTTACTTATTCCTGCATGCTTTAATTATTATCGTCATACGTGCCGTTGCTCCGAATCCATATTAGCACTCTACTAATATGAAGTAGCCTTCCATTGATAGCCTATTTTGGTACTGTTTTACTAGCCTATCCTTGTATAGATGCTTAGCCTAGCTTCTGGGATTGGTAATTGATATGTTTCACATATTATTAACCGGTACCCGTGGAGTCTTGGATTCGTGGTGCTGTTTTTGGTAAACCTAATCAACTAAAATCAACGTGGTGTGTGTTGATTTGAGGAGACCCAGAAGAGGCGGATTTTGGGCTTGTGGTTGAGACGTGCAGGTCTCCTCTGTCATATAAGGACCGTATACTTGTGACTACCATATCGAACCTAAACCGTACAGCCACTTGTGCCTTCTGGCCCTGACCGTTAGTTGTGGAAGCTTATTTCCGCCGTACTCGTAGTGAACGGACGTGATTCGCGATCACCGGCTCCGAATGGCTTAAATGGGGGCTAACCTCATGCGGTGCGCTATCAGGTCCGGCTGAAGGAGTGCGCATGACTGTCGACCTGGTCGAAGCGTACCGTGTGGGGCGCGAAACCAAAAGAAAGGGTACAGCATTGGGACAGGTGGAAACAGGGAACGGTTTTGTACTGTTTCTCTCTCGGGATGAGACAGGGCTTGTGGGGAACGTGTACACACTCTGCAGAGTTAAAACTATCATGGTAGCCGTGCCGCGGTTATGGGCGGGGGAAAGGAGTTTGACACAAGGTAGTCCAATGTGTTTTAATTAATCAACTTGATGTAGTGTAGGCAGGGATTGCCTCTTTTGGAGCTGGTTAGCCGTCCTTTGGCTACGTTCAAGTGTTATCATGTGTTCAATGAATCAAGAACAAGTAAACAAGTAGATAGGTGATATTTTAGCAAAATAACCATACCCATCCATTGACCTTGCATTCATTTATTAAGGACCGCTTGCTGAGTAGCCGTGTACTCATTATATGGACCACGGATATTTGTTCAGTCAAGATTTCAGCAACGGTGCCATTTGTGACCGGGAGGTCAAGGTGATTAACCGCGTTCGGGTCAACAACCTCGGTCATCATCGCTTGATCTTCATTGCGTTATTTTTATGTGCTTGAATTAAACCCTGTGTAAGACTATGTATTTGTCTATGTCGACTGGGATGATATTTATGAAAACAGTTAAATTCTAGTTAAATGCAATGCCTGCGATGATATTCCAAATGTCCTTGAGTGTAATACTAGCTATGGTCTTCTGGGACTAGTATTTGGCCACTCAAGCCGGTAGAAATACCGGGGTGCACGACAAATTGGACCAAGGCCACCGGGACTCGCCGGCATTAGGAATCTTCTCGTCGCCGGCCAAAAGCTTCCCGAATCGCCCCCTTTGCGATTCCTCCACCTCCGGTAAGCATTAGTCCAATTCCTTGCAACCCGACCATCTACGGACTTTGACTAACCTATTCCCCACCTCGGTTTTGCACGTGCGCCGCCTGACTGCCCAACGCCGGTGACCTACCCGACTCCGCCACGGAGCACGCCGCCAAGCCTCCTCAGACTCCTTCCCCCGCTACTAGTGCCACGGTGAGGGTCCACCAAGCCCCCTGAAGCTTCAGCCGCCTTCTTCTTCGCCCGTAGGAGCTCATGGCGCCATTCTTTGTGCTAAGCCACGCCGCCGCCAAACCTTGCTTGCGCCACCTCGGGCCATGGGTCTCGCCGAGGTCACCACTGGTGCGCCCAACAGGGGTCCCATTTTGGTAGGCCCAGCGCCACCAAGCCTCCCCTCGACGGCGGCAAGCTTGGCCCCAACCGCCCGTAGCCGGCCCGTGGAGAGACAAGCCACCTCTGAGGCCGCCGCTGTGAAGCTGCCATGTGGGCCCCTAGCCCCACATGTTAGCATCTGGCGTAAAACCGAGTTTACGCCTTCACTTAACGCCGCACAACCCGAAAAGGCATATACACTGGCTCCATGCGAAGTGAAAAAAGGGCCGACCCAACCTTTGTTCAACAAAATTTTCAGCCCTTTTTCCTTTTAGTTAATAGCGAAAATGTAGTTCAATTATTAAAAATACCTAGACAACCCTAAAAATTATACAAAAATTATGTTAAATACTAGAAGGCATGCTCATTTTAACAAAAATATCAGGTAAACAGAAACCCAAATTAATGCTTCTGCTTACTCAAATATTTCTATTACAAGGACTTTCATTTAGGAAAAATAACCCAGAAATGATTTATAATTATTCAAAATAATGGATGACCTAATAAATATTCCATAAAATATAGGAAACCTCTCTGGACCTCCTTTTAAAATATTGGTTAGCACTAATCAAAATTTATTTTCAAATAATGGCTAATTAGCCCCTTATATATCACCATGTCCTTAATAATTAATTAACTTAGAGATTAGCATAATATAAATTCCCCAAATCAGGTACTAACTAGAGGCACAAGTAAATTATAACTAGGGACTCTCGTATTAGACTGAACACACTAATCATAAAACTAGTTCATACTTTAATTAAATAAAGGAAATACTTCAAACAAAATTTCGTTTCGTATACATCTAATTGCCAACATATGGGTAAAATTCTATGGGCATTATTATTACCGCATCATCATCATCATCATCATACTTTATTTTTATCGTTCGCCTCCATGATCCTAATGGAACTTCATGAACCTTAATTGGTTCATGGAACTTTCTCGATATCTAGGTTAAGACTTAACGCCAGTCCTCGATCGCTTAAGCCAAGCAAGTCGCATTTCATGCATCATGTTTTCTTATTGTACAATGCTGGTTTATTTATTGTTCTTCGAATACGTTTCGTTAATAGACGCTGAGGAGCCAGAAGGACGTTTCGTAGAGCAGCAAAAAGACCCTTACCAGTGTCAGGACCCAGGCGAGTTAATCTCCCTAGTTTATGCTTCAATTCCTAGTTTTCCCAAAAATTATGCTGTTTAAATTATTAACATGCATGCTCTATGATATTTCTAAGTTCCTATGTTACTAATCATGATGTATCATGTCCAGTTGATGATTGTTTATCTGCCAATATGATTGCCTTGTTAATCATAATCCTTGTAGTCCACTAAACAACTTGAATTTTAGACTTTGTAGTCTTCGGTAAAATTTGCTTAGACATGTTTAGGTCATAAAACAGAATTTAGTCAGGCATGCCAATGCCCGCCCCGATGAGCCAAAACTCATCGGCTGACACATTTCTCCTTAATAAATAAACTGAGTGGTTGCGTATGAGATGATGCTGGGCGACGGCCCAGGAGGAGCGTGGAGTAACATGGGTAGCGCCAGGGCGCTGCAACCCACGTGGTGGTTCCGACACAACGCGCGACCTAAGGTGGTCGCACGGTACTCGGTATGGTAATATGGTGCTGGATGACGGTCCAGGAGGAGCGTGGAGTAACACGCGTAGCAGCGGGGCGCTGCCACCTACGGGGTGGTTCCGACACAATGCGTGGCTATCGCGCGGAGCGCGGGTATAGGGGACTCCGGTAGTTGTACGGAGCGGCCACCACCCGAGGAACATGCGGCCGGCGCAGTCACCGAGGGTGATCTAGACCGACACTGGCGCAGGCCGACAACCTGGCAGTGAAGGTCCACAACGGGAACCGTCTAATTCCTGGACAAGATGGCGGTGTGGTTGGTGGGTTTGGTTGGGGGAGAGTTGAGCGGGGAACTGTGTTGTGTGGCTGTGTGTCTGGTAAATGAGTGTGTAAGACTGAGCCGGATAGTTTCGGGAAAATGAAACCCAATATTATTATCACATTATCCCGCATCTTTTTTGGGATGCAATTTTCCGAAATCAGCTAGGTATAGGTTCTTCTATACTTCTCTATTTCAAAATTGGCTTTAAGCAAATAAAAGAACCTTAAGCCTCCACCATAAAGCCCGTATCACTACATTGCATCTAAGGACAGGAGTTAACTCGCCAGTGTTTGGATGACACTGACCTCGTACACACTCACTCTTTTAGGTGTTGAAGTATGAACAAGGCCACTTTGCCTGCCATGAAGACAGTGCTCAGGTGTTCGCTGACGATCAAGACAAGGCTTAGGGCGTCTCTTCAATCGATTGCTTAGGCATAGCCGGCAAGAGACTCTTTTGGATTCTGTATCGCACTCTGATATTTTGTTGATCTTGGACTATTTTAGGCCAATGCGCCGATGTAATATTTATTAGCCCTTGGGCTTAATGCAGGTACTAATTGTAATATAAGTCTTCCGCTTGTATGAAATGATTCGGCTATGTAATGTGATGCACTAGCGTACTGGTCCAGGGACTAATGCTGTGTTCACAGGTGGGCTTCACCGGCAAGCGGAATTTGAGGCCCCGCACCATGCATGCGGTGCCATGTGGGTACGTAAGTTTCTTTTTTCTTTTTTGTTTATATCTTTTGATTTGCATCTCCGATTACCGAACCGATTTCAAAAATGGGTTCCTGACTTTTTTTCGAACAAAACTAGACCACACTTGTTATATAAATTTCAAAATATTTAAATTTCAAAATACCCGTCTACTAAACACTCAACCAAACCCTGTCTCTGCATCTGTGCTTCCCATATCCCCTCAGTCTAGCTGAGTCGAACGGGCCAGTCTCGTGAGAAAAGGCAACCAAAAAGGCAAATCTATCCCAGCCTAGAATCGAAAATTATTGGTTATAAGCTGTAGGACGCCTTAATTAGAAAAATGGTGTCCCGCCCTTTACAAGTTTAAATTTGAGCCTTATGGATGCCATTGAATCTTGTTTACTTGTGCTAACTTGATTCTTCTGCACCTGCATATCATGCATATAGCCATGGGACTAAAACAGTTTTAATATATACCTAATGCTAGAGAGGTCTTTCAAAAGGATCAGTGCCGACAACGGTCGCCATAGAAATAATAGCTTATGGCTGTCGAAGTCATGCCTGAAGGCTAACACCTCCTCTTATGCTAGATACTACTAGTTTGACCATAGTCGGGACAAAGTAGACCCAGTTGATCTATGCCCTCGTAGTTATCCATCTAGACCCTTCTGAACAATATTTTGGTTAATACCAAACCAGCCCCAAGATTAATCAATACTGCAAGAGACGGAGACCCTTCCCAAGCACCGGCTGTCCAAGAATATCTGGATGTATTCCCTGATGAACTCCCCGGAGTTTCTCTAGACCAAGAACTGGAATTTACCATAAAGCCGGTCTCAGGAACCACACCCATTTATAAATCCTACTACCGTATGAACCCCCTGGAGTTGGCTGAACTCAGAAAGCAAATGGACGAGGTGCTCGAGAAGAAGCTAATCCGCCCTAGTTCCTTCCCATGGGATTCCCCCGCGATGCTTGTGGACAAAAGAGACGGGAACCGAAGGATGGTGGTGAATTATCGAGCCCTAAATACTGTCACCATAAAAAAAATACCCTTCACCTAGAATCAATGATCTCTTGACCAATTGCACGGAGCCAAAAGGTTTTTCAAAATAGATCTTCGCTCTGAGTACCATCAGGTAAAGATAAGAAAGGAGGACATCCCAAGACAGCCTTCTCCACCCGATATGGGCTCTTCGAGTTCTTAGTTTTGTCATTGGGATTAACCAACGCACCAGCCCACTTTAAGAACATGATGAACATGATACTCATGGAATATCTAGACCATTTTGTCATCATTTTCATCGATGACATCCTAAGTATACTCAGAGGATAATGAGGAACATGAGCAACACCTTCGGTTGGTCTTGGATCGGCTAAGAGAACACCAACTATTTGCCAAATTTAGTAAATGCGCTTTCTGGATTAGCAACATTAGTTTCCTAGGGCATATAATATCAACCAAAGGAATCGAAGTAGACCCCTCCAAAATAGACACAGTTACCAAATGGAAGTCCCCCACCAACATAACTGTGATCAGAAGCTTTTTGGGACTAGCTGGATATTACCAGCGATTTATTGAAGGCTTCTCTAAAATTGCTAAACCTATGACTCAGCTCCTCAAAAAGAGAACGAAGTTTGAATGGACCCCATCCTGTGAGCAAAGCTTCCAACAGTTAGAGAGAAAGCTAACCACCGCCCCAAAACTGGTCACCCCGGATATTCAGCAACCATTCCAAGTGTACTGCGACGCCTCCAAGTAAAGCTTGGGATGCGTTCTTAAGCAACAAGGAAGGGTGGTAGCCTATGCTTCCCGCCAGTTAAGGAAGCACGAAGAAAACTACCCTGCCCAGGACCTAGAGTTGGCTGCAGTAGTCCATGCCCTTAAGATCTGGAGACAATACATGGTGAGACATCGGTGCGATATTTCCGCCGATCACAAGAGCTTTAAAGTTTGTATTTACCCAGTCCAACCTGAACATGCGGCAACAAAGATGGCTCGAGTTAAACAAGGACTATGACCTGAACGTCCAATACCATCTTGGGAAGGCCAATGTGGTAGCTGACGCACTCAGCAGGAAGGCTCAATGTAACCAAATGGAGCCTGCAGAACTACCCGACCCCCTCCCAAAGGATATCGCCAAACTTGGCCTCACCATAGTAACCGCCGGATTCTTAGCCAACCTAGAAACACAACCGACCCTAATGGATAAGATTAAGGAAAAACAAAAGGGTCACCCAAGCACTAGAAAACTCTTGGATAGGATGGAGCATCATAAGGGGGTAGGCTACGAAAGAATGAAACAGGGATTCTCTGGTTGGAAAAGCGTCTCTTGCCACAAGATGATCAACTGATAATGGCAACCCTAACAGAAGGTCATGAATCTCCTTACAACTGATAAAGGCTAGTTCTGGTGGCCCAAAATGAGAAGGGATGTTGCGGAGTTTATCGCCAGATGCCACACCTGTCAACAAGTCAAGGCAGAACATCAGCGAACTGCTGGGCTTCTGCAACCTATAAAGGTCCCTGAATGGAAGTGGGACAAAATAACCATGGATTTTATAGTAGGGCTTCCGTGCACCAAGACTGGATTTGACTCCATTTGAGTAGTAGTCGATCGACTCACCAAAGTAGCATAGTTCATACCAGTCAAAACCAACTATACCAGCCGCAAGTGAGCCGACCTATACAAGGCAAGGACCATGTCCCTACTTGGCATGCCCAAGCTGACCATGTCTGATCGGAGTACCTAGTTCACCCCCACAGTATTGGGAAAAGATGCACCAAGCTCTAGGGACCACCCTAAGATCCAGCACAACCTTTCACCCTCAGATAGATAGGCAATCAAAATGGGTGATACAAGTCCTGGAGGACATGCTGAGGTCATGTGCCTTAAATTCCTCCACAGACTGGGAAAAATGGTTACCATATGCAGAATTTGCATACAACAGCAGTTGTCAGGCCAGTTTACCAATGGCACCCTTTGAAGCTCTCTACGGACGCAAATGTAGGACGCCCCAAAACTGGTCCCAGACCAGAGAAAATCAAGTATTCGAAACTAAGTGATTACAGGACGCAGTAGATAAAGTCAAATACATCAAAGAACAACTATTAGCGGCCCAATTGCGACCAAAGAGTTATGGAGATACCCGCAGGAGAAACCTCTCATTCCAAGCAAGGGATTTTGTCTATCTGAAAGTATCACCTCTTCGGGGTACCCAAAGATACCATCAGAAGGGCAAGATGACACCCTGCTACATAGGTCCATATCAGATAACAGCCCAAAAGGGGCAAGTCGCATACCAGCTGCACTTATCTGCAGAGCTGGGAAACATCCATAATGTCCTCCATATTTCCCAACTAAAGAAAAGCCTGCGGAGACCCGAAGAAATAGTTTCTCTACCCGAGAAAACCATATCAAAAGATCTTACCTACCTAGTGCACCCTGTAAAGATCATGGACACCATGGACAAGACAATGAGGCACAAGACAATCCGAATGTGCAAGGTTCAATGGAGCAACCAAACCGGCAAGCAATCAACGTCAGAACCCGAAGAACTACTTCGCTAGTAATACCCCTACCTATCTTCCGGTTAGTACCCAAATCTCGTCCGGGGGGTAGGATTTGTAACAGCCCAATTTGGGCAAAAATTTAAAACTTTAAAAATATTGAGTGCAAGAAAACATTTTTCTTGCCAAAAATGCAAAAACAAAACTACGTCATGTATTTTTGGTATTTTTTGAAATATTCGAGCCTAATTAACGAGCTTGTATTTTATATAAGATCATCTATCGTTGCATTTGAATAATAACAAACCAAATAATCAACTATGCCTACAAGACCAAATAGCCTAGGTGAAATTATGGTTCTACCCATTTGCCTAAACCTAGAAATTTTAGCTCAATTAGAAATTATGCTCATAATAAATTCCTTTAAACTAAAAACCTAGCAGGTCAAATTATGAATTAGGGTTTAAGAATTCACCAAACCATGCCACCCTAAATCAATGCACATAAAAGCTTATGAACTTGTATGTATATACCTCCATATGTATATAGTGCATATATATATATGGATATACTTGAACACCCATACATCTATATATAAATACATACATATGTACATATACAAGTATACCTTGAAATTCCCCCAATAATCCCCCTTAAATCTTTGAACCCATTTTTGAAATTTAAACTTAAAGATGCTAAATTTAGCAGTGGGTCCTACTGCCCCCTCTCATCCCTCACTCCTCTCTCTCTCACGCTCGCTCACCTCTCTCCCAAGCCTGCTCTCTCTCTCTCTCGGTTCTCTCACTCTCCCTTACTCGTCTCTCTCTCTCTCTACCCAAGCCCTCCCTTTCCGGCGACGCCCCTTGGCAAACCACCCCTGCCACCATCGCTTCGTGGCAAACCCACCAACGGCGGAACCCTGTGACTCGCTCACTCCTCACGCTCGTCAGACGCCCCGTGGCTCTCGTACTCTCCACGCTTGCCGCCCGTACTTCGGCCTGTCCCCGTCTCGCGCGCACGCCACTGTCCAGGATTGTAGAGCAAGCTTCATTTTGAAGCTAAAGCCCTCTCCAAGCCATTCTAAGACCATCCCGTGGCTATTTTAAGCCGAGCGCGAGCTTGCCCTTTTCTCTTTCCGCTTCATTCACCTCGGCCGCCCACTCCGGCACTCCGATTCGTCGTCGACGACGCAAGCCGTGGCCCAATACTCGGCGCTGAGCTTCCCCAACCCCTTCCCTACGACGTCCCTAGAGGAATTGGACCAAGGCCGCCGGGACTCGCTGGCATTAGGAATCTTCTCGTCGCTGGCCAAAAGATTCTCGAAACGCCCCCTTTGCGATTCCTCCACCTCAGGTAAGTATGAGTCCAATTCCTTGCAACCCGACCATCTACGGACTTTGACTAACCTATCCCCCACCTCGGTTTTGCACGCGCGCCGCCGGACTGTCCCAACGCCGACGACCTACTCGACTCCGCCGTGGAGCACGCCGCCAAGCCGCCTCGGACTCCTTCCCCCGCTACCAGTGCCACGGTGAGGGTCCACCAAGCCCCCTGATGCTTCAGCGGCCTTCTTCTTCGCCTGTAGGAGCTCGCCGCGCCGTCGCTGTGCTAAGCCACGGCCGCCGCCGCCAAACCTTGCTGCTCCGCCACCTCGAGCCGCCGCCGGTCTCGCCGAGGTCACCTACGGGTGCACCGGCCAACGGGGGTCCCATTTTAGGTGGGCCCCCGCGCCACCAAGCCTCCCCTCGCCGGCGGCGAGCTTGGCCCCAGCCGCCCGTAGCCGGCCCGTGGAGAGACAAGCCACCTCTGAGGCCGCCGCTGTGAAGCTGCCATGTGGGCCCCTAGCCCCACATGTTAGCATACGAAAGCGTAAAACCGAGTTTTACGCCTTCACTTAACGCTTCACACAACCCCAGAAAGACGCCTTCTGCCTGGCTCCCGCGTGGGCTGAAAAAAGGGCCGGCCCAACACTGTTCAACAAAATTTTCAGCCCTTTTTCCTTTTAGTTAATAGCAGAAAATGTAGTTCAATTATTAAAAATACCTAGACAACCCTAAAAATTCTACAAAAATTATGTTAAATACTAGAAGGCATGCTCATTTTAACAAAAATATCAGGTAAACAGAAACCCAAATTAATGCTTCTGCTTACTCAAATATTTCTATTACAAGGACTTTCATTTAGGAAAAATAACCCAGAAATGATTTATAATTATTCAAAATAATGGATGACCTAATAAATATTCCATAAAATATAGGAAACATCTCTGGACCTCCTTTTAAAATATTGGTTAGCACTGATCAAAATTTATTTTCAAATAATGGCTAATTAGCCCCTTATATATCACCATGTCCTTAATAGTTAATTAACTTAGAGATTAGCATAATATAAATTCCCCAAATCAGGTACTAACTAGAGGCACAAGTAAATTATAACTAGGGACTCTCGTATTAGACTGAACACAGTAATCATAAAACTAGTTCATACTTTAATTAAATAAAGGAAATACTTCAAATAAAATTTCGTTTCGTATACATCTAATTGCCAACATATGGGTAAAATTCTATGGGCATTATTATTACCGCATCATCATCATCATCATACTTTATTTTTATCGTTCGCCTCCGTGATCCTAATGGAACTTCATGAACCTTAATTGGCTCATGGAACTTTCTCGATATCTAGATTAAGACTTAACGCCAGTCCTCGATCGCTTAAGCCAAGCAAGTCGCATTTCATGCATCATGTTTTCTTATTGTACATTGTTGGTTTATTTATTGTTGTTCAAATACGTTTCGTTAATAGACGCTGAGGAGCCAGAAGGACGTTTCGTAGAGCAGCAAAAAGACCCTTACCAGTGTCAGGCCCCAGGCGAGTTAATCTCCCTAGTTCATGCTTCAATTCCTAGTTTTCCCAAAAATTATGCTGTTTAAATTATTAACATGCATGCTCTATGATATTTCTAAGTTCCTATGTTACTAATCATGATGTATCATGTCCAGTTGATGATTGTTTATCTACCAATATGATTGCCTTGTTAATCATAATCCTTGTAGTCCACTAAACAACTTGAATTTTAGACTTTGTAGTCTTGGGTAAAATTTGCTTAGACATGCTTAGGTCATAAAACAGAATTTAGTCAGGCATGCCAATGCCCGCCCTGATGAGCCAAAACTCATCGGCTGACACATTTCTCCTTAATAAATGAACTGAGTGGTTGTGTATAAGATGATGCTGGGCGACAGCCCAGGAGGAGCGTGGAGTAACACGCGTAGCGCCGGGGCGCTGCAACCCACGTGGTGGTTCCGACACAACGCGCGACCTAAGGTGGTCACATGGTACTCGGTATGGTAATATGGTGCTGGATGACGGTCTAGGAGGAGCGTGGAGTAACACGCGTAGCGGCGGGGCGCTGCCACCTACGGGGTGGTTCCGACACAATGCGTGGCTATCGCGTGGAGCGCGGGTATAGGGGACTCCGGTAGTTGTACGGAACGGCCACCGCCCGAGGAACATGCGGCCGGCGCAGTCACCGAGGGTGATCTAGACCGACACTAGCGCAGGCCGACAACCTGGCAGTGAAGGTCCACAACGGGAACCGTCTAATTCCTGGACAAGATGGCGGTGTGGTTGGTGGGTTTGGTTGGGGGAGAGTTGAGCGGGGAATTGTGTTGTGTGGCTGTGTGTCTGGTAATAAGTGTGTAAGACTGAGCCGGATAGTTTCGGGAAAATGAAACCCAATATTATTATCACATTATCCCACATCTTTTTTGGGATGCAATTTTCCGAAATCAGCTAGGTATAGGTTCTTCTATACTTCTCTATTTCAAAATTGGTTTTAAGAAAATAAAAGAACCTTAAGCCTCCACCATAAAGCCCGTATCACTACATTGCATTTAAGGACAGGAGTTAACTCGCCAGTGTTTGGATGACACTGACCTTGTACACACTCACTCTTTTAGGTGTTGAAGTATGAGCAAGGCCACTATGCCTGCCATGAAGACAGTGCTCAGGTGTTCGCTGACGATCAAGGCAAGGCTTAGGCTTAGGCATAGCCGGTAAGAGACTCTTTTGGATTTTGTATCACACTCTGATCTTTTGTTGATCTTAGACTATTTTGGGCCAATGCGCCGATTTAATATTTATTAGCCCTCAGGCTTAATTCAGGTACTAATTGTAATATAAGTCTTCCGCTTGTATGAAATGATCCGGCTATGTAATGTGATGCACTAGCGTACTGTTCCAGAGACTAGTGCTGTGTTCACAGGTGGGCTTCACCGGCAAGCGGAATTTGTGGCCCCGCACCATGCATGCGGTGCCATGTGGTATGTAAGTTTCTTTTTTCTTTTTTGTTTATATCTTTTGATTTGCATCTCCGATTACCAAACCGATTTCAAAAATGGGTTCATGACTTTTTTGAACAAAACTAGACCACACTTGTTATATGAATTTCAAAATATTTAAATTTCAAAATACCCGTCTACTAAATACTCAACCAAACACTGTCTTTCCATCTGTGCTTCCCGTATCCCATCAGTCTAGCTGAGTCGAACGAGCCAGTCTCATGAGAGAAGGCAACCAAAAAGTCCCTAAGCTGCGCTTTTTATGCATGTGCTTCCTAGTCCTAAGCTTCTAGCATCTCTATCCACAAAAAAGTTTGAATCTTCAGTTAGGGATCGAGGTCCTAATCAAACTTTATCCACTACACGATGACACACAATAGACTAACGGCGGGTGTGAATAATAGCTTATTACTGACTGACGGATGTCGCAATAAGCTGGCGATGGATTATCCGTTGCGAATTCTATTTACAGGGTCAAACCGTGGGTCGGCCATAATACTTACAGTGACTGAACGTGAGTTGGCAAAAATTATTGGAAAAGGTAACTATTTAGTCTCGGTAACTTTTGTCATCGTTCCATTTTGTTCCATTTTGGTCCCTGAACCCAAAACCAAGTTAACTCGGTCCTCGGACTATTAAAACCGGACTAAGTTGGTCCCTTGATCGGTCAAGACGATGGCTTTAGGGGGTTTTCGCTGATGTGATGTCCTCTCTCGGGAGAAGAAGAGAGACCACGTGTACGGGAGAAGAAGAGAGAGGGGGGATCGACATGTTCAGCCACGTGTAATGATATGTAACCTAAATCCGCCACGTCAGCAAAAACCACCCAAACCGCTCTTTGGCTGTTTAAGAGACCAACTTAGCTCGATTTTGATAGTTCAAGGACCGAATTAACCTGGTTTTGAAGCCCATGAATCAAAATGAGGTGAGCGTGAAAGTTTATGGACCAAATTGGTACTTTTTCCAAACTTATTTTTCATGTCGTCTAGCTGGTTGGCAAAAAGGCATCGATGCGCTAAAAGTCGGCATTGGTATTTGGTGCGGAGTGAAAAGAATTGATAAGGTGCACGCGCTTATGGTAAGTCGGTTCGAAAAGTTGATTAGAAAAGATCGGGAGTTGAAGAGATTGATAGTAAAGGTCTGAGAAAATTATTCATCCCTACATGCTCTAGGGTCCTCTACGTCCCGTGGCCACCGCATCGCTACCGGCACATCTGATTATCCCCGTGGACGCAGGCGACCTCTAGGGTTCTCCTTGTCCTCCACCCCTGTCCTAGTTGGCGGCCTCCATCCCTTGCCGACGGCGCCTCCCCTAGTCGATCCCGTGAGGGCTGCATCCGACGATGTGCGCGCCTCGTCCTTGGCGACACAGCGCCCTTCCTCTAGCGACGTGGCACCCCTCCCGGTGACAGCAGCCCCGCGGCCTCCTTCAACCGCGTCGTCCATGGTCGGTGATCCCCTTCCGCTGCACAAGGCATACTGCCATATCAACTACCGATGACATCGTGTTTACTCCCGGACAAGTAACCCCATCCCCCGACTCGCTGGATCCCAGTCACGTACAACACCCTCAACCGGTCCTGGATGCCCCACACCCCAAATACGATCAAACTGTAGCATGTCTAATTTTATTCAATTTTATTCGAATTAATTGTTGATTGTCTGATACATTATGCTTGATTTTACAGGTTGAACAGTTAATTATAGTGGCGGAGATAGGATTTAGGCATAGGGGAGATCGAGATAATTAAGAGCTGATACATATGTTTGGCTATCTACATAAAAGAAAATTATACATCTGTGAACCAAAATTTATCTCTACTACTCCATATATCTCCGAATTTTAAAAACTTTTATACGTTGGTAACATGAAGGTAGCATTGTAAAAGGGCTAGCAAAAAAATAATCCCTCAGAGCACGCAAGGACATCCTAGGGTGGGTTCTTTTCAGCTTATTTGTCTACTTATTTGTCTACTTATTTGTCACTTCGAGATTTTTTCGAGATAGCCTCGAGAGCCGGTTGGCCTTCAATTTTGGGGTTTAGAGAGTTTATAGACATACATACGAGATAAAAAACGACTCAAAAGGTAATAAAAAAGTGAGATAAGTCAAATATCCTACTTATCTCGTGTCTTATTTGACTTATCTCACTTTTTTATTACTTTTTGAGTCGTTTTTTTTTATCTCGTAGGTGTGTCTATAAGCTCTCTAAACCCCCAAAATTGAAGGCCAACCGGCTCTCGAGCCTACCTCGAAAAAATCTCGAAGTGATGAGATCTAGACAAATAAGTATATAAGAAAAGCTGAAAAGAACCCACCCGTAGTTTATATATGGAGATCGAGGGAGAAATCTAGCTCCGGTCCATCAATATCCAACGGTTCAAAAATTAACTATGTTTTTACAAAAGAACATGCACCTATTCTCCCTAACATTATATTATCTTAACGATATTTTTTAACTTTCTCTTCCAACAGCGGTGGAGCCGCGCGTCACCGAAATTTAATGGTCCTAACCACCGGAGCTCACGTCGCCGCTGCTGGAGCTCACGTAGCGGCCACGTGTGGCGGTAGAAGTTCATCGGGCGATGCGGGTTGGCGTGAGGCAGCGTAATGTGGGACGGGACGGCATGATGCGGGGTAGGGCTGGTGGCGGATGTACGGTGAGAGAAGAAAGGAAGAAAAAAGGGGTGAGGAAATCTCACAATTGCCGCAGGCATTAGCTTGATTGCATTGTACAGTACGTAGGTACGTACCACCGCTCTCCATAGTGGAGTATGTATCCATAGACCTGACAATAGATTCATCATCATACTTGTTCACGCAAAAACAGATCTTCACATCAGTACACATGGGTTTAGAGAGTTGAATCCCCGATAGCATCGAAAGGAGGGTTCAATGCGTGCCAATTGATTTGATCTATAATCGGTAAGAGAAGACACAATCAGCTTTTAGATGGTCGACTGGATCTATAATATGGTGAATTTGCAACACTTGAAAAAAGATCTGAGCAAAGTAAAAAAGTAACGAAACTATCGGTTTAGATTAGATTTAAACCAATAGCTTCAGGAGCTAAACAGTCCATCACTAAGCTGATAAAATCACCAAAGCAGTAGAAAGAGGGTAAACAGACTATCAATCAGCCGATACGATCGTCTGACTAATAGAACAAAGAGTAAACAGACTATCGATAAATAGCAAACTACAAGCCGATAGAATGAAAGGGTAAACAATCTACTGCCAACAAATGTGTTGATTAGTAGAAAGAAGGGTGAAACCTAACCCTCCGTTGAAACGGCGATGCATAGCAGTATCATCCAAGGTAGTGTTTCGACCGAAAGCCAATACAAGTCTGTAGATCGAACTTAATCGAGTCAGTATTTACTTGCAAACAACTTCCGGGGTGTATCTCGAAGCCGATCGAAAGGCGATGTTCAATAAGTCGATCGAAATCTAAATACGACGAAACTACTCTAAATGTGACAAAAAGTAAAGAACAGGTAAAAATAGATGTTGTATTTCATGTGATGATGATTTACACGCCCTCAGGGCTAAGTATTTATATAGACCCTTTAACCTCGACTCCAACTAGGACTCTTGTCTCGTGACCGATATAGACTCGATTTTATCTTCTAAACTTACCTAACTATTCCTAATATACTCGGGTTTTATCTGACCAGGACTCTTATTACCATATATATCTCTCGCTGATTTGGGCCTTCTCTGCATATGTTTCCTGCCCGTATTTCTCCAAAGCCCAAGACGATTTCCAGAAGATTCTAGACCATTGGCTAGTGCCAAAATCGGGTGCAACACATGCCTCCCAATTTTGGGATATGAGAATCATGTCCCAAAATTCTTCTAGCATCGGCTTTGCTCTTCATCTTTTCTTTTCGATCTTGCCCTTGACCGCTGGTATTCCCTCTCGACTAACCGTCAATTTTCAAGGGTATTTCTGTCTTTTCACACATGACAGTTTTACTATGCCTGACGGTTAGCCTCCTCGATTTTACTTCTTATAAATAGCGTCGCCGTTGTTTTCATCTGTACGCTTCCTCGAACTTAGACGCTCAGCAATCGGCTTTCTGGACTTGGCCATTGGCATCCTTGCTTCAGCTCTCTCTCTCTCTCTCAGCCACTTCATCTCGTCACCATGAGTCAGGTACTTCTTCCAATCCTTGGCTATTCTGACCACTTTGGCCTTGGGCCGATGGGTTCTTCAGACCCTTCTTTGATTGCAAACTTAGATGTCCCTAGGCTTCCCCTCAACACATCAGGCGTCAATATTAGGAGGTAGAGAGATAGCTTTAGGGCTTGGCCGACTCTTCTTGTTGGACGGAGGGACTGGTACGTTAGGGTATGACCCAAAAATCCCATGAGTGGAGAAGGATAGTCACAGCAGATTGTCTCCCCCTTTCCTTAGCCGACCCCTCTACCAATGAGTCGATGCTGGCAGCAGCCAGCTACTATTGGTCACACACTTTCAACGTCCTTATGCTAAGGCCAGGACCAATAGGACCGATTCTTCTAGATGTAGCCATGCTCTGTGGTTTAAGTTCAAATAGAGAACAGCCATCGGCTTATACCCTTAAGGCAACTCATGGATTAGCTTCCCACAAGGGTGAGGGTTAGAATCGCTATATAGACGATAACAACCCCGAGCAAGGGCCCATGTCGGACAAAAAGCATGTTGCTTTCCTCAATATGTGGCTTGACCGATATGTTTTTTGCGATGAATCACTAGGTCCGATGTAGGCATATCAGGGTCTTGCCAAAAGGCTACTAGCCAAAGGTAATGTCTCTTTAGCAAAACTGCTCTTAGGATCAACTTAGCAGATGATGCACATTATCCGGCCACGCTTGTTCACCGGTCTGGGAGAGTACTCAGTCGGGAGCGTTGGAGGACCCCTATGGTTCTTCCAACTATGGGCTTACGCCCAATTCCATCGGTTGTGGGAAATCCCAATGTCCCCTAGTGTAGAGTTTCCTCGTGAAGACATTAGGAAAGGCGAGCCAATGGAGCTTAGGGGCAGCATTTCTTTTGGAGAAGCCCTTTTGGCCAACCAGGGAGATGCTAAACTTAACGCATCGGCTTTTGCTTCCTACTTTGCTTTCTTCTTTGAACTTAGATCTGAGGACTTCTCTTCTCAGTTCTTCTACTACGACAAGGCCCAATTGTTCGTAATTCCTTCTTTCCATCTCTCGAAGCATCTGTCCGAAGACTCTCGCCGATCCCTGGCCTTGTGCCTTTCCCCTTGCACCCTTATTGTCGGCTTAAACTCAAGGATTCGGACCTTCAAGCCCTCTTACGAGTTCTACCATCCTTCAGTCTATGCCACACAGCTTGGCTTCTGCTAGCTAATTCCAGATTTCGTTTTGAACCAGCGTCTCCAACCTAGGGCACCAACGACTCCTTGGACGATTGGTGTTATCACCGATCTAGCCGATGATCTACTTCTTCCCTCCTTGCCATCTCTCCGCCTAGGTGGCAAGATTTCATTCAATTTCAGGATATGGTGGAGCCAAGTCGCGGAAGCCATCTTTCCTTTGGACAGACCTATCCAATATTATTTTGACCAATTCTTCCCAAATCTCCCCGACCTTTTCTCCAACTCAAATCCTCAAATTTTCGAGCCGGATGAAGACGAGGAAACGCCTCATTGACTCATTCTACCTCTTGTTCTAGCCAATCGACCTATGGTAATTCTTGATTTTTCTTTCGTCAACTTTAAGTCGATTGTCACTTCTTACCCATACTCTTCACAGGCTGACAAAGGCAAGGCTCCTGCCCCTGTGGGCATAGTTGGCTATTCATTAGGCAACCTCTACCCTGACGCGTCAACGCCCAAGGTAGCAATCAAGAAAGGGTGCACCAAATGTGAATATTCCTATTGGCTCTGTTTTTTTAGTTTATTTAGCTTTATCCGATAATGACCCTTTTTCCTTCCAGATATTTCCAAGCGCGTCGCCCACCACAAATACACTCCAAAACAGAATAAGGTGAAGAAGCCTACGCCCCCTGTTTCGGCCGACAACGTCGATCACGACGTGGAGTGCACAGCCGAGTCCCAGCCCCGAGAATCGGCTAACCAAGAGGTACTTCCTTCCCCTTCCTATTTCCTTCCACACTTCAATCCTTAGTTTACTAATCCTCCTTTGGTACACAGGATGTGATAGTTGATATCGCAACCATTACTTCTCCATCGGCTCCCAAGCCAATGCAGCTTCCTTTGGCCATCGTCCCTGTCAAGGTACTAGATTTCTCCACTTCACTCCATGCTATAAGCCTGAGTATGCACACTAACGATCCTCCTTTTGCTTTGCAGGTGCCTCCTAAGCCGATGATAGGCACCGATAGGGGTGAAAACGGGTCGGATAAGGGCAGATATTACTCGTCCTATATCCTAACCCATATTTTTTTCTCGGATTCAAATCCGGATACGAATAAGCCGAATACAGGTTCGAATCCATATTGTTTCGGACACGAATACATGACGAATACGGACTGGTCTCGGATTGGGATCAGATAAACAATCGGGTGTTTCACATCCTAAAAAATAGCATATGACATAATTATTTAGTACTATAGCAATACCAATTAAGCTTCCATGTTTAATACAAAAGCTAACAATATATCTATTGAATCAAACAAGAGCTATAGCCAGGTTTTAATCAATATTTAAACTAGTTTTATTCATGGTTCATTCAACAAAAAGCTTCAAGTTCATACAACAGAGGCATACTTCTAGTTCAAAAGTTCATGCAGTAAAGGCATACTTCAAGTTCAATAGTTACTCATGCTATATATTACGCGACAAATATAAAACATACAAAATATTTATGTTTATCGGATCTGTTACCGGATATCTATTTTGCTAATTTTCATTGATATCTTTCGGATATCTTGGATATGCGGGTACGAATCGGATACAGATCGGATATTGCTCTTCCCATATTCTAACCAATATATTTTCCGAATAGGTGGATTCAAATACGGATTTGAATCCGGATATAACCGGATATCATTTTTTGGATTCGAATCAGGTTCTAAACGAATCCGGGCTCGGATCAGGCGGGAATTTCTTGTCCCGTTTTTGTGGACCACCTGTTAGGGGTGGCCAGCACTACACTAGTCCCTGGACCAGTACACTAGTGCCACACGTTACAAAGCCAGATCATTTCATATAACAAGATGTCTTTATTACAACAAACAGCCATAAGGCTGATTAGTAGTCAAGCGGCCATAGCCTTACTTACAAACCAAGTCCAAAAGACAACATCAGAGTTTGCGGAAGATTTACACAAAATCACACTAGCGGCTTTACAACAGCGAGCAACTGGTGGAACGCCCTAAGCCTTGCTATCCTCCTAATCTTGATCTTGATACTGAGGATCGCCATCCTCATGACATTCATAAGCGTCTTGGGCTCCATCGTCTCCCTCGACTAAAAAGGGGATATATATACCAGGTCAGTGTCATCCAAACACTAGCGAGTTAGCAGCCAACCTAATGCATTAGTGATAAAGGTTTCAAAGGAAAGGTTGGGGGGTTGTTTTGTTTTGCAGAAAGCCAATTTCAGGAATCAAAATCTATGACTTAGCAGTTTTAACAAAGTTCTACTTTCAATGTGTTATTCCAGAGTTTTAGTCCCAAACCATAATCCATATCCCATCCCATGGCAGTTTCCATGTACTTTGCCAAACATCTCCTTCCTTCCGCCATCATATTCCGGTGGCGACCCGTTGTGAATCACAACTCTATTGGATTTGCCAGTCCAGTAAGTGTGATTAAATCACCCTCAGGTGACGTCCCAAGCCGGACCTTCTTAGAGTGGGGTTTTCCATCTAAGGGCTGGTTTCGCAAACCACCTCATGTGACCCCCAACTCCTACTACCGCGCGATGGCCACACGTTATGTTGGAACCACCCCCTCAGGCTAGTGGCAGCGATCTCTCGCTACGCGTATGTCTCTGTGTTCCTGCTAGGGCGAGCCCACACTTCACCCTATCACTAGGTCCACCCTGCCCAAGATAACTTCCTTCTTCCACTCTCATAGCCTCTGCTACACCACTGTATCAGACCCCGTCCGTACAGAACCATAACCATAACCACAACCAAACACCACACATTGGCATGTCAGGCCCGATATCCAGTTATCCATGTTTTTGTATATTCATGTCCGGTGAATATCGGTTCACCATTCCGAGGCAACTTAAGCCTAAAATAATTATTGGACCTGAGTAATGTCTAAGCAAGATTTTTACCAGACTTAGGAGTCTAACAGGTTTTAAAGCATAGACATAGGAGTCTAATAACTGTTTTGATCCTAAACCAGGTTAATTCAAGGAATGATCATCAAGGCGATCAGACTGTGATTCAACTAACAAGGATCATCAACACAATCATTATGGGTATCGACAATTTAGTAGAGCAGGCATGATATTTCATGAATTTAACAAGGTAGGTACTCATAATTAAAAGCATGCAATTGATACTTTAAAAGAAATACTTTATTAAAAACTGGGATCAATATGATCTAATGAATGTTAACTCGCACTAGGGAAGTGTAGTCTCTCCCTAGTAAAAGTAAACATCCTATAGGGAAGATGTTAACTCACCTGGGTCCTCTTGAAGGTTGTCTTGGGGTTGTTCGGGGTCTTCCCACAGCTCGTCCGCACCCTCAAGATCTAAAATAAATAACCAATCATGAACAACCAAAATGTGAAAATTATGTTGCATGAATGCAGTTGGCCTATTTAATCTTAGCGTCGCGAAGATCTTAATAAGGTATGCGAAAACTACTCATCGAAGGGTGTGACGAAATGCTCATGAATGCCATGGAATATTTATACTAATGTATATATGTATATGTATATAGGTATATGTGTGTGTATACATATAGATATCTATAATTCTACCCCCTAATTTAGCAAAGTGTTTAGTTTTAGAGTTATTTTGTTTGAAGTATTTCCTTCACAAATATAAGTGTAAGAAATTAATGGTTTAGGGTGTTGGCTGTTTTTAATATTAAGTTTTTGGACCAGAGAAGATTTTTGGGTTATTTTAGTAAAATAGGTTGCCATTGGATAATATGTGATAATGGATAAATTAAGACTAAAAGTGGCATAAATTGTGTAACTTAACAATTTAACAATCTGATATTTTTCCTAGGTCCAGAGAGATTTTAGATATTTTCTAGGATTTTCTCAGATTTTTCCTAAATGATTTGGCATTTTTAGTAATTGAAAAATAGTTCCTAGAATTTCTTATATACAGAAATTATCCTAGAATAGCTTCTAGAAATATTTTTGGAGGGCAAACAAAATTATCTAGATATTATTATATTTTTGTATATTCCTCTGAGTGATCTATTATTTATCATATTTTTTTGGGAATTTTTGGAAGTGTCAAAATATTTTTAGAAACTCAATTCGAGTTTTGGTTTTATTTAAAAGAAGAAAAGGATGAAAAATCAATAAACAGTAACGGGCCGGCCCAAACGCAAGCACAGCCCGCGGGCGCCGAGCTGAAGGCGTAATTTTGGGAGATGCTAGCAAATCTTGAAAGGGCCAGAGGGGAAGGCAGATTTTCCAAACTGCGCTTTTGTTAGGCGTAAGCGCATACGCGTGAATACGTGGCCACTGACCCTGACAGTGAGCCACTCGGTCCCACCCGTCAGTGGCACATTGAGCTAAACCTGCGTGATTTAAACTGACACGGATTCAAGCGCGAATCTTGGAACCAGATCCAACGGCCCATGGTCGTCGTCTACCCCAAGTGTCCCAGGCGGCGCTCCGGCGAAGTGACCAGCGCGTATGCGGCTGAGCTATAGGGCGCTAGAGGGTTAGCAGGAACGCTCCGAAGGCCTAGCGCGACTGGGGCTAGGACGTGTCACCGCCGGCTTGCTGGCGATGGGCCTGGAGCGGCTGCGCCATGCAAGGTGGCAGAAATAGCCGTCGGGTTCATGGAGCTACGGTGATCCATACGGTTCTAGAGGTGGAAAATAGTACTAAACTATCTAGGGACTACGAGGATGCTTACCTCGCTCCTAGTTTGAACGGAGACGGCTCGGAGAAGCTTGTCCACGTGGAGGCCGAAAGGAGTCAAAGCAGGGTCATCGTTGACAGGCTACTACAGCGAAGCTCCGGTCAAGGCGCTATGAAGAAAAAGGTGCGCTAGGTCATGGCGATGCTCAAGGAGGAAGGAATTGGGCTAGGACTCACCGTAGAGAAGGAATTTGAAAAGGGGGTGATAGCGGAGCTTCACGGCCCGGCGACGGGAAAACGATGATTCTGGCGAGCTGGGGGCTTCAGGGCTCTACTCCTTCGGGCTGGAACAGCGCAAGGAGGCGAGAGAGCTAATGCGGGGGTTGGGAACTAGAGAGAGTGAGTGGGGAGAGAGGGCGACGTGCGCGAGGGTGTTCGGGTTTTTTTAAGAGGCGGCGGAGAGAGGAGGAAATGAGGTGCCGACTCCCTCTGATAAGGTCGGAGCTCACGAGGACGAGCATTGCCGAGGCTCGGGCAGCGCGCGTAACGATCCAACAAGCAAGTACCGAGGTGGCATTGCGGCAGTGACGGAGCAGGGTGACCGGGCGACGTGCACGGCGAGCCGGGCGGACACGACGGTGCGGCGAGGTGCCAGGGCGAGGTGACCGGGTGCAGCATTGGCTGCTGCAGCGTGGGTCTGACCTCCCACACTGGGACCAGGAAGGCATCTTGGCAAGGTGGTGGGCGAGCTCAGCGAGGAGAGAGAGAGAGAGAGAGAGAGAGAGAGAGTGTGTGAGAGAGAGATGAGTGGCTGCCATGTGGGCCCGTGTGATCAGTGCCCGATTGACTAGTCCAATGGCAGGACTGTAAATAGGGGCTTTTCAGGGAATTAGCTAGGAAAAATCACCAATAAGGCTCCTTGAGATTCAAATTTCCATTCCAATTTGAACCAAAAATGGGTTTTGTGATTTTTGAAATAATTGGAAATGGAGAGTCCTAATTGGATTTAAGTTTCATAAAACAAATAATAAATAATAAGTATTTAGAAATAATCATCTTGATCATGAATTAATTAATGGGTTATTTTGAATTTAGCAAGAACCTAGGCACTTTTAATTTGCATAGGAAAATTAGTTGTATATAGAAGTTTTTCTTTAATTTATTTTGGTGATATTTTCATTTGTACACGAACCTAAGCCTAAAAATTTCACTTATAAATTATTATTAACAAAGTTTTGAAATCTTCCATATTTGGACTATTACATTTTTCACCCCTAGGCACTGACGACCTCTCAAATCTTCTAGACTTCAATCTAAAAGAATTTGAGGACGATGACGATGACCTCATGGAGTCACGCCCCATCACCAACCTTCAGTGCATGTCGCAGGAGGCGGGCCAAGCATTGGCTTCAGCCAGCCCGTCCCCTAGGAAACTAGAGAAGCTTCGGCGATTGGAGTTCTTGTTGTCCTCCAACGCCGACGTCCTCCTCCAGAATGCATAGCCCATTTGCGATGCTGTGCAATCCTTGGACCTTGACCTCCCAGAGGCCGCAGAATGCGATTCTGTCGGCTTATGACTTAGACTCGCGTCGGGAGGGGGTCGCTTCGGCCAAGGATCGCCTAGCCAGGAGCGCAGCACAAAGGGAGGAGGAGGATCTCCTAAAGACCCTAACGGCCGATGCCAACTCCCAGCAGTCGGCGTACACGAAGCCGCGGCCTCCTCCAGTGCCGCCGCCAAGTCGACGCCGTGCTTACCTCCATTGCTATGCTAGGGGGAAAACTCAAGATTGCTAAGGAGCAGTTGGTGACTGCTTCCAAGAAGCGCGACACGGCGGCCCTCCTACTGAAGCAAAAGGTCAAGAGCTGTATCACGGCAGTGAAGCAGCAAAAGGCCAAGATCGTTAATGTCCCACGATCGGATGAAGACGACGAGACCGTCATTTAGGAAGTGCAGGAGATCCTGACCGTGGCAGCGATGGCAGTCTTTTCTGTCATCGCCAAGTACTAGGATTAGTGATCGGCCTGCGTGCCTTAAAACTTGTAATTTCCTTTTCATGGCCTCTGAGCCGATGATGTACTTGCACTTTCATATTAATAAAGTTCGCTTCCCTCATTGGCCTACTTCCTTTAATGTTAAAGCCCCATAACTTCTATTCCATCATTTTAATAGTGTAGTAATAACACTAAAGGCGACATATTTCATGTCAGCTATTGTAGACCCCATTGACGTAGATAGCTACGATCAGAAACCAACCCAAACACTAGGGTAGTACTTCTTCAAGTATTTGCCGTTAATCCTTTTACAAAACACTTCTCCCTCCAACATTTCAAAGATGTACGAGTTGTCAAGCACCGATCGGCTTATATGGTATGACCCTTCCTAAGTAGGGGACCACTTCTCATAACGATTATCTTTTGGCCCGATAGGTAGTATTGTTTCCATACTAACTCGCCATCTATAAAGGACATAGCAACAACGCCCTTGTAATAATACCTGGCGACCTGTGCTTTATTCTTTTCTATCTGCTCTAACGTCTTTAACCAATGTTTAGATAAGTCTTCCAAGTTATCCATCAGGAGATTCTTGAAATCATCGGCTTGTAGCTCATCCTGCATGCTAACTCGTAATGAGCCGATGTTAACTTCCAACGATAGTACTCCTTCTTGGCCATATATCAACTAAGAAGGAGAAACTTTGGTCGCTCCATGACAAGCAATCCGATAGGCCCATAGCGATTCCAATAGTGTCATGTGCCATGTCCTCAGCTTCTCATCTATCTTCCTCTTAATCAGTTTGAATAGACGATTCAGCCTAACCGTTAGCCTGAGCATAGTAGGGCGATGAGTTTAGCACCTTAATGCCTAATTCCCTTGTAAAGTCTTGGAAACCCTTCGACATGAACCCAGTTCCTTGATCCATCGAAATCGTCTGGGGAATCCCAAACCTATATACGATATGTTCTTTAACAAAGCCGATAGCTTCAATGGCTATGACTTACTTCAAGGGAATAGCCTCCACCCACTTTGTAAAATAATCCGTGGCCACTAATATGTACTTGTGTCCTTCAGACGATGCAGGGTATATTTGGCCGATTATATCGATTCCCCATCCTCTAAACGGCCAAGACTTGATTATGGGGTTCATAGCCGATGCCGGAGCTAACTGGACATTGCCAAATCGCTGGCAATCCTGACATCCCTTGCAATATCGAAAACAGTCCCCCAACATCATTGGCTAGAAGTACCCTGCTCTTCTAATCAGCCACTTCATTTTATGAGCCAATTGGTGAGTTCCACAAATTTCTTTATGGACTTTCCCCATGACGACTTAGGCTTCTTCCGTGCTGAGGCACTTGAGCAACAACCCTTCTAAGGTCCGATTGTATAACACCCCATCAAATAATACATATTTCAAAGCCTTCTGTTTTAATTTCTTATCCTTACATCCAGAAGGGTTCTGCAAATACCCGATAATCTCTTGCCTCTAATCATCCTATGTGGTTGTAACTTCCAATAATTCCTTCAGCTCCATCGACTTATAGCTAGACGCACTTTGTATTGGCATGTTGGCTTCACAATTTTGTTCTATTGGAACATGAGTAATCTCAGACGCCCTGAGCGAGCCGATTATATTCAAGCATTCATCTAAGTCCCCGTTTAGAATTTCATCCTTGCACTCATAATTTCCATATACCTGCTGTATGACCAAGAGCGAATCACCAAATACTTCCACAGCATCGACTCCCACGCTTTCGAGCAACTGCAATCCCTTAAGCAAAGCCTGATAGTCCACTTGATTATTCGAACATGGTGATTCGACCCTTGATGCAAACTCAAATCTACACCCTTTCGGGGATATCAACAAGAAGCTGATACCACTTCCTTGGTTGCAAACCGATCCATCAAAGAATAATGTCCATGGTGCTATGCTGACCAACCCCTTAGTGGTAGCAGGGCAATGTTTAGTAATGAAATCGGCCAACAATTGTCCTTTGATTGCTTTAGCCAGTTCATACTTTAGATCGTATTCAACTAATGGAAATGCCCACTTACCCAGTCGACCCTTCAGTATGGGTGCTGACAGCATATATTTTATTACATCGGCTTTACAAATTACTTTGCATTCAGTAGCCACGACGTAATGTCTCAGCTTGGTGCAAGCGAAATATAAGCACAAGCATAGCTTCTCCACTAAGGAGTACCTTGTCTTAGTATCAATGAGTCGTCGGCTTAGATAGAATATTACCTTTTCCTTTCCTTCGACCTCTTGTGCCAAGACTGCACCAATTGAACTATCTTCGACAGATATGTAAAGATTGAATGGAATTCCCGTCTATGGTGCGGTTAATACTGGAGGACTAGATAGATATTATTTGATATCATGGAGAGCCTTCTGATGTTTTTTCCCAAACAAACTTCTTATCGGCTTTTAGCCTTAACAGATGTGTGAATGCGCTAAGGTGTCCTGACAAGTTGGAGATGAATCTTCAGAGATAGTTTATCATTGAAGGAGAACGCGGTGCTACGCTAGCCGAAAACAAAATTTTTCTACCGCGAACACCTAGGAAACATGCGAGTCAGAGATCATGGAGCGTTACCCTTGGAGCACGTTAGCAACAGAAGTAGAGTGGGTGAAACCTCTCCGCGTGCTTCGAAGTACTGTACGTAGTTGAACGCGACGTGGTACAACTTCTCGTCGCGGAACATCGTCACAACAACATCGTTGTAGTCGTACAGTTGATGTAGCCGATCGAATCAATCAGCACCAACGCAAGAGTGATGACGCCTCTACGGTATCTACACGTCCAGGGTGGGAACACCACGGGCTGGTGTGCTAGCACCCACGCGCGGGCTATGGTTTTAGGGGCAGTGGGACGCGGCGGTGGCTAGGGCTCATCGTGGAGAGACTCTAACGCCGCACGCTCCCACGCCTCCTTTATATAGAGCGCACTAACGGGCCTTTTATGATAGAAGCCCACTAGGACTTGCGCTAATGGATCTTCTACAATAGAAATCCATTAAGACGCCAGAGGATCCAAATCCACATAAACCCACTAATGGATCCAATCCATCAGACATGATCCAACCCGTTAAGTGTGTGACTCATTAGGCTCATATATAAGTTGGCCGCGGTCCTGGAGAACCCTTTCCCAAGGCCACAAGTCAATAGCGGTACCTAGCAGCATATATTGATCCCCCGAATATACACAATGATCGAATCAACTGAACCTTGATACACTCACATAGGATCCTTTTACCACCCGATATCAGTCAAGCTCAAGGCGAGAAGCGTGTCACCCTTGTGATATCTCAACAAATTCACTCGTCAATGTAATGGATATAATTCATGATTAACTCTTTAATCACTTTGGCATAGGCATGCACTTTTTCTTATCCATCCACACCGAGGGGACAGAGATATCTCTCCCGTCATCAAGGAGGGGCAAATTCCGTCTTGATCTCTTACATCTCACGTCATGTTTCATGGCATACCCGTAAGCGACCTTTATAACTCCCTTGTTACGGTGAAGCATTTGATAGCCCCAAGTATACAATTACACATGCTGAGAATCAATAAGAATCTCAAGTCAAAGGATCGTATAGGTATACCACTCGAGACTACACCCTGATAGCACTTCTAAGATAACAATCTCAGCAGTGTCGCGGAGCGGGTCTATCCAACCCCATGTTCTCTAACATGTGCTCACATTATTGATTTGATATCTCCATATTTATGGTATGTAAAACATGACCATCAATCAATACATGTGCTGGTCAGATCACTATTATCCCACATAATGATATGTGATCGGGATCATTTAGAATAATATCATATAACCAATGTGTTTCACAATTAAGTCATACTCAATAAACAAAAGAGTGACATTTATTCATGAAACTGATAAATACATGAACATAGACGTATGATACAATCATCTCACATGATCGCCTCTAGGGCATATCACCAACAATCATACCGATCAACTTTGTAGCTCCTTTTTGCACTTAGAGGCTTCACACTTCATTATAGTTTCTTCCTCTGTTGGCTGACTTCAATTCCCCTTTCGTGCACCATGAATCGCAGAACTTGTCCAGTTGATACACCGAAAGCACACTTTTGTGGGTTCTTCTTCAAACCAAAGGCCCTAGTCTTTTCGAATACCCTTCGAAGATCAGCTATATGCTCGTTTTGCTCATTGGACTTGACAACTATATCGTCGATGTATATCTCTACCAGTAAGCCAATCAACTCATGGTACATTAAATTCATTGCACGCTGATAAATGGCTCCAGTGCTCTTTAATCCGAAAGTCATGACAACCCACTCAAACAAGCCGATAGCACCTGGACAACGAAATGCCGTCTTATGAATATCATCTTCTGCCATGAATATTTGGTTGTATCCTACGTTGGCATCCAAAAAGCTGACTATCTTATGCCCTGATGTAGCATCGATAAGCATATCGACTATAGGCATCGGGTACTTATCTTTTGGAGTCGCTTTGTTCAATTCTCTGAAGTCTACACAAACTCTAATCTTTCCATTCTTTTTCTTGACCGGGACTATGTTTGATATCCATTCAGTGTATCGGCAAGGCCTAATAAAGCAAGCTTCAAGGAGCCTTTTAATCTCTAAATCAATCACGTCATAGATCTAGGATTAAACCTCCTCGGAGCTTGCTTGAAAGGCTTGAACCCAGGTTTCACTAGTAGCCAATGTTCAATTATCGATCGGCTTAAACCAAGCATCTCATGGTATTTCCAGGCAGAGCAATCCCGATACTCTTTAAATAATTTTATTAGTTCGGCTTACAAAAGTTGGCATTTTCTTTCCACCATCGTCTATGTCGACATCTTCTTAGGAGTCAGCTGACATAAACCCTTGGCCCAACTTTTCTTTGAAATCCTCTATGGCTTCAGATCCCATAGACATGTCGTGGTCTGAAATGATCCTTCGGTTACGATCAGCTTGAAGCCTGATCGACTAACATTAATAAACTCGCAGTCTTCCAGTACTTCTCCGGATAAGTACTCAATATTGCCAATTGGCTAGACAAAATCGGTATTGGCCATAGCAACGTGAGCAGTTGTGTCAGCGTGCACTGTCTTGATCCGATTGCCGTCCCATTGGAGGACTTGGTGCATCATCGATAGGACGTAACAGTTAGCATGGATCTAGTCTCGTCCTAGTAGTACCGCATATCTGCCCTTACCATCAACTACGAAGAATGCAGTAGGTAGGGTTTTACTTCCAATGGTGAGCTCTGCGATCAACACCCTTTTAGCCTCCATCAAGTTGTCGTTGAAATCGTTGAGCATGATGTTGGTTTTAACCAAGTCTTTTGTAGTTTAGCCCAACTTGCAGCATGTGGAGTAGGGCATTAGATTCACTGTGGCTCCTCCATCCACTAGCATCCTAGCCATCGGCTTACCTTCGATGAACCCTTTCAAATACAACGGCTTGATATGCCAATGTTCTCTAGGCTTCTTGAATATAGCTTCCTAGGAGCCAAGGCATAGTTGAGCCCCTGTTGATCCTTGAGGGTTCGACATGCATACCTTTGGTACTCTATATTCGTCAGGGAGTATGAATACCATGTTAATGTCGGCTTTAGAGGAGGATGGCTCTTTAGCGGCTAGTGTCTTTTTCCTGCGCCAATCCTTCCTTGTCACCATCGGCTTCAGCTCGGTGAACGATCTATCCCTTTCTCGTTCAGCCTTAGCCTCCCTTTGTTTGTGGGTCCTTAGTCTCTGAAGGCGTCGCCTCTGAGATTTTATGAGACCATTGCGAACTGACTGAGGGTTAGATTCTATCTGCTCTCATATCTTGCCTTACAAGTACTCTTCTGATATCCTCTGTTTCTTAGGACTTGGGCTCCTTGAGTGATGGCACCTAGGCAGGAAGTGTTGCATTGGACAGTCTCATACTGACGGCAATGCCATCCTTCTCTCCCAGCAGAACTGAAATAAGGGACCCTTCCAATGTTCCATGTCTAGATTCCTTTGTAGCCTATCCCGCACATGTCCTCTTTAAGGTTGCTCTTCGCGATGAGCCGATCATGACGCCCATTTCTGATATTTATTAAAAAGCTGATCGAAAGTTTCCTTCGACTTCAACACTGATCTTGTTGTTTGCTTATCCTTCTCTAGCCAATACCATGTACCGACCTTAGCATCTCCTTTGGGTTTTACTGTTTTGGATGTGCTCGAAACATTTGTGGAGATATTTACTGAACTGATAGTGGATTTAACACTTTGGTTGACCATCTAGGTGACGTGTTTGGAGAACGTCACCTTTGGTGAGATGCGTTCGTCTTGTCTGTGTACCCTATCGGCCCAGGACGGAACCTTCTTCTTCCCATTACTGGATGCTTCATCCATGTTGACGGGAAAAGGATTCACATCCATTTGCATCACGCTCTTATCTTCAAACTTGAGCCTTCCATCTTCAATAGCCAATTAGATCTACTGCCTGAAGATATTGTAGTCATTGGTATTATGGGAATACAAGTTGTGCCATTTGCAGTATCTTTTCTTCTTTATGTCTTTAGGTGATTGGAGCACATGACCCTCAGACAGCATGATATGATTTTCTTGCAGCAGTAGGTCGAATATCTGATCACACTTTGTCACATCAAAAGAGTACTTAACCTCCAATTGGCTTTTGGAAGGTTTAAGCCAAGTGCATACTAGTTGCTTCTTATTTCCTTTAACCTACTAGGCTTCGTTTACTTCTACAGATTCTTCGTCAGATGAATCATCCTCATCCAACACGCAGTTAACGAAAATGATCTTTCCTTTAGCATTCTTGAATTTATTCTTGAACTCTTTGCTTTCTGCGAATCTGCTTTCATAAGCCGATACGTGTTGAGCCAGACTGCTGAGATCAGAGAATTTCTGTCCGCTGAACTTTTCCCTGATTTGCGGTAGTAGGCCTTGATGCGCAAGATCAACTAGTTGGGTGTCTGGGAGTAACACTGTAGCAACGATTGCACACATCTCTAAACCACTTGATGTAGTAGTTAACCGATTCCCTGTACTTCTGACGGACCGCAGTAAGGTCAGAGATTCTTAATTCTGTGCTTTCATTCAAAAAGTACTTATGGAATCGGCTTTCCAAGTCGGCCTAGGAGTTGATGGAGTTTGCGAACAAAGATGTAAACAAAGTAAAAGCTGGCCCAAATAGGGACAATGGAAATAGCCTGACACGATGATGATTGTATTGGCCTCCTTGTCCACATTGAGCGAGAAATCGGCCAATGTGCTCCATTATTGAGGTTGATTCATCTCCTGAGAATTTGGTGAAGTCCAGGACTTTGAACCCTACTAGGAACACATACTGGTCCATCCAATCCGAATAGGGCTTCCCGTATCCTATAATCTTCCTTTGGGATAGATCCCGAACTGGTCTCTCAGGACATTGGTGATCTGATTGGCTATGTTAGTCGATAGAGGCGATGACCTCTCGTTGTCTGCGAGTTGCCCCCCGTAACACCGAGTGGGGATGTCCATTGAAGGAATCGTTTGATCCTGATGCGGTGTGAAGATGGTTGGGCGGGCAGGTCCCGGCTGTGTTTCTGCTAGGTGATATCCCTAGTATGTTTCAACGCCGGTGGCTGTATTCCTTGTCCAAGGCTTCGAGGCCGTAGGTCTAGCTGACGTGTATGAATACTGAGGAGCCTGAGTCTGACCTTGAATTGGCTCAAAAACAGATATCGGCTGGGGAGGAGCCTGATACTCCGTTCGCTGGTTTATAGGGGCATAGTGCGCCTGACTAGGGTGGTCGGTTGTTGGTAGGCTTGTCTTGCAGACATTGGTTGAGGAGTTTAGTGCACCTATTGTAAGGATGTCGTCAGAGCCCTGGTCTGAGACTCGGCGGATGCATCTGATGGTTCGGCTTCTGGCATATATGAGGCTTGCAGATATGTTGGCAGGGATCCATACCTCATTGGTTGTGAAGTTACCGGAGCCGATATAGCCATTCTAGCGGCCATCGTAGCGTGGATTTGCTGTTGTTGGCCGATAGTGTACTATGGGTGTGTTGGTATAGCAGGTCTAGGAACAAATAGCGTACTGTTGGCTATCATCTCATAAGCTATCTCCCTGACGCTGTTGGTAATTACCGGACTAAGAGTGGCGATGAAAGCCGACGATTGATTTGCCATAGCGTGATGCACTGATGAGTGCACCAATGCTGACACTTCTTGGGGGTAATCTAGGAACAAGATTTAGTAGGATCCACCACTTTGGGAAGTTCCCCCTTCTGCATGGTGCTCCCGTGTCGGCGTTTTTGAAATGTGCCGAGATAAGCGCGCCTCACCTTCTTCATCCAGGCCGCCATGTCCTAACGCTGTTCCCCTGTGCGATCAACGTTGGTCATGTGGAGAATGTTTTCTTCACTGACATTAGCCTGACCTTGTTCATCGGCCATCGTGTCCCACCGAGCGTGCCAAAAAGTGTGTTGACGCAAAAAGGGTCTTCACGTTAGCGCACGTGGGCTATGGGAGTTGAATCCCCGATAGCACCAGAAGCAGGGTTTAATGCATGCCAGCTGATTTAATCTACAATCGGCAAGAGAAGATACAATCAACCTTTAGATAGCCGATTGGATCTATAATGTGTTGAATCTGCAACACTTAGAAACAGATCCGTGCAAAGTAAAAAGTAACGAAACTATCGGTTTAGATTAAATCTAAACTAATAGGTTCAAGGTGTAAATAGTCTACCACTAAGCCGATAAAATCAACAAAGCGGTAGAAAGAGGGTAAATAGACTATCAATCAGCCGATAGAATCGTCCGACTGATAGAACGAAAGGTAAACAGACTATCGATAAATAGCAAACTATAAGCCCATAGAATGAAAAGGTAAACAATTTACTGCCAACAAATGTGTTGATCAGTAGAAAGAAGGGTGAAACCTAACCCTCGGTTGAAACGACGATATGCAATAATATCAAACAAGATAGTGTTTCGACCGAAAGCCGATGCAACTCCGTATATGGAACTTAATCGAGACAATACTTACTTGCAAACAACTCCCAGGATGTATCTTGAAACCGATCGAAAGGCAATGCGCAACAAGTCGATCGAAATCTAAATACAACGAAACTACTCTAAATGCGAAGAAAAGTAAAAGACAAGTAAAAGTAGATGTTGTATTTGATGTGATGATGATTTGCATGCCCTTGATGTGATGATGATTTGCATGCCCTCAGGGGCTAAGTATTTATACAGACCCTTTAACTTCGACTCCAACTAGGACTCTTGTCTCTTGACCGATACAGACTCGATTTTATCTTCTAAACTTATCTAACTATTCTTAATATACTCGGGTTTAGCTGATCTGGACTCTCATTATCATATCTATCTCTAACCAATTTGGGTCTTCTCTGCATCTATTTCCAGCCTGTTTTTCTCCAATGCCTAAGCCGATTTCCAGAAGATTATAGACCATTGGCTAGAGCCAAAATCGGGTGTCAACAATACTATCTAATTATATGACGAGGAAGTCCTTAATTTGTCGTTGGGATATTTTTCGAGTGGTTGTTACCCACGTTCTCTCTTCGGGCATTAGCGCTGTCAATCAATCAATTAGAAGAGCGTTGTGGTTTATATCCCTTGATGCATTTAGCGTGCCTGTTCCCTTTCTAGCACGGCGCTGCCTGGCGATCCTTTGCGGCAGACTTCGCTGCAGTGGCACAATCAGGCTTTGCTAAGGTTGGAAGCAGAGGGTCCTGCTCCTACGGTGCACAGACCGCAGAAAAAGGGTACAAGCTAAAACGGTATATGGTGGGACATATACATAATATTATGGGTTAATGGTATAGGTGTCACTGTAAAGTTTGTAGATAAGAAAAACACCACAATAAAGTTGGTATTTATATAAATATCATTATAAAACAACAGAAATTGTAAAAATGCAAATATGGACTCCAACTGAAACCTTCAGACAAATTTTGTCCTCGTCTTCTACCTCCCATACTCTTCTTCCTTCGGCCTGTGCCCCTTAGCCATGGCTGCCTCCTCAACCTTCAGCCCATGCCCCCTTCGTTAGGCCCAGTGCTACCGCCGTCTGTGAGCTCCACCCCGCCTTCATCCCCAGCAACTTGTCTCTGACCGAGGATGGCATCCTTGGAGAGGATTGTCTATAGGGTTAATTGTATAGATGCCACTACATAATCTTAGAGCATTTCATGTCAACACAATATGACATAATAAGACAGACTCATATAGTGGGTTCTTTTCATGTATTTCTAGATGGTTTCTCAACACAGAACATGACATTTCTCATGTTACAGTGGACTATAGTGTTACAGACGATCCAACTCTCTATACATTCCCTCTCTTTTCCACATCAAGCATCAACTTGTGTCTGACATAACAAGATTATAGTCGACTATAATGTTTTTGTCTTGTTCATTTGTAGAAGTTCAAAATGTGGGATTGGTTACTCCCACGTTTGCAACTAGGTACGAGAAAAAACTACTTAAACTTGGGACGTGTGTCATGAGGTGGCATAAGGAGAGTGGTATCTCTAAACTGTTGTGGCAGTGAGAAACCCGCCAATAAGATTTCTAGATAGGTTCGGAAAACATGCGCTGACATGCGCAATAAGATTTATGGATAGGACTACATGCAAAACCTCCCAAAACTGCTCCATTGGATTACTATTTGGACGGTTTACATAGTTTGAAGCCCACAGTACTAGATTTTTTCAGCTCGAGAGTAAGCAGATGAAGTCAAATACACTTGATAGTCCAAAGTAGACTTTTTCTTCATATTGACCTCTTTTTTTCAACGGATTCTTTCTCTACTTGATTTCCAGAGAAATATGCTTCTAGACCAACAAGAGAAGTGTGAAAACAATTGCATGGAGGGAAACCTTCTATCGATTTTACCCAAAAATCTAAGAGAGAGACAAACTTATAAACTTATTATAAGAACCAAAACAAGGCTATATTCTTATATAGTTGCTAGATGGATGGATCGATGTGATGCATGCTCCTCCTTGCTATACAATCGCTTAGTAATCATCATGGCAACCTCAAAACCAAGCAACAACAACTCAACAAGAGGAAGAACCCTTAAAAAATGGAAGAGGAAAAAGGAAAAAAACATAAATGCAAAAAAATCAAGAACAATAATAAGAATTATATGTTTAGAACAAGTACTGGCTAGTGGCTAGTATATAGGCTCTACCACTTGCATAGCCTAAAAGGCTAAAACCACTGTTTATAAAACAACTCGTCGATATGTTGATGTCTCCGTGGATTATGAGTTCGTTCAAAATTAAGTAATGGAAATTGGATTAAACTACGTAAAGAGTGTACGCGCATGTTCTCATTGCGCACCACGAGAACTTATTATATATTAATATGCAATATGCGCCTCAACTTAATTGTTATTTTGCCGAGAGATTTTGATACAGGCAACTTGTCAAAAACATAAGGTTCGAACCTCTTGCGCACTTTAGGGCACATTGCTAGGTTTTGATAACGCCGAAGGCAAGAGCAGGTGATTGATCATCCCGGCCATGCCACGATGGATGCCGTGCACGTAAGGCAGCGGCAGGTGTGGCATCTTAAAATTAAGCCGTCAAGTCAACGTAGGTACGTAATGGCTACAATTCCTAGACATCTTGTGTGTAAGAACATCCGTAGCGGTTATTATACTGTAGCTTTGATTTTTAAAGATAAAGTAGCTGATAGAGGAAATGAATATTTTAGAGTGTAGTTTAAAATATGTAGAAATTTTAGATAGATAGAGTGGACGTTAATAGTATCTTATAGAGAAAATTTAGAGGAGCTGGTGTGAATGCTCTAACACTACATTTTGTCGATACGATGTGTAAGGCTTTCAAAACAATGCAAATTAAAGCATAGACAAAGAAATCGTGCTGGGCCGCATGAATTAATGGCTGAACTGAAATATAGGGGCAAGAATCTGAAAATTTTTAGTTTAACTCAGCCTCAGAAATGACTTATATTCGAGAAATAACTTCGAGAAGCCGAAACATTTCATTCACAATAACAATAAAAAGCTAGGCTTGAAGGAGTAACCAAAAGCCATAAATCAAAAGCACTTTGGTTTCTCAAGTATGTTTTTTTACTCTAAGCTTAAAAAACAAGTTGAATGAAACGTGTCTAACGTTTCAACGATTCAGCCACCTCGGTAATTCAGTATAGCCCATGGACACAAAGCACGGCGAGAACTTGCCGATAAGGTCGATTTCGGTGCAGCCACATGGCATGGCAGGCTCTCGAGGCAGTGCAGACGGGTCATAGTGGTGCACCTACCTACTCAAAGTCGCTCCATGGCATGCATTGCACATTTGCACGAGCGTGAAATCAGCGATGAAGTGACGTCAACAACAACAGCAAAGCATACAGAAGGCGCAGCTTCGCTTCCATATGGGTAAGGAAATAAATAGACACACGGCTAGGAAGGGGATGTATCGTGGGCTGAAGGGCCAAGCCAACGTCAGCTCGCAAAGGAAAAGGTATAAGATTACCCAACTATGGCAAAGGTACAAAATTCATTTCTCAACTGCAAAACCAGATTTAATCCTTCAACTATTCAATACCGAATAGAATATTACCCCTTCCAAAGATAAAGCGCTATTTAAGTGCCGTCGCATCCAGCCACCTCTGTGTCAGGGGCGCACCCTGTGCTACGCTCCCATATCGTCTCAACATCGGGACCCTCTAGCCACCTCCGCACCGAGGTTCGCTGCCTCCAGCCTCCAGCCACCTTTGCCGTCGTCCTCTGTCATTGCCTCCTCCCCGGCGGCCTCCTCGGCCATGGAGGTCCTTCTCGACGGCCTCCACTACATTGCTTGGCCATGGAAGGCCTCCCAGGTGGCCTTGATGTGGGCATCACATATATCAACGGTCAAGGTAACACAAATCCAAGTGTGATCGACAAAGACGACCGTTCCAATGACCAAGATGGTCGTCCCGATGATTAAGATGGTCGCATACATCACCCTTCGACCAATTTCCCTAGACCGATCACTTGAGCACGAGCCAAACAAATACGTGACCAGATAAATGCTAACTTAAGTCTTATTCCAGATTTTAGCAACTTAATGGTGCTTCTAAATTCTACTTCTTTAATTGAACTTAGGTGCAATGGAAGGGACGATGAAGAAAGGTCACACGCATGAGGGTGGCACATGACACATATTGTCCGTCTTTGTGTCGACATTTTTGGAGACAATCTGAACGTGTAACATGGTCATGGTCCATATCACTAGAAAGATAATAAAGTCTAGTTTCTAGCATTTCAAACCTTGCGTCATTTTGACTTCCGAAGCAAGAGTCATTACTATTTTAGTGGAAGCTGCATATGCTATCAAAACCTGCGCGAGAAATGAAGTCAATTACCAACTCAAGATGACCTTTGAGTATTCAAGAAGGCTCCTCTAATTCTTATTTGCTTTCATACTTAAACTAAGAGGGTTGTTCCTGGTATAAATACCCAAGTACTCCAAGTCTTTTGTAACTTTTGATCAAACCAATTCAGCTATGTGCTATCGTAGCGAGACTACTTATGTGTTCCTCTACCTTTGCTCTTGTGAGTTCTCTTGGATTCGCAAGAAGGATCTTTACAGGCCCTCCTAGTTCGTGCTCTACGGTTCCAGCCGTTTTGTGTTGATTAGTCCCGATTTGTGGTTTTGCGATTGTTTGAACAATGGGACGGAGTTCTTGTAGCTTCGGATTGTCTTCCCTATCATACGGGTTGCATCTAACCTTAACAGGTATAAAGCTAGTTATTCCGACTGCTTGCAACTAGTTATCTTTGTTTCTATTCTATGCCGTGAAGATCGGGCCACCCCTTGTGGAGAAACTAATATGCGTTGGCGGAGCAGTGATCCACCCCGCACCATTTAGTATCCGAGCTTCCATTGACACGGTAGGATCTGCTATCTATTTATCATCCTTTGTTATCACTATTGCTTGTATTCTTCGTGTTCTTATTCTTATCCTAGAGTCCAAAAGCCAAAAAAAAACCAAACCCTTGTTGTGGTACTGAAATTTTAGTGTCGCATGTTACAAGTTGTTATCTTGTTCACATCAAAGCATCTTTGTGTTGCATCCTTATTATATCTGAATAAAGTTAGTGCTCATGAAAAAAGAAGAAAAAAAGAACAAAAAAGAGTTAAAAAATCCGGAGCAAAAGGCATGAATCGTAGCCAGTGGAATATGTATGTGACGGTCTATTTCTTTTACTTGCTTTGTTTGCATATCGTCTACTTGATTTCAGTACTACAAATTATTCCTCTGATTAGCCCACTGAACTCCACTATAAACCGAAATTTTAAGATCCCTCTTATTCAATCGTTTAATCACTTCCGGTAACCACCGCATTGCACAATCGTGATCTAATGAGAACACATAAGAACATTGGTAAGTAGGAGGTAAGGTTGTATGATTCCACCAAAATTTTCCTATTATACTATATTTCCTCTCACTAACATGTCAGGATCTCAATCAAGTGTTCCAAGGTGAAGCTGAAGTTCCTGTGAGACGTGCTGAATTACAACAAATGCAGGATACCTTGCTTCAAGTGATGCAAAGGATGCTTAATGAGCATTTTCCAACCGTCAGCAGTAGAGTGGCACGTTAGCAAAATCCTACTGATCTAATAGCCGAAGATGGTGATGAGAACTCCCTTGGATCCCATGCTGGAGATGAGCTCAACAATCTCAACCATCAGGCTCGTCATGGCGCGAATGCTCGTGGTGTAGCTGCTGCCTGCAGTCGTGGAGTTGCTGCCAATCATATGTAGCGAGGATGTGATGCTCGTGGGCGAGGTTATGGCCCCAGTGTTCACTTCAACAATGGTCACATGATGGTTGGCCATGATCTCGAGGGTGAATATGATGCTTATGAAGATGTTTATGAAAACATGAAGAATATGGACAACCACCATTACCTCGCCATGGCAATGTTCATCGTGAAGACGATCATTATCGTGGTCGTCGTGATCGAGATGATCTTGATAGTGCTGCTCAAATCAAGTTAAGCATTCCAAAATTTACTAGAAAGGAAGACCCTGATGCTTATCTTGAGTGGGAAGAGCAATGTGATCAGATTTTCTGCATACATAACTTCTCCGATGCCAATTGGGTAAATCTAGCATGTATTGGATTTTCTGGTTATGCACTAACATGGTGGAACTAAGTGCAGCAAAACCAATATCAATTGGGATTAGATCACATCAACACATGGGAACACATGAAGCGTGTGATGAGACGTCGTTTTGTTCCATCACAGTATCACCGAGATCTCTGCAATAGGCTGCAACGCCTTACCCAAGGATCCCGCATCGTGGATGATTATTATAAGGAGATGGAGACTCTCTTAATTCATGCAGGGATTCCAGAAGATGAAGAATCTAAAATGGCTAGGTTTTTGCATGGCCTTAATGCTGAAATTTTAGATTTTGTTGAGATGTTCCCCTACAACACTCTCCAGAATCTAGTGGATCAAGCAAAGCGAACCGAGAGAAAGGTTCGGCACCTAGGAATTTCTCGTCCATCAGCATGTCGTTCAGCTGTGACACCTGAGCGTTGTTCTCAGCCAAGTCAATCCCACGGTGGCTCCTAATTCCAAGCATAGCTAATGGTCCATCAGTTCGTGCTACTAGTGGTAAGCCATCAGCTTCCTCGGCATCAATACCGACTGACTGCAACAGCGATAGGCGTCCCGCTGCATCCATAGGAGCATCACCTGCTACACCAACTCCAAAGCGGAACCGAGACATCGAGTGTTTCAAGTGCAAAAGATGAGAGCATATTTCTTCATAGTGTTCTAGCAGCGGAATCGAGACATCGAGTGTTTCAAGTGTAAGGGACAAGGGCATATTTCTTCAAAGTGTCCTAGGAGGAGAGTGATGATCGTGAATAAATAAGGATAGTTGGAATCTGAAAGTGATAGAGATGAACATAAATCACAAGATAAAGAGACCGAAATAGATGAGAAGAATGTATGTGATATCCAAACTGATGTAGGTGATAATAATTGTTTTATTTCTCATCGTGTGCTTAGCGTTAGCGCTGTAAAAGAGGATAAAGGATAACGGCGTAACATCTTCTACACTTGTGGCACTATAAAGGAGAAGTGTAACGTCCTCTTAATTTTATAAAAGCTACAATATTGTACAGTGAAAATAAATAAATAAATTAAAGAAAACAGTAATAATAAATAAATTAAAAACCCTATTTAACCCTAATCCTAGCCCCAGCCATACCAAGCCATAACCTAGCTGCGGGCACGACGCCTAATCCTAACCGAATTACAAAACTCCAGGCCATCTACTTAGCCGAGTTAATCCCCATATTAAGACCCTTATCAGCTAAACCCCATCCACAACCATAACCCCAAAACTCCAGATCGATCTGCTACATCCGCATCCACGCAGAGCAAAGGAGAAGGAGGAGATTGCAAGCGTCTTCGTCGTCGTCGTCAACGGGGCGAGGACTGTCTCCTAGCGCTGCCATTGCGCGCAAGCCGAGCCACCACAGCCGCCGCCGGAGCCCACCACCGCCGCCGTAGCCGGAAGCCGCGCGTTGTCGCGCCCGAGCAAGCCGCGGTCGCAGCCATCGCCGCCACCGGAGAACGAGCCGCCGTCCCGCGCGTAGTAGCCGCCGCCGTCCCGTGTGTAGCCGCCGGAGCCGCCGCAGCCCACGTCGCCGAAGCCGACGCCGCCGCCCGCGAAGTCGCCGTCGCTCGCGCGCGTGGAAGCCGCCGTCGCAGGCCACCGTCAGGACGCCGCCGCGGAGCAGCCGTGGCCACGAAGAAGCCGACCGAGCTGCCGCCGTTAGTCGCCACACCCGCCGCCTAGCCGACGCCGCCGCCGCCGGGTAGCGCCGCCGCTGCCGCCGGTCGCCGCCGCCGGGAGCACCGCCGCTCTGCTCTTTTTCTCTCTCTCTCCCTCTTCTCTCTTTCTCTCTCTCCCTCCCTGTCTTCTTTTCTCTTTCTTCGTATTGCTCTTTCTGCGCATGTGAACACAGAATAAGCAATCAGCCTCCTTTTCTTTTGATCCGGTCAAAACCAGTCAAACACACTCGCGGTACTGTTCACATGAACAGTACACATTCACAATTTTGTATCTCACAAACCACAACTCCGATTCGCACGAAACCAATTTTATTGATTTATTTTCACACTAATCTACCTACTGTTATTTTCCTGTAATTTTTGTATATATCAGTATTTTCTGGTTGTTTATTGCTTGTGTTCTTGTTCTGCGTGCGTAGACGTGGCGGGAGTTGACGGGGAAGCCGACGTTGCCGCTGAATTGCAGAACGAACCGCAGTATTTTGACCAAGGTAAGTTAGAAGCATATCACTCCTAACTTTGGAAAATAATTTTATTAGATGTTTGAATGTGCATGCTATCTTTATAATTATTTACTGATGTTACATGTGTAGCTAGTTTCCAGTTATGTGTTAATCATTAATTAGCACATATAGTTGTCCATTGTTGCCCTAGGTTGATTATTATGTCTTATTTATGCCAAGTTAATGTTTTCCATATTGCTTAACGCAAGTAGAGGTATCTTTAGCTGGGGACATAATTCATCCGGGTTATGGTGCAAAATGTGACAGTAGGAGACTGTCAAGGTTTTAAAATCAATTAATCCACTAAAATCAACGTGGCGTGAGTTGACCTGGGGTGGAATGCTAGTTAAATTTGGTTGCGTGAGGCCTTTGTTTGGAGTCTTGAAGCCACCCGGTTATTTAAGGACCGTTCCATTCGGTGGAATGCCTATTCCCGCATAACAGTACAACCATGGGCGCTAACATGGTAACGCCTTAGCTGATTAACTTGGGAAGCTTAGACTTGGGTGTGTCACTTGGAGGTGTGGGTGTGGCTAGCTACCACTTCTGCACACTGCAAAGGCGCACGAGGGGGCCACTGGCTTGGTGGGAGGCTGCCAAGGGGTGAATCCTTAGCGGGCGGGCTCAAGTCTAGGTGTACCTCGCCAAAGGATTCGTTGGAGTCTCCGAAAGGTGATTCCATCCCATGGGTAAGGTGTACCCTCTCTGCAAAGATTAAATTATCATGATAGCCGAGATCACGAACAAGTGAAGGAACTGAGGAAGCAGTCTACGACGATGAGTTTGACGTGGGCGGGCAGGACTTCTAGTTGCGATCCCCGGTCAAATGCCTGTGGCGTTGAGATGGGCCTTATCAAAGAAGTTTATTAATTTTCGCTATTCTTTTATCATTTATTTATTGTAATAAATGGTGCACTCTGCTCCGATTGAATTAATGTTATTTCAACTATAATAAGCGTACGGTGCTTTTATCAATCTATATGACTGTGGTACCAGTTTGATCCTTGGGGACTGCACAAAGGGCACGAAGGGTTGATGCGTATGGCGGGTCCCGACAGAGTTGGTATCAGAGCCACGCTGACCATAGGACGCGCTAGATAGAATGGCAAGACCCTAAGGTTATTATATTAAAAAAAAGGGGTGTTTTAAAATGGGATATTATTTGTGTGAGTTGCTTAAGTCTTAACTTCTGTTTATTCCTCTTTGTTCACCGTTGAAAATTTTTAATTTATTTTAACTTTCTTTTTAATTTTAGATGTTGGTTGACACATCCTACACCCTGGATGAAGGTGGTTACGTCGTGCTGTTGTGGGACATGCTTCAGTACCTCGGCTATACCAGGAAGCCAGAATATGTGAGGGACGTCATCACTCAGAATAAAGTAGATCAGTGGGTAGCCGCTGTCACCATTCTGTCTCGAGGGATCAAGCCTGAAGATGAGACACATCAGTTCAGTGCACTTAGAGTGACAAGAGAGTTTGCTACGCAAGATGCAGCAAGAAAAGCAATGCAACGCCTGGCAGCTATACACTGGGAGGAACAAGCCAGAACACCGTTCCGGTTGATGCCACGATGCTTGGAGAATGAGGCCCCCTTCTGTGAGTTTCCTTCTGTTCGCAATGAGAATGATCCTACCGTGGTCTACGAAGCAATGTACGCGGAATTTGAGTGCAGTATGTACGATCAACTCTGTGAACAGTATAAGATAATGGAGGCGAACTTGGCTAAGGTCATGATGGAAGCTGATGAACTGGAGGATGATTTCAAGGAAAGCATGGAGAAGTTGCAAACAAGTCAAGAAAAGCTGGCAGAAATATGAAGCAAAGGAGGAGGAAGTTCAGGAGGAGATCGCCGCAGAACGAGAGTCGCTGGATGAAGAGCGTCAACTGATTGCTGAGGAGAGGGCAGAGCTGGAGCAACAGAAAAAGAACTTCGACAAAAGGAAGGCATGTAAGGAGGAAGAACTGAAGGAGTAGACTGTGTCCAGCATTTTGCTCTTTTTGTAACACAGCTACTCATTATCTGTTCTAGTTAATGGTTAAATGAAAGTTGTGTTAGGTCAAATATGGTGTGCTATTGCTTGAGTAGATGCAGGAGAATATTTTTTCTATAGTACCCGTGGGAAAAACGGCTACTGTTCCGCTACAGTACACGCAAAAATTTTTTAAAACTGAATTCTGATTGTTGTCACAGTAGTTTGAAAACAGATAGTGTTCGTTGTACAGTACTCGCGAAACGTGTTCACGGCTACAGTGCGTGCGACGTTTTTCTCTCTCTCCCAGATTTCGGTGTATGACTACAGTGTTTTTAATAAAAACTGGTACTGTTCATTGATACGGTGTTTGAAAAACAAAACCTTTTCAGATGCTGTTTGCTGTTTTAGTACGCGCAAAATTATTTTCCCCGGTACAGATTTCTGACTGTGGCTGCAGTAGTTTTAAAACCCCGGTACTGGTCATTGACGCAGTACCGCGGGAAACATCTCCTTTCCAACGTACTGTTCATAGCTACAGTACTCACCAAAAAAATCCCCAGGTCGCGGTTTACTGCTACAGTGGCGATTTTTTTTCCTGTTCAGGCATGCAGAATGGATTCCAGTGCCGCTACAGTATCCACGAGAAAAAGGAAATCGGCTGCTGTTCATCGCTACAGTGCCGCAGAAAAAATTGCCAGGTAGTTGGCTGCTGCTACAGTAAAGATTCCTTTTTGGTTTGGTTCGTCGGTGCAGTACGACTCCTAGTGAACGAAACAGTGTCCTTATTTTTTCTCCGTCAGTGATTGTTAGTTGAAAACAGTAAGTTATTTTTGAGTTAAGATTCGGTGCAGATTTGTACTATGTTTGGGATGCAGTTCATAGGTAGAGTTTGCGTAAATGGAGTGTTTGAATTTATATGTTTATTGTTGTTAAACTGTTTGTGTGTAACTTATATATTTTTTCATATATACGATTACAATAATTTCCCATAGATTGCTTATCTTTCCCTGATCTATCTTATCAGCTGACTGATGGCAAGAAACGGACGTGGTCGTGGACAAGCAGCCGGGCGGGGCCAATCGGTGCACCGCGAACGTGGTCGAGGACGTGGACAAGCTCCACCAGTTCCACTCCCAGTTCAGGGAGGAGATCAGCTGGCATTTGCTCAGGGTCAACATCAGAACCAACCGAACCCACTGGCACCCAGCCTATGAATGCCGCCAATGAGGGGGAACTTCCACCACCAGCAGCCCAGGAACCCACAGCACAACAGCTTATGTAGATGCAATATCAGGTGCTCCAAACTGTGGCACAACACTTCATTAACCTGCCGGCACCTGCTCAACAGAACTTGCCACCCCAGTCAAGGTATGGGGACTTCATGAGGACTCGTCCACCTACTTTTGCTGGAACCACCGAGCCTTTGGACACAGATGATTGGATTAAAGAGGTGGAACGCAAGCTTTATTTGGCTGACTGTGATGATCAGGAGAGTGTGCAGTACGCTGCTCACCAGTTAAAAGGGAATGCAGCAAGTTGGTGGGAGAACTATTGTGCCGCCTATCATGATGTGCAAGCTATTACTTGGGATGAGTTCACTGAGGTCTTTCGTGCAGCACACATTCCTAGGGGTATTATGGACATGAAGAGGCGGGAGTTTCAGAATCTTCGCCAAGGCAACATGAGTGTGACGGAGTATCTGCATCATTTCACTCATCTGGCTCGTTACTCCCAGGCTGATGTAGCAGATGATCAAGCTAAGATTTGGAGGTTTATGCAGGGTATGGACCCGAATCTTAAGGTCTATCTCATTTCCCATACTTATCAAAACTTCCAGGATATGGTCAACAGGGCTCTGCTGCAAGAGGATGCTCAACGGCAGTTGTTCAATGATAAAAAGAGGAAGATGGCAATGCAAAATCAGCAAGGGGCGAGGACCTCTCGACCCCGAACCGGGCAACATCAGTTCATACCAGCAGCACCAGGAGCACCCAGGGTGTCCACGCCAACTCTCCGCCCTTCGATGCCGAATTCGCAGCAACCAGGAAACCGTCCTAATCAGGCGGCACAGCCCTCGAAGAACAATGCTAGCTCGCAAGGAGTTCAGTGCTATCACTGCCATCAGTGGGGTCACTTTGCCAACAACTGTCCTCAGAAGCGTCAGAATCCAGCACCTGTGCCTGCTAATGTTGGAGGGACACCGGCTCGTACACCTGCACCAGGACAAGGCCGAGGAGTACTAGGGACCCCGAGGACACCACAGACCCTTGGAAGGGGGAGAGTCAATCATGTGACTGCAGAAGAAGCTCAGGAGGCACCCGAGGTGGTACTTGGTAAGTTTACGGTTAATTCAGTTACAGCTACAGTTTTGTTTGATTCCGGGGCTTCTCATTCGTTTATATCGAAAGAATTAGTGGCAAAACATGGGTGGAAATCAATGCCTCTAAAGACAACTTTGATAGTACAATCACCGGGTAAAGAAATGAGAACAAGTTTTGTATGTCCTGAGGTAGAAATCATAATAGAAGAGGAAAAGTTCTTAGCAAATTTAATCCTTTTAGAATCTCCTGGAATAGAAGTAATTTTGGGAATGGATTGGTTAATGAAAGTACATGGTCAAATTGATTATGCCCATAGAGCCATAACACTCACCAACCGTGATGGAAACAAAGTGACCTTTGAATCAGTAGTGAAACCTAGTGGGATAGCAGTGGTAAACCAGATCAAGGGAGTGACCCCAAAATCTGATCCACCGACCTTAGAGTCAGTACCAGTGGTGAGGGAATTTCCGGACGTTTTTCTCGAAGAATTGCCTGGACTACCCCCGGACCGAGATGTAGAGTTTGTCATTGACCTAGCCCCAGGCACAGCACCGATAGCTCAGAGGCCCTATAGGATGAACGCCAACCAGCTGGCGGAAGTGAAGAATCAAATAAGGGAGCTACAAGACATAGGTTTCATCAGGCCCAGTTCATCACCGTGGGGTTCGCCAGTGATCTTTGTGAAGAAGAAGGATAATACCCTGAGGATGTGCGTAGATTCTCGGTCGTTGAATGAGGTGACAATAAAGAATAAGTACCCGTTGCCAAGAATTGACGACCTGTTTGATCAACTGAAGGGAGTATGTGTGTTCTCCAAAATTGATCTGAGGTCAGGGTACCATCAGATAAAGATTAGAGAGGAGGACATTCCGAAAACCGCATTCACAACTCGTTATGGGTTGTATGAGTATATAGTGATGTCATTTGGTTTAACCAATGCCCCGGCCGATTTTATGAATATGATGAATAAGGTCTTTATGGAGTATCTGGATAAGTTTGTTGTCGTATTCATAGACGACATACTGATTTATTCCAGAAATGAGGAAGAGCATGCCGACATTTGCGACTGGTGTTGGAAAAGCTTCGTGAGCATCAGTTGTATGCCAAGTTCAGTAAATGCGAGTTTTGGTTAAAAGAGGTTTCTTTTCTGGGACACATTATCTCTGCTGGAGATGTATCTGTTGATCCGAGCAAAGTGCAAGATGTACTGAAGTGGGAGGCACCAAAATCAGTGACCGAGGTGAGGAGTTTTCTCGGAATGGCCGGTTATTATCGGAGGTTCATTGCTGATTTTGCAAGAATTGCTAGACCCCTCACTCAATTGTTGAAGAAAGACAGAAAATTTGACTGGACGGAGGCTTGTGAGTAAAGCTTTCAGGAATTAAAGAAGAAATTGACGTCGTCACCGGTGTTGGTGTTGCCAGATAATCAGAAGGACTTTGAGATATTTTGTGATGCATCCAAGCAAGGACTTGGGTGTGTATTGATGCAAGAAGGCAGAGTAGTGGCTTATGCTTCTCGCCAGTTGAGGCCGCATGAGGTTAATTACCCCACCCATGATCTGGAATTAGCCGCAGTAGTTCATGCGTTGAAGATTTGGAGGCACTACTTGATTGGGAACCGAACGGAGGTATATACGGATCATAAAAGTCTTAAGTATATTTTTACCCAGTCCAATCTGAATATGAGACAGCGAAGATGGCTAGAATTGATTGCAGACTATGACATTGGTGTGCACTACACCCAGGCAAAGCTAATGTAGTTGCAGATGCGCTGAGTCGCAAGGGGTACTATAGTAATTTGGAGATCAAAAAGGCACAACCGATGTTGCATGAGCAATTTCAGAAGTTGAGTTTAGAAGTGAGTGAGAAAGGTGGGTTAAATAATTTGGAGGTTCAACCGACGCTGGAGACACAGATCAAGCAACTGCAGGGAGATGATTCTGAGGTCATAGATGTGATTGTGCGGATGATACTAGGGAAAGCACCAGGTTTTTCTATGGACAAGGAAGGAGTAGTATGGTATGGCAAAAGGATATTAGTGCCGGATGTGAAGGAAGTTAAGGAGCTGATTTTACAAGAGGCTCATGACTCTGCATTTTCTATTCACCCAGGGAGCATTAAAATGTATCTAGATCTTCGAGAAAGGTTCTGGTGGCCCAGTATGAAGAGGAAAATCACAGCATTTGTGGCTATGTGTGATGTGTGCCAGCGGGTTAAAGCAGAGCACCAACGACCAGCTGGACTTTTGCAGCCATTGAAGGTCCCAGAGTGGAAGTGGGAGGAAATTGGGATGGATTTCATCACCGGACTGCCACGGACTCGGTCAGGGTATGACTCGATTTGGGTTATTGTCGATCGTCTCACTAAGGTAGCGCATTTCATACCAGTGTGTACTACCTATTCCAGCGACAGGCTTGCTAAATTATATGTCTCTAAATAGTGTGTTTGCATGGCGTGCCCAAAAAGATAGTCTCAGACCGAGGGACCCAGTTTACCTCTCGGTTTTGGCAGAAGTTACACTCGTTGCTTGATACTAATTTAGCTTTCAGTACAGCGTATCATCCACAGACAGATGGTCAGACTGAACGGATTAATCAAATCCTGGAGGATATGTTGAGAGCCTGTGTTTTAACAAATAAAAGAGGATGGGACCAAAGTTTACCCTATGCTGAATTTTCTTATAATAATAGCTATCAGTCAAGTATAGAGATGTCCCCGTTCTAGGAGTTATATGGAAGGAAGTGTCGAACACCCCTGTATTGGAATGAGGTTGGAGAGAACAAGGTTTTTGGTCCGGGAATCCTAAAGGAAGCGGAAGATCAAGTGAAGCTGGTGCAGCAAAGGTTGAGGACAGCTCAATCTAGACAGAAGAGCTACGTGGACAAGTGTCGCAGGGAATTGAAATTTGCAGTAGGAGACTTCGTGTATTTGAAGGTATCGCTTATGAAAGGGATATGTCGATTTCGAGTTAGTGGGAAATTGGCCCCGAGGTACATCGGACCGTTCCAAGTATTAGCGAGAAGGGGAGAAGTGGCATATCAACTGGAGTTACCACCTCAGCTAGCGGAGGTGCACAATGTGTTTCACGTGTCTCAACTCCGGAAGTGTCTCAGAGTGCCAGAGGAACAAATGCCGATGGATAATCTAGTGCTGCAGGAGGATTTGACCTACTCGGAATATCCGGTTAGAATTCTGGAGGAGGCGGAACGTTGCACCCGTAGCAAGACTATCAAATTTTGCAAAGTGCAGTGGAGTAATCACTCGGAGTCGGAGGCTACATGGGAGTGTGAGGACGATCTACGAGCAGAGTTTCCAAGCCTGTTCCCAAGTTCTTTTGAATCTCGGGGACGAGATTCTTCCTAAGGGGGGAGGTTTGTAACGTCCTCTTAATTTTATAAAAGCTACAATACTATACAGTGAAAATAAATAAATAAATAAATTAATTAAAGAAAGTAGTAATAACAAATAAATTAAAAACCCTATTTAACCCTAATCCTAGCCCCAGCCGTACCAAGCCATAACCTAGCCGCGGGCACGACGCCTAATCCTAACCGAATTACAAAACTCCAGGCCATCTACTTAGCCTAGTTAATCCCCATATTAAGCCCCCTTATCAGCTAAACCCCATCCACAACCATAACCCCAAAACTCCAGATCGATCTGCTACATCCGCATCCACGCAGAGCAAAGGAGAAGGAGGAGATCGCAAGCGTCTTCGTGCCGCCGCCAATCGGGCGAGGATCGTCTCTAGCGCCGCCATTCTTGCAGCCGAGCCACCACACAGCCGCCGGAGTTCACCACCGCCGCCGTGGCGAAGAAGCAGCGTTGTCACGCCCGAAGCAAGCCGCGTCGCAGCCATCGCCACCACCGGAGAAAGCGCCACCGCCCCAGCGTAGTAGCCACCGCCGCCAGAGCGGAAACCGCGTTGTCGCGCCGAAAGCAAGCGATGGTCGCAGCCATCGCCGCCACCGGAGAACGAGCCGCCGTCCAGCGTAGTAGCCGCCACCGCCCCATGTGTAGCCGCCGAGCCACCGCAGCCCACATCGCCGAGTCGACGCCACCGCCGCAATCGCCGTCGCTTCGCGTGTGGAAGCCGTCGCGAGCCACCGTCGACGACGCCGCCATGAAGCGGCCGTTACCACGAAGAAGCCGACCGAGCCGCCGCCGTTAGTCGCCACACCGCCGCCGCCGCCGCCGCCGCCGGTAGCGCCAGCCGCTGCCGTCGCCGCCGCCGCCGCCGCCGCCGCCGCCGGGAGCACCGCCGCTCTGCTCTTTTCTCTCTCTCCCCCTCTTCTCTCTTTCTCTCTCTCCCTCCCTTTCTTCCTTTTCTCTTTCTTCATATTGCTCTCTGTGCGCATGTGAACACGGAGGAAGCAATCGGCCTCCTTTTCTTTTGATCCGGTCAAAACCAGTCAAACACACTCGCGGTACTGTTCATGTGAACAGTGCACCTTCACAATTTTGTATCTCACAAACCACAACTCCGATTCGCACGAAACCAATTTTATTGATTTATTTTCACACTAATATACCTACTGTTATTTTTCTGTAATTTTTGTATATATCAGTATTTTCTGGTTGTTTATTGCTTGTGTTCTCGTTCTGCGTGCGTACATGTGGCGGGAGTTGACGGGGAAGCGGACGTTGTCGCTGAATTGCAGGACGAACCGCAGTATTTTGACCAAGGCAAGTTAGAAGCATATCACTCCTAACTTTGGAAAATAATTTTATTAGATGTTTGAATGTGCATGCTATCTTTATAATTATTTACTGATGTTACATGTGTAGCTAGTTCCTAGTTATGTGTTAATCATTAATTAGCACATATAGTTGTCCATTGTTGCCCTAGGTTGATTATTATGTCTTATTTATGCCAAGTTGATGTTTTCCATATTGCTTAACGCAAGTAGAGGTATATTTAGCTGGGCTTAACGCAAGTAGAGGTATATTTAGCTGGGGACATAATTCATCCGGGTTATGATGCAAAATGTAACAGTAGGAGACTGTAAGGGTTTTAAAATCAATTAATCCACTAAAATCAACATGACGTGAGTTGACCTGGGGTGGAATGTTAGTTCGGCTGGTTGCGTGAGGCACTGTTTGGGGTGCAGAAGCCGCCCCGGTTATTTGAGAACCGTTCCATTCGGTAGAATGACTATTCCCGCATAACAGTACAACCATGGGGCTAACATGGTAACGCCTTAGCTGATTAACTTGGGAAGCTTAGACTTGGGCGTGTCACTTGGAGGTGTGGGTGTGGCTAGCTACCACTGCAGACCTGCAAGGCGCACGATGGGGCCACTGGTTTGGTGGGATGTTGCCAGGGGTGAATCCTTAGCGGGCGGGCTCAAGTCTAGGTGTACCTCGCCAAAGGCTTCGTTGGAGTCTCCGAAAGGTGATTCCATCCCATGGGTAAAGTGTACCCTCTCTGCAGAGATTAAACTATCATGATAGCCGAGCTCACGGTCAAGAGCGGGCGCTGAACAGATCCAGTGGTGTAGTCTCATGGTTTTAATAATTTAATTGATGTAGTGGTTTGGCAGGGAGTGCTGGGCAGTGAGTGCCTTTCGGTTCATGCCGTGAGGGCTATTTTTGTGTTAAACTGATAAACAATGGTTATTTAACTTAGCTTAACATTTCAAACTGCAGTTTTTCCAGCTCATAGGAAAAGATTATGAAACCGGCTTTATGCAAACAACCCTACCCTGTCTCTGTATCCTGCATCATCATTATTAAGGATCTTGCTTGCTGAGTATTCGCCGTACTCACCATCGCATATCACGCGGGCTGTTCATTCCAACGAACAGGTGAAGGAATTGAAGAAGCAATCTACGACGACGAGTTTGACGTGGGCGGCCAGGACTTCTAGTTGCGATCTCCGGTCAGATGCCTGTGGCGTTGAGATGGGCCTTATCGAAGAAGTTTATTAATTTTCGCTATTCTTTTATCATTTATTTATTGTAATAAATGGCGCACTCTGCTCCGATTGAATTAATGTTATTTCAACTGTATTAAGCGTACGGTGTTTTTATCAATCTGTATGACTGTGGTACCAGTTTGATCCTTGGGACTGGTATAGTGGCACAGAGGGGTTCGGTCTGTATGGCCGGGTCCCGACAAGAAGGTATGTCGAATCATTGTTGATAATAGTAGTTGCAATAACATTGCTAGTTCAAATTTGGTGAAGAAATTAAAGCTGAAGCAAAGACGGAATTCTAGTCCTTACAAGATGCAATGGCTGAATGATTAAGGGTCGTTGAAAGTTAGTAATATTGTGACAATTCCGTTCTTCATTGGGAAGTTCCAAGACTAAGTTGAGTGTAATGTAGTTCCAATACAAGCATGTCAATTGCTGTTGGGACATCCATGATTGTTTGATCATGATGTTTAGATTAGTAGTCGAGTCAACCGACTTTCATTCAAATATAAAGGAGAGCACATCTCTTTGATTCCTTTAACGCCGGAGGAAATCTTGATGGATGATTAGAAAATAAAAGAGAGAAAGCAAGAAATACTTGAGAGAAAACCACCAACATAGTGAGCAAGTGATTCCAAAGCCAAACAAAACCCCACAGCTAAAAGTAACCAAGCCACAGGAAAAAGATGGTTTATTGATGATGGCTAGGAAAGGGGACATGAGAGAAGTGAGAGAACCCAATTGCACTTTCTTTGTACTCATGTACAAGTAGAATTTTCTATGGATTACCGACTTATCCTCTACCTTGCCAAGTGCTGTCTTTGATCTTTTGCAGAGCTATGAGGACGTGTTTCAGACAAAATACCCACTGGGCTGCCACCAAAAAGAGGCATAGAGCACCAAATTGACTTGTACCAGGAGTACCACTACCTAATCGGCCACCATATCGCACCAACCCGGTGGAAACCAAGGAAATACAACGTCAAGTTCAGGACTTCCTCGACAAAGGTTATGTAAAAGAAAGTCTTTCTCCTTATGCTATACCTATTTTGCTAGTTCCAAAGAAAGATGGATATTCAAGAATGTGTATTGATTGTAGAGCTATTAACAATATAACTATTAGGTATAGACATTCAATACCTAGACTTGATGATATGCTTAATGAACTAAGTAGCTCTGTCATTTTCTCCAAAATTGATTTGCGAAGTGGCTATCAGCAAATAAGAATGAAAGAGAGAGATGAGTGGAAAACAACATTCAAAACAAAATTTGGGTTGTATGAATGGCTTGTCATGCCTTTTAGGTTAACAAATGCACCAATTACTTTTTATGAGATTAATGAATCATGTGGTTAGAGCTTTTATTGGCAAGTTTATTGTTGTTTACTTTGATGACATTCTAATTTACAACAAGTCACTTGATGAACATATTGAACATATAAATTGTGTGCTTGCTGTCCCAAGAGAGAAAAAGCTATACGCTAACCTTGCCAAGTGCACATTTTGCACCGATAAGGTTATCTTTCTTGGTTTTGTTGTTTCAGCTCAAGGAATGGAGGTTAACGAAGAAAAGGTGAAGGCCGTTCATGATTGGTTACCTCCACAGAATGTAAGCCAAGTAAGAAGCTTACTTGGGCTTGCCGGTTTCTACTATCGATTTGCGAAGGATTTCAGCACCATTGCTACCCCTATGAATGAGCTAACCAAGAAAGGCGTGCCTTTCCATTGGGAAGAAACATAAGAAGGTGCTTTTCAAAGGTTGAAATATGAGTTAACATCTGCTCCTCTACTAGTCCTCCTAGACTTTGGTAAAACTTTTGAAATAAAGTGTGATGCCAGTGGTATTAGAATTGAAGGAGTGCTCATGTAAGAACTTAGACCAATTGCATATTTCAGTGAAAAATTAAGTGGGCCAACTTTGAATTATTCTGTTTATGATAGAATTGTATGCACTAATGAGAGCTTTAGAAACATGGCAACACTACTTATAGGCTAAAGAATTTGTGATCCATTCAAATCATGAATCTTTGAAACATCTTAAAAGCCAACTGAAACTAAACGGTAGGCATGCAAAATGGAGTGAATTCATAGTCTTTTCCTTATATTTTCAAGTATAAAAAGGGAAAGAAAAATGTTGTTGCCGATTCTTTGTCTAGACGCCATGCTTTAATTTCCCAACTTGATGTTAAAATTCTTGTCTTAGAAAGTATCAAAGAATTATACTCCAAAGACTCATATTTCGCTGAAGCACGTTCAAAATGCAATGAAGGAAAGGGGTGGGAAAAGTTCCATTTGCATGACAGGTTCTTATTTCGAGCTAATAAATTGTGTATTCCATATTGCTCTGATTGATTGCTACTTTTGCAGAAAGCTCATGCAGGTAGACTCATGGGACATTTTGGCACCAAGAAAACTGAGGACGTGCTGGCTGATCATTTCTTTTGGCCAAAGATGTGACAGGATGTGGAGCGCTACGTGTTACAATGTGAGACATGTCAAAAAGCTAAGTCATACATAAACCCTCATGGTCTATACACACCTTTACCTATTCCAAATGCACCATGGGAAGACATTTCTATCGATTTTATTCTCAGTTTACCACAGACAAAGAGGGGGAATGATTCAGTTTTTGTGGTAGTTGATAGGTTCAACAAAATGACACATTTCACTCCATGTCATAAGAGCGACGATGCTTCACATATTGCTAATTTATTTTTTAGGGACGTTATAAGGTTCCATGGTATACCACGAACCATTGTTTTAGATTGAGACACCAAATTCTTGAGCTACTTTTGAAAAACATTGTGGGGAAAGCTTGGAACAAAATTTTTATTTTCTATAACTTGTCACCCCCAAACGAACGGTCAAACTGTAGTTGTGAATAGAACTCTATTCATGATGTTGAGAGTGATTTTAAAGAATTTAAAAAATGTGTGAGGGCTACCTACCTCATGTAGAATTTGCACATAATAGAGCTACACATTCGACCATAACATTTTGTCCATTTGAAATTGTATATGGTTTCAAACCTATTGCTCCTATAAATCTTTTGGCTTTGCCTTTACAGGAACGAACTAATCTTGATGCAAGCAAACGAGCTGAACTTGTGAAGCAACTTCATATAAAGGCCAAGAAAAATATTGAGAAGATGAAAAGGCAATATGAGAAATGAGAAAACAAGGAAAGGAAGAAAATGTTGTTTGACCCAGGTGACTTAGTATGGGTACATTTTCGAAAGAAGCGCTTTCTAGAACAACGTAAAAGTAAATTGCAGCCAAGAGCAGATGGCCTATTCAAAGTGCTTAAAAAGATTAATGATAATACATACAAGATTGACCTTCCGAAGGAATATGGCGTTAGCCCAACATTCAACGTCTCCCATCTATTTCCATACGTTTCGACCATCAGAGTCAAGGACGACTCCTTTTGAAGAGGGGGAGGATGATGTGGACATCATATACATCAACGATCAAAGTAACACAAACCCAAGTGTGTTCGACCAAGATAACCGCTCCAACGACCAAGATAGTCACCCCGATGATCAAGATGGTCGCATACATGACCCTTCGACCAATTTCCCTACACCGATCACTCGAGCATGAGATAAACAAATATGTGACTAGGTGAATGCTAACTTAAGTCTCATTCTATATTTTAGCAACTTAATGGTGCTTCCAAATTCTACTTCTTTGATTGAACTTAGGTGCAATGGAAGGGACGATGAAGAAAGGTCACACGCATGAGAGTGGCACATGGCACATATTGTTCGTCTTTTCGCCGACATTTCTGAAGACAATATGAATGTGTAACATGGTCATGGTCCATATCACTAGAAAGAAAATGAAGTTTAGTTTCCAGCATTTCAAACCATGCGTCATTTCGACTTCCGAAACAAGAGTTATTACTATTTTAGTGGAAGCTGCACATACTGTCAAAACCTGCGTGAGAAATAAAGAGTCTTCACAATTACCAACTCAAGATGACCTTTAAATACCCAAGAAGACTCCTCTAATTCTTGTTTGCTTTCACATCTAAACTAAGAGGGTTGTTCCTAGTATAAATACCCAAGTACTCCAAGTCTTTTGTAACTTTTGATCAAACTAATTCAGCTATATTCTATCGCAGCGAGACTACTTAAGTGTTTCTCTACCTTTGCTCTTGTGAGTTCTCTTGGATTCACGAGAAGGATCTTTACAGGTCCCCCTAGTTTGTGCTCTACGGTTCCGATCGTTTTATGTGGATTAGTCTCGATTTGTGGTTCTGCGATTGTTCGGGCAGTGAGACGAAGTTCTTGTAGCTTCGGATCGTCTTCCCTATCGTACGGGTTGCATCTAACCTTGGCATGTATAAAGCTAGTTATCCCGGCTGCTTGCAGCTAGTTATCTTTGTTTCTATCCTATGCTGTGAAGATCGAGCCACCCCTTGTGGAGAAACTGATATGCGTTGGTGCAGTAGTGATCTACCCCCGCACTAGGCCTGCTCCGCCATCATCCTCCCCCATGACCTCTCCCCACACAATAGCTCCTTAGCCATGGAGGCCCTCGTTGGTGCAGTAGTGATCTACCCCCGCACTAGGCCTGCTCCGCCATCATCCTCCCCCATGACCTCTCCCCACACAATAGCTCCTTAGCCATGGAGGCCCTCTCGATAGCCTCCTTCCTTGCGTCAACCCCTGTCGTTGCTTGTGGAGGTGGCTGTCGAAGTAGAAGTTGTTGCGACAATGATGGGAGTACAAATCTAGCGTCAATGTTGCCCTACAAATCAACATGAAGCACAAATCAAGTCATCGTCAGGCTCGTTGACCTCCATAGCTCCACCATGCATGCTGGTCAATAGGAAGGAGCACTAGCTACCATCAAGCTCAAGCTCACTGCCTACCTGCCATTAGCTCATGGAGAGAGGAAGGCACGTGGAAAGAGAGAGAGCTTGGGAGGGGCGTCTTGATAGAGAAAGGGAGCTTTGGGGGAAGAGGGAGGGCCATCAGGGAGAGAGGTAGGAGGAGATCTTGAGGAAAAGAGGAAGAGAAGGCACCATGAAAAACACTTTAACTTGGGCAAGGGAGGGATTCTATCTACTATGATAGTCAAATGATGTGAAAATCTGATTTTAGAGTAGAAGGATGGATTTTGGAAGAGGCAGAAAGATGCACCCGGAGCCGAACCATAAGGTTTTACAAAGTTCAGTGAAGCAATCACTCAGAAAAGGAGGCCACTTGGGAGCGTGAGGAGGACCTGAAAGCAGAGTTCCCAGATCTTTTCCCTAGGACTTCCGAATCTCAGGGTCGAGATTCCTCTTAGGGGGGGAGGTTTGTGACATCCCGATTTTATTTTCACCCAAAGAAAAATTTATTTTAATACTAATAAATTTCGTTTATCTCTAATCCTTCTAGAACTCTATCTTTCCCTCTATCTCGTTTTAATCCACCCAAAACCGAGTTAATCTCGGCTATTAACGGGTTAATCCCGTGTGGATTTTATCCCCAACCAAAACCAACTCGTGTTCATCCCGAATCCCCCTAAATCCTCATCTTCCTTAACCGATTTTCATCCCAAATCGGACAGTATTAACCCTCCATCAACCCCTATAAATACCCCTCTAATCCCGGCAGAAATCCCACAAACCCGGGCCCAAAATCCCAAAACCCTAGCCCGAAACCCATCGTCATCTCAGAGTAAGCGAGGGAAGAAGAGAAGCCAACGCCGCCGCCGTCGCGCTCGCCGAGGTGAACCACGCCGCCCTGCTCTTCGTCCCCGTGCCGCCGCCCTTTGGAGAGCCGCCGACATGGCCGCCGTGACCACCGCCACCATCCGCCGGAACCAGGCCGCCCGAGAAGCTCGTCTGAGCTAAGCGCCGCCAGGCCGCCGCCTTCAGCCGAGATCGCCGCCGAGTGCCGCCTCCGGGACCCGCCGCCGGGATCTCAAGACATGCCGAGCATCCGCTTCCACGCCGCCACGCCAGAAGCCGCCGCCGCCGCCACCACCAAGCCGCCATCCATCTCTCTCTCTCTCTCTGTTTCTTTTGCTTCTTCAGTGAAGAAGCAAAGCAGAGCAAGCCAGCCATTTAATCCCCAATCTGGTCAAAACCCAGTCATAGCGTGTACTGTTCACATGAACAGTGTTCCTTCATCTTTTTTATCTCCTAATCCGATTCGTACCAAACCAATTTTGTTGATCTTCTTTTAATCTAGTCTATCTACCGTATTTATTTCATAATTTTCTAAATTTTATTTACTGCTATTAATTCGTCTGTACCTCGATTTGCGTGTAGACGTTGCGGAGAAGTCCAGAGGGGAATTAGCCGCCGATTATCCGGGGACGAGCTATTCGGATCAAGGTGCGAGCTAGATTCATGTCGAACCCATTTGTTTTCTCTCATATTTACTATTTACTTTGAAACTTGCATGCTACTTTTAATTTTTACTTTATATGTTTGCATTAGTTACCTCCGATTTCGTGTTAATCATCTGTTAGCACGGTTAACTTTCCATTGTCGCCTAGTATGAATTAATCTTGTATTATTGCCATCTTTGAATTTACTTACGCTAGATGTTTAGTTGCTACAATGGAAAATCTAGATGATCGCTATGACGGGAAATCATTTAAAATCTTGGTTGAGAGAGTCTACTCTTTATCGTGTGATTTTGGTTAAACTTAATTCAACTAAAATCAACGTGGCGTGAGTAGACTCGAGGTGGTTGTTTGATTGGAGGATGTTGGTTTCTGGTACGCCACCTCGGTCGACCTAAGGACCGAACTTTGTGGATAGACTGACCGGGCAAAACAGTACAGCTATGGATGTTAATAATGGTAATACCTTAGTTGTTACCTTAGAAAATCTAGTTTTGGGTTGTCATGACGGTGTGGGCATGCTTGATCAACACTGTATGTCCATCTGGCACACGAGGGGACTTCGGGCTTCGTGATGAAACGGTCTGGGATGAATCCTTAGTGAGGCATCCTCAATTCTAGGCGTACCAGGGATGACGGCTTCGTCTCACTCTTGGGCGAGTCCCATAGGTAAAGTGTACACACTCTGCAGAGTTAAAACTATCATGATAACCGTGTTCACGGTCAAGAGCGGGCTTAGACAGCTCTACTTGTTAGTCTCACCTTTTAATAATCAAATTGTGGTAGAAGGTAGAGGTAGGGATTGCCAGGCAGAGAATGCCGGATAGCGAATGCTGAGCAGTTCATTACAGGGAATGTATTGCTAGAGTTTTCGAGTAGAGTTGATAGCGATTGTCATTTATATTGCTATATTGAGAAAACATTAGTTAAAGAAATGAATTTAAAATTGATTTAGACTACTGCTTTACAACTGATAGGTCTGTTAAAAGTGCCTTTATGCAAAATAACCATCTCTAATCCTTTGATAGCCTTACATTCATTACCTAAGGATATACATGCTTACTGGGTATGGTTTATCCATACACATTAGTTGTTCTTCAGATCTGTGTGCAGGTGACGACTCTGCCGAGTACGTGGATTACGAGGCAGGGTACGACGATGGAGCTTCCGGCTACTAGTGTATCCCCAGTTCCCAGTCAGATGCCTATGGCGTATGGATGGATTTACCGAGCCATCATTTTAATTTCTATCTTCCGCTTGTTACATTTTATATTAAGACAAATATTGTAATATTTGGCGTTTGTGGCCAAGGTACTTTATTTTGTTAATCGTTAAACAGCAAGGTGTGATTCCAGATTGCTCTAACTGTGCGTACTAGCTGTGATCCGTTGGGACTAGTACCATAATGCACAGAGGGGTCGGCTTTGCTGAGCCAGGTCCCGACAATGATTTATGATGAATGAGAATGAGGGTGAGAAATATATTAAGACTATGAGATGAGACCACGATAACTTGAGATATGAGACACTGAGATTGAGAATTATGTTATGTTTATGTTATGGTTCAGATAAATCATGAGAACTGTTATTTGTTTACTTATAATTCATTAAATGCTTTGAAACTTCTAAGTAAAATGATTTTATGCAAACAAGTCATTATCTTTCGTCGGATGAGCCTAGTCTGGCCCTTTCCAAGAAAGACTTGCTAGCATTCCCATGCTAACCCCAGCTTTCATTCGGGGCTGCTTATTCTATAAGCAGGTCAGAAGTACAAGCATACGCTGGATAACATGGAGTTTTTCGGAAGGTGATCCGGATTTCTAAAAGCTTCCCTGATCAGTTTGCCTATGGTTGATGATAGATCTACTTCAGTTATTTTATTTGGTTCTTCTACTTCTATAATCTATGGTAATGAATTACTTCACACTCTGATCTACTTTTAATGAAGTGTTGGCATTGATTCTTTATTCTATTTTACTGTGAATATAAGCACCGATCCTTGAGACTCATACTGTTAACACAAATGGATTCGGTTTAGTAAATCTGAGTCCCGACAATAACCTCAAAATGTACAACTACGCATGCTGGGATTCAATGAGGATCTCGGGTCTAAGGATCATTATGGTGTAAACGGGTCGGGTACGGGCGGGTAGTAGGTCTTTCCGTACCCTACCCTAATAATTTTTTCCGGTAAACGGTACGGGTATGGGTAGTTAAAAATCGGATAGGGTACGGGTACGGGTTCGGGTATTTACGGACGGGTAAAAAAGGGTACCAGGTAGTATACGGGTGGGTAGAAAACGGATATCGGGTACTTAGTCGGGTAGTACGCAAATTATAATATATGATGAAAACAATCCAATTAGCATGCATAGTTCGTTTTAATTTTTATTTTTGACCTCTTTGTGCCCCTCTATAATCATGAGACTAGATTAGAAGTATAGCTGCGCTGTTGTCAATATCCTTGGGGTGTAATCAACATGGCTGCGATGTACTATCAAAGGAAGAACAATGAATTTACATTCAATGGATCAATCATTATAATGAAGCACAACTCCAATTTTTTCTTATCCAATTTGTCAAAATCACTTGGTGAAGTGTTAGGAGTAACCGGGAAAACGACGGACTTTGACCAAAAGTTCGGATTTCTTCTTTAAAGGTTTCTTTGGTTTTCCTAGATTTTTTAATCATCTCATTTGGTATTGAGATGGTGAGACCTTGTGTATTGGATAGCCCTCGTTCTTAGCTTTTCGTAGAGTCTAAGATCATTAAATTCGGATTGCGGAGCTAAAAGTTATGTGTGTTTTACTATAGAGACTGAGTGCTGAATAGATATCCGGGTACCCGAATGTCACTAATACCCGGGTACCCATACCCGACCCGAAATATCGGGTATTTCCAGGGTATTGCTCATCCGTGCACCGACCGTGCAGAAAAACCTATACCCGTATTACCGATTCGTGCAGATAAAAAAATACCCAGTACCACTTTTTGGGTAAAAAATTCATCGAAACGGGTTCGGGTCGGGAATTACCCAACCCATTTACACCCCTAAGGATCATATAGGTTTACCACTCGAAACTATAGACTGATAACACATATAAGATACCATGTTCTCTAACATGTATCCATATTATTAATTTAATATTTTTATATCTATGATATGTGAAACATTATCATCAATCAATATATGTGCGCTGATCAAATCAATATTCGCACATAATCATATGAGACTAGAGATAATTTAAAATAAGATCATATAAATAATATGCCTTACAACCAAGTTGTATTTGATGAACAATATAAACGATGTTTAATCATAGAAGTAATAACATATTATCTTAAACATAAACATGATACGATCATCTTAAATAACCGTCTCTGTAACAGCCCAAAATTGGAGATATTTTGAAACTTTCAAAATAGTAAATGAAGGCCCATATTTTGGTTCGTAAATCTCGAAAAACTTGAAATCAAATTTTAATGTTTAAAATTTGAATTTGTGAAAACCTAGAATAGTGTTATAAGCACAAATTATAAATGATATTGAAAACAAAATCTACTTCACTTATCGGTCTTGTTCTACTAAAATTATTACCGTGGAAATTATTTTTCGGGCACTGACATATATACGTTTGCACAATATTTCTAAACCAAGTTCCATTCCGGTCTACCGAATTCCGACCGCTTGTCTTTTTACTTGCGGGCCCCCTCAGTCATCCCCCTCTTCCCTTCATCTTTCTTTCTCTTTTCCACTCAGTGACGTGTAGGTCCCACGTGTCAATCTCTCTCATTTGTGGCAGCCCATTTTTGCCTCTCTCATGAACAAATGAGAAATGCCTGATTTACCCTCTAGCCCTTTCCCTTTTTAGTCCCTAGTCTCTCTCCACCTCATCCTTTTTCTCCTCCACCCATTCCCTTCCCATCCTTCCTCCTGGCTGATCCCCCTTGGGCCATAGATCAACTCCCCACGGCAGCATTCCTGCTCCTTCCCGGCACCGCCTCCAGCCCTCTTCACCACCGACGCTGCCACATCTGCTTCCTCTTCTCCAAGCCGCTCCTACTCCAGTGTTGCTCTACCTGCTAGCAGCACCCCCTGCATCCTCCTCCCGGCACTGTCCTCCGGCCATCTTCCTCTACCGGCGCAGCTCTACTTCGCCTCTGCCTCCACGCTCGCCAACAACCACCTCCATCGGCCGGATGCCACCTTCCCGGACCTAATCATGCCGACGCCGCCCTTCTGCCTTCCCCATCCTCCTCCCAGCGCCACCCCTTCGGCCTCCTTCCTCCCCGGCCACAACGCCACTCCTGGCTCCTCCTCCACAAGCCGACGCTGCCTCCAGCCCCTCTCCCTAACCGGCGCCGTCCCCAACTCCTCTACCTCGGTTGGTGTCGCCTCCTCCCCTTCCCTTTCCTCCGCCGGCCGTGTCTTCGTCTCCTCGCCGGCAGCAACATCTGCGCCCTCCATTCCTATAGCTGACTACCCCGTCATCTATTAGGTGGGCATGCATGGTGAGCCTTCTCCTTCTCTCCTCTCCTTTCCCCTTTTACCTTGCTTTCTTGCTGCAGGATTGCCACGTCCAAGGTGCTCCTGCTTGTTACGCTCTGCGTGCTGCTGAAGAAGACGCTGCTGCCACTACCAGCTTCTTCCGGTCCCTAAAGTGACAAGAAAATGTCTCCTCTCCTTCGTTCGTCCAATTTAGATGAAATAAGTTAAAATGGATAGATCGGGGCGTATTCTAGCTCATGTGAATTTTTCTTATTTTTCTGAGCATATTTTATTTTCTGCAATATTCTAGCAAACAGTGACTAAATTGTTTATATCTAGCTAAAAGGGGTTAAAAAAATATCTGAAATTAAGTAGGTAACAGTAAAACAATGTTTATACAATTCTAGTATAATTAGTTTATTTTGAGAGTTAATTATTTAAAAGAAAACCCTCTTAATAGTGATTAAAAAGGGATTTCCCACCTTATTTAATTAGTTATTAATTTCGTATTGTGATGAATAAGTTTCAGTAGAGCATAAATATGATTTAGAAATTTAATAAAGTATTTAGTGCACAATTTTTAAGATCAATAGTGCTCTCTAGATAATTAAATTGAGCGGTTTAACCCTTTTTCCTTAAATATTAACAAAACAGAAACCGAATTTAATTTAATTTAAATATCAAACGATTTAAATTAAATCTTAACTTTTTGCAAAGACATAGTTAACCATTAAGGTAATTATGAAAATATTGAAATTTAGTCTTGCTTGAGATTTATGCATAATTTCCTAATTAGGGTAATTAAAACCCTCTTTTAGTAATTTCCTATTTCTATTAAAATAATTGGGAATTAAATTAAAACACTAAGACCGAAGCATACCTGAAAATTCTAAAAAAATAGAACAACATTCTAGACCAAATAAAAATCTTTAAATTGCAACACACTAATATTCCATCATTTAGTAAATATTATTCACACTATAATTATATCCTTTTAACCTTAAATAAAAGCTTGACCAACGGTTAATAATAAGCTTAACTTGACAGCAAACCATCTACCCTAAAAATAGTATGTAATTCGCTTTCAGTTGAGAAAGGAAATACTTCTAACGAAACTATCTTCCATATACAACTATTTTGCTAATCTATGGGTAAACTATTATGGGTATTATTGTTACTGCATCACCATCATCATTATATTTCATTATTGTTATCGTTCACCTCCGTTATCCTAGCGGAATTTCATAAACCTTATTAGGCTCATGGAACTTCCTAAATATGAAAATTAGTTCCGTGTCGACTTTTCCGACCGTTAGGTTTAGCGCGTTGCATCGCATGCATCATACTTTCTTGCTGCATTTTGGTTGTTTATTCCTATTTATGTTTCGTTATTAGACGCTGAGGAGCGCGTGGAGCATTTCGAGGGACAACAGGAAGATCCCCTTCACTCACAGGATCAAGGCGAGTTAACACTTTTCCTATAGGGTGTTTACTCTTACTAGGGAGAGTTTAAACTTTCCCTAGTGCGAGATAACAACTCCCTATTGGGTGTTTGCTTTTACTAGGAAGAGCCTCTACTTTTCCTAGTGCGAGTTAACATTCTAATAGATCATACTGATTCCTAGTTTATCAAAATATTTTATTTACATTATTAAACTGCATGCTTTTTAAGTAATTATACCTGTCTGCTTAATCATGATAAATCATGCCATGTTATCATTTGTTATTGTTCTACCTTGATGATACTGCTTTGATGAAATCATCTCTCATTTGACTTTATCAATGATTGCCTTGATAATCATCCTTGATATCCTGATTAGGTTGAATAAAATAATTATCCTGGTTAGGTTAAAATCTTACTTAGACATTGCTCAGGTCCAATTATTAATTTTAGGCTTAGTTGCCTCGGAACGGTGAACCGACATTCACCAGACATGATTACATAAACATAGATAACTGGAAATTGGGCCTGGCATGCCAGTGTGTATTTGGTTATGGAATGCGGACGTGGTCCGGCATATGGATAAAGGTGTGAAAGTAGCTTGTCTACTTGGTGTGATGAGGACTATCTATTCAAACATGGTGCTGAGAGGAGCGCGGATGAAACACGCGTATTGCCTAGCACTGCCCAGGGGGTTCTGTCACAACATGTGCAGGGCACATGGAAGAACGATAGCGGTGAAGGAAGTGTGAACAGGGCTCAGGGGTAGTACGGTCTGAGACTCTGAGAGTGGACGTACCCCAAGTGCCGCTAAGTAGACAGGCTGGGGTAGAGACGAGTTCTCCCAGATGGGTGCATCCAGGATGCGCAGTGGGAAGTCACGGACTATTTGCCTGCGAAGGATAGTTCCTACCACCACAACGCGTAGACATCACACGGTAGTGCAAGTATGAGTTAGGTTCAGGGATAGTACGATCCGAGGCTCTGAGAGTGGACGTATCCCAAATGCCACTATACTTGAGGTAAAGGCGGAGGACGTCGTCACCTGTGGGTGATCTGGATTGCACCTACTTGAGTTGCGACCCTTAGGGTGGGTTGGCAACCCAACTTTGGACTCGGGCTCTTGTGGGGTAGTGTGATCCCATAACAGGTATGCCACACCTGGAATTTGATGGCGAGAGTAAGAAAAACGTTTGGCAGAATGCATGAAAACTGTCAGGGGATGGGATTCGTTTGGCAAAATACATGAAAACTGCCATAGGATGTGATTTGATTTGTGGTATGAAACTTGAACTGTGATATAACACTTTAAAAGTAGAACTTTGGTTAAAACTTCTAAGTCATAGGATTTGACTTATAAAACTGGCCTTCTGCAAACAAACAAACCAACCTTTCCTTTGAAACCTCTATCACTAAGGGTGCGTTTGGTTGCATGTTTTTGCCCGGCCAAGCTCGCGTGAGCCGAGCTAACGCGTGTTTGGTTGCCTACTCAGGCCTCCAAGTTGCATCTGCCGATGCAAAATTTCGGTTTGAGCCTGACTCCACGGAAACGGCCGCAGACTCGCGCGCCACAATGCCCGGCCGACTACTGCTAACTAGCTAACCTGCTAACTAGTTTTGTACATCAACTTTTCGTTCTTTCAAAAATGTTTTAAAATCGAACGATATCCAAATTCAATGAAACAAAAAAAATGGAACCATAGATTCAAGTACAAGGTATTAAAAAAATTTCAGATTTTTGAATTTTATTTTTTTCAAATTTATTGATTTCTGGTATTTGTTTTCCATCTATTTTTCTTTTCATTTTTGCCAATATCTTTTGATTAGTATCTTTAATCATCAAACCGATTTTATCTTTGCGTTCCTGACATTTCTTTCGAACAAAACTAGACCACACTTACCATTTAAATTTCAAATGATTAAAATTTTTTTTAAAATTTCAAAATTTTGATTTTTGATTTTCTTTTTTGAATTTATTGATTTTCCAGTATTTGTTCTTTTCCATTTTTATTTTTGTTTTTGAATTATTGATTTTCTAGTATTTGTTTTTTCAATTTGTCCATCCCTATATTGAATTTGTCCATCCAATTTCCCTTCCAGTGCAGTCAACCAAACAACATGTATACAGCCTGTCCAATCTCATACAACCAACCAAACAACACCCCTTGCATCCACTCAGCCTGGCTCCACTCAGCTTGGCTCAATTCATACAGTCTGACTGATCTCATACGGCAACCAAACACACCCTAAATGAATTAGGTTGAGTGTTAACTCGCCAATGTTTGGATGACACTAACTCGCATACATATACTCTTTTAGATGAAGAGTATGAGCAAGATCAATACGCCTGCCATGAAGACGAGGAACAGAATTATGTTGAAGATCAGGACGAGGCTTAAAGCGTCTCTCCAGTCGATTGCTTAGGCATTGATTTCTCGTGCTCTGATCTTTTAAATGTCCTAACTATTTGGACCAATGTGCCGTAATGTAACACTTAATAGCCTTTATTCTTAATACAGGTATTTTGTATAATATAAATTTTCCGCTTGTATGAAATGATTACGGCTATATAAATGGTGTGTACTAGTGTGCTAATCCAGAAACTAGTGCAGATAAGTGGTGGGCAAAGAATAGACCCCACAGTCTCCTCTAGGACATATCATTGACAGTAACCTATACTTTTTCCTCTTGGGAAATGAAAAAATATCAAACTAGCTCAAATATTCCTGGAGAAGCACTACACATTATATGGATCTCAAATAAAATACTTCCATGCTTTATTTATTTTTAAATAACATTTTCAGCTACAGGAAAAACCCTTTAGTACGCTGATTTTTTTCTGAAAATTCACAAAAGCGGAAAAATGATAATTCGAACAAAAGGTAGAATTTTAAATTTTGGGATATTACAACAGGGAAACACAAGGTTTAAAACCACTAACATTATTCTTTGTAAGGTGTTGATTGCTGAGTGAAATACAATGGCTTTTACCGGTTTCCACTAATATTCTGGACAATATCTGAGAATTTCTATAAGGAGCTATACAAGATATCTAATTCAACTGACCCCTATCGGTTGTCATTCCCCTTCCCGTTTTCCCAAGGGATATTGTTTGTCATTCTGATAATCCTAATCAGGCTATAACCTGTGCTACAAAATCAACAAAAAATTAATTTGTTTTAATATTTCTGGCGTAAAAAGAAGGCACTCTTGACTGAGCTGGCTGAATTATGTCAAACGATGCTGATGGTAGGGATCTCCTGGATGCCATGGGAGAATCAGAAAGTAGGGGCTCATAAACTGAGCTCTTATTCTTGACTGGTGCTGTTGAAATGGAAATTACCGTATTATCCTGGTCTGATCCAAGTTGTGATTCCAGATTTACCAAGGTATACATCGGCCCACGCGATCGCTCAGTCTTCTGAAGAATGTTAATAGCACTAGATCTGTATGTATATCTGAAATATTTCAGAGCTAATACAGGACCCATGCCAACTCCAGTGATCAGCTGAAACATTTATATTATACAATTGTGAGGAATGCATACGGCTCTATACACAGCCAAGCAAAAGATTGTACATATACTTACTAGTAGTGTTATCCAGTATGATGGCTGTATGCAAAGGCGGAACATGACAGTGTACATACCAGCAGATGGTATACTGCTGATAAGGAAATTTATGATGTAGAAGGCAGCAAAGTTTCCCCATATTGCCAGAAATTGCACAAATGTGAAAGAACTGCAAAATGAAAATACTGGTCAGAAGAAGTTAATAAAGACACAATGATAGTTTTCATTTTCATACTTCATCTCCAGTATCACAACAAATGCCTGCAACCAAATACTTCCTGAGAGAGCAACCATTGACATCTCCTCCATCTCACTTTCCTCATTGGCATACGCATGAATAGTGATCAAGAATACAACAATTGCCTGAAACCACTCAGGAAAAGATAAGACACTCCCATCAGCCACATAAAAATGGCTAAAGTACCTGTAATTAATGCATTACCAAAATCTGTGCTCCAAGCCAATTCTTCTGGATCTAAGGATTCCGAATCAGGTGGGCACAGTTTCAAAATCATGGTGGTTTTATTTTAAATGTCCATTAAACATTTTCTGAGATGACTTCAACTAAACATATTTACACATGAGAAAAAATTATCATAATTCAACATTGATACATTGAACTTCATTCCACCAGAAGAACAATATCACTTGATGACTCGGTTTCAGTTGTTCTTAATTTTAACCATTAAGAGCACTGTCCACTCACAAAAGGTTAATGGACTTATACTAAGAAACTGACGGAGGGGGCAAAGTAGAAAAACCAGTAAAATACAAGGCCCATATTTTGTAATGAATGTGGAATGACTTCCATGCGAAACAAAACACTTTGGGGCTAATAGATATTATTTCCCACAAAAAATTGACAGTAACCAGATACAGCTTCAATCAATAAGTAAAACAAAAACAGAATGTCATGTCATGATTAAGAATAGCATGAGATGTCAAATTTTTCAGTTAAATTTCTCTCAATTCTAACAAAAATGCAGACTTGTCTTACAGTATTTGCAATTACAATTTGTAGACTTAGAGAAAAGTATAGTGCAATATAGAAAATGTGCTTACATGATATAATGATCGACCAAACCAACCAGCAAAAGTACTTGGGTTTAAAAGCCTGCAAAAGATGCACAAATAAATTGAAACCTAATTCTAAAGAGCTTCAGATATTTTAGTAAGAGAGAATTACAAACAGAACAAATAAACATGTCACAACTTTTAGCAACAGATCGAAAGAGCTGTAATTTACCTTCCAGCCTGGGAGTAACGTAAAATCTCTGGGTTTTGCATCACTGTCTTTTCAGATAAATCCTTGTCCAGGACAGTAGTTAAAACAGGAATGCTTGTGTAGAAGACATTATAGGCCATCAAGCTAACTGAGTTGAATAAACTAGTTCCAGCAATACTAGAAAGAAAAGAAAAACTGCATGCATAGAATATGAGAGCATTGAGAAGAGCAACATTTATCCAGTATGTTTTTAATGACAAACAAAAAAGAATATTATTGCATGAGCACTTTAAAAAAAGTAAGATAAAAAGTACTGAAATCTTGTGACTTACAGTATCTGGATAAAGCAAATTAACAATGACTTGTAGAAAGAATACTGTGAAAGAAAGGCAGTACGGTTGTATGAGTATCTCCCATGTACAAGAATCAGTCTTTTCAAAAATCTGAACTCTGCCAAGAAGGAAAAGTAAAAGTATAAGAACTATCAGAAAGGCCAGTAATGCTTCAGCATACCAATCAATCAAGGATGAAATCAAACTATCCAAAAATGTAGACCAAAACTGATAAACATATAGGTACACAATGATAGCAACACAACATATTGATAAACTGACTTTTTTCATTGTACAGAGAAAATCCTTATGAGAGATGAGTATTTTATGAACCAAGATGAGATGCAGAATTTCTTCAAGCAGGAATGAAGTCATTGTAGAATAGTGATAAGATGAAGTTCAAATTCGAAGAGGACAAGGACTTACTGCCAATGCTATAGTCAGCAGCTCTTGCTGCTTGAAGTCCTTCTCTGCCACTAATCCCTACACCAATGTCAGCCTGTTGTATCATCCTGACATCATTCCCACCATCACCAATTGCCAGAGTTCGATAATCACATGACTTTAGAAGCTTGACAAGCTATCCAAAAAAAGTGTTAAGATAAATATCAACACTAGAAGGGAAAAACCCATATAAAAGATATGCATAATTCTGAATTGGGAAGACGAGAGACCAGGTGGATTGCTGATGCATAGCATATTCAATTGAGCACATTGTTAATGTTCTTACATAACAAATTGCAGGTAGAAGGTGATGTATATCAAAAGACATTACCATATTGTTCATAAGAAAAATTGAATTTGAATATATGACATAATTGATCAGTGCAAGACAACAAGGTGGTGGTTGCATGTTCAAAGCCCTATTCTCCTTCCTGAAAAGGAAGACATCTAGATTCTCCTGTTTATGCTTACTACTTAGTAGCCAAGTGCCCATGCTATGCTACTTTCCACTGCGTTATATTCTCTATGTTTGGCTCACGTCCTCAACTCCATTTTCACATTCGACTGTGTTGTATTCACGTCGTTAGCTTCGAGCTCACACTCAATTGCACTGTACTTCTGCACCTTCGGCTCTATTGCCTCAGCTCTGCTTCCATACTCAACTATGTTGTGCTTCTGCACCCTATGCTAAGATTCTTAAAATACAACGCACTAAGATAAGGAAGCTAGATAAATATGGTGATTTGATATATCTTCAGCTGATGGAAAGCTTCTTAAAATATAACGCACTAAAACAATAAAGCAAGTAAAATAAATAGAAAGTATCTTCATGATGTGAGGATCGTTGTATATTTTTCTTTTTTCCTGTTTCAAAAAGGCATGCCATGATTACTGTTTGTATGTATGGAGTTATAAGGTCTATTAATTAAAATAGCTAACAGAGATAATATACTTGGCTCAAGCAAAAACAAGAAAACTAGGGGCAAAGGTCTATTAATTAAAATAGCTAACAGAGATAATATACTTGGCTCAAGCCAAAAAAAGAAAACTAGGGGCAAAGAATTCACCTGTGCTTTCTGTGAAGGTGTAACACGGCAGCATATTGCTGTTTTCGAAAGAACTGCTAGCTCAGTGAAATCTTCTTTATAGCACGTTAGAATAATTTCAAGAGCCCAACCATCCACAACAAAAGCTAACTCCTGTTCCAAGCAATTACAACATCAGTGGATTGAACACTAGGATAAATGGTATGTGTCTTTCAGGTGTTAATTTCATTGTGAGGTTACGAGGGTACTAATTGCACGTCCATCTTTATATTAAAATTTTCAACCTGCAATTTAACTAACCTTAGGTTCAGAAGAAGTTATCCGCATAGTAAGTAGAACTCTTTCTAAGCTTCTAGCAACTTCATCTTCGGTTCTCCCATTGATATACAAGAGTTGCCCCTTAGGCTCTACAAATATGGAATAATAAGTCACAAACCAATAATTGTCACACAAACTGACATTACACGGCCCTGGACACAAGGAGCGCAATCAAGCCAATGCGACCGCACTCCAAGGGCAGGGAGATAGATAGTCTTTAAACTAATCTGATATATTTCTTGATTCCAATAATGCATACATAGCCCTCCTTATATAGAGGCGGCTGACCCTAATAGATAGACTCAAATATCTAAGAAACACTAATCTTATCTCAACCTACCTAATCTGATAATTGTTAGTGGACTGCACTGCTTGCAACAGTACCGGTGTGTACTGTTCACCCAGGCAGTAGATGGCACATGGGTGGGTAGTGTTCACAAAACCATCTTGCCAGTGAAAATTGTCCAGTAAGAAAAAAGCTACCTGAAGAAATGAAGTTGCACGAAAGTGCTATTTGAATAGCAGTGCTTTGTTTATCTCCAGTCAACATCCAGAAGTTGATTCCTGACTGCCTCAGTATTTCAATAGTTTCTGGGACACCAGCCTGTAGAAAGATCCAAGCATAACACATGATAAGAAAAATACCAAAAAAGCAAACAAACAATATTTAGATTGTTTCATGAGAGGGAATCAAGTCAAAGGTATCACCTGGAGACGATCCTCTATTGCACTGACACCAAGAATCTCCAGGCTGTGTTCCAGTTTCTGGCAAACCTCAGCAACTTTCCACTGAGCAAAATAAGCATTGATGTTTTAGCATTCATGCCGTATATTTAGATACAAGCAATAAACATGATAATTACCTCCCTGTCAATTAATGCACTGTTGGCTTCCTTAAATAATCGAGACCATTCCAGGTACTCCTTGGATTCCAGCTCACGCCATCCCAAGCAGAGAGTGCGTAATCCCAGCTGAGCATATTTGTCAACCGCATCAACAAATGTCTTGATCTGCTGTCCTGAAAAATTAAATAATTAGATCTGAAAATCAACAAAAGCCAAGTCAATGAATGGGTTGGGCTAACAAAGTTATGCATTTTCTATGTTAAGCTTTTAAAAAAGCCAAGAGTCAAGACAGAATGGTTTAACAAATTGACCAGTTATTTCTTAGGCTGAGTTATAAATTAAATTACAGAATGAAAAAAAAAAAGTAAAACACAAAAAATGCCAAATTTTTAAATATTACAATTTTTATTACAATGCACCACAAACTTATGAGAAATTAGATATCTATCTCATCATGCTGATTACCAGAATAAGCACAGGGGATTATTGCCTCATCCGCACCCTTGGACAGGAGGAAAATATTTCCACTTTCACAATCCAAAACAACAACAGACATTCTTTTCCGATCAGAGGTAAACGCTAGAATGTCAAGTATCTCATATTGAATCACCCGTCTGTTGAAGTGTATTTCTGCGTAAATACACATCTTATTGCTTAGAAGATAACTATAACAACAGGAAATGATCAATTATAACCCCCAGGAAATCTTGGTGGGATGTACAGAAACATACCAGCTTTGTTTCCATTTTTGCTGACAAGCACCATATGCAAATTCGAGGCTGCATTTACAAGAGCATCCTCATCCTGGGACTGAGCTTTATATGAAATTGCCCCACTAGGACTGAAGTTCAAAAAAAAGGCAAATATAAGGTAAAAGGAATGAAGTTGAGTTGTCCAGCCTAACTGTCACATGAGTGAAGATATAACCTTTTTATAGGAATAACTGTATTACAGAGTGCCATGACTGTCAAAAATTTAGTAACATGAGGAGAATTATTGGCAACAGCATTCAGCAGTTCAACATCTAAATAGAGAAAATAACATATCAGTACACATAATGTCAAACTTGCAACAAAATTAGGTACTGCTGCACCATAAATAATTTTTGAAATTCAACATTAAATGGTAACAACCACTAGAAGATGGAAGCGGTTAGCAAAGAGCAAAAAAAAACAATTTAGAAGAATCCTGCAACAGAATTCATGATAAAGGTAATCAATTTTTTTTAAAAAAAAATCAATATGCGCACATGATGATATGATTACTGTTTTGAGGGTGGACGCAATGAACAAAGTGCAAAAGGAAAGGATTTACAAGACAACCTGGTGAGGATTAATAAAGTAGCTAAGAACAGCAGCTATAAATATTTTGTGGTCAGAACAAATAAACAATACGATTCGCATTACCTGAAATATAATGTTCAGCTTACAAATGAAAATAATTCAACCGAGGATCATTTGATTAAATGATACTATTGATACCCTAGCTCTATGAGATTTCTACTGACAAATAATAAATAAATAATGTACTAAAGATTATATGACCTCTAAGAGCATCTCCACTTTCGTTCCCGTAAAAGGTGCCCCCAATACAGCACCTTCTAAAGATCATCTTGTTTTCAGTCAGAGTCCCAGTTTTATCTGTCAAAATATACTCAACTTGTCCCAAGTCTTCACTAATTGCTGTGCTGAAAGTGTTTATAAAATGATTAGATTTAGAAAACAAGAAAGGGCAACTGCCCTACTTGTCAAGATAATTGCACATGTCTGCTTACTTTGCTGCATGAGCAGGTGTATTTGTTTCTTGATCATACATCTCCTCATCCCAATCTATGAACTTCGCATATAGACTTTTAACAAAGTCCAAAGAAACCTACAAGACACACATAACTTCCCTTAAAAACTTCACTTAAATAAAGTATCTGCAATTCTACATTACAGGCAGCATTTAACGTAAAACGAGTAAAAAAAGTAAGCATATAACCCCTTGAGTTCCCCTCCTGCATTGCTTAAGCTAAAATAAATAAGGAATTCATTGGTTCTGAACTGAAATCCACTGTGATATAAAAAAAAGGGAATTGGAACTCAAACTCCCAAAAACAGTTTGCTGAGAAAAAACAAAAGTTTTATTTGAGTTCACACCTATCTGGTTTTTGTCAGTGATATGCCTTAGAAGATATCTGTATCACATCTATGTCTATGTACTTTTGTATAATGTATTATCAGTTAAATGAATAATTATCATCGATATTGTTCATCGAGTACAACTAGGTTGTGAAACACTTTGTTTATGTGATGTTATTCTAAATGATCTCTGGTCTCGTATCATTATGTGAGACAAAAATGATTTTTAAATCAGCACATGTATTGATTGGTGGTAATGTTTCACATACCATAGATACAGAGATATCAAATCAATAATGTGAACACATCTTAGAAAATATGATGTTGGACAGATCCACCTCGAGACAATGCTAGGATTATTATCTTTCATATGCCATTAGTTAGGTGGTATACCTGTATGATCCTTAGACAAGGGTGGCACACATCTCACTTTAAGCTTGACAAGGTTCATGGGGCAAAGGGATCGGTATGTGCATGCATCAAGGTTCATTGTACTATGCATTTGAGGGGTCAATATGTCTTCTAGGAACTACTATTGACCTGTGGTCTGGAAAATGGGTTTTCAAGGCCATGGCTACTTGTGCATGAACCTAACGAATCACACACTTAATGGGTTGGAACAACTTGAATAGGTTGGATCCATTGCTGGGTTTTGCGGATACGGATCCATGAGAGATAAGAGTCCTAATGAACCTCTAAAGTAGAAGCCCATTAGTGCACACTCTATATAAGAGGAGGCGTGGGGCGGCGCGGCTGACCAAGTGATTTCACCACCACAAGACCCTAATCATCGCCTCAACCCCAACCTCAACCCCAACCGACTTCCCTGAAACCCTAGTCGTACGAGCAGGTGCTAAAACATGGCATACGACATTCCTCCCATGAACGTGTTGATATCATAGAAGCGTTGTTGCGGCGCTCATCAGCGACAAGAAGACGATCGGTGAGATAGACTATGTCCTCTATGGCAGTACATGCGACGTTGCTGTGGTGGTGATCCACAAGGTGGAAAGGAGTACAACTCAACGCGAATGACTACTTCCTCTACTTCGACGTGCGCTATGTTGGACCGAGCTGCTCCCAACTCTTCTGCTGCGGCTGCACGTCAAGGGTAACGATTTATGATCTCCTACTTGCATAAACCCCTAGGTGATGGTGATAGAAAAGTTTGAATTTGTGCTAGTGAAGCCTACCAGTTCCACACTCCTGGTGTGTTGAGAATTTGGGATTACCAATAGGGTTTCAAAGATCAAACCCTATACAAACTAGCAAAAATGGACAAGATAGACAAACCAATTATCTTCATATCCCTGGTAGTTAACTTCATTAATAGTGCGTACAAGGTTATGCACCATCTACTAGTATCTTTACAAGAACAATAATGGCATTGGTGAATTGCTTTTATCTTTATTGAGATTTTTATTTTGTCATTTCCTGTATGATTAACAGCCAGTATCTTTACAAGAACAATAACAACTCTGAGATGTGGTTTTAAGATAGAAAAAAAAACTCCAAAAGTCAAAGCGTAAATTTCTAACAGTACCATACTTGCACTTGTGTCCCTTCTTGACTGCATATTACATTGTAAAGTGAAGGTTGTAGAACAAGGTCCCTAGAGTTATTTTTATCATTTTATGTGTGACCAACCATGGTCTGGAGGTTTTTTTCGTAACCAGTTTTTGAATCCTTGAATATAAATACGTATGTTTTGCAACTACAAGTGATCTTTCACCTTGAAAAGGAAGAAAAAGTTTCCAAAACAAAGTTTTTTGTGCTACCACAAGTTCCAAATGGGATGCCCTATTTTAACTAAGTTAATGATGGATATTAACCATGAGAATTTGATAATTTGACACCAAAAAATAGTTCGATAATCACATAGAAGGAATTATATGATTATTATGATTATATCCGCATTAGATGTATTGGAAAGGACATACCTTTATTGAAATGGGAATCATGATGGAACACAATAGCTCAAACCGCAGAGGGATAACCAAAATCTGATACCATGGTTCATCCTCATCATACTTGACATACCATTGCTAAAAAGAGATGCAAAGAACTGTCAGATGATAATGTTGACAAAATATGGAATCGTATTTGACATATCATTGCTAAAAGAAGACTCGAAGAACTGTCAAATACTCAGATGATCAGGTTAACAAAACATTGAAGGCGCAAGTTAGTCATGAGATAATGTATGGGGGTTGGGCTAATGAGACTCTGCTTGGTTATTAGTTAAGTCACATGTTTGATTCCCACTTGGAAGATTTGGTATTTCCCTTCCAACTTTGTAGCTCAAGATTCTCCAAAGACAACATTTACTATTTTACTAAATTGAATTAGCATTAAGCCCTTGGGTCTGAGTTAATGGATGGCAGTTGAGTGTAAACACTCTTGGTCTTGGGGACAAGGGGTGTTTAGTTTGACAACATGCAATAGAGTCAGTTTTTTTCCCTAACTTTGCCATACTTGTTGCGCCCATTATTGCTGCCGCAAAAGGTGTGGCAAGCTACACTTACCTAAGGTTAGATGTCTGTCACATAGTTAGGCATGAACCAAACAAGCCAAGTCCAATCCAGAACACAGAACCCATTAACGCAATAATGCTAAAGCAGCCTATAAACCATTACAGAATCATATCAATTTTGATGTTGAACGGCTAGTCTCATGAATGATTTGGTTGATTACAAACCATGGAGAAGAAACATTATGCTATTTCCTGATCTACGAGAGCTAGAGAGGAAAGGGAGAGGATGCCGGCGAGGGGATCTCGCCGGCAGCAGGGTGCCGCGCATGACCCGGTTGGTACTAGACCAATCTTTTAATTCATTGCTTGATTGATAATGGATACACGACATTCCTTTTATAGGGATGATTTACTTGGACCCTACGAAAGTAATATTTAAAATAAAGCAACTAATCTTATCTAAAAGAAACTAATATGATCTTATCCTAGCAATCTCTAATAGATGGCAACTACTCATAATCATATCGCTAACTTCCTAACTTATCCAGATACGATTCTTTGCTGCTGTGGATTACTGTTCATGCGCGTGAACAGTAATTCCAGTACCATGTTCATCCCTAAGCCCCTAACCTATGCCTGTTGGGAAACACGTTACCATGTGCATACCTAATCCCCTACCCTATACCTGTTGGGAACCACGTGCACATAACACCTTAGTACCTTACTCAGATTGAAGTCGAGACAGTGGACTACATGTCTAAAATATAGAAAAATAATACCTGTTAAGATTATGCATATTCTTCAAGAATTACCAAACTGTCACTTATTTATTAATCCTTAGATACTCGAATAGAACATGCTTCTTAAACTTGTACAGTTGGACATTATTTTGTTAAGAGGTTAGTGAAGAGGATATTTACATAACTTTACAAAAGCTGTTCCCAGGAAGTAACACATGTAGGCACTAGAAAGAAGGGAGCTGAGATTGAATACAACCATGAGATAAGTTACAAACAAGTGTACCTTGCGAGCTTCATTATCCTTCCAAACATTGCCTGCAGATCCAAGAACAATGACAACTGCAAGTTGAAATAAGAATATCGCACCAGTAAGCTTATCAATCATGGCATCCATAGCAGTAAGCTTGGGCTCTGGGACACCCCTACTCATTCCCAATTTAGTCTCATTGCCTGAAAGGTATAGATTAATATTTAGTCAGTCCCTTTATAGAATCAAGATAAATTTAAGATCAAGGTAAGATAAACATGGTTCAACATTTGTTTCATCCGTAGAGAAACTTGAATTAAAATAATGAATTGATTAGCATCGTTCTACTATCAGGATAGATGAATATAAGAAATGTTCTGCAAAAGGGCGATTAAACCACAATTCTGTCCTCTAGGTCTCCTATTCTGAAAATGACTTGAGTCTTGAGAACAATCTTAAATTGTCCATTGAACATAAACTTTAGGCATTTCCTTAACAAAACACACACAATTATCTTTCGTTAATCATCAGACGAGAGTAGAGCATGCATTGAGCACAAGTAAACTATTGAGCTGATTGCAAGTTATGTCAAACTAATTCCAAATCAATTATTCATGGATGAAAATTACTCAATCATTATATCTGCATCAATTAGTCCTAAATGCACACTCAAATTTTACTAAGCATAGGAGGTGGCCCTATTTCCTCACGTAAAAGCACAATTTTGGAGGACAGGTGTCATATATGAAGTTCCTGTGGAAATAAATGTATTTTATATAAAATATTTAGGCATAATATGGAGTGCATTGTCAACGTGTTGGTCTCTAGATAAAAAAAACCTGGATGAATGAATATTAACATTGACACAAAATGGGGGCAAGCAGTTTACATGAATTTCAACTCCAATTCTGTGCGTTATTCTAGTGTACATAGAAAGGGTGGTAGATCCTAGTCCTGTGACCTTAGACATGGTTATCTCAAACTTACCTGTATAAACTGCCACTCCACAAGCCCATTCTGTATTTCTCAAGTAGCATGACTGTAGCAATGTGTTATTGATAGTCAATGGACAAATGTCATTATCAATAAATGGAGGAAATAGCCTGATGTTTGCATCAAATCTTCTAATGTCTTTGTCTGGGACTGGGCACTCAATAACACCCTGTTTAGTGAATGCATGCAAGCAATGATTAATAAAATAAAATCAGTACAACATAAACATAAAAACTAAGATGCCAAAACCTTTATTTTGTGCAACTGTTCACAGTCAAGTCCCAAACATGTTAGTGGGATTACTCTTGTCTTCAAGTCAATTTCACCATCAAGAGCAGCAGTCTAAAGAGATAATCAAAACACAGGAATGTTAGGCTAATGGGCACTGAATCTACTATGAATTCTGCTAGGAAAAAAACAATGTTTGAAATATAAATTGGTATTAGGCAACGAATAAAATTCATCAAGGTAAAACTAATGAAGCTAAAAAACTTGGCTGCCAAAACTTGTAGAAAGGACCAACACTGCTCAACAAGTCAAACATAGTTATGTTGCGAATAATGTGGAGGTTAGTTAGGTTACACTGCCGTAGAATGCAGAATTAATGCTGCATTTGAACCCAAACAAATGATGTGAAAATTTATCCTAACCACATGCATTGGCTGAACATGAAATGGAGAATCTTCGAGTTGTATACTTGGACACAAACCACAAATAACCACAAGTTTGATCTATCAATATAGTGATACACAAGGTAAAACATAAATTGGAATCTGTCTTAAATTACACAAAATCTATTCTGAGAAACAGAAATACAACCTAAGAAAATTTCAAGTTCTATGGTTGAGTACCTACATAACCCAAAATGGATATATTTCTTATCTTAAATTCCTAATAAAAAAGAGATAAAATCTACTGATTCACAATGAAGATAATGGGGAAGAACTTGCAAGACACCTTATAATAGTGGAATCCATAAGTCATCAATAATTATAAATACCTCAAGGATTACAATTTTTGAATGGACAACTTGAAATGTTTTATTCAGCTGAGGGAATCAATATTTACTATCATTGTTCACACTTTGATATGGACATCACACTTCATATTGGAATTTCATGATGGGTATATGAATATGGAATGCATATTCAGTATGAATATACAAAGGAATTAACTATGCTTGCAGAAAATGCATTTCAAGTTACTATAAGTCCACAAATTGAATGCAGTTAAAGATTAGTCATTCAACAAAGGTGAGGATCATATTGAAGAATTTTTGGTTTCATGATTTACCTCCACATGGCAAATGCCTTGTGGTTCAGAAGTTCCTATTAAAACAAGGTCACATGGTACTTCTTCATTCTCTCGAATCCATACTATGTTACCAACACGGATATCTTGTGCTTGAATCTACATAACAAATTGGAGAGCATCACATTCATAGGTCTACAAGTTTTAAAAATGAAGAAAAATTTTATATGCAAAGATTAAAAGAGAAAGTAAACAATCAACCAATTTCTAGATAAACACATAAACAAATATTGACGTATCTAACAAATTGGAAAGCATCATATTCACAGTTCGAGAAGCTTGTTCAAAGTGGCTGAGTTGAATGAATAGCCTGGCTGAGCTGAATGTTAAGCTGGACTTCGAGGGGCTTTTGGAATATGCTTCTCGAAGCTGGTTCGCTATATTTATGTTATTTATAAGAGCTTTTAGAGATGGTTTCACGATAAAAAAAAGCTAGACTAAAAAGCCAAAGCGTTTAGTTTTTCAATTCAACTAGGCTTAAGTTTAAGCCTAAGCCAAGCCACTTTGATGCTCTAATGCTACTGGCCCCTTTGTGCAACACCCTCATGGACCAATCATAAGCCATGATATGCATAATCAATGAACTGCAACTTTTCCCAATGTAGATGTGAGAATTAGTATGCCAAATATGAGTTGTCCATATGGATTAATTAATTAATTAACAATTTTTCACATCTAACTTAAATTCAAATACCGAGAAACTTTTGGATTTCTAACTATTTTGCATAATTTCATTTTATGCTTTATATTATATTCAAAGACAAACTCCAACCAAAGATGTGCACTTATAGAAAAGGATGCCATAGAGACATACATGCTTTCGGGTACCATCTTTTACGGTCCACACTTCCTTTTCATTTGCTTGCTTGTCTGAAATATACCTATTGTAGTCATCCCAGGCCTCTTTAGTTGCCGAAACTGCGAAAATAAATATAAGCGGGCCCCATGTGCTTGCAGGATTTACAGGTGTAATAAGTGACCATAATTGGAGACATGCTATCAGTAAAAAATATTGATTCATGAAACGCCTGAAACACCAGATTAAGAAATTAGTTTCTATGAAATTTAATCAGCGCTTCTCCATGTGTGATAATGTACCAACAAAGGGGCTTCTGTTTTAAAAAAATATAAATTAAATGCAACTGCCACTACAAACCTGAACTGCTCCCATAGATTTTTCGGTAGAAAGTTCAATAAGGTGTACTTTGTGTTAGAAATCCGGTTATCGCAATAGTCATTCCGGTAAGACTCATCATTTATGTAGACAAAACGCTTCATTGATGAAAAGTAAACATAAGCCCTATGGTAATTTGTTCCCTTTGATGATCCACGTGAGATCAGGAGAGGAGGCCTGCAAAAAACCGAAGGACATCAACTTAAGAATGGCAGAGAAATAGATGTTCCAAGTGAATCAACACCAATCTATGTAAAGTGCTGACGGGAAAATGAAGCTTTTCAATAGAATCAAAACATAGCTTAATCTCCAATGGAATTTCTACCCACACACGTGTGCAAAATCCTGAATAGGATACTTGTACTTCTGCGGATCCTATGTTGGTGTATATAAACTCGATCTGTCATCATCAATACAACGATCACACTGTGCACGCAATCAGCCAATCGCTACCCTACTAAAACTGCCTAGGTGACGTACTGATATCTACATGTCCAACATCTAGCACCAACTTGGTAGTAACAAACCGCAAACACTGATATTAGCATTTACCAGCAACTACAACGACGCCCAGCATCCAAAAGTTCCAATGCACACACGCAGCTGGGGGAAATTAACATGAATGCAGTCATCCTCCTCCCAAGCAACAGCAGTCAAAGCAAGCTACTATCACCCATACGTGGTTCCACATCGAAGCCTTTTTCGTTTTTTAAGACAGCTGCCACTACGAAATATGCTTATAAGAGCAAAGCAAATCGAGATCTGCCACCCAGTACCGGCATTCGCCCTGACAAGTAATAGATTGTGTATCGTCACTCTGACGCGTCAGAGGATATGCGTCCGCTAATAACCCAAACCCAAAGCCGCCTCGCCTGCGGGTGCGGCGCCGGGGAAAGGCCGCGGCGGCGGCGGGCCGGAGACGGCCAGATAGCGGGATGCCGGAACGGGGAATTGGGGATCGCGAGATACGATCTCCATCTCAGCTTCCGATTGAAAAAGCCGCGCGGGTGGGTGCGAGGGCTAAGGGAGGGCAGGGGAGGTGCTTACCTCGGGCAGCCGGATCTCGGAAAGGCCGGGCGCGGCGGCTGGCGGCGAAGACGGTGGAGGAAATGGGGAGCGACAGGCGGCGGGGGAGGGAGGAGGGAGGCGTCGCTTGTTGGACCGGACGGCACGCTGCAGCTCCGGTCGAACAAATCGGTCAAAACCAGAGGGCCAGGTTCGAGTATCGCCTGGCACCGGGCCACCAGGAGTCCAGGACGTCCAAAGGGATCGGAGTCTCGGAACGATGGGCCCACTCGTCGGCCGCACGGTCGTCTTCCCAGCAGGGTTTTAAAACCGGAAACCCAACCCGAAACCGCTGACCCACCGGGCCGGTTTTCGGAAAAAACCACTAAAAACCGCTAGAAACTGCTCAAATTTAAATTCAAACGAAGCGCGCGAGCCACCGGTTTTCCAGCGGTTTTTACCGAAAAGCCGTGGGTTTACCGGTTTCTCGGAGGTTTTTAGCGAAAAACCGCTACAAAAACCAGAAAAACCGTGAAAAATAGAAAAAACGAAAAAATCATAGATGGGCGAAATATGTGTGTTTGTAATTTGTTTAATTATGGAAAAAATTTGGAACAACCTTTGAGAAATATATGACATGTTGAACATATGAATATGAAGTTAATAATTTGAATAAGGTAGTTTTCAACAAAAATATCAATATGAAGTCAATTTAAACGTATCAAGTTGAACATATCAATATGAAGTAAATAATATGAAGGCAATAATGTGATATGCATGGTAGTTTCCAACAAAACATATATTCGAACTAGAAAAAATTTTAGAATGACCTTTGCTAAATATTTGAGAGTTGGACATATCAACACTAAGTGAATTGCATACATCCATATATTGCATTGCATGAGATGATAGACATATATATATTGCATTGCATAAGATGATAAGGGTCACGGGAGTACTGTACATCACTCCTAATCACTCCCCTAAATATAATTACCGGTCTCAATTTAAAATTTTGCTTCATACAAATTGTTCTACAGACCTTCTATTTTTTATAAGATTTTTTTCAATTTTTTAAAAAAATCAAATTCAAAATTAAATTTTTGAATTAGCCCGAGAAAAACCGGCGGTTTCTCAAACCGCCACACAACAGTTCGGCGAGAAACCACCGGTTTTACCGGTTTTTCGTCGGTTTTAAAACCCTGTCCTCGAGGCTGTTGCGGCCGTCGCAGAGCCTGCCCGCGTGCTATCAACAAATATTGCTAATTCTCTTAGTGGTCATACAAGGAGGTTCGCAAAAGAAGCTACTCCCTTGCGAGAGTGAAAACATGGTTGGAAATTATCCGCTTGATTCGATGACATAGTCTCGATCTACATTTAATTATTTCTATTCATATCTTGAAAAGATTATAGAATATATTGCGGAGACAGTACACCCATTCCCCACAACTTGGTGAACAAAGATGAGATGAAGGAGGGAAACGACATCCCCACACCCTCGAGATTGCTCCATTGGAGTAAACTAAAGGGTCCAAGACCATTGCCGAGGAAAAGTAGAAAGCAGGCTTCAGCCCACCTTCGCGCTTGCTTTGCTGGTGCCGCCAAAGCAAGTCCAAGTGGCCCCGAGGGAGCCCCCGAGGTGAAGGATGGAGGAAGCCAATGACTTGCCCCGTGGCCCCTGAGGGGAGTGCGCCTTAGGGTCATGTCGTCTTAACCAGAAGGGCCCTGATGAAGAGGATGACCAACTTGGCGGCTAAGGCAACTTAGGGACCAATAGTACAAAGAGACCTGCACCTATGTCAGGACAGACATCGTTGGATCCTTCCAGGAGGAGATAGCCCGTAACCGCCCAAAGGTAGGAAATTACAGGGATGAGTCAGCTTTAGTATGACGGTGAGAGGGCATTCCAGTCCAAGAATCTCTGGAATGTAAGCTCTAGGACATAGCTGGCCCTGGTTTAGTGGTTGGACGGGGGCAGCTCGGTCATCTAAGTAAAAGGACTGTTATAACCTTGTCCACTGTAGGTCTGTAAGGGCACTTTGGTTCCATAAGTGTAAAGAATCCCCTCATAAATAGGAAAGCATGTGTACAATGTAAGGGGTCTGTAATAGTCCAGCTATTGAATTGCGTATAGCTATGCATATCATTAGCATGTTCATTCGTTTTTATGTTAGTTTACAAAAAAAATTTTGCATTCAACCATCATGCTCTATAGTGGGAACATAAGGCTTTTAACTTTAAACCCTCTGACCAAGCCACTAGAGTAGTGAGACCGAGCCCGACGGGCATGTTTCTTAAATGCACGAGCTAGCTGTAGCTTGCCCGAGTAAGATAGAGTTTACCCGAGCTCTATCAAGCAAGGTAGTGACTATGCCGGACTTCACCGAGCTCTACCCGAGCTTGGTTACTACCCATCCGAGCTTGGTTACTACCCATCCGAGCTGGTTATCACTTGTCCGAGCTAGAAGATGTCCGGAGGAAGCTGTCCGAGCTATAGATGGTCGAACCATTCAACAAAAGACCTGACCGGGCAAGGAGAAGCTCGAGTAAGCTCGTACCTATTCAAACAATCTAGCCACCACATCTATTCTTTATTCCTTTTGCCCTCCGGCAGTATCAACCGAATCTTTCATCCACTGGCTGACTTGGGCGATGCTGCAGGCCGCCCAGACCCTCATCTTTTCTTACCCGAAATCTTACTCGCAGCCTCTCTATTATAGGTGGGACCTGGACCCACTTGTCAATAGGAGAGTATACCTCTATTTAAACCCCTCTCCACCCTCTTCAACCAGCTCTCACCCTCATTCTTCCAACGTCCAAGTTACGGACAATGAGAAGAATAGCAAGTCATTCTTCATCTCCACCTCCACCATTTTCAAATCTCCACCCAAACCACCAAGAATCCATATAGGGTGTTATATATCGTTGGAAAGCTAAAATTGTTGGCTATCCATTCCACTCCATGGTAAGAATATGCACAAAGGTTTGCTATTGATTCCTCTTTCTTTTCTGTTTGCTGTTCGGTTTTGGGACAGCAAGGGCTAATTTCGTTTTCTGCCCATCTATGCCCTCTTTCTTCAAATCCAGGCCATAGAATAAGCAGGAGTAACCTCTACACTTTCTAGGCTTTAAGTACATCCAACTTCCTTGCACGTTCACAAGGATTTAGGTGAGTTTTTGCTGTCTTTCTTCATCTACTTCACTGTTTTGGACAGCAGTGAGGTTTTTTGCAGTTTTCTCATCTTGCATATCATTTTTCCTAACATACAAGCTTAGAGATGGCCAAAAAGAGTTCATGCACGAGCTAAGGAACATCTAGGAGCAGATCCACGCTACTGGAGTTGAAGGGACCGCAAGGAACAAGCCCAGGAGCAGTCAGCATCATCTTGGGACGAACCAACATGTTCGTCTTCAACATCTCCATTCATCGAACGTCCATCTCATAGCAAGGCTTTTCTTGCTAGGTGAGAACCCTTTTCCTATCTGTCCTTCATATTTTTCATCATCTACCACTCTTGGTTACATCATTTTCTTGGATGCACCAAAGTGTGAGAGCATCCCTAGAAACATTGTTTCAGCCCATTCCCTGCACAGCAGTGCATAAAATAATTTTTATAAAATCACCCTTTGCTCGGATGAAAAAGTTGTCTACATGAAAAAGATGCGCCATGAAATTCTTACAACTTTCGTGTAGGTCACTTTTGCAACCGAGCATGTTTGCCCTCTCAAATATTGCTCGTACCGAGCAACATACAGTCTGTACGACCCTCCCGAGCAAGATTAGATATGCCCGACCAAGAGCTAGTCCTAACCGAGCAAGATATGCCATATCCGACCAAGAAAACCCACTCCCGGGCAAGAGGATGCCATTGCCTAGCAAGGGTATCATTTCTCAAGTAAGTTTGGTCCATTCCCGAGCAACTATAGTCACTCCCGAGCAAGCCATAGTCAACTCGAGCAAAAATACCATCCAAACTTCAAATGGCTATATCTCCCTCATCTGAACTCGGATTTGGGTGATCCTTTTTGAAAAATTTGCATTAGCTCATGAACTTTCTGAATCTCTAAAAATATTTACATTTTCTATTTTTAATATTTTATTTAGATTTTATTTGATATGCTTCTTAACGAACGATAGGAACCGACGTTCCGAAAGGGCCCGAGCTAGATCAAGAAGCTCTCCCCACCAACAAGCAGCAACCAAGCACTATATACTCTCCTTTGAATCATGTTGATCCCATGATTTACAAATGCATGATTTTAATTATGTTCTATGAGTTGCTTGCATGCTACTTTAAAGTATATGTTAATTGGTGAGTAGAAATTAGTTATCTCCTACTTAGTGGTCAGTACCATGATAGGTTTGACACCCTCTTCCTTGGTTGCCTAAGTGGGTACTATTATCTATGTTTGGTCTACGAAGGCATAGCAATGCTTAGAGTCAACGAGGTAAAGCGATCGATGGAGTTATTCCGTTAGTCGTACGACTTCAATTGTGAATGATTTGCTATGAAATACTGGTAACAATGATGATGGATTACGTGTGAGCTCTGAGTTGGACTTGAACGGGTGATAGGGGAATGATGGGAGGATGGACCCCGGACACATAGCCCCATTCGAGTGAATTAAGGACCGAACATGGTGCCAATCCATTCAAGTTACTATACGTACGACCACACGTGTTTATGGGGACACTTGGCCAATTTCATGTGCATGCCCACGTCATTGGGTTCCATTGGGGCTATTGTTTATTTGCTGGTGTTTTGTGTGGGGGACAGTCGCCGATAGCGCTGCTTCCATGGGGATCCATGGACGTCCGGATACAGGGCCATGGGCAGCGTCCGCAGCAACGATTAACTCCTTCGAACCACAACACGGCACATGGGTCATAGGGTGACAGTTATCGGGTGACCCAATGGACTGGCATGTACATCTAAGAGGCTTCGGCATGGCTTGCTGTGTCGTGTGGGTAAAGTCGTACACCTCTGCAGAGTGTTAAAACTGTTTGAACAGCCGCGTCCAGGGTTAAGGACGAAAACTTGTGAGGCAAGACACTGATGTTAGCTCATGGTTCTGTTTAGGGTATTGGTTTTGGGCATGGTGAGGTAGCCTCGTGTCTTTCCGAGCACAGGGTTGCTCGTGGTATATAGTCGGATGGAGACCAAGGGCAGATGGAGCCGAGCATGTTTTGATTATGGTCGGATGGAGTCCAAGGGCGGTTAGAGCCTCAGGGATTGATGATGATAGAATTTATGATGAGAAATTATGATGGTTACTACAAGTTATTACTTTCCCGGTATTTTATTAAAATGCAATTTACAATCTAGTTATGTTTATGTCTTGCAAATACTCATTATGCCGAAAATAACCTTTAAGCCTTCCCTTGCTACATGCCACTCATGAATGAGGATATATATTGCCTCCCTAGTGCGAGTACCTTTTGTACTCAACCCGTATGCTGCAATTTCAGGTTATGAAGATGATTCCACGCTTGAGTACTACTATCAAGTGGGGAATGACGGCGCTAGCGGGCAAGATGCGGAGTTTTAGCTTCCAGTCGGTTGCCCATGGGGTTAATAGGGCATACCACGCTGGTCTTTTGTTTTTTTATGATGGCCTTCCGCTGCTATTTTGGTGAACAAACTTGTATTTCCGCTGTAGTAAAACTTTGATTATGTTAAAACTTATTGTTTGGACAACAGTCCATGTTGCCCAGATGGATGTAAATTATGCCCGAAGATGTATGTGTTGTGCTATCGATCATTGTGAGGATATGTGCGTGATGGTAGCTGATCTTGGGAGCCATCACCGGGCACATATCCGGGCACCCGGTTTACATTCGTTTCAACAAAAGTCGCCCGTGTGTGCCGCTGCATGCTCGGGTTGGGAGCTAACATGCTCGGCTTGCTCTTGGGCAGCTAGTATGTTATTTACCAACCACATGAACAGCGAGTAGGCTATGACTTCACTGAGCCTAATGTAAATTTAGAAGGGGGCGCCACAGGGGTTGGTATCAGAGCACATGTGACTACAGGTTAGAACTTAGCATGGCCGCTAGCTAGCTAGAAGGTCTTGAGTCCAAATTATTTTAACTATCAAATGTGTTTTGAAACATAAGCTTGCTGAATTTTCTCCTCATCTATCTTATATTCATTCTTACCTTCATATTCATTTGGTTTCATAACCTGGAATTTTTCCTAACTCCTCTTCTCTTTCTAAAATGGTAGATGACTCGCGGACGACTTGTTTTGGCCACTCGTGCCGAGGGAGTCGATGGATATCCTTCTCTTCTTCGAGATCTCCTTTGGAATGTCAATTACACTTATGCCCCAGAGTATGCTATCTACACCAACACTTAAGGACCAGGCATGGAGGACTACATTGCAACGGTCAACATCACTGCAAGAATCGTGGCGAGAAGCAGCCCATATCACTTTGAAGCAAGGGGAACTATAATTGCCATAGCTATTCAAAAAGTTGCCCGTATTGCCATGTCCTTTCTTTGTCATGAGCATCGGGAGTTGGCACGAGCGCCGTATACCTATTTTCCACAGTTGGACAACGACTCCCATAACAACTTCTTCGTTGAACCAGCAATGGACGGGGATCTGACCATCCGTTCTTTGGCGGGCTTGGTTCGCACTATGGACCGAGCTCATCGCTGCCTTCTTCTTGAGCTTTGGGCTACTCGTGCTTACCTTGGAGCAGCACGTGAGCAACTTCACCACCTTGCTCGGATCGGACTTGTGTCTCGGGATGCCTTAGGATCCCATGGCATATCACCTCGAGAGCTTGTTCCACCTCATTTTCAGTTTCCTTGTGTTGATGGAGTGGAGCCACCAAGGACTTTTGTTTGCAACCATGAAGTCTTTCTACTCTCTTGGGTCCTCCTCAGCGTCTCACCGATAATCGAGACCCTGAAGACACCGGTTCACCAGGATATCACCTCCTTAGTGTATTCCTCGGTGACTTCGATAGAGATCTAGGCTATGTTAGAAATGATTAGTGAGTAGAACTATGGTCGGAGAGTGTGTTCTTTCCATTATAAACCTATGTATTTGTACGGTTGTCGTCGGGAGATCCCGCCGACGGTGAGATTCAGCGCCCCTCCCCGGTGCTTGAGAGGACGCCGAGAAAAGTAGTGGTGAGAGAGCGAGCGCTTAGTGAATAAACTAGTACTAATGTGTATGATCAGAATGCTTGCTCTCTTTCATTGATGAGCTTATTAATTTATACAACTTTAGGATCAGGGTTTATATGCATAGGAAATACCCAAATTACCCTGACCCATGGGGAATACCCAGATTGCCCTGATCTCTGGATCGTTGATCCTATGATCAATGGCTAAACTAGCTTTCTTACAATCCACGTTATACTGCTCCCTAACATGCCCTTGGGGGGCATATCCTGACAAAGTTATTGATTTGATTTGATTTGATTCGTTCTTGTCAGAGGTTGTCGCGGGGTCTTCGTCTTCTGGCCCGAAACTTGTCAAAGATCACTCTCGGTCTTTCCGAAGGGTCTTCGTGAATCCCTCGATGAGACATCCTCCGCCACCCTTCGGTATAAGTCCTGAGGATTCTCCTTGCTTGAGATGCATTCGGAACACCTGACCCTTCGCGTCCTTCTCTCGACCCTTCGCGCATGTCCAAGTCTTCCACTCACGGTCCGTCTTGAGGTCATCTTGGCAAGCCGTCACTACCCGCCGGGTAAAATCTTCATGAAGGATCTTTACAGAATCTTCGTGGACATCCACCTTTCCCGGAGATGGAGTGGCTGTCCCTACAACAGAAGCCCCTTACGGTCACGTCGCCACCTCGCTGTGGTGTCTGGCTGGAATATCCAGCCCCCCTTCTCCACGTCGAGGTGGTGTTCCCGAAGATGCTCTTTTTTTGTTTCCAATGATATCTTCGCCCGTTGATGTGACTTGTACTTGACGTTTTGACATTGTCAGTGGCCTCGAAGTTGTCGCGTTGATCCTGGCCGTCAATCGTCACACGTGTCATCAGATCTGTAGGCGGCCATTGGAATTTTCTTTTGTTTTTTGTTTTTTTTTCTTTTCGCGACTCCTAGGTTTCTTCGTGGCGCATCGTCGCCGTTGGTGAGGACACGTGGCGTTCATCCGCGTCCTCCTGCCTTCAATAAAAGGGGCCTTGCGGTTGTCTTCTCCCCACTTGCCCTTGCTTCAATCTTTCGAGTTCCCGCCGCCGAGTGCTCTCGTTTCTTCATCCGTGCTTCGCCGTCGCCCGTCTGCTGTCCGTGCCGCACCGTCAGCGGGCTATCACCGCCAGTTCGTCGCCGATCTTCAGTCGTCCTGCGTCTGCCGGTACGCCACTTTCCTATCGTCATTTCTCGTGTTGGGCATTTTTTCTTGGTTTGGAGTTTAGGGATTCAATGAACTTTGAGTTTGATGCCGGCGAGGTCACCGGTGAGGTTTTTTCCACCGGCGATGTTGGATGCGCTTCCGTCTTCTTGTTGATCGTCTTCCCTCCCCCCTCTTTTCTTTTTGGTAAAAATGGGGAGGGATTTTTGCAGAACTGCCCGTTCCAAACGCTTCTGATGTTGGTTTTGTTTGTGGTTCTCTTTTTTTATTTAAAGTTTACGAAAGGTTGCTTCTTTGAAGTATTGATTTTTTTATTTGTGCAGTTTTTTGAACCTTCGATGGTTCTGAAGAAGATCTGAGCCTGCGCAGATCTTGCTTGTTGTCTTGGGAGCTAGGCGATCGAGATGGCGCTGATATGCTCGCGAAGGTGTCAGATTGTTCTCTTGCGGACGAAGGAGACTTCAGACTCCCGGGGCCAGAGACGACTCCACAGCCAAACGCCGACGAGGCGGTCATCTTCAACTCGCAGGTGAAGGTGGGTCTTCGGATACCGTGCACCCGCCTCGTTAGGGAAGTCCTTGAGCTATACGGGGCGCAGCTTGTAGACCTTTCCCCGAACGTCGTGGCCCGGCTGGCGGTGTTCGAGTGGGCGCTCCGAAGCCACGGCGCGCCACCAAGCGCCCGAGTCTTTGGGTTCCTTCACGAGGCTCGGTGGCAGGGGAAGACTAGCGGGAGCGCCTTCGGGTGTCTAAACTTCGTCGTGAAGTCGGCACATTCCGCGGACTTCCCGTCCTTGGCTACGAAGAAGAAGTGGGATGGAGCGGCTGGGCTAAGCTGGAACTTTACTGGTTTTACCAAAGGGTGGATGCCAAGGATGCTCCACTGAGATACACCCCGGGCGTAGCGGACTGCATCAAGTTCCCGGTGGAGAAGTTGTCAGGTTCCGAAGAGGCGCAACGGCTCCTACTTCAAAGAATCAGCAGACGCTTTTCCATGCGATGCCTCGCCGAGGAGTTCTACGCGGCCAAGGTGAGGCCACTAATGCGTAGCTGGGAGGACTTCGTCATCGTCCGCGAGGGAGACGACCAGCTCACTCTTCGTGATGAGGATCACCGTCCCCGGAAGCTGGAGTCGGCCATGGAGAGGGCCGAGGAGATGTTTGGGCCGCTTCGCCCCAACGAAGTTGCGCGGGCTCACCAAGCTGGGGTGAGTGCACGTGTCAATCGCATTCTCGGGGTAGTTACCCCCTGGACCGAGCCCGAGCCGAAGAGGAGCGGGAAAAGAAAAGCTACAGATGGCGCTGCCGCGGGTTCCTCGAAGCGGCACCGTGGTGTGTATTCTCCTTTACCTGCCATATGTCTTCGGTCGATTGTTTCTAACTGATTTTTCAAATTAGAAGCCGCCAGCGCTGAGGACGAGGAGGAGGAGGAAGAGGAGGTCGAGGAAGAATGTCGGCTGGCCGAGGACGACTGCACTTTGCCGGACGCGCAAAGTGCTGCCCGTGGTGGTGACGATCCACTGGACGTCTTGGTCAGTCAGACCCCTTCGGGACCTTGGATCCCGGGCACGGCTCCAACGAACTTCAAGGGAGCCACGGAGCAGGATCTCTTCCTTCGGGTCAGGGTCCCGTGACCCTCGAAGGGGCCTCCATGGATGTTCACGCGGAGGCCGAGGACTACACCGCCGGCTTCGTTGTTGACACGGAGTTCTGGCTGGTTGACTCTCCTTCCGCCGAAGGTAGTTATTATACCTCGGTATGCTTTTTACCTTGTTACCTTCTTTCTTATGTTTTTTTTCAGAGGGGGCTGATCAGGAGCCACCTTCGACGCCTATCTCTGGGACCGTCAGTGCCGGTACTGCGGCTGATGCCATTCTAGCATTGGTGGCAACCACTGTCGTGGAGAGGGGTCCTTTGGCTTCTGCCCCGTTTGCTCCTGGCGCTGGCGGTTCAGTTTTGCCGGCTACTACACCCGGTGCTACTTCTTCGGCAGCGGCGACAACGGTAGAGGGTGGAGCTTGTCATGCTACACCCGTGCCCAGTGCCGCCCCTGCTTCCAATGGATTCTTCGTTGAGCCCACCACCATCCTCCACGATGAACATGTGGAGTCTATCCTCGGAGGGGTGCCTTCATCAGTCCTCGATCGTCGCGAGGCGTTCCCTTTACTGGTGAACATGCGCAACGTCGAGCTGAGCCTTGCTTGGGTAACATATGTATTTCTATTATTTATTTATTGTATTTTTCTTTAAAGTATTCATGTTATTTATGTTTGTATCCTATTTTGCAGAGTTTGGTTTGGAATCGTGCTGCATCGGCACAAGTGGTGGATCTCTCGGAGAGGTGTGTTGTTCTCGAGGGTTAGGTCGCTACACTCGACCGAGAGAACCACACCCTTCGGGAAGTGAGTGCAAAGGAGAAGGAGCTGGTGGTCCTCCTTAGGTCAGAAAGGGAGCAGAAGGAGCAACGTGCGAAGGCCGCCGAGGAGGCCCTGGCTGTGCTCCGCGCTGAGTTCGAGGCCCAGAGAGTCGAAATTGAGTCGTCGCGCAAAGAGTGCAACGGCCTGCGCGACGAAGTGAAAAATGGAGCCACTGAGCTTGGTGCTCTTCGGGGTTCGGCGGCGAAGGTTAAACGACAGCTGAAGGCGCTGCAGGTAGAGCTTCTTTCCTTGAGTCAGGCCTTCACCAAGGAGATAGCTAGGCTCGGAACAATTGCTGTGAGTGCGCCTCCGAAGAATCTGGCTTTGGCCCTCAAATATTTGAAGGAGACAATTGGGACCTTCGTGGAGGGTTCCTTGCGCTACGGATCGGACTGTGCCGTCAGTTCTATCTTCACATTTTCAACAATGCGGAAGAGCACTGGGTGCACACAATTTTTAGGTGGTTCATCTCCAAGCGTGTCTTACCCTTCGGCCTTCACCGCCAGCTCGTTCGACCGCGACTCCCGCCAAGTTGTTCGGGATTTTCTTTTCAAGTTCTGGCGAGCCGGGGGCCTGCCTTCGGCCACGCTTTCATGGCGAACGCGAGGAAGAAGACCTCTTTGGTTCCGCCTCCAAGGACAGCGGGGCCCCAGGTGTCAAGCAAAGGCCCTCCGACGGTTTCTGTTCCTCAGGATCCCAAAGATCCTGCAGATCCGAAGGGCAAAAAGCCAGCGGAGTAGAATAGTGGTAGTTTTAGGAGTGTAATATTTTGCTAATGTAATATATGATCTTTTGTTTCGAAGTTGTTCCGCATTTGTAAGTCAACTTGTTTATCTATGTGATGTTTTGCTTTCATTTGGCATAAGCCTATTGCTTCCCCGTCTTATTGCATTCCCTACGCGTGATATCGTTAGCGTAGTCAGTATTCGTGAAGGCTCATAGCCCGCAAAGGTTATGTTTCGGGTGCTTGGTGTGAGCGCTCTTGGCCTCGCACCAGCCCCTTGGCGTTATAGCTTACTACACATTCGCGAAGGCTCATGGACTGCGAAGGTGGTATGTTGGGTATCTGGTGCGAGCACTCTTAGCCTCACACCAGCCCCTTGGCGCTTTTGCGCGTTACACGTTCGTGGGGGCTCGTGGCTCGCGAAGATGATGCTTTGGGTGTCTGGCGCGAGCGCTCTCGGCCTCGCGCCAGCCCTTGGCGTTTTTACGCGTTATACATTCGCGAAGGCTCGTGACCTGCGAAGGTGGTATGTTGAGTGTCTGGCGCGAGGGCTCTTGGCCTCGCGCCAGCCCCTTGGTGCTTTTGCGTGTTACACGTTCGCGAAGGCTCAAGGCCCGCGAAGGTGGCATTTCGGGTGTCTGGCGTGAGCGCTCTTGGCCTCGTGCCAGCCCCTTGGTGCTTTTGCGCGTTACACATTCGCGAAGGCTCATGGCCCGCGAAGGTGGTATTTTGGATGTCTGGCGTGAGCGCTCTTGGTCTCGCGCCAGCCGCTTGGCGCTTTTGCGCGTTACACGTTCGCGAAAGCTCATGACCCGCGAAGGTGGAATTTTGGGTGTCCGCGCGAAGCGCTTGGCCTCGCGCCCGGCCTTGGCGCTTTGCGCGTTACATCGCTCGCAAGGCTCGTGGCCCGCGAAGGTGGCATTTTGGGTGTCTGGCGCGAGCGCTCTTGGCCTCGCGCTAAACCCTTGGCGCTTTTGCGCGTTACGCTCGCGAAGCTCTGCCCGCGAAGGTGGCATTTTGGGTGTCCGCGCGAACTCTTGGCCTCGCGGCCAAATTTTTGGCGCTTTGCGCGTTACACGTTCGCGAAGGCTCATGGCCCGCGAAGGTGGCATTTTGGGTGTCTGGCGCGAGCGCTCTTGGCCTCGCGCCAGCCCCTTGGCGCTTTTGCGGGTTACACGTTCGCCAAGGCTCATGGCCCGCGAAGGTGGAATTTTGGGTGTCTGGCGCGAGCGCTCTTGGCCTCGCGCTAGCCCCTTGGCGCTTTTGCGCGTTCCACGTTCGCGAAGGCTCCTGGCCCGCGAAGGTGGCATTTTGGGTGTCTGGCGCGAGCGCTCTTGGCCTCACGCCAGCCCCTTGGCGCTTTTGCGCGTTACACGTTCGCAAAGGCTCCTGGCCCACGAAGGTGGAATTTTGGGTGTCTGGCGCGGGCGCTCTTGGCCTCGCGCCAGCCCCTTGCCGCTTTTGCGCGTTACACGTTCGCGAAGGCTCGTGGCCCGCGAAGGTGGCATTTTGGGTGTCTGGCGCGAGCGCTCTTGGTCTCGTGCCAGCCCCTTGGCGCTTTTGCACGTTACACGTTCACGAAGGCTCATGGCCCGCGAAGGTGGCATTTTGGGTGTCTGGCACGAGCGCTCTTGGCCTCGTGCCAGCCCCTTGGCGCTTTTGCGCGTGATGTTTCGGGTGTGGCGTGAGCGCTCTTGGCCTCACGCCTGCCCCTTGGCGCTTTTGCGCGGTATACGTTCGCGAAGGCTCATGGCCCGCGAAGGTGATATTTTGGGTGTGGCACAAGCGCTCTTGGTCTCGCGCCAGCCCCTCAGCGCTTTTGCGCGTCATACCTTCGCGAATGCTCGTGGCCCGCGAGGATCATGTTTCGGGTGCTTAGCGCGAGTGCTCTTAGCCTTGCGCCAGCCCCTCGGCGCTTTTGCGCGTTATACGTTCGCGAAGGCTCGTGGCCTGCGAAGGTCTTGTTTCGGGTGCTTGGTGCGAGTGCTCTTGGCCTCGCACCAGCCCCTTAGTCAGTTTGAAGTGTTTGCACGGGAATGCTCTTTTTCTTCATTTCATTTGAAATTACATTTTGGCAATTACATTCCCGTAGGATTTTTTCGGTCGCAGCCGGTTTTTGGTGTCTGAGCCTCGTTAAAAACTCCGCTCGTAAAACCCGCTAGGGAAAAACCGAGTCAAAGAAAAGAGTACTCAGCGCTTCTACATTGTCTTATGGGTAATATTTGATCAGGCTCTTCACGTTCCAAGTGTTCGGGACCGAAGAGCCGTCAAGGTTGGAGAGGTGGAACGATCCTTGTCTTGTTTGTTTGTTAACAATGAAGGGTCCGTCCCATGTGGGCTCTAGTTTGGATGGTCGTTGTGGCATCTTCCGAAGGACCATATCCCCTTCTTTGATCTCCCGTGGTCTTATGCGCTTGTTGTAGGTTTTGCTCATTAACTCATTATACTTCTCTAAGGCCTGTTTTGCTTTAAGCCTGTCCTCTTCTACAGTGTCGGCAGGCGGTTGATCATCAATCTTGGCTCCACCTATAATGAATCGAAGGGTCTTAGCTTGGATTTCAGCCGGCGTTACTGCTTCTTCGCCATACACCAGCCTGAAAGGTGAATACCCCGTCGGTCTCGTGGGTGTTGTGCGAATTGCCCAGAGTGTCTTCTCCAATTCTTCTGGCCATTTTCCTTTTGATTCATCCACTAATCTTCTTTTCAGTGATTTTATGATGTTTTGATTTGCCCGCTCAACTGCACCGTTCGCTTGTGGGTGTCCCACATAAGCATAGCATATTTTGATGCCGAGGTCTTCACAGAATGACTTAAATTTTGATGAGATAAATTGTGATCCATTATCAGCCACCACTTCTTGTGGTATGCCAAATCTGCATATCACATTTTTCCAAAAGAAATCTTTGGGTCTTCGCGGTGAGATGTTAAATCAATGGCTCTGCTTCAACCAATTTGGTGAAGTAGTCGATTGCAACAATAATCCATTTAAACCCTCCTGAAGCCTGCTTGAGTTCCCCCACGATATCGATCCCCCATCTTGCGAAAGGCCACACTGGGGTTGAGGGCTGTAGGTTTGTGGGCGGAGCCTTTGGCTGGTTTGTCATCCATTGACATCCTCGGCACCTTTTCACGAATTCCTCTGCGTCGCTGTTGGCCGTTGGCCAATATATTCCCATGCGCAACACCTTCGTTGCTAGAGCTCTCGGGCTTTGATGCGAACCACAGACTCCTGCATGCGTTTCTGCCAGCGCCTCCTTTCCCTCCTCTCTTGAAACACATCTCATCCACGGCGTGCCGATTCCTGACTTGTAAAGGAGGCCATCCATCATGATGTATGTTTTTGCACGTTGTTTTGTTGCGTACGCCTTCTTACTGTCCTCGGGTAATTCACCATCCCGAAGATATTTAACGATGATTGTTCGCCAGTCTTCTTCCAAGGATCTTACTATAAGCTGCACTTCAGGACATATGGATGGTCATGATATTGCTTCATAAAACACCCCATCAGGTATTCTTGTAAAGTATGCTGCTGCTTTGGCCAACTCATCCGCTCTCACATTTTCCCCTGGTATTGTTTTCACAGAGATCCCACGAAATGCTTCTCCATTGTTCTCACTGCATCCAAATATTTTGCCATTTTGACGTCTTTGGCTTGAAAGTCCTTTGTTATATGCCCTTCAATCAACTTTGAGTCGGTGTAGATGACGGCCCTTTTTGCCCCGAGGGATTCTGCTTTTCAAAGACCCAACAGAAGTCCTTCGTATTCAGCTGCATTGTTCGTTGTCTTGAAGTTTAACCTGAGTGAATACTCTGTACTTTGTCCTTCGGGTCGATTATAATTGCCGATGCTTACGCCTTCTTCACGTGAAAGAACCATCGATTTTATGCTCCACAAGGGGCGATCTTTGGCCTTCTTCCGAAACTTCAGCCGACCACTCAAAGATGAAGTCAGCGAGTGCTTGAGCTTTTATGGCCATCCTCGGCTCAAAGGTGATGTCGAAGGGTGCTAGTTCCGCGGCCCATTTCGCTATTCTTGTTGTGGCGTCTTTGTTTTTCAAAGATAGACCTCAGAGGGTATGCTGTGGGCACCTTTATCTTGAATTCTTGAAAGTAGTGCCGTAATTTTCTTGATGCCATAAGTAATGCATAAGCTATTTTTTGTAGCTCGATATAGTTTCTTCTTGCTCCTTGCAATGATTCCGATACATAATATACCGGCGTTTGTCCCCCTTTAGCTTCATCCTTGTCGAGGACTGCACTGACTGTGAAGTGGCTTGCTGCTAGATACAAGGTTAGATGTGCTGCCCCCTTCGGGCTGGCGAGTCTTGGCAATTGTTGAAGATGATCCTTCAACCTTGCGAAGGCGTCTTTGCATTGTGGTCCCTATTCAAAGGGTGCTGTCCCCTTAATTGTGTTGAAGAAGTGTTTGTGTTTTTCTGCGGCCTTAGGGAGAAATCTCCCTAAGGCTGCCAGCTTTCCCAGGAGGCTTTGTGCTTGCTTCTTGTTTTCTGGATCCTTTGTGCATTGGATTGCATCTATCTTCCCTTGTTAGCCTCTATCCCTCGGTGCGATACCAAGAATCCCAGCAACTTTCCTGTTTTCACCGCGAAGGCACACTTAGTTGGGTTTAATTTTATGCCTTCGCTCTTAAGGTCGAAGGTTCCTTGAATATCCTCGCGATGGTCCCTTCTCCGCTTGCTTTTGGCGACAAATGTCGCCGACATACGCCCACATTTCTTCCCATCTGCTTTGCAAGTACCTTCGCAATGAGTCTTGCGAGCGTTATACTGCATTCCTTAGTCCAAAAGGCATTCTTCTAAGTAGTATGTTAGAAGGGTGTTATAAATGCCGTCTTCTCTTCATCTTCCTTTCTCATATACACCTGATGATAGCCTGGGTAGGCGTCCAGGAAGCTCATCAGTTCACAACCCGCTGTCGTATCAACCAGCTGGTCAATCCTTGGTAGGGGAAATCATCCTTTGGGCATGCCTTGTTAAGATTTGTGAAGTCAACGCACAATCTCCAGCTGCCATTTGACTTCTTCACCATCACGACATTCGCGAGCCACTCTGGGTACGCAACTTCCCGAATGACCTGGGCCTGACATAATTTTTTCACTTCTATCTTCGCTGCTTCCTGTCTATCGGGACCCATTTTCCTAAGCTTTTGTTTGATTGGTTTTGCATCCATTTTCACATTTAGCGAGTGTTCGATTGTCTCTCTGGGGACCCCCTTAGACTCTCCCGGCACCTAGGCGAAGATGTCGCTATTTTGCCGAAGCAAGTTGATGACTCTTTCTTCTTCTTCTTCGGAGAAGGCGGTTCCGATGGATACTGTTCTCTCTTCATTTTTCGGGAATAATCGAATCTTCTTCGTTTCGCTCTCCGGCCTGACCTGGGGCTTATAACCCTTCGGTCTGTATTGGAAGTCGACCCTCTCGGTAGTTTGGACAGGCTTGAGTTTTGGTATGCCTTGGAGTTCATTTTTCCTTGCCGATTGTTGACATCCTCGAACTGTAATGACGCCCCCTTCGGCGGGCATTTTCATGCAGAGGTAGCTGTGATGTATGATTGCCCCGAAGGCATTAATGATTCCTCTTCCGAAGATGGCATTGTAGCGGTACTCCATGTCAACGACATCAAAGCATATACTCTTTGTTATCTTTCTTTTGCCTTCACGAAAAGTGACAGGTAAAGATATCTGGCCGATGGCAGCCACAGGTTCCCCTCCGAATCCTATAAGTGGCATGTTCGATGGTGTTAGCCTATCTTCTGGTATATTGAGTTGTTTGAATGCACTTATGAAGATATCTGCTGAGCTTCCTCCATCCACCAGCGTCTTTTGGACGTCATATTCTGCAATTTCAGTGGTGATCACAAAGGGGTCTTGGTGTGGAAACTTCACGCGCTTGGCGTCAGTTTATCGAAGGTTATCGGCGGAGCCGGTGTTGGTTTACTTGTCACCGAGACGTGCGACACCTCGCGGATGAATTCCTTTCTCTTTCTGTTCGATGGGAGATTCAACGAGGATCCTCCGGTAATGACATGAATAACCCTTCGGTTTGACTCTTCAACATTGTGAATCCTCTCGGGGGATTTGCGGTATTGATCCCTCGAACGCTGGTCTTGCCTTCACTGTCGTTTCTGGTTTTGGTAGTTCTCGCGTTGCGTTTTAACATCCCTGCATTCCTCGGTTGTATGCAAATAGTTTTCTCCATGCACTGCGTAGTATTTCTTTTCCTTGTTCTCCTGATTGCCTCCTGGGAATCTGTCATTCCTATGGTAATTCTCCCTCTGGTAATTGTCGTTCCTTCGATCATCTCTTCTCGTGTTATCTTTTCGATTGTTGTACTCATCCCTTCAGGAATTGTAATCTCTTCGGGGATAGTCCCCCCTCCTATTGTTATCAATGGCTCTTCGCTCGTCAGTTTGTCTGGGTTCAATGTTGCTTACTCTTTTGTTGGAATTGTGATGTCTCTTGTTCCTCTCTGAATTGCTCTCTTTGTGGCCATCACGTTCCTTGTTTGTATTCAGCTGGCCTTGTCTCCTCAAATTCTCCTCTTCTCCCTTTGCATACCCTTCAACCTCATCATAAAGAAGCGTGGCTGTTTGTGGGGGGTCCTGAGTCAGCTTGTGTAGAAGGGATCCAGGTTGAAACCCTCTTCGGAATTCATTGATTACCGAAGAGTCAGATACATCCCTTATCTGGCATCGTATAACAGCAAATCTTTTATAGTAGTCCCTTGTGCTTTCCTTCTTGCCCTGTTCTAAGGCGAAGAGGTCCCCTTCTACCATTCTCTGGATATAATTGCCTTGAAAGTTGTTAGCGAAGGCATCTTTGAGTTGACTCCTTGAGTGTATGAATCCCTGTGGTAGTGAAGTGTACCATGAGAGTGCAGTACCCTTCAGCGTTAACAAGAAACTCTTCGCCTTGATATCATCATCTCCACCGGCTGCTTCAACCGCCGTGTCATATACATCGAGGAATTCATTTGGGTCGGTGTCTCCAGAGAACTTGAATACACTTGGCATCTTGAATCCTTCGGGCCATTTTTTGCCACGAAGGTGTGCGCTCAGAGGTCCTTCGGTAGCCTTCCTCGGCTGTGCCACCATTACATTTTGCCGATGTTGTTCATGGTTTACCTCCGGGTATGGGATCCTTCGGGGCACGTAGTGCTGTTGGGGCTGTATTGTCACGAGCTCTCTTCGGAGCAGGTCGATTTGTTCCTCCAACAGTATTCTTCTATCTCGCAGGATGTCTTCACAGCAGATGTAGGGTCGTCGTGTTGACGCCCTTGCATGGGATGGGTGGGTGGGTTTTGCTGCATCTCCTCTCTGACGACTCTGCTGGGTCCTGGCTCGTCGAGTCTACCACTGCCCACGTTCGGGGTATCTTGGCTCTGGTTCCTCCAGCCCTGCAGGTTGATGCCAGAGGCTCTTGGGATGTTTCCGCCAGGTCCTTGCACTGCCACGTCTTCCCGCCGCTGTTCAGTCGTTGGCGCGGTGGCGATCGCCCTTTGGGCCTCTCCCTCCATCGTCTCGCTAGTGATATATTGTTCGGTCTGGATTTGCCGCTCCTGCCTCGCGTATGCTCCGTCGTGCCCCGACTCCGGCGGCTCACCTCCGGCCGCTGCGACACTCCTCCTGGGTCTAGCCATCACCGTAACCGCTCGCCTCTCCCCATGGACGGCGCCAACTGTCGTCGGGAGATCCCGCCGACGGTGAGATTCAGCCCCCTCCCCGGTGCTTGAGAGGACGCCGAGAAAAGTAGTGGTGAGAGAACGGGCGCTCAGTGAATAAACTAGTGCTAATGTGTATGATCAGAATGCTTGCCCTCTTTCATTGATGAGCTTATTAATTTATACAACTTTAGGATCAGGGTTTACATGCATGGGAAATACCCAAAATACCCTGGCCCATGGGGAATACCCAAATTGCCCTGATCTCTGGATCGTTGATCCTATGATCAAAGGCTAAACTAGCTTTCTTACAATCCACGTTATACTGCTCCCTAACATGCCCTTGGGGGGCATATCCTGACAAAGTTGTTGATTTGATTTGATTTGATTCGTTTTGTCGAGGTCGTCGGGGTCTTCGTCTTCTGGCCCGAAACTTGTCAAAGATCACTCTCGGTCTTTCCGAAGGGTCTTCGTGAATCCCTCGATGAGACATCCTCCGCCACCCTTCGGTATAAGTCCCGAGGATTCTCCTTGGTTGAGATGCATTCGGAACACCTGACCCTTCGCGTCCTTCTCTCGACCCTTCGCGCATGTCCAAGTCTTGCACTCACAGTCCGTCTTGAGGTCATCTTGGGCAGGCTTCGTCACTTACCCCTTCAGGTAAAAATCTTCATGAAGGATCTTTACAGCATCTTCGTGGACATCCAACTTTCCCGGAGATGGGGTGGCTGTCCCTACAACAGAAGCCCCTTACGGTCACGTCGCCACCTCGCCGTGGTGTCTGGCCGGAATATCCAGCCCCTTTCTCCAAGTCGAGGTGCTATTCCCGAAGATGCTCTTTCTTTTTGTTTCCAATGATATCTTCGCCCATTGATGTGACTTGTACTTGATGTTCTGACATTGTCAGTGGCCTCGAAGTTGTCGCATTGATCCTGGCCGTCAATCGTCACACGTGTCATCAGAGCTGTAGGCGGCCGTTGGAATTTTCTTTTGTTTTTTGATTTTTTTTCTTTTCGCGACTCCTCGGTTTCTTTGTGGCGCATCGTCGCTGTTGGTGAGGACACGCGGCGTTCATCCGCGTCCTCCTGTCTTCAATAAAAGGGGCCTTGCGGTTGTCTTCTCCCTACTTGCCCTTGCTTCAATCTTTCGAGTTCCCGCCGCCGAGTGCTCTCGTTTCTTCGTCCGTGCTTCGCCGTCGCCCGTCTGCTGTCCGTGCCGCACCGTCAGCACTAGTTTATTCACTGAGCGCCCGCTCACTCACCACTACTTTTCTCGGCATCCTCTCCAGCACTAGGTAGGGGCGCTGAATCTTTCCGTCGGCGGGATCTCCCGACGACAATGGTGAACTTGGCTCTTCGTCCCAAGCGGCTACCACTAGCCTACGGGCTTTGTATTGGTGTAACCGTATTGAAAAACTACCAATTTGCCTTAATGGATCTTGTTTGCCGTATGGGTCTTTGGCTCTTATCATGATCGAGTTTATGAATGCCTTGCTCGCTGCATGCATGTAGGATCAGCGTTGGTTGCTTGTTGTCCCATTCTATTCCATCCTACCTTATCGGCTATCCATCATCCGAGTTGCTAACGTTTTGTTCTGGTTTGGCAACAGTATGACAGGAGCCAACACTCGATCTCGCTCATAACATGGGGGTGCTTCTTCATCCCAGAACCCTCCAGCTGCTGGCTCTCAAGCTGGGGATATCACCCATGCTAATCCTAAGCATCCTCAACACCAGCCGGAGGAGAACATGCCGCCACCACCCCCAACTATGGCTCAGATTCTTGCTCTTATTGAGCAAAATCGCCAAGATCAGACCCTCATTCTGCAATAGATTGCTCGCAACACTGCTCTTGTTGCGGGCAATGCTCAAGGTGCTGGAGGAGCAGCGCATCGTGCAGCCGGAGGACTCGCTGAATTTCTTCGCACCCAACCGCCAACTTTCTCTCGTTTCGAGGATCTACTTGCTGCGGATGACTGGCTCAGCACCATCGAGCGCAAGCTTGCTGTTGCTCACTGCAGGGACGATGAAACGGTTCTCTTCGCTTCTCATCAACTGGAAGGCGCGGCTTGTGTGTGGTGGGACAATTTCGTCACTATGCAGCCCGCTGGACATGCTATCACTAGGGAAGAGTTCTGTGTGGGCTTTTGCGGAGCTCATGTCCTAGCTGGTATCAAGGCCATCAACAGGCGAGAATTTCTAGCGTTGAAGCAAGGACGCAAGTTCGTCATGGAGTACCTACACGAGTTCAATTATCTTGCTCGTTACGCCCCCGCCGATGTTTCCAATGATGACCGTAAGCAAGACCACTTCATGAACGGTCTCTCTGATGAGCTGCAGCTAGAGCTCGCTGCAAATGACTTTCGGGACTTCCAACACATGGTCAACAAGGCTATTATCGTGGAAGAGAAGTGGAACAAGCTAGATGAATCACGCAAGCGCAAGAGGGCAGCACAGATTTCAGCAAGTAGTAGCTCGCCAGTGCAGCGTGCATGGCAGCCCCGACCTCAACTTCAAGCTCCACCTCCCCAAAGGCCTCAAGCTTGAAAGTGCATCTAGGCCCCTAATTATTTTGAAGATTAATGATAACCGAACAAAGGGACTAATGAGTTTGTCAAGAATTTATATAGGTATTAGTCCATGAGGAGCAAAGGTGAAGGATATAGACCCCTCAATCAAGCTAATCGGTTATGAGAGTGATTTCCAAAGACTTATAATCTTTTATTTGAAATTGAGTCTAAGGACAACCGTACTATAAAGAGGCATGCGGCGAAAGGTGACTTTTAGACCCTCCAAAGTGCTCAATAGATGAATCTTAGTGCTTAGGACAAGTCTCACACCAGTGGCGCCCCCTTCTAAATTTACATTCGGCTCAATGAAGTAATAGCCCACTCGCTGTTCATGTGGTTGGTAAATAATATACTAGCTGCCCAAGAGCAAGCCGAGCATGTTAGCTCCCAACCCGAGCATGCAGCGGTACACATGGGTGACCTTTGTTGAAACGAATATAAATCGGGTGCCCGGATATGTGCCCGGTAATGGCTCCCAAGATCAACTACCATCACACACATATCCTCACAATGATCGATAGCACAACACATACATTTTCGGGCATAATTTTCATCCAACCGAGCAACATGAACTGCTGCCCAAACAATAAGTTGTAACATAATCAGAGTTTTACTACAGCGAAAATACAAGTTTGTTCACCAAAATAGCAGTGGAAGAACATCATAAATAAACAAAGGACCAGCGTGGTATGCCCCCATTAACCCCATAGGCAACCGACTGAAAATTAGAACTCCGCTTGCCCGCTAGCATCACCGTGCTCGGCTTGGTAGTAGTACTCAAGCACGGGGTCGTCTTCACCTGAAGTTGCAGCACATCGGTTGAGTATATATGCTACTCAGCACTAAGAGGTAATATATATCCTCAATCATGAATATTATGTACTCCAAGGAAGGGCTAGTAGTACTTTTAGCACAATTTGCATTTTTGCAAGACGTATATATATGATTAGGTTGTAAATTGCATTTTAGGAAAAACATTTCAAAAAGTAATGCTTGTAGCATCCATCATAATTCATCATCATAAATCCATGGGGCTCTAACCGCCATTGGTCTCCATCCGACCATAACTACAACATGCTCGGGCTCTATCCGTCCTTGGTCTCTATCCGACCATACACTACGAGCAACCCTATGCTCGGAAGGACACACGGCTATCCCACCATGCCCAAACCAATACCCAAACTGAACCATGAGCTAACATCAGTGTCTCGCCTTACAAGTTTTCGTCCTTAACCCTGAACGCGGCTGTTCGAACAGTTTAACACTCTGCAGAGGTGTACGATTTTACCCACACGACACAGTAAGCCATGCCGAAGCCTCTTAGATGTACATGCCAGTCCATTGGGTCACTCGAGTTGACTTCATCCACTCTCCACTCCTCGAGTGCAGGAGGGAGTCAACCGTCGCAATGGATTTGTCCAAGGCCCATCACACCCAAGCACAAGGACGCACCACGATGGGCCACCCTACCACCCCACCCTCTAACACAAGTTACCCCGCTGGTACCCAATGGCACGAGCATGCACAGGAAATTGGCCAAGTGTTTCCATGATATACGTGTGGTCGTACGTATAGTAACCCGAAGGGATTGGCACTATGTTCGGTCCTTAATTCACTCGAACGGGGCTACGCATCCGGGATCCATCCTCCCATCATCCCCTATCATCCGTTCAAGCCCAATTCAGAGCTCACACGTAATCCATCATCATCATCACCAGTATCACATAGTAAATCATTCACAATCGAAGTCGTACGACCAACGAAATTACTCCATCGATCGCTTTACCACATTGACTCTAAGCATAGCTAAGCTTCCGCTGACCAAACCCAATTAATATTATCCTCTTAGGTTACAAAAGAATAGGGATATCAAACATAGACTACTAAGTAGGAGATAACTAAGTTCTACCCACCAAGTGACATATATATTTTAACTTAACATGCAAGCCAGTGATAAAACATAAATGAAATCATGCATTCATAAATAGAGGATCAATATGATTCAAACGAGGGGAGTATATGTGCCTTGTTGCTGCTGGTCGGGGTACGAAGCTCTTTGCTCAAGCTCGGGCTCCTCCGGAACGTCAGTTCCTAATGTTTCGTAGCAAGAACATTAAATAAAATCTAAATAAAATACCAAACAAATAGGAACATCAAATATTTTTAGAGATTCAGAAAGTTCATTATCTAATGCAAATTTTGCAAAAAGAAACACCTAAATCCGAGTTCGGATGAGTGAGATAGAGCCATTTGAAGTTGGATGAGTGAGATAGAGCCATTTGAAGTTTGGGTGCAATACTAGCTCAGGGCTGTAAGGACTAAGCTCGGGATTGACCAAGGTAGCTCGGAAATGAGCCTCCTAGCTCGGGAAGGACGTTGCCTTGGTCAAGAGTAGGTTTACAAGGTCGGATATGCCATAACTTGGTCGGCTAGGACATGACTAAGGTCGAGCTCAACTAGCTCTAGCTCGGAAAAGTCACTTAGCTTGTATATTACTTAGTACGAGCCACTTTTGGCAGTCCTAATAAGCTCGTCTAAGCTCGGGTTTAACACGAAAGTTATAGAAAACTTCCTGGTGCACAATTTTCATGTAGAACACTTTTTCATCCAAGCTATGGTTGATTTTATAGAATTTATTTACTAAGCTGCTATTCAAAGAAAGGCTGGAGCAGACTGTTTTTAGATCTGGGATTCTAAGGCTTCGGTTTCCACCAAAGAACAGCTTAGCCACGAATGCTAAATGGCGAAGAATAGAAATAAGAGGGAGTACTGGGTTCTCACCTAGCAAGGAAGGCCTTGCTTAACAATAGAGAGCCCAAAGATGAGGAGATCGAAGTGGTAGACGGTAATCTGTTCAGAACTGGATTCAGCAACTCTTCAGCTCATTCCTTGAGGTCCCTTCAACTGTAGAAGCGTGGATCTGTTTCTAGACGTTCCTTAGCTTGTGCATGAACTCTTCTTGGTCATCTCCAAGCTTGCATGTGAGAGAAAATGACATGCAAGATGAGAAAACTGCAAATAACCTCACTGCTGTCCAAAACAGTGAAGTAGATGAAGATAGGCAGCAAGTGTCGACGAATTGTGTCGGCAATATACTTTATGGGGCTATGCGTAAGACCCAAACCCGATGGTAACACAGGAGACAGATTTATACAGGTTCGGGCCCTCTGTGGTGGAGGTTATACTCTACTCCTGTGCTCGTGGGTTGTATTGGGATTGATCTCGATGGATCAATATTGAGGATGGCTATGGATCGATGTGATCTCTCCTACCCTCTCTTCCTTGTGTCCTCTCCTGTCGAACTAGGGGCCCCTGCCTCCCTTTATATAGTGGAGGAAGGTAGGGTTACACGGATAGGTATCCTAGCTGGTTATGGCAACTGGGGATAAAGATAGAAAGTCTATCTCTATCCTTTCTTGCCGAGTACGTAATGTACCAGATTGCAACTGTGCCTTTCTTGTGATACAAGTCGGGTCTTCATGCGGGGCAGGCCCGTCTTCTAGATGGTAGGCGTGACCCTGCTCCGTGAGGTGGTCCATCTAATTTGTCTCCGTGAGATACCCGAGGACCATGTTATCCACAGTAGCCCCCGAGTGCTTTACAGCCGAGTTGATGCCGAGTGTTCCGACTGGAACCTTCTCTATGCTGAGTGCTCCATTGGTATGTAAGGAGACTGTGAAGGGCTCAAGAGAGCTTTGCAGGTTGAAATCTTCGACTGACTCCTAGCCTAATTTATTGGAGCCCTGGAAGTCAGCGCGATGGTTGACGTCACGGCGTGAGTAGAATGTGGACGAATCGTCCTCGCCAGAGTGTGAGAAGTCGGGCGAGTAAATCGACGCTTGTTGTCCTCGGCATAATCTTGAAGCCGCGAGTAAGTCGGCGCGGTTGTCCTTAGCGCACTCACGCTGGCCGCAAGTTGAGTGGCCGTCCTCATCGCTTGTCGAGCAGCGAGTCGGCGAGGAGTCGGCGTGGTTGTCCTCGGCAAGAATCGAGAAGCCAAACTGTAGTTTGCACTCGGGGCGCTGACGTAGGCATGCAGCAGAACCATATAATGCACTCAGGGTGCTGGTGTAGGCGTACAGCTGTACCGAAGTTGGCGTAGGTGTGGAGCCATGTCGTAGATTGCGCTCGGAGCGCGGGTGTTGACACGTAACTGTGCCATGGTCAGTGCTTGTAGCGTAAACACTTCTTTGAACCCCTGTAACATGTACATGTAGGATTGAGGCAGTATCTGAATATGAAAACATTTGGTCGGATATAAAATCCGACTATCTTTATGTGCGAAATAGTCATTTTTTATTTTTCTTACTTGATGATTTTTGTTAGTCCGAGTGGTTTTTCTTCCTTTTGTTATACACTCTGCCCGACTAGTCTAGCCCCCGAGTGTAGGGAGTTGGCACATGGCTTTTTATCCCAGGCACTCGTTTGGGTGACGTAGAGTTCGCCGTGTTATGGGTTGAGCTTCACTACTCGTAATTATAGCGCTCTCGATTTCACTTAAATCACTAAGTAACAAAAGCAAAAAATAACTATGAAAAAGATGGGTGCACGCAAGTGCACACAATTATGTGTAGCCCCCGACTTACTGCTTAGTTGGAATTCAACTAAGTAGCAAGTCAAGAAATAACTATAAAAAGATGGGTGCGCGCAAGTGCACACAGTAATGTGTAGCCCCAACTTACTGCTTAGTTGGAATTCAACTAAGTAGCAGGTCAAGAAATAAACGAGTTTATATGTGAAAAGATTATGATGATGAAAAACTTCTTCTTTGCTGACGATGATGTCATCCTTGCTTTTGAGCTTTTAGCCCCCGGGCGTATCACCTTATAGGCTTGAAGCGCAGACGTGAGCTTGCGTAGACCTAGACGTGCCGAAGTTTGCGCTTGGGGCGCTAGCGTTGGCGTGAAGCCGTGCCGATTTGACGTAGACATGCGGCCGAGCCATATGATGCACTCAGGGTGCGGCGTAGACGTGCAGCCGTGCCAAAGGTTGCGATCAGGGCGCTGGCGTTGGCGTGAAGCCATGCCGAGTTGACGTAGACATGCAGCCGAGCCGTATGATGCACTCGGGTCTTTGGCGAGACGTCTTGCCAGCCAAAGGTTGTGCTCGGTATTTGGCGTTGGCGTGAAGCCGTGCCGAGTTGATGTAGGCATGCATCCGAGCCGTATGATGCACTCGGGGAGCTGGCGTAGACGTGCAGCCGTGACAAAGGTTGCGCTCGGGGCGCTAGCGTTGGCGTGAAACCGTGCCGAGTTGACGTAGACATGCAGCCGAGCCGTAAGATGCACTCGGGATGCTGGCGTAGACATGCAGCCATGCCAAAGATTGCGTTCGGGGCGCTGGCGTTGGCGTGAAGCCGTACTAAGTTGATGTAGGCATGCTGCCGAGCCGTATGATACACTCGGGGTGCTTTCGTAGACATGCAGCCGTGCCAAAGGTTGCGCTCAGGGCATTGGCGTTGGCGTGAAGCCGTGCCGAGTTGACGTAGGCATGCATCCGAGCCGTATGATGCACTCGGGGAGCTGGCGTAGACGTGCAGCCGTGACAAAGGTTGCGCTAGGGGCGCTGGCGTTGACGTGAAGCTGTGCCGAGTTGACGTAGACATGCAGCCGAGCCGTATGATGTACTCGGTCTTTGGCGAGACGCGTCTTGGTATGCTAAAGGTTACGCCAGGCGCTTAACGTTGGCATGAAGCCGCGTCGAAGTTGACGAGGCACGCACCAGCCGTATGATCTACTCGGTGCTTTGGCGAGACGCGCGATCGTGCAAAGGTTGCGCTGGCACCTGGCGTTGGCGTGAAGCCGTCGCCGAAGTTGACGAGGCATGCAATGAAGTCGTATAATGCACTCGGTCTTTGGCGAAACGTCTTGGCCGTGCCAAAGGTTGCGCTTCGGTATTTGGCGTTGGCGTGTAGCCATGCCGAAGTTGACGAGGCATGCAACAGCCGTATGATGCACTCGGTTTGGCGTGACGCGGCCGTGCCAAAGGTTGCGCTCGGGGCGCTGGCGTTGGCGTGTAGCCATGCCGAGTTGACGTAGGCATGCAGCCGAGCCGTATGATGCACTCGGTGCCGCATAGACGGCCGTGCCAAAGGTTGCGCCAGGCGCCTGGCGTTGGCGTGAAGCCGTGCCGAAGTTGACGAGGCATGCAATGAAGCCGTATGATGCACTCGGGGTGCTGGTGTAGACGTGCAACCAAGCCAAAGGTTGCGCTCGGGACGCTGGCGTTGGTGTGTCGCCGTGCCGAGTTGACGTAGGCATGCAGCCGAGCCGTATGATGCACTCGGGATGCTGGCGTAGACATGCAGCCATGCCGAAGGTTACGCTCGGGGCGCTGGCGTTGGCGTGAAACCGTGCTGAGTTGACGTAGGCATGCAGCCAAGCCGAATGATGCACTCGGGGTGTTGGCGTAGACATGCAGCCGTGCCAAATTGGGAAACCCATTCGAATCTCTTTTGAGTTTTCTTGCGGTACCTAGACTAAGTGTATTAAACCTGACAATTGACCATGGAGGGTATACCGGTATATGGCGGTACCTGGCCCAGTATGTCGGATCCGGCTTGTGGCTCATGGAGAGCGTACCTAGGGCTTAGCCGAGTGGTCATCTCGAAACCCGTTCGCGATATCCGATTCTGACTCGTGCAGTAACCGGCAATTGACCTGACATGAGGCAACAATTGACCTAGCATGAGGCATATTACAGGATTAGGTTTAACCGAGTGCACCCATAACCAACGGTGTAGGACAAGCAGCTCAATGAGCGTATCCTTGGAATCTGAACCCTTAATAGCTTTTAGCATCTGATTCCACTTGGTGGTCACCAACTAGTGGCCTAACATGAGGCATGCTTACTCACTATATTGTTTTTGCGGATGGCGCGTGAGAGCGCACAATGGGTGTGCTGATGTGAGAGCTCATGGCCTCGCGCCGACCCCTAAAGAGATGGGTGCAGGTAATGCACCTAATTAGGTGCAGCCCCCGACTTACTGCTTAGTTGGATACCAACTAAGTAGCAAGTCAGGAGATAAATTATAATGACGTAATTGAGTATAAAAATAAACAACTTAGCTGTTGATCGTGTCGTCCTCATGCCCAAGTGAACGAGCCCCCGGACATGTCACCTTGTCAGCGCGGCTGTCCTCGGCGTCGTGGGTGAAAGCCGGCGTAAGGAAGTTGGCGCGGCTGTCCTCGGCGTCATGCGCGAGAAACCGGCCTAGGGAGTTGGCGCGGCTGTCCTCGGCGTCGTGCGCGAGAAAAGCCTGCCTAAGGAAGTCGGCACGGCATTCCTCGACGTCGTGCACGAGAAGTCGGCCTAGGGAAGTCGGCGTGGCTGTCCTCGACGTCGTGCATGAGAAGCCGGTCTAGGGAAGTCGGCGCGGCTGTCCTCGACGTTGTGCGCAAGAAACCGGCCTAGAAAGTCGGCACGGCTGTCCTCGGCGTCGTGCGTGCGAGAAGCAGGCCTAAAGAAGTCGGCGCGGCTGTCCTCGATGCCGTGTGCGAGAAGCCGGCCTAGGAAGTCGGCGCGGCTGTCCTCGGCGTCGTGCACGCGAGAAGCCGGCCTAGGAAAGTCGGCGCGGCTGTCCTCGACGCCGTGCACTAGAAACCGGCCTAGGGAAGTCGGCGCGGCTGTCCTCGGCGTCATGCGCGAGAAGCCGGCCTAGAAAGTCGGCGCGACAGTCCTCGACGTCGTGCGCAAGAAGCCGGCCTAGGAAGTCGGCGGTCACGATTTTGATCGAAACCTCTTCTATCGTCGTCATGGTGAGTCTCTCATCTTCTTCTTGCTCCCGTCGCCGAGCTTCAATGTCTTGGCGAAGGTCGCGGTTCGTCGTTGTTGCCAGAGCAACGAGTGGGTGCGGCGGTAGTCATTGTCGCCGCAAGTTGGGGTGTAAGAGCCGTAAGCCGAGACGGCGTACGAGCCTCACCGTGATCTCTGGGATGAGATCCGCTTTGTCGTCGAGGTCCGCCATGCCCTTGTTGAGGTGCACCAAGGATTGCCGAGGTGCCGAGTGAAATTCACGTCGAGCTCCATCTTCGCGCGGGATTCACGTCACCCCGCGCAGTCTGTCTTCAAACGATCACCACGGTCACATCAAAACTCGGTTTTCGATGATCTTGGACTCGTTGGAAAGATAATGAGATAAGCTTTCCAAGCATCCAAAACCACCCCAAAATTCCTTCCGAGTCATAAGAAATCGCGACGCAAGTTCCGTCCAGATTCTGGACGCGAATAGAACGCACTTCCCGTGTTCGCTTCGCGGTTGAAGTTGTCTTTCGATCGGATCTGATCCGATTTTTCAAGGGCAAGTTTGCCGAGATTGTTGATGATGAAATCCAAGCCTCCAAAACAAAAAGCTTAGCCGAAGGTGAATTCGACGGCACTGCCGCCGAGAGATACCATCGAGCTTGATGAAGATGATCTTAGCGCTGGCCCCTACCTGGCGCGCCAACTGTCAACGAATTGTGTCGGCAATATACTTTATGGGGCTATACGTAAGACCCAAACTCGATGGTAACACAGGAGACAGATTTATACAAGCTCGGGCCCTCTGCGGTGGAGGTAATACCTACACCTGTGCTCGTGGGTTATATTGGGGTTGATCTCGATGGATCAATGTTGATGATGGCTATGGAGCGATGTCATCTCTCCTGCCCTCTCTTCTTTGTGTCCTCTCCTGTCAAACTAGGGGCCCCTGGCTCCCTTTATATAGTGGAGGAAGGTAGGGTTACAGATAGGTATCCTATCTGGTTATGGAAACTGGGGATAGAGATAGAAAGTCTAACTGGGGATAGAGATAGAAAGTCTATCTCTATCCTTTCTTGCCGAGTACGTAATGTACCAGATTACAACTGTGCCTTTCTTGTGATACAAGTCAGGTCTTCATGCGGGGCAGGCCCGTCTTCTAGATGGTAGGCGTGATCCTGCTCCGTGAGGTGGTCCGTCTAATTTGTTATCCACAGCAAGAACTCACCCGAATCCTTGTGAACGTGCAAGGGAGTTGAATATACTTGAAGCCTAGGAAGTGTAAATGTTACTCCTGCTCATTCCATGGCCTAGATTTGAAGAAAGGGGGCATAGATGGGCAGAAAACGAAATCAGCCTTTGCTGTCCCAAAACCGAACAGCAAAGAGAAAAAGAAGAGAAATCCATAGCAAACTTTTGTGCATGTGCTTACCATAGAGTGGAATGTATAGCCAACGATCCCAGCTTTCCAATGATTATAACACCCTATACGGATTCTTGGTGGTTTGGGTGGAGATTTGAAAATAGTGGAGGTGGAGATGAAGAACAGCTTGCTGTTCTTGGTGCTGTCCAGAACATGAGAAGAATGAGGGTGAGGGCTAGTTGAAAAGGGTGGAAAGGGGTTTAAATAGAGGTATACTCTCCCATTGACAAGTGGGTCCTGGTCCCACTTGTAATAGAGAGGCTGTGGGTAAGATTCAGGGTAAGAAAGGATGAGGATCTGGGCTGCCTGCAGCACCGCCCAAGTCAGCCAGTGGATGGAAGATTCGACTGATACTACCGGAGGGTAAAAAGGAATAAAGAATATATGTGGTGGCTGGGTTATTTGAATAGGTACAAGCTTACTCGAGCTTCTCCTTGCCCGGTCAGGTCTTCTGTTGCTCGGTTCAACCGTTTATAGCTCGGGCAGCTTCCTCCAGACATCTTCTAACTCGGACAAGTGATATTTAGCGCAGATGGGTAGCAACCAAGCTCGGGTAGAGCTCGGTGAAGTCCGGCACAGTCACTACCTTGCTTGATAGAGCTCGGGTGGACTCTACCTTGCTCGAGCAAGATACAGCTAGCTCTGGTATTAAGGGAATATGCCCATCGGGCTAGGTCTTACTACTCTAGTGGCTCGGCCAAAGGGTTTAAAGTTAAAAGCCTTATGTTCTCACCATAGAGCATGGTAGTTGAATGCAAAACTTTTGTAAACCAACATAAAAACAAATGATCATGCTAATGATATGCATAGCTATACGAAATTTAGCAGCTGGGCTGTTACAACACCACTTCATTCTCAGTCCACAAATTCTGGTATCGGACTGTCCGATATTTAGTATCGGACTATCCGATGTTGTCTAGTCCAGACTGTCCAAATTTTGAGAGTATGGGTCCTCTATCTGGAAATAAATTTTTGATCGGACTGTCTGATGTCCAGTATCAGACTGTCCGATATACATTAGTCCAGACTATCCGATTTTTCAAAGTTCTGGGTTCTCTGTCCCAATTTATTATTTTGTTCGTACTGTCTGATATTTGATATCGGATTGTCCGATGTTACACAGTTTTGAACCTAATGGGCAGATTTCCACCAGGCCTATATATGCCCCTTCACTCAGTCCGAGCTAGGGTTAGCAATTGCATTTACTCCACCAACCAGCGGCCACTAGCTCTTGCTCTCTCTCTCTAGCATTCAAAGCCTCCAACCACTCCCCTTTAATTCCTTAGCAAAATCAAGAGGGAAGGGTTGAGAAGTGAAGATCCGAGTGCACCTACGACTAGGCTTCAACTTTGAGCACTTGGGTCGTCTTCAAGCTCACACTTCGTCGATCTATTACTCTTGGAATTTGAGGGCTCCTAGACGGCTAGGAGTCTACCACGAGCCACTGAAGCTTGGTGTGGTGCGCCGTAGGAGTTTGTGAAGGCTGGTCTCCGCCTCCGAAAGGGAAGGAACCACCGAGTAAATCAAGGGAGCTTTGTGCGGACTTGGTGAGAAAAAGGGTTAGAGAAACCTGGGCTTAAGCGTGACCTAGCCTACCTCAACGGAGACATAGGATCACCTCAAAAATCTGAACTTCGGGAAAAATCGTTTGCATCCCCTTTGTCACTTTTCTCCTTTTTGCATCTTGGTCTAGATCTACTTCATTATGAACCTTTGCTCTAGATCCTTGTGTTTTTCCTGCCATACTGGTATCTCTTAACATATTTGTTGTAGGAAGTTACCTTGGTTTGAAGGAGGAAGTGCCCAGATTCAAAAGCTATAGTTCTTTGCTATTCCACATCGGACTGTCCGAAGTTTCTACATTGGACTGTCCGATATAGTCTACATCGGACTGTCCGATATTATCTGGTGAAGTATTTTCTGCTTAACTCTGATTAAATTTTTATAATGCCTATTCACCCCTCTAGGCGACATCCCGGTCCTTTCAATGGGTATCAGAGCAAGGTCTCTTGCACTAAGCTTAACCGCTTGAGAGATTAGGATATCGACTGAGGACAAGAGCGGGGACACCGTTGAGGTCACGGAAGAAAATCGTGAACGCAGCAGTGCAAGTATTCCTTTTGATTATTCTACCCTTGGCACCTCATCGTCTTCATCATATATTTCCGTGCCATCTGGTAAAACACCACACTTTGATGGTACTCATTACCCGGCATAGAAACATAGAATGAAGATTCACTTGAGGTCACTTCACCCGTGTATTTGAGAGATTGATGAAACAGGTTTTCACCCTAAAGATCCCTCCAAGCTCACTCCCGAAGAACGAAAACAATACTGCTTGAATGACCAAGCCACCAATGCAATTCTCAATGCCTTGAACTCATCCAAGTTCAATCGAGTGGATGGACTTGAAGATGCAAAAACAATTTGGAACACACTCCAAATTACACATGAGGGAACCTCAAGCGTCCGTGAATCCAAACTTGAGATCATCAATGGACAACTAGGACGGATCGTCTTGGAAGAAGAGGAAGGATACAAGCACATGTTTGATCGAGTGATGGTGCTTGTAAATGAAGCTAAGGGACTTGGATGTAAGGATTGGACAGATAGGGCTGTGGTGAAGCATATCCTAAGAATCATCACACCAACCAATCGACATTTGGTCCAACTCATCCGCGAGAAGGACAACTTCACCTCCCTCACACCCCATGATGTGCTTGGGAAAATCTTAGTGAATGAAATGATGAATGAGGAAGCACAAGCAGTGGAAGGAATCATAAGACCAACCAAGAACAAGGGAGTGGCACTTAAAGTCTCCAAGGAGCCCATTGAAAGCTCAAGTGACGAAGAAAGTAAAGAGACCATGAACTTAGAAGAGATGGCACTATTGGTGAGAAATCTCAACAAATTCTTCAAGAAGAATGGTTACAACTTTGGAAGTCGTCACAAGAAGTCCCCCGGGAAACAAAAGGAGAGATACTCAAGGAGGACATGCTATGAGTGTAGGGAAACCGGCCACTTCATCGCCGAGTGTCCACATAAGAAAGAAAAGAAAGGAAAGAAGAAGGACAAGCACTACAAGAAGGATAAGAACAAAGGCAAAGACAAGAAGAAAGGGTATGCTCACGTTGGAGAGGAGTGGGACTCAAATTTCGAGTCCGAGTCCGACTCCGATTCCGATGATGAGGAGGTTGCTACTCTCGCCATTGCTACGCCTCCTACTACCTCTACATCAAAAATACTCAACCTTGATATTTGGCGAGTTGAGTGATGATGATGATGAGACTCCAATTTGCTTCATGGCTAAGGGGCATAAGGTAACAAAAAAAATCCTCAATTAAATCTCATCTTAATGCTAGTGGTAATGAAAGTGATGATATGGTTGATTTGTTTAAGCTACTTAAGAAATTTGATATATCTAAGATGTATGCTATGAAAGAAAAAACAGAAAGGCAAGAGGATCTTCTCGAGAGTCAAGAGGACTTGTTCATCCAAGAGAAGGAGAGAAACCTTGACCTTGAGAAGAGCCTAGCACTTGAGAGAAAGAAATATGATGAGATGGCTAAGGATCTTGAAATGATCAAATCCATGGTGACTACTCTTGAGATCACCAACGCTTCACTCATAGAGAATCTTGAGTGCGCAAAGGATGCACACAAGGCTCTTGAAGTGAAGCTTGTTCATCTTTCAAAGAGTACTCCCTCATCCTCAAATTAGGCAAACTCTCTTTCTATTGCTTCCACTAGTAATAGATGTGCTAGATGCTATAAATTTGACATTGATGCTTGTACTACTAACTTTGAAACTATGCAAGCTCTAGCACATGAAAATGAGAAATTAAAGCGTTTACTTCAAGATGGACTTCAAAAATCATACAAGGCTAGTAAGGGCCTCGAGGAGTTTCTTAGAAGACAAAGCAACTACAAAAAGAAGGGCTTGGGTACATTCCTCCTAAGGGCAAAAAGGGCCACATTGTGGTAGCCTCGATCACAAAACCCATTCACTTTGTCAAGCCTCAATGATCTTCTAATCATATCACTCATACTATTTCAAATGCTTCCTATATGCTTAGAAGAATTAACTTTGGTAGAGTAGTTGCTTATCATATTGGACCCAAATCAAAAAGTACTTCTCGCATTAGATCTATTTGGGTACCAAAAGTGCTTGTGACTAACTTGAGAGGACCCAAACAAGTTTGGGTACCTAAGATCATGGCATGATTCTATTTTGTAGGAATATCTCTCCGGTGGAACAAGTTTGGTGCTAGATAGTGGTTGTACACATCATATGACCGAAGAAAGAACTTTGTTCTGTTAACTTGATATAAGTGGACAATCAAATAATAGTATCACATTTGGTGACGACGGTAAAGGTGAAGTGATTGGTCTTGGTAAGATTGCAATTTCAAATAATAATTATCTTACCAATGTGCTATTTGTTGATTCTTTAAAATATAATCTTCTGTTGGTTCCTCAATTTTGTGCATCGGGTTATAATTGCTTATTCACAAATGAAGGTGTGAATGTTATTAAGAGGAGTGATGGTTCAATAGCCTTTAAAAGTCGTCTTAAAGGAAAGTTTTATCTTGTGGATTTTTCCATAGATAAACCTAGCCTTGGGACTTGCCTAGTGGCTAAATCTAGCATGGGTTAGTTTTGGCATCGCCGACTAGCCCATGTTGGTATGAGAAACTTTCATAAACTCTTAAAAGGCAATCACATTGTTGGGCTAACAAATGTTACTTTTGAGAAAGATAGGGTGTGTAGCGCTTGTCAAGCCGGAAAGCAAGTTGGAGCTTCTCACCCCGTCAAGAACGTAATGACAACTACAAAACCTTTGGAGATGCTACACATGGACCTCTTCGGACCCATCGCATACATAAGTTTAGGAGGTAACAAGTATGGTCTTGTAATTGTAGATGACTTTTTATACTTCACGTGGGTTTTCTTTTTGCATGATAAGAGTGAAACACAAGGAAACGTAAAGAGGTTTTTGAAGAGAGCCCAAAATGAGTTTGAGTTGAGGGTTAAGAAGATAAGGACCGCCAGTCTCTCTCTTTACTTCTCTCTCCTCTTCTCCCTCTCTCCCTCCCTGCAGCAGCGTGAAGAGCGGGAAGGGGGAGGAGAGGGGAGGAACAGGAGGAGCGCCTCCATGAGGCACCTCGTCCCCGACGGCATGCGGGAGCAGCAGCACCACCGCTGCGCACTGGCGCTGACTCCACGGCAGCTCGTGGTCGCACCGAGCGGGAGGACGGTGGTGGTAGGGATAAGGAGGGACGCTGCCAGCCAAGAGCTCCTCACCTTGGCCCTCGTCAAGGTTGCCAATGCCAGCGACCACGTCGTCATGCTTCACGTCTCTCCTGACCACGGTGCGTCCCTGTCGCCTTCTTGTCCTACGCCCGTCGGCGTTGGTTGCTCTGCCTTTGAGCTTGCTTTTTGTTTGAGCCATTTCTTGGTTCCAATCTACTGAGTTGAAGTTTGATTTGTGTTCCCCTGATCGTTTGGGGCCTAATTTGTTCTTCCTGGGTCCATCTTGCCGTGAAATTAATCTCTTTTTTTTGGATTTTTATCTCCTTGTTCAGGTGGAGGACGAGGAGGAGGGGTGGGATTGGAGGCGAGCAGCGAGGCAGCTGACTCCCTTGTGTCGGTGTTCGCCGTGTACGACGGCTTTTGCAACCACAACCAGGTTAAACCAGGTTAGTAGAGATAACCATAGATAAGCAGGCGAGGCGAGGCGAGGCGGCGAGGCGGCCATGGGATTTGGGATGGATTTGGAGACATGGAGGGGAAGGGGATTCTATCCCTAGGAAGCGAGGCATAGAGAGAGTGAGGCATGGAAGGGAAGGGGATTCTATCCCCAGGAAGTAAAATGGCCATTAAATCCCATTCGGCAATTCTAACCCTAGGGAATTTTTCCACTCCTTTCCAAACAAGTCCTAAAGGTGGTGTCACAACACTGTCCATATTTGCAAAAAAAAGATTCAATAAAATATAATTTTAGAGATGATATTTGGGTTCCACTTTTTTATCTGCATTTTTTGAATGTTTACAACTTTCAGGCATTTATTTTGTTTTTGACTTTTACGTGCAAAATGAGATTGGGTGCAACTTTAAGGGGTCGGAGTATAATTACCTCAAATAATTGTTTGGTGTTGGTTCTCCGATGCTTCCTCTATAGAAGTCCACTCCATCATTTTTAAATTTTTTTCTTTGCTTTGGTCCCATCCGAAACAGGCAGTGGGTTTAGTCAGCCACTCGCAGTAATTTTGGAAGCTTTTGTCCATTTCTTTTTGGACCTCTGACGTGATCTAGCATTGAAAGGACGACATTTGGATTTACATATTGGGTGGCGGCTAGAGATCCCGAACCGTTTTTCAAACTTACAAGTTGCCTTTTTTATATTAATGCTGTGATCTGTACAGTTGTTTATATTGTAATCGAGTGGTTAAAAACAGGAGTTATATTTTAAATACACATCCCCATACATTCTAAATTACACATGCAGTTTGTTGAACAAGAGATGGTGCCATTTTGGTATGCTACCATTTAAAAGCATGAATTGGCCTATTTTAACTGGCCAAAAAATTTTCCTAACACCACAGATTATCGTAACCACAGGACAAAAGATTGGCTAACGCTTGTATGCCCAATAATCCAATATGATTTGTATCCAACGATTTAAAATTATAACAAGTTAATTAACATCAAAAAATATTTACGGCAGGTCCTGAATATTGTTTCTTACCAGAAATTCGTTTTAAATAAATGGCATTGCCGGCCATTTCTGTCCTTTTATACCTCCCTCTACCACCTGTCCATTTTTATCAAGAAATCGAGATCGAACTCCACATATTCCGTTGAACAGTGCCATGTCAACTCCAGCAATGGCGTCATGCGGCGGTGCCGGTGGTGACGGCCGCCGCGTTGTCCTCTTCCCGTTCCCCTATCAGGGCCACCTGAGCCCCATGCTCCGCCTCGCGGCGGCGCTGCACGCGCGGGGCGTCCCGGTGACCGTGCTCCAGACCGAGCTCCGCGCGCTGGACCCGGCCGACCACCCCGCCGACTACCGCTTCGTGTCCGTGCCCGTCGACCTCCCGCCGGAGCTCGTGGCGTCGGAGGACGTCGCGAGGTTCGTGATGGCGCTGAACGCCCGCTGCGCCGCGCCGTTCAAGGATCGGCTGGCCGCGATGCTGGCCGTGGGGGAGGCTGGCGGCGTCCGCTGCGTCATCACCGACGTGCTCTGGTTCTCGGCACAGGCGGCGGCGAGGGAGCTCGGCGTGCCGGCGCTGGCGCTGATGACTAGCAGCGCGGCGAGCTTCCGGACGTACATGGCCTACCCGACTCTGCTCGAGAAGGGCTATCTGCCAGTCAAAGGTAATTAACTCCATCAGACGATTTAATTTTTGCTGTTAATGCTGTGATTTTAGACCAAGAAATCTACAGATTAAGAACTATAAGCACACACATAACAAGTTAATTAATCAAAAAATTAAGAAATATATTACGAACCAGAGTGGCAGAAGGATGCTCCCGTCGACGAGCTCCCACCGTTCCGAGTGAAAGACATCCAACGCATCGACACGAGCAGCCTCGACGAGTTCGCGGACCTGCTCGGGCACGTCGTCGCCGGAGTGAGGCGATCCTCCGGCCTCATCCTCAACACCTTCGACGCCATCGAGGGCGGCGAGGTCGACAAGATCCGCGAGGGCCTGGCCGTCCCGGCGTTCGCCGTCGGCCCCCTCAACAAGTTCTCGCCGTCGGTCAAGACCAGCCTGCTGCCGGAGGACCGCGCGTGCATGGACTGGCTGGACACGCAGCTGCCGCGCTCCGTCGTCTACGTGAGCTTCGGGAGCCTCTCAGCCCTGGACGCGCATGAATTCTCGGAGCTCGCGTGGGGCCTCGCCGGCAGCAAGCGCCCCTTCATACTGGTCGCGCGGCCGAGCCTCGTCCGCGGCCTCGGCTCCGGCGAGCTGCCCGACGGCCTGGAGGAGGAGATCGCCGGGCGGGGAAGGATCGTGCCGTGGGCTCCCCAGGAGGAGGTTCTCGGCCACCCCGCTGTCGCGGCCTTCCTGACGCACAGCGGGTGGAACTCGACGGTGGAGAGCATCTCGGAGGGCGTGCCGATGGTCTGCCGGGCCTGCTTCGGCGACCAGCCCGGGACGGCGAGGTACGCGTGCGACGTGTGGAGGGTGGGGGTGGAGGTGGAGGGTGACCAGCTCGAGCGCGCGAAGATCGGAGCAGCGATTGCGAGGTTGATGGAGGAGGAGGAGGGAGACGAGGTTAGGGAGAGGATGAAATATTTGAAGGAGATAGCGGGTAAATGCGTGATGGAAGGGGGGTCGTCACACACGGCATTGGTAAAGTTGGTGGATTTTGCAATGTCATTGTGAAACTTGTGAAAGTATGGCAATGCGAATTCGATAATTTGTCACTACTCACTACCATGCATTGCAAATTCAATAAAATTTGTCACTACCATGCATGAACATGATCAATAAAGAGTTCATTTTTAGTCCTATTTATGTTGGGATTAATCTACGCATTACAATCTGAAGTCCTGAAAGTATATGTTGGAATTAATGTGACCATGTAGTTTGCGAGCTGATTTCACGAGTGTGATTTGGAAGTATTGTAGGAAATGATTCAAGACTAAATAAGCAACAAGAGTGCAATGGCAAGTGTTGGACGTAATACTGAAATTCTACAAGTCTTGCAGATGGGATCCCCACTGATTTTGTAAAAGCTGCGCATTCCTCAGATCTCTCGTCCTATGATTGAACCTTTCCCCTCTCGTCACGTGTAAATCTACGTACGATCAATAGCCTCTCTTCAGCTGATTCTGAATTTGCACCCTGAGTCCTCACAAAACACGCAGTGCCAAACTGATCACCATCACAAGGCTTACATATTCACACTCCCCTCCCTGTGTCTATAATTTCTCCTCATAAGTGATATTTCACCTCCCTGGCGTTCATAGTTTTCCTGCAAGTATTTTCCATAAGAGTATGAAAAAAGCCCATTTTTAGCACTAAATTGTGGTGGCTGAAAATGCAAGAAAACTTTTAGTCCTCCTGCATAGACATTTTGTGAAAGATAAATTAAATTGTACAAATGAGTTTCTTCTAATTAATTGAGATCATGAAAACGTTTTCAAATTTTTATGATATTTTACAAATTTCTATAATTTTATTCTACTTTTTAAAATGCTGAAAATGCAAGAAAAATTTAAGAAAAACTATGAACTCCTATAGAAGTGAGGAAAAAACTTTATGAGCTCATAAATATGAGGAACTCAAACATGCAATTTAGCTTGATTAAAAAATTTTATTCAAAAAACTAGATCAAACGTGATTCATTTTGGTCACAACCATTTTTTACTCGACCAAAGGACCATGATCCATCCAGTGAACACATCTCATAATTGGGGGAGTCTTATCCAGTATTATACTTTAGAGATCAAACGAGAATATTGGCCACAATTGAGAGAAAAAAAGATATCCTTTTTCCTGTACGTATATGTAACACCCTAAATCTTGGTGGATTTCAAAATTCTCACTAGTACAGCAGTGCCGATTTTAAACCATTGTTAGTGCTGGTTTATGAATCAGCATAATACAATACATCAGGCACTGATGTGGCTAGTTATTTGTGCTGGCACAGATCACTCATATTCTATGCCGATTTATGGATAGAACCGGCAAAAATGTATTTTTAAAGTTTTTTTAAAATGGCTAGCACCGGTAGCACACCGGTGCTCGCTAGGCTAGCTATACTATGTATGTACCCTAGCTAGCTGCCTATATCTACATCCAGTCGTCATTGTTGCTGTGGTCGTCACCGCTGCCGCCTTCCACCATCTTAGGGTCGCAGGAGCCGTCGTGGGACAAAGACGTGGGGCTGTTCGGGGACTAGGGGGAGGTGTCCCCACCGTCAGATTGACAAGCCAACTCGTACAGCGATAGGAGCTAGTGCTTCTCCTAGGGGAAAATGGCTGGGGTGGTTGGCTCGTCGTCATAGTCATCGTTGTCCTAGGCCTCCTCCTCCTGATCCGGATCAAATGTTAGATTTGGCGATGTCGCCCAGTGCTGCCGCTTGTGTGCCGACTCCTCGTCCTTGTGGGGTGGCGGCTCCTCCTTGCGAGCCTAGCCGGCGAGCTTCTCGTAGGGGCGCTAGCCATGACGACCATGGTTGCGGCGGTGAGGCGGGTGGAGAGGGCAGCAACGAAAATGGAGAATAAAAGGATTGGGCCATGGCAGAGTGGATCTAGAGTGAAGTGGCATAGATTGGAATGGGGGAATCTATACGCGTGATCGATGTATTATAAGGAGTACAGCAAAAAAAATACTCACGAAACACCTCGGGACAGGAAATGTTATGTGTGTCGGTTGTAATTACAAACCGGCGCATATAAATACGAAGTGCCGAATTTTTATATGTGTCGGTTGAAGTACCCAAGCGTCTTATATATAGAGATTTTATATTGCAGTTCCCTACACGAACCGGCACAACTATATCTGTAGCAGTTCGTAGTCCGAACCAGCACATATAATCAACTAATCTGTATCGGTTAGTAATTAGCACCGACACATATAAGCTTTTCCTGTGAGTCCTTTGAAAAATAACATGTTGGGGAAGTATACGGTTCATGGGATACGGCCTATTTACCTACCTTTGGTCCAAGGAAGACCCGCACGAGCTTAGTAAGCTCGCGCCTAAGCTTCTCAGCCCGGGCAACCGAGCTTCTTAGCTCCCAAGCTTCCAAAGCTCGGGACAGGGCTCGGGCCCTAACGCGGACTATGCCACGCCTTGCAGACGCCGGGGCCCGTGACGTCACCACAAGTTAAATCTGACGCGAGCATCGATCGCGGGCTCGCCACACCATTGGTAAGTTGGTGGCGATCACGTCAAAGGTCGGTTGCCCTTCGCCCTAAAGAGAAAGACACGCGCTGTTGCTCAGCGGTCGGGACGATGAGCCCGGCGAGTCGGGAAAGTATGCCCAATGTCCAACAGATTCTAAAGACCAACTACGCCAAAACCCGGCAAGACGAAAGAGCATGACTAGTAACCAGAAGACGGTAATATGCTCTGCACCGAACCGAAGTCAGACTACAGTGGCCGAATTTCGCCTATAAAAGGGGGAGCACAGGCCACAAGCCAAGAGAAGAAGGGATACGTGACAGACGCGCGAAGAAGCAGCAGCACCCAGCCACCATAAAATAGGAGCACTTGTACCTGCGTAGGATTCCTAGTTCTAGGCAGTAATTCTCCGCGCCCAGTCACTTTAAGAACACATATAGTGTCTCGAGCACTTATTGTACTTGAGCCCGAGCTTTCCAAAGCTCGGCCTCACCTCTGTATTCGTTTAAACCCGATACTAAACGAGGACTGAACGTAGAGCTGTTATCCGGCAGTGGAGGCCTAAACCAGGATAAAAACACCCATGTCGCCGTCGTCATCCGTCGTCAACAACCCCTTCTCTCGACGCAGGCTTCGGTTGAGGGGGCAGGGCCACTCTCGGGTCTCACACCCTACTCTTGCATATCGACCTGCTGAGCTCGTCTCCCAGAGGCCGACATAACACTATTAACATTATTTGTGTGGGTTCTACATGAATCGACACTAATATATCGGTTTATATAATTTATGTAGTATCTAAAATTTACTTATGGTTTGAAAATTAAATAAGAAAAACTAAGATTTTTATCTAGGAATTAGCATCTAGGAAATTCAATTTGTAATGTCCTCTTTATAGGCTTAGCCTACGCTCTTCTCCTTTCTTCTAGTCCAGCTAGTGCCAGCCCAAACTGGCCTACTGTTGGCGCAGTCGCCCCAGCTCGTTGCTAGCTGAGGACACCCCCTCTTTGTTTTTCTCTCTACCTTGGATGCCCTGCTTCGGACCGGTCCATTGCCGCCGATGCTCGCCAGATTCCCCGTGCCGTCCCCTCTTCGCCTCGCGCCCCGAGCCCCCGCGGCGATGATGTTAGGCTCGGGCTCATGGTCGAGCGCTCCTTGGCCGAGAGCGCTTGGAGGTCAAGCCCTAACCAGGGGTCACAGACCTCACCTCACTACCGCTCTGCTCGAGTGTCGAGCAGTTCTGGCACGGCAGTGAGAGCATCCCCAGCAGTCCCCCTAAACCACTGTAGTTCTGACTTTTTTAGGATAGAGTAGTGCTGGAGAGAAGGAATTTTTTAGAGTGTAGTATAAAATGTGAAGGAAGTTTGGAGGGATGGATAGAGAGGACGCTAATAGTGTTTTGGAGGGAACAATTTAGAGGGACTGCTGGGGATGCTCTGAGGCGCTGGACGCGCGCGTTTCCCTCACTCACATCCCCTCACCGCCCTGCGGCTTTATAGCTCTCCTCCTAGCGCCCCGCTCTCTCCCCGCCCTTCGTTTTTTCCCCAAGAAGAGAGCCACCCAGCATCCACGCCATGGCGGACCTCCTCCGGTTTAATTGTGCCATGGTGCCTTGCAGACCGTGGCCGGACTCGGAGCTCGTCGCCGGTCTAGTTTTGCCCTTTTTTGATTACTCCCTCACTAGGGCTGTTCCTGACATTTTGGAGGTCTGAGACGAGATAAAAATGGTACCTATGCCAATAAAATGTATAAGAATAGTTTTTCTTTTGTTAATTCAATTTATAGTACTACAAAGTGGCCACTATTAAAAATGTCAATAAAAGTTAGAAATCTGGTCGGTGCCACTCCAAAGTCGATGAGAAGGTGACTACATGAATCCTAGCGAATAAATGCACGTGAGAGGATGCAGTCATGGGTGAAGAGGTTATCCACTTGTCTGTGCAGCCTTCATGCAGACACGAAGTAGACTTGAGGACGTTGGGGCTCACCACTCGTGCACATCAGTAGAAGCACAACGGTAAAAAAAATAACAAAGGAAGGTAAAGCTGAATTTTCAAAGTTTAATACAGAGTTTGGGGTGGTGGCATGTTTTGTTATCCTTGACTCCAACAATTGCTAATTCGGGCCTAGGAAAATAAATCATTATGGTGATATTTTGGAGAAGATGTAGTTACTATTTATTATGGGAGTAGTATACTGTGGTATTATATTTAAATCCAACCATTCGATGAATAAAATTATACCACCCATATCATTTAGGTATAGTATGTTTAAATCATAAGTGATATGAACTATAGGATCACGAATAATGAATGACCCACGTTCAGTTTAACGTATCAAAAGGCTCTATGGGAAAGCTGGGACAAAAGGAGATTTTGACAGAGTTTAGCTACCGTTGGGTGGTCGTTGGTTGGGAGAGAGACAAGAGCTCGAGAAGATAAGAGAAATTAGTGCAAGACAAATAATAATTTTTTTATCTATATTCTATATAAATATATGTATATAGAGCCATATAAATTGGGGCCTGCCGTTCTTGGGGCTCAGGTCGGTCGCCCCTTTCCCCTGCCCTAGTAATGGGCCTATCCCTCACAGGTGAGCCAATCTCCGATTCTTGGCGTATGTCCATAGCGTCTTTGTGAGCCGCGAAAATTTTTTTTAACCTTTTTTAAATCATTATTTTAATATTAACCCTCGACAGAAACAAATTTGAAATCTAACCCTTTTGGCGCGCCACTACTTTGGCGTGACAAATAGCCACCTTGCGCAGGTCAAGGGTGGCGTGGCGAGGTGTGCTGCTGGCGTCATTGCCGTGGCATTCTTGAACCCACCCTTGACGCGCCAACAAGATGTGGCGCGACAAGATTTGTTCGATTTACAAGACGGCCGACGAGGGCCCACCTTGCCGCACCATGCCGCCCGGCGCGTCAAGGCCTGATAGAAAGCTCTGTAGAGCTCCTCCTCACTCGGCCACTCTTCATTTTCTCCCATCTCACTTCTTCTCTAACCACTCTTGTCCTTCTCTATTGCCAAATATTTTGAGCATTAGATCCGGCAAGATTATTTTGGGAAAGGCTGCATTTCATCATGGCAGGTGACCCCCTCTCCTTTGGTGTCTTTTGGTTGCATTTTTTCTACTTTTCAATTGATTTAGGGTTAGGGTTAAGGTTAGGGTTCTAGTTAAACTTAGCGTGGAGATGTATAGATTGCGTAGTGGCTTTGTCTCCGTTGATAATCTTTTTAAAATGTATAGATTGTGTAGTAATTTTTTTTTCATAATATTTCATTAATATTATAATTGATTTATGGTTAGGGTTAAGGTTAGGATTCTATTTAAACTTAGCGTGGAGATGTATGGATTGCGTAGTTGTTTTGTCTTCACTGATGATCTCGTGAAAATGCCTAGATTGTGTAGTGAATTTTTTTATAATATTTGATATAGTACTAATGTTAAGCCTAAGATGTATGTTTATGCGGAGTACGTTTTGATAAAATAATTTATTTTTCCGCTATTCTGCACTATATTGTAGGAAACGATAGTGGGACGGCGAAGCCATTTCTCAAATATGAGAATTACCCTAGGGGTAAGAATGCTCCAGTTCGGGCCTCACCGTTTCCGGTTCCACTTTGTGAGCACGGCCTTCCTGCGGAGGTTTAGTAGTCGAGGGACCATGATACTGCCGGTAGAGCCTTCTACACTTGTGGTGTGAAGAATGAAGACATTGGCGGGTGCTCTATTTGGTAGTGTTGGTTTTTCGAGTGGATTGATGGACCTGAAATGTTTGATCCGAGGATCCGGCTGTTCCTTTGGCGCTCCATGAAAACTAAGCCAATTCAGTGTTTCAGGCATTGGGTTCCTCCTCCGCCAAATCCACCGGAAATGACAACGGAGGAGAAGGCGGTGGCAAGTGCTAACCGGGTAGTAAACCCGCCTCTATGTCATTGCTATGTTCAGTCCATATTAGTATGGCCTGACCCAGGGGTGGACTTTATCCCCTTCTTCCGTTGCTCGCGCAATGATCGGGTAAGTGTATGCATACCTAGTCCATATGTAAGTTAGTCTCATGCATTGAAGTAGTTCGATAACAACCTTATTTTTTGTAGGATGGATGGCCTCTCTGTGATTTTCAGGAGTACATTTATGGATGCAAGGCTTGTTGGCCATCTAATGAGGAAGTGGAGGCCTTCAACTCTGGCGAGAAGAATTGGCCATGTGAGCAATATCCACCCACTGCATGTAAGTCCGGCATACCGGCTCGTAGAGGTGTTATGCCATCGGAGTTTGGGTATGGAGGGTATTGTGGCAACTCCTATGATGAATTTTGGGTACGATTTACTTACATCTGTTTTATTTAAAATTAAAATACCACAGTGCATGTTCAGCTTGATAGTCGTTCCCGTAATATTTGTAGGAGGGACGGACGTGTGACTGGGAGACATATAGCGGAAAACAGGATTTCGAAGCTGAGATTTTGAATTTGTGTGACCAGGAACAAGCTAGGAGAGTAGAGAAGAGGAAACAGAAGATAAGGCATGATTATGGTGTACTCATGCCGTCTGCTGAAGACAGGACGAAGGTTTTCGATGACATGTTCAGGGTGCGTGGGGTGCCGCCACGTGGCTACTTCACCGAGTCAGAAACTTTGGATTATTAGAGGAGGCGTAGGGGGAGGTACCCACCTGGTGTTGATCCAAGAGAGGTCAGACAGCAAAAACAGCTGCAGAGGCAGATGGAGAAGGAGCGAGAGCTTGAGGAGAGAAGGAAGAAGATGGTAGAAGGTTCAGTCATTGACCTCGCGGCCAATTACCGGCATAATTCATGGGAGGCTCATTTGCAAACTCTGCGGCGCAACAAGGCGAGGAGGACGGTGGAGATGGAGACCATGAGGGGGCTTGTTGGTAACTTGCCTACTATCGTGCCAGATGACGACGAGGACCCCGAGGAGTGAGACCTTGTTTGTTGAATTCCGTGATGTAATATGTTGTTGAACTTAGTTTATGTGAATGTACCTTGTGATACCTAGTACCTTTTTACTAAGCGGTACATTTAAGCCTGTCATAAGTTATTTGAACAAATAATCTATAAAACGTTTGTGACTAAGCATAATAAGTGTTAGTAGCTATAGCGATTGATGTTTACATTGATATTTGGTATGATGCACTAGAATGGTTTTACGCAGATGCCTACTATTTTGCTTCTACGCATTTGCGTACCGAAGAAACATTTTAAATATATGCTATACAAAACCTGACATTTCGATATATGTCACTCGACATATTAGTAATAACCTGGAAAAAGATGAACGTCAAAACGACAAAGATATAAGTGTAGAAATTATTTTAAAAATATTGTTAAAACCATTTGCAGAATGTACCATTTAAGCATTTTCATGTGATTTAAGCACGGTAACGGCCCCATTTTCAAAAATAAAAAAATCATGGCATCATTGCAGGAGAAATATCAATCACCACCTCCCAACAACTAACATTGCAATTCTTCACAACTTCCTTATAATTATTTCAATCCGACTCCGATGAAATCTTCATCATCACGTAGTGAGCCCTAGCCTTCCCACAATCGAATCTCCTTTGCGAAATCAATTCACCTTCACCAACACCACACCTCATCACAGACTGACATCGTGAAACTAAATCATCGTAACTTGAGGTCCTATCAAACAACACTACCTCTTCCTTCATATTCTCAAACTCCCCGTTTTCCCTAACGGTTCCACCATGAAACAATCGGACTAAACGATCCATCTACAAAATTGCATATAACAAATGAAAGTGGTTTAGCCCTAAGATGCATAGTAACAATATATATAAATTTTTCTTTCGATTTGCCCTAATCTATTCGTTGCATACTAACAACCTACATGAATTTCCAACATTTATATGCACTACCTATTAAAAAAACCAATAGCTATTATATGCACTACCTACAAAAAATCCCTTATCTAGCAACAATAAAAAACCTAACTTTACATTAGCACCTAACTTATTTTCACCAAACTATGTACTACATATTATATGGATCAACATCTTATTTTCACACCTAATATGGATTAGCAACAAAAAAAAACTAACTCAATACATGTACATATCTACACCTATATTTGGAGTCCAAATCGATACATGCAACAAATTCTACGTGTTAATAGTTTGGACAGAATGTCCATTACGAATCGCACCATACTCAGATCGAACTAAAAAACTTAAAATCGAACATATATTGACATTTTCATTTCAAAAACTACTACCCAGAGAACTACAAAACACGCTCAATCGAATGTGAAATAACACAAGTGAAGGGGGGCATTACCTTCCTAGGAGGGTGGTGAATCCTTCCCTAGGCTCCAATTGGCCGGTAAACGGCTGCCGGCGGCGGGGGACGGCGGGGGACGGCAAAGCTAGGGCCCGGGCAAAGCTCTCAGGAAAGGCCACGCGAGGGATTTTAGTTGGGTCTTGCCACGCCAGGCGGGATGGCGCGGCAGGGACAGGCCCCGACGCCGACTGGAGCACCCAGCCTGGCCCATGGGTCAGCATTGCCGCGCCAGGCGCCATGGCGCGGCAATGTGGGGCCGCATCTGCCATGTCACCGACAGCCCGCCACAGGCACCAATGTGGCAATCCTTGCCGCGCCACATGCACTGGCGCGACAGTGGCTGTGAGCCGCGTCGTTTCTAGTGGCGCGGCCAAAAGGGTTAGAAATAAAAATATTTTTCACAAGGGTTAATATTAAAATAATGATTTAAAAAAGGTTAAATTTTTTTTTCATGAGCCGCTAACTTCACCCATGCCACGCGCGTGCCCCAGGTCCTGACGGAGAACTCGGCCGTCATGGACTCATGGGCTCAGATCCGGCCGCCTGCCTCCTCGTTGCCGGACCGTCCTAGCTCCGCCCGGACCTCGCCGTCGTCTCAGGTAGACCCTGGTAGTCCCTAGGTGTTAAGTTTTCTGCTCTCGAGCTCGATGTGGCTGTAGTTCATCGGTGCTAGGGTACACTGAGGAAGTCGCGGCAAGAACTGACGGCGCCGCCGCTTTGCCATACCATTCGTCGTGGCGTCTGCGCTGTCAGATTCGGTGCATCGCTAGGGTTCCATTTTTGCTATCTTCTAGCACCGTCGTTCGACCTAGTGCACACGGTCGTGGCCTCACCGGAGCTCCCATGGCGTTCCAGTGCAAGTCTGGAGGTTGAAGACGATAGTCCCCTGTAGGATCGTGAGGGACAGGCCCATTCCTTTAAAATTGTGAAACTTTTCTATAAATACTATAATGGATGCAGAACCTGATAAAATTAACTGACTAGTTGTTAGCTGTAATTACTTCGATAGTGGGCCGATGACATATGGGGCCTCTTAATTAGAGCATGTGGTTAATAAGATGACATTAGGTTGGTTCCACTGACTTGTGGGCCTAAGATCCCACCTGTCAATAAGTGGAAACGGAAATAATGAGAATATGCCTTCCGTGTATTGAAAACGTACTCATGTATGCCCTAGCCGTTTCAGGCCAGCCATGGGCCTCAGCAGTAGCAAGCCGGGCCTAAGCGCGACCTACCATAGCATCGCTGGGCCGCCTCGATGGCCTAATAGGCTGCCGCAGCAGATGCCCAAGTCCAGCCCGTGACCAGTGGACTCAATAGTAAAATTGAATTATTATCTTATCTCCTATAGGGGGAAGCAATCCCGGCCAAGGGCGACGTCACGTCGCCCGAAAAACCTTCACCGTCCGATCTGCCTGTCGACTCGATCTGTCTGTCGGTTCGCTGCCCACCCTGCCAACCGGATTGCTAATGCAAAAAGGCCCTCCGGCTTTTTGATTTTACGTGTGTGTCCTCAAATCTTGATAGCCGTCCGATCAACCGATCATTGCGACTCTCGCTTCGTCGTTTTTGCGTTTAGCCCCCTCAGCATTTTAGCACTCAACGCGCCGTCCTCCCGCCCGTCCAAACCCTAGCCGCTCCTCCTCTTCCTCTCCGATGCCGCTGTCGTCTCTGCTTCCTCTTGGCCGTGCCGCATCCTTCCGTGCCGTCCTCCCCTCCGACCGTGTAGCCGCCTCCTTTCTTCCGTGCAGTGCTCTCCCCTGTGCCTCTTCGTCCTTCCCGACCTCCCCGCTCCCTAGATCCTCTAGTGCCATCCCTCTTCCTTCCTCCTTCGCGGCGCCGCCTTTCCTCTCCCATTGCTATCGACTCTCCCTCCCCCGTCGGGTCGGATCGGCCACCACGAAGGCCATGTCTTGGTCAGTCACCGCCTTAGTGACCATCAGTGCAGCCCCTCTTGCTCTCCTGCTCTCCTCCCGACCAAGCCCCGTTCTCCAACATCAACCCTTCCCCCTCACTGAAGTTGTCCTCCCATGTCGCTCCACCTACCTGCCGTCGTCATCCTTCCGTGTCGTTCCTACCCCACATGTCGCCGTCGTCCTCCTACGCCGCGCCTCCCCTAACCCTAGCAGCCGCTGGCATCCCGAAATGCCAACTTCGCTCAGAGCGGCCAGCTTCGCAATGCGTTGACGTCGGGGTTGGGCGCGGGCCTCGATGGAGTGGGCAGCGGCGGCGTACATGGCGGGGGCGCTGCTGTGCGCCGCGGCGGCCACCGTCATCGCGCTCGACCACATCTACCAGCACCTTCTCCACTACGCCGAGCCCATCTACCGCATCATCTTCATGGTCCCGGTATGCTTCTGTGTCGGCCGCCTTTGCCTAGCTCCCTCGCCTCAGATCTTTTCGGACGAATTCGAGGGGTTTCATTATAACAAGGTAGAATGCGAGTCGCTCTGTGTGGATTTGGGAGTCAGTCTGCGGCTGTCGATGAATTGTGTCGGCAATGTATTTTATAGCGCTACGCAAAAGATCACAACTCGATGGTAGCACAAGGGGCAGGATTTATACAGGTTCAGGTCCTCGGAAAGAAGTAATACCCTACTCCTGTGCTCGTGGTTTTGTATTATGGGGTGTCGATCATAATGAACAAAGATGATCACGATGATCGTATGAGAGATTGATGAAGAGATTGGATGTCAAACTACGGACCCCTGAGCCCCTTTATATAGTGCAAGGGGTCGGGTTACAGATAGGTTCCCTAATCCGTATAAGAGAAATAAGGGACATAACCGAGTTGGTTACGCCTATCTCCACGTATTCGAGTAGAATTAGGATTCTCTTCCAAATAGAGCGAGTCAAGCCACACCATCCACCAAGCCTGTCTTCTGGAAGATCCATGCGACTTGGCCAAGGAGGTGGTACGTCCAATCGTCTGTCTCTGAATACCCGGGACCCATGTTGTCCACAGTAGCCCCCGAGTGCTTCGTGGCTGAGTTGTTCTGATTCTGGGTTGAGCTTGCAGCCCATCAAATGTAGTCGAGTGACGTCACTCTTTGTTCGGTTGATGAAGTTCCGCTTGCCGAGTAACCTGCTGATTAAACAACACAGTTGCAAAGGACTCAAAGAAAAATCTCAAGCCTCTTAGAAAGATGTTTGGTACCCAATCTGACTGGTCGGCATGCTGGCTAGTGGCCCCACGGAGAGGCATACCAAAAAGTGGATGTAGCCGAGTGATCAGTGTCACCCTGCCTTATCCTCCCTGTTGCAAATTATGACATACGGATCTAGCTAGCAGAACTCGACATTTGGTCCAACAGGGGACATGCCACAATCCGCGTAGGGTGTTCAGGCGCCCTGACCCGACTAGTGCGGAGTCAAGCTAGTGATTCTCGGGAGAATACGCCCGCCTCCAAGTTGAGGTCATCCGAGTGGTGTTCGCCTTGATGACGAACAATCCGGAGATGTGCCACTGAGACCCAACTGAAGAGGTAACTCTTGATGTCCGATTTGACTAAAAATCAGACCGACCATTAACCCCAGGAGGTACATCAAGAGCTGAGTTATAATTCAGGAAGCGCCCAGTCCTCAGAGACTGACAACCGGCATAAAGCCCGACTGGGGGCGCGCTATTTTTTCCGACTAGGTTTGATCCGAGTGGCACCTGTACCCGAGTGATGACGTGTACAGATCATAGCCCATGTAAGGCATGCCACTCGGAACCCAAGGTATTCAGGCGCCCTGACCTGACTCAATGCGGTGTCAGGCTAGTGATTCTCGGGAGGATACGCCCGCCTCCATGTTGAGGTCATCTGAGTGGTGTTCGTCATGATGACGAACGATCTAGAGATGTGCCACTGAGACCCAACTGAAGAGGTAACTCTTGATGTTCGGTCTGACTGAAAGCCAAATTGACTACTGACCCCAGGGGGCACATCAAAAGCTAAGTTAATTATCCGGGAAGCGCCCAGCCCTCAGAGATTGACGACTGGCATGAGGCTCGACTGGGGGCACACCCTTTTTCCCGACTAGGTTTGATCCGAGCGACACCTGTACCCGAGCAATAACGTGTACAGCTTGCGGCCCACGTGGGGCGTGCTCTCTGGAACCTAAGTCCGGGCCCGAATCTTGTAGCGATGATTTTAGGGCTTCATTCTTTCCCGCCCAGCGCGGAAACGAAACGTCGCCCACTTTCTTTTAAATAGAGCACCCGGGACAATTGAACAGTTACGCTTGCTTTTGCGTGCCCAAGTCTGTTCGTCTCCCAAAAACGCTCCCGCTAGGGTTTAGTGCCTCCGCCGCCACAGGGCAACCCTAGCGCCGCCGCCGCCATCAAACTCCAGATCCGATCTCGCCACTCCCTATCCCCCACCACATTCCCTTCAATGGCGGGGAACTGGGCAACCTCCATCACCACCGAGGAGCGGCTGCAGGACCTAGTCGACACCGGCGTTCTCCCGGCGCAGGAGCTCATCGGCTGGCGCGCTGCCGCGCGTGAGTTCTCCCCCACTCCTCGTCAAGAGGAGATTGTCGTCTTCGAGTCTTCCTTTTCGAGTCTTTCTTTTCTCCCGGGTTCGGACTCCCCGCTTCCTCCTTCCTTCGTGGTCTGCACAACCACTACAAAATCGAGCTCTTCCATCTGAACCCTAACTCCAGCTTCCAAATTTCTGTCTTTGTTCAACTCTGCGAAGCTTTTCTGGGGATTGCTCCCCACTTCGCGCTTTTTCGCCATCTTTTCCATCTGAAAGCCTTCCCCAACGACAACGTCCCTAAGGCCGTCGGCGGGGCCGGCTTCCAGCTCCGGAGTGGCCTTAAGAAGGAGTACTTCTCCTTGCCGCTCCGGACTTCCTTGAAGGGATGGAACCAGGAGTGGTTCTATTGCTCCAACCCACACCCTGGTCTCCCTGCTTTTGACGGGAGAAGGCCCCGGGCTTCCCCCTCTTGGACTTCTCCTCCCCCCTCCTCCGAGATGGATCAGGTTACCGAGCTGCTCGGCCTGTTCCAAAACCCAAAAAAGTGGGGCTGACTAGCGTGGCCATCGCCATCTCCTTCACGATGCGCCGCGTGAAGCCTCTCAAGGAAAGGGTTCGGCCTGGGTTTGATTATTCCGGGCCGACCGATCCGACTCGGGAGGTAGCTACCTCGATCTCCTCTTCGGACGCCGCCAACCGACTGGGGGAGTTCTTCACTACCGGGACATCCCTCACCAACCAGGGGTGTCCCAGAAGCTTCTCCCTCACCAATCCGTCGCCGGAGGTAAGGGCCGAGTCACTCTCCTGTTCTCTTTCAATTGCCGAGTAGTTTTGTTATTGTACTAACTCGGAAAGGCCGCATTCCTGTGCAGGACCGCCGGGCCTTCGTGTCCCTCGCTCCGACGCCTGAGGCCCCTGCCCCCAAGGGCGAGAAGAACCCGGGCGAGGAGTCTGAGGAGGCTCCGGCGGTGAAGAAAGGCAAGGGCCCAGCCTCCTTCAAGGAGGAGGACGTCCCACCGCCCGACGGACGCAGCCAACAAAGCTCGGGCCCCAAAATCAACGAAGCTCCCAAGGAGGGAGCGAGCCAGCCAACGCCGGCCTGGAGGCCAAGCAGTCAGGCGACTCGTCCTCCGAGGACAGGTCGCAGGGCGTCGCCGAAGAAGAGGCAGGCGCCTCTAGCACCTCAGGCCAGGCCGAGTGGCCCGCCCGACGCCTCCTCAAGCGGGTCTTCCGTACAGAGGGGCGCCGGCATAAAAATCAAGACTTCCAACCGGTAAGCACGACCTTGTCACCTCTTGGTAGCCTCCTTTATGTTTTCGTTGTACTGAAGCATTTCCTTCTTTTAGAAAACCGTCGGAGGAAGTTCCGACGGATCGCCCGACCGAGCCAGCACCGAAGCCTGTTGAGCCGAGTCAGGCGGCATCTTCTCCACCTCCTCCTTCCTCTCCTGCTCCCCTGACCGCAGACACAGTCCCTTCGCCGACCAAGCCGACCGAGGCTACGGAGGAGGCGAAGAATCGTGAAGACGGCACCGCCGCCCCGCCAAGCCAGAAGCCGATCAACAAGGGTGGCGACGACGCCGAGCCGATGGAGGAGATTCCACGCTGGCCCCCGTCTCCCTAGGAGGAGCCCGAGCCCAAACTCTCGGCGGCCTGGAAGGACGAGGCCGGAGATTGGACTCTTCTCGACGATCAGACGGAGGAGAAGGCGAGGGAGACCTTCTTTGAGCATGCCGCTGAATGCGGCAGACTGATCAGGGTAAGTTCTCCGATCGGCCAAGTACATTTTGGTGATTTGAAGTAGAGTAGTTATTGTTTACTCCTTCTGCAGGAACTTGGTGAGTTTTCTGAGAGGAAGACCAAGTTCCTCAACTACTTCCTCCCCCAAATAGAATGGATTAAATCCGTGGAGGGGCAAGTAGTTGAGGCCCGGACCGAGGCGTCCAAGCAGCGTCGGGAGCTGCAGACCCAGATCAAGGAACTGCAGAACGAGAAGTTCGACCTTACAGGTTCCCTTCGATATAAGTATCCCAACCTGAGTCAGGATTATTTGGTCAATGTGCGACCGAATGACATCATGTTCTGCTCAATGTGCAGCTCGCGACGCCATGATCGCCAGCCTGCGGGAGGAGCTGGCCAAGTCTGCGGCTGCCGTCCAAGCAGAGCTGGTAAAATCCCAGGACCAAAGGCTGGCCCTGGAGAAGTTAGAGGCAAAAGCCGTTGCCGAGTTGGAGGGTAAGTCCCCAACCCGACCGACTTCAAACCTCCGGTGTCTGCACAGTTATATAACTGTATGTGTTTTCTGTACTCAATAGAATACAGGAGGAAGACGCTGGCGCAATATGGCGTTTTGCAGGAGAACGTCAGAACTGCGGAAGCGCAATACAAGGAGCTCCTGGCGGCCGTGGAGCCTACTCGGCGACGGCTCTACGCTGGCGACGTCGAGCCAAGCAGTCGGGACGAGCTGATCCAGAGGTGGACCAAAGCCCCCGAGCAGCTCAAGGCCCGTCTCAGGGAAGTCGGCTTGATGAGCACCAGCCAAGCGCTGGGAATCGTCAAGTCACTCTACCCCCGAGTTGAGCTCGACGCTGTCAAGGATAGCTTCGCCTGCTCCGAGGAGAAGGCATTGGCCCTGCCTGAGGAAGTGAAGTTGGCGGCCGAGTCCCTGGTAGATAATTTAGACTTAGATTCCGTGTAAATGTAGGAACTTGCTATAAATTATCAATTCTTTTGTATGTAAACAATTCCTTTTTGATATAATATATCCTAATCGATTTTTCTTAACTGAGTTATGTATTTTGCCCGAGTAGGTTAGGTTCCTTTTACTAAGCACTCTGCCAAGCGCATCAAGTTCCTTAGCGTTAGGAGTTGGCACGGAGCTCTGTCTCCAAGAACGCAGTCGGAAAGTATGAGTGTTGCGTGGAAACAAGAGTTTCGTTACTCCGAACGATTAACACTTTGGCTCGACAAGAACTCGAAAAGAGAGAGATCGATTAGGTATTGAATAGGTGCAGACTGCACCTAATTAGGTGTAGCCCCGACTTACTGGCTAGTCGGAATGCGACTAGGGAGTAAGTCAAATTATTCTCAATAAAAGAGAAAGAGTGCGCAATTGCACACTTAATTAGGTGTAGCCCCCGACTTACTACTTAATTGAAACACAAATAAGTAGCAAGTCAGAAACTGAATTGCACAAGCGTATAGACAATGTGAAAGAAAACTTATCTTTATTTAATTGTAAATGTGTGTACTACGGCCGTCAGGTATAGAACCGACGTAATTGCTCGATGTTCCACAAGTTATCCATGAGAGTGCCGTCTTCTCGCCTCAGTCGGTAAGCCCCCGGACGTGTCACCGAGTCGATAATGTACGGACCTTCCCAGCGTGGGGAGAGTTTATGGCCACTCGACTGATTGCCCCGAAGGACCAAATCTTCAACCGAGAAGGCATGATCCTGCACATTATGATTGTGGTAACGACGCAACTCTTAGAGGTACCTGGCCGACCGAATTGTTGCAGCATCCCGAGCTTCTTCCAGTCGGTTGAGTTCGTCAACCCGACTGGCTTCTAACTCGCCCTCATTGAACTTTTGAACTCGGAATGACCCGAATTGTAGCTCCGTTGGAAGGACTGCCTCGGACCCATATACGAGGAAGAAGGGAGACTGCCCCGTTGCTCGATTGGGACTTGTGCGAAGCCCCCAGAGTACGGCAGGCAATTCCTTCATCCATTTTGCCGCATATGGACTGAACCGATCAAAGATGCGCGCCTTGACGCCTTGTAGAAGCATGCCGTTCGCGCGCTCGACTTGCCCGTTGCTTCGAGGATGTGCCACCGAAGCAAACCAAATCTTTATGCCCACATCTTCGCACCAGTTTTGAAACTCATCACTTCTGAATTGAGAACCGTTATCCGTAATGATCCGAGAGGGTACGCCAAACCGACCGATGATCTCCCGGAAGAACTCGGTGGCCTTGGCCGCCGTAATCTTGATCACAGGATTGGCTTCAATCCATTTAGTGAATTTGTCAATGGCGATGAAGATATGTTCAAAACCACCCGGGGCCTTCTTGAAGGGTCCGACAATGTCGAACCCCCAGACTGCAAACGGCCAGGTGATAGGGATCGTTTGAAGTTCCTGAGCCGGCACGTGGATCTGCGAGTAAAGAATTGACAACCCTGGCACTTGCGGACGATCTCCTTTGAGTCGGAGATCGCGGTTGGCCAGTAAAATCATTGACGAAAGGTTTTGCCGACCAACGTGGCGGAAGCAGCATGATGGCCGCACATACCTGAGTGAATTTCACGCAACAGGGTGCGTCCTTCCAATTCGGATATGCACTTCTGAAGTATGCCAGAGGCGCTTCGGCGGTACAGAATTCCTTCATGTATCACGTATGCACGACTCCGACGTTGAATTTGCTCCGCGGCCCCTCGATCGTCGAGAAGAGTGGTGGCAGTCTGCTGAATTTTGTCCAACTCGGCAGCCGCCTCGGTCGACTAGGCGAAGTCGCAGTTTTTCTTATCAAGGAGATAGAAAAACTTGATGTCTCCGTGGACTGTGATTACGCCTTGTGGACCCGGCATCTTCATAGCCAGGTAGGCGTAATGTGAGACAACCATGAATTTGGCCAAGCCCGGCCTTCCCAAGATTGCGTGATACGCAGTCTCGAAATCGGCCACCTCAAAACTGAGGTTTTCCATCTGGTAGTTGTCCCGAGTGCCAAAAGTGACTGCAAGAGAGATTCTCCCAATCGGCACCGAGGATGTTCCCGGAATTATGCCATGAAACGGTGCATTCGTCTTTTGGAGCGCCGACCTCGGAATCTGCATCTCATCAAAAGTCTTGGCGAAAAGGATATTCAATCCGCTCCCGCTGTCGACTAAGACTTTGCGTAGTCGGACGCCCTGTACCACAGGATCCAGGAAGAGTGGATATCTTCCTGGGCAAGGGATGTAGTCAGGATGATCCGAGCGATAGAACTTGATCGGAATTTCGGACCATCGAAGGTACTTGGGGGTCACCGGAACAGCTGCATTGACTTCCGGAATAGTAAGCTTTTGCTTATGTTTGGATTCGTATGCATCCGATCCCCGTATATATAGTTGAGCTCGCGCTCGGTTTCTTGGTAAGCGTCATCCTGAGGAGGGTCACGCTTGTCGTCTTGTTTGGCGTCCTTCGGAATGTCCTTGTTATGCTCCTCAGCGAACCTCTTCAGGACGTTACAGTTTTTTGCCGCATGCTTTCCATTCGGATGGAAAGGACGCGGGGCCTCCATTACTTTGTTGTAGTCATTGGACCGAGGCAGCTTCTGCCGACCATAATCCGCAGCTGCTACCAATTCTTCACTCTTCCATTTCTTGTCCTTCTTGGAGGACGACTCGGGCTTGTCCTTCTTGCCTTCGTTTTTGCTCGGGTGATCCTCCTGACGCTTGGCGAGAGCGTCCGAGGCGGTAGCATATCGGTCCGCCAGGACGAAAATCTCTTTGACAGTAGTTGGGGGCTTTCGAGACATCTTCTTGATTAGGTCAGGGTCACGAACTCCCTTTTGGAAGGCCGCGACGATGACCGCTTCAGAGATCTCTCGGATTGTGTTTTTCTTCTTTGTGAAGCGTCGAATGAAATCCCATAACGACTCGTCTTTTTCTGATGAATCTGATAAAGGTCCCACTGGGTTCTAGGTTTCTCGTAAGTGCCCTAGAAATTGGTGACGAATTGGTCGCAAAGCTCTCTCCAAGAACCGATTGAGTTCTCTGGAAGGCCTGCGAGCCAACCCTGAGCCGGAGGAGTTAGCATGACGGGCAGATAGATTGTCATCACGTCGTATCCTCCGCTCGCGGCCTTGATTGCCAGAGAGTAAATCTGCAACCAAGCTTCTGGGTCCCGCTCCCTGCCAAATTTCACTATTTCCTTGGGGTTAAACCCTTCAGGTCAGTTTACCTGACGAAGTCGGGGTGTAAATTCCTTGATTCCATCAATCAATCCGTCCCCAGGGGGAGGAGATGACGGGGATGAATCCGGCGAGGTAGAGTATGGCGCCGATTGTTACGACGTGCAACATGGTTGTCGCGACGATCGCAGTTTCGACCGGAACTATCACCGTCGTCATCTCGGTGATGTCCCTCGTCTTCTTCACGCTCCCTCCTCCGAGCTTCGTTGTCGAGGCGGAAGTCGCGACTTGCACTTCGGCGAGCATCTTACCCGCGAACGGGTGTGCGCCGACTGCGCCGAGTGTTACTCGTGGCAGTCTGACTTCTGGCCGAGTCGGCCTATTGATCCCAAGTACCTTGGACAGCCGCTGCCGTCACCATGGCTTTGATCTGCTCCATGATCGGCATTGCTGGGCTGTTTTCTCCAAGTAAAGGACCAACATTATCCAAGAGGGTCTTACATGCGAGAATGTTCTGCTGTGGCGTACGGAAGACCGAATGATCTCCCATACAGACTTGAAGTAATTCCTCCTGGACTTCACGTGCACGACCGCGCAATTTGTCGCTCAGATCTTCTCCACCTCCACGGTTATATTTGGCTCCTGCCTCCTCTATGGGACGCCGAGCCGATCCGGAGGTTTGTCCATCCACCACATAGAAGTCACGAAAGTCGGGGAACCCGTTGACGCTCTCCTCCGACTCGGACTTTGAGTAGGAGAGGCTCAACTGATCTCGATTCGTTGGTTCGTCGATGGGAGTAATTATAACTCCCACTTCCCGTGACGGATCGTTTGGTAGAAGAAAATCCGACTGAGATTTGGCAGAACAGATCTGCTGAAATCTAGCAGCCGAATTGGTCAATCCGAGTGGCATCTTAGCGTCCACTCGGGAAGTCGATCCGGTTAGAGTTATCCCCGAGCCGGAACTCGGGAAGCTCGTCCCAGTATGTGTTTGTTGTACTCCGCTCCTTAGCCCAGATTGGAAAAGACGGCGTGTTATCCCATGGAAAATAGTGGCTGCGTTTCCCAATCCGAACGGGGCAAAGTACAATTGAGAAGTCACAATTCCCGATTGGATTTGATCGCGATCCAGATCGGAAATAGGATGGCCACTTGGCTCTTCATCAGCGAAAGGAGATGGCAGAGTCAAAGGCATATGATCCAGACTAAAACCGAAGGGAAGCCCAATGGTAGGCCAGTCGGAATCGTCATCATCAGATTGGATCTCTTCCGAATCGAAATCTGAAAGAGAGATCCTGAGGTGGTGAAGTTTGGCCGAAGTCGTGTACAACCTGCCCTGGTAGTACGTGGACCGAACATCATTCGGCTCACATAACCGAAGTTCCCCGAAGTCTCCGGCAAGGAAGCCGAAATCTCCGAAGACAAAGCCTTGGCCGGGGGCGTAGGTAAAGATGAATCCGCCGATTGAAGCCATCGAAGTTGATGAAGTTGATCGTGACGCTAGCCCCTACCTGGAGCGCCAACTGTCGACGAATTGCGTCGGCAATGTATTTTATAGGGCTATGCGAAAGATCACAACTCGATGGTAGCACAGGGGGCAGGATTTATACAGGTTCAGGCCCTCGGAAAGAGATAATACTTTACTCCTGTACTCGTGGTTTTGTATTATGGGGTGTCGATCACAATGAACAAAGATGATCACAATGACCGTATAAGAGATTGATGAAGAGATTGGATATCAAACTAGGGACCCCTAACCCCCTTTATATAGTGCAAGGGGTCAGGTTATAGATCGGTTCCCTAATCTGTATAAGGGAGATAAGAGACATAACCGAGTTGGTTACGCTTATCTCCACGTATTCGAGTAGAATTAGGATTCTCTTCCAAATAGAGCGAGTTGGACGGCGCCATCTACCAAGCCTGTCTTCTGGAAGATCCATGCGACTTGGCCCAAGAAGGTAGTACGTCCAATCGTCTGTCTCTGAATACCCGAGACCCATGTTGTCCACAGCGGCGGCTCTGATTGTGCGGGAAATCTGACTTCTGATGGAACCCAAGCGTTCGCAGGGGCTCTGGTTTGATAGCGCAAGGTTTACAAGATGATCTGCGAGTGGATTTGGTGATGCTCAGGTTTTGATCAGGGTCCAGGGTATGGGTTCTGCGATGAATTTGATGTGGCAATGAGGCTGCGGCATGAACATGCTGGAGCTATCCGATCGTAGTTAAAAGAATGCTACTAAAGCTGCGCTGATTTTTGCTGAACAAGCAATTTGATCGATTCAACCAGCGCTGATTTTTGCTGAACAAGCAAGTTGATCCATTCAAGCTGCCAGCTGAGTTCTGATAGGATTGTAAGGGTTTCCATAGTCTTGGTTATAGATTGGAGAAAAGGGGCAAAAGGCTCTGTTTCATAACAAATAGTATAACTTGATTGGTTTGGGCAATACAACGTTACCATTGTTCATCAGCAGAATATCTTTCTTAATAAATATGATCATTTGCATTTCATTCAGTATTCTGCAATGAAATTTGGAGTTAGTGTTCTGTTTCCTGCAAAACATGATGAAATTCCTCCATTTGAAACTCTGCCCATTTCATTATTGTGGAACTCACTACGCATGCACTCTTATTTTCGATTCCTCTGTCTTTTTCATGCTATAGCTGTTAGATCTAATGGCAGATGATAAAAACTTATTTCCCTATTTTGTACAGAAAGTATTCTAAAAACAACCTCAGAAGCGCTTGGCAAGTGGAAGGAACATTTTACGAATAATTACACTAAGACGGTCGATGAGGAGGTAGGCTTCATAATATTACTGAATGAATACCTTCAACTGTGCTTCAGTAAAATGGACTAAAATTTTTAACTTAGTTCTTCATAAATGCATGTGCATTGTTGTCATATGCAAATACCGCAGATCTAACCGTTTTGACATAGTTCCTACTAATTTTAATTATTTCATTATTCTGACAATGTTGCTACAATTCCTTGCCTTACGTCTCCACACCACGTGTCTTGAAATCTGTAGGACAAGCCTGTAATTTAGAGGATAAATGTGCTTTTCTCTAATGTTTAGGTTGTTTTAGGGGGTGTTTGGCAGAGCTCCAACTCTCAACTCTGCCCCGGAGCTATGCCAAACACTCTAACTCCACGTAACTCTGGAGCAGGCAGCTCTATGGAGCAGTCCTCCTCGCAGTTCATTTTTGTGGAGCAGCTTAAAGGGTGCTCTGTGGATTTGTGGATCTACTTCGTAGTGGATCTACTCCACAGTGGAGTTGTGGAGCAGAGCTGAAAAATTGAAGCTGGAGCCCTGCCATACACCCCCTTATCATCTATTTTGTGCATATGCAAATTTATAACTGAAGGAATCATCTATGACTGGTTGACCTGATGATATGTTGATCTGCTTAATGAGCGTATGGTATGGTGGTTGTGCCGATCCTGATTCCAATTTGCAATTTGCTTTGTTGCTGTATGATGACCTTTGCAAGGGACTCACTTGCATTTGCAAGCTTTTATAGTCCTGTTTGGAATGTAGTAATTCGAAAGGAAATTTTCAGGAAAGGAAGCATGCACTGTGACCGGATGTTTTCCTTCCCCATGAAATTCCTATGTTAATTGATGACTTAATTGGGGCATTTTTTACTTTTCATATTTGACATAGGCTAAATAAACCATTTTCCCTGTTATTCTATAGATGGAAATACTATTGAAGTTTGAGGAAATATGTGAAGCCACAACAAACAAATTTTCTCCATTATCTTCAAATATAAAAATATTTTCAGTATAGACAAGGAGCTCAATACTTCCGTTACATTTACAATTTTTGATTTTGATGATGTGCTATGAGACAGACATTGCCTTACCTCTATGATAAGGATGTTGTAAGTGAAGATGCAATTTTGAGATGGGCAGAAGATAAGGAAACTGCTGATGAGTCTGATAAAGTTTTTGTTAAACAATGGGAGGCTTTCATTCAGGTATATGTATCTGTACTAAAATGGAGTTGTCCTTCCTTTTTTAATGCACAAGATTTACAGATACAGTAGAAATTATTGACATTTTACTGTGCTAGCTTTCAGTAAACATATTCTCCCTGCTGATCTTTGCCAATCGACTGTTTCGTTGTTTTCCCTGTCCCAAATCTGCCATCCCAGGGGGAAAAAATTTAAACAGTTTGACTCTGCTGGTTATTGCTTTAAATTTGGCTCACTGTGTCTGTGTAATTTCTCCTGACATAGTGGCACCAGTATTTTCTCTGCTGGCCTTGTGTCATTGCGAGAACTCAGACATTAATACCAAATGGCATGTCAAAGTAAATTTCCTAAGAGATTGTAACCAACCTTGATGCAAGTATGCTAATGTTTTCCTAACAACTCCTTACCTACTCAGTGGCCCAAGGAAGCTGAAGAGGAAGACGAAGAGGACTACAATTGGAGGTCACACTTGCATCCTTTTCCACACATGGAGGAATTCAGTGTTATCCAATTTGAGTGGTCTCCTGGTGAGTTTGCAACCGACAAGTTTTGGGGACTAGATATTGTTTGTACATTACTAAATCACATTTTTGTTCCTAATCAACCGGGAAAATGGCATCAACAAACATTGCCCACGAGCCATCGGTTAAATGACTGCAGTGTTGATATCTTACATTCGTTTCCATCTTTGCTTCGCCGATGCTTCTATGAATGTTTTTTTAATGTATTTTTGTTTAACTGTCTACCTGTTTCTTCGCACCTAGCACTTGCAGAAATCTTTAATAAAAGCTTACTTAGATATGGATTTTATTTAGCTGGTGAGATGCTTTTTTTTTCGCCATGTTGAAAAAATAGCTGCAACACTATTTTTTTTAATGCTTATGCAAAGTATGTTTAAAGGTTATAGGAATATGCGCCCATCGGAACAACCGGGACACGCACGCCGGCGTGCAATTAATTCTAGTTTCCATTATATGCAGATCCAGTACACTTGTAGGAATTAATTAAAATGGTAAACGACCTTTAAAAATTGTGAAACTTTTCTATAAATACTATAATGGATGCAGAACCTGATAAAATTACTAAACCCTATATGTTAGTCGGAAAATAAACCATTAAATGCATGCTTTATTATATGTTGCAAGTATTTGAACTACTAGAGTTAGTTATACCTGCTTCTGTTAATCATGTTATACACGTGCCTTGATCCTTGATTATTTTTCTTACCATGCTATGATTGTTTTGAATATCATGCTATGATTGTTTTGAAAATCATGTCCCTTGATTGCCCTAGGTTAAATACTAAGTTGATTTTAGATTCTAAAGTCTGAGGTAAAAACATGCTTAAACTAGCTTAGGTCTTAACTATGTTTCCAGCCGGGGTATGGATGCCCCGAATCGTTGAGCCAATACTCACCCAACACTTAAACACTACACTTAAGAAATGGCCTTGGTTGTGATTAATGGAAAACTATGGATTAGCTGGTATGGTGATCTTGTTGTGTGATTTAAGGGACATAATTGGTTTAAAGGTATTAGTTATTGGACTGGGTCTAAGGGGATATGTGTATGAAAGACGGTACCAAGGAATTGAGATTGATTGGGCTTGGCCCAAGTATATGATGTGGACTGGGTCCATGAGAATGGGCTCGGCCATGTAAATGATTAGTGGACTAGGTCCACTAGGATGGGCTCGACCCATAGTTATGTTAGTGGACTAGGTTCACAGACTTAGGATGCGGTGGTGTAGACCCTCTAAGAAGAAGGTGGGTAAGGGGGTCCACGAAAATATGTTGTGTGGCAGAGGAGAGCAAAGATTACATGCGTAGGAAGGTGCCATCATTCTAGGAATCCACAACCTATGGCAATCACATGGTAGTCCGAGGAGGGAAGTCTAGGACAGTCCCTACTCAGGGGCTAAAAGGTAGCCATCGCCATCTCAGGCCCGCTGGAGGTTCAGTGGTCCCACTCAGGTAGGTGTGTGCCAGCACTTGATGGGCTGGGTAGATCATCGGACTACGAGCAGGAGATCCCTGTTATCCATGCAGCGGGGTTGGTATCCCATCAGGGTATGTCAACATAGCAATGAGAGAACTGGTAGTTCGGGACTCGATAAGATTCTTTCGAAATATGATGACGGGGATTAAGAAGAAAGTGTGAGATGAGTTGTGGTAGGAGGGGAAAGGGCCCTCGGACATAAGATATGTTGTAGAGGAGCACGGAGATTACACGCATAGGCAGGTGCCACCATTCTAGGAATGGTTCCGTCACAACATGTGGCCATCATGCGGTGGTACGAAAAGGGAAGTCCAACACTATCCTGATTTGGGGGTTAAAGGGTAGCTAAATGGCGTCTCAGGCCCGCTAGAGGTTCGATGATCCCACTTGGGTGGGTGTGTGATAGCACTCAACGGGCTAGGCGGATCACCAGACTACGGGCAAGAGATCCCTATTATCTATGGGGATGACATTCCATGGAGTTTGGTAACATCACAACGAGAGAGCTAGCAGTCTGGGACTCATTCAAACTCCCTCAAAATAAGATGGTGGGTGAATGGAGTTAGTTATGACTTGGGTATTAGAGAAAGAAGCAATTGGTTGAATCTGAGTAGCTGGATGGTTGCCAAGGATAGGAACGAACCTGACACTCATACTGAATCTCTCAAAAGGAAGATCTCCTAAAACAATATAAGTAATAGGTCTTTTAGTATTATACTATTTCAAAATTTGCTTTAGCAAATAAAAGAACTGAATGCATTAGGTGGCCTGTTAACCCGCAAGTACGGTTTGATTGTGCACTTACCCTTACACCCACTCACTCTTTTAGATGGAGATAAAAAAGAAGACCCTTACGAATGCCATGAAGACGGTGATCTGGACTATGATGGCCAGGACGAGGTTTAGGGCGCCCTCCAATCGTTTGAAAGATTTATAGAGCCATTGAATTACTTTTGGATATTGAACTCTTTCGCTTAATTGTCAAACTCTCATAACTTTTGTTATGTAATCATTTGGTCTGATCGGCCTAGACTAGACTGTAATCTAAACTGTCATATGGCTTAATTTTAGTTATGTAATAATGAAGGACTTGATTCCGCATGTATGTGATGTTATCTGGCTATCTAAATGTGTAGACTAGCCTACCGATCCAAAGACTAGTGCAGGAAACACAAAGGTCTTCGGTGGATGAAATTTGATGTATAATATTTATTTCTCAAATTCATTTATTTTTCCATGAATTTTCTAATAATCGGAAAGCTCGCTTAACTGAGGGTGTTGGGAGACTTCTGTAATGTTTGATTTAGTTTAAAAGTTATGGTAGATTAAATACAAAATAGTTGTGAGTTTTTGATAGATGGTTTGGAGAGACCGAAATAATTATTAAAAATTGGTTTGGAGACCTTTGAGAAAAAACAAAAATGTTCCAAAAATGGGTACGAAGCGTTAAACCATTTGACTTATAAAAACAACAAATATCCTATTGTAGATTACACTATATCAAAACTAATTATATTTAACTGTATATCTTTGTCAGTCCAATAAGAACTAGCACATATAAGATTATTAGTGCTGGTTTTTTATTAGTTCTGGCAGCAAAAGCTTATATGTGCTATTTTTTAAAGAAAATCCAACACATATATGTTGATTATATATGAGGATTGTATTACGAACCGACACATACGCATTTGTGGTAGTTCTAATTATGAACTGCCAGATGCTCATGTTATCTGCGTCGGTTAATAATTAATTAGAACCAAGAAAGCTAACATTTCACTTCCTGGTGCATAATTCTATGTGTCAATTAGTAATAATAACCGACACACTTAACGTTTCGTCTCCCGTGGTATTTCGTTAGAAAAATTTTGCCCAATTAAATCTCCCTTCGCAAGCTCAAGATTAAGAGTGTCATGAAACAACATTTATTTTAGGGTATAGCTATGTGCTAGTAATTACTTATTTCATTAAAGTAGCATGTGTCAAGGAACTTGCCTCTTTCGAAGTCTTGGTGCGGGAATCCTTTGTCAGCTTGCGGTTGTATGAATTCACCTAATTCTAGCGCAAGACAAACGTAACACAACAAACACAAGAAAAATCCGAAAATAGCCAAAATAGAATTTTAAAGGTTCACATAATTGAATATGCAAATTTTCTGCATTTTTAGAATGTATTGCTTAAGTCTAGAGGGGTTCTGTATTTTTAGTAAATTAGTAGTTGTTATAATATGGGGTTTAATACTTTTACTAGGTTATATACCTCCTATAGTATTTTTAAAAAAATCAGAATGTTTGGAGGTCGTTTACTATTTTTAGTATCATAATATGCTTTCTGGTGTTAATCAAAATAGGAAAAAAACGAAAAGTAAATCCTTTAATTTATTTGGGCCGGACTATTTGGCTCCACGTTGGCCTGAAGTGGTTGGTTTCTGACGAGTGGGCTATGAGGTAACACGCTTAATTTAGCCGACCGCACCTATCATTGGAACATCATTCTCTTAATACTAAAACTAATTGATGTCTAAGCGAGCAGAGGGATGCATCGTCTTCTTCCTCTGTTACAACATAGGAGGGACATGGCGGCTAGGGTTTTAGCTAATGCCGGTATGGGAGGCAATGGTTGTATGAGGCAACCATCGACATCGGTTCTCCACGACGCTGCGCACCCGATAGAGTAGTCGGCGTGGCCAGCGGCGAGCCCAAGCAGCATTATAACGAGAGAGAGAGAGAGAGTGGCGGCACTCTTGGCTGCGCATGGTAGGGGGCAAATGAAACCTACAGCCACACGACTATGGGGCTAGGAAGTATCTAGGAGCTGAGTGGGTTCTACCTGAGACAATGGTGAGGACGGAGGAGCACTGGAGTGTCTTGTCAACATAGAGGGTTGAGGCAGCCGAAACCGGGGAAATGGTGGTAACACCCATCGGCGATCCCTAAGACAAAAACATGTCATGGACGTGAAGGGTAGATTGTAGACACGAGGAATTCAATGACGGCTCACCATCGAAGTAGGGAGATGGTGGGGAGTGATTCCGGACTGGTAGCGTGCTCCGAGCTCTCTGGCGAGCTACAGGGCAGGAGAGGACGATTAGCTTTTGTTAGTTTAAATTACAAATTTTAGTACAACATTCAAAGTTTTAAATTTTTATTAAAAATTGGAATGTTACGTAGCTCCTGCGCTGCCATGGAGTGTCCCGCCGCCTCCTCTCCGTGGTGACGACACAGTGGCATCGCCTCTGCAGGAGCCCTGCTGTTACAACCCCTCCTCCCTCGTAGTGACGAGCCACAACACTCTCCACCGTGCCGCCATAGAGTGCGACCGCCACCGCCTCCTAGAGCCATTTCGCTATCTTATCATCTACGGCCCACATCCAGCCTTCCACCCAGCCTTGTCATCCTCCCCTCTGCAAATTTTTGTTCTCATCCTCTGCTAACTTCAGGACAGATCATAAATCTGCAATTTCCTCTGCTATGTATGTCTAAGAAGCTATCCTTTTTGAGTTTCTTGTAGCAACATGATCACAAATCTAAATGTTGGCATTTCGTTTATACTGAAAAGATGTATTTTTATGACCACAACACAATCACTATTTTAAAACATGTTATATTTACCTGTATATCTGTGTTTGAACCGGCACAGATAATATTGTTAGTACCGGTTCTTTAATAGATACATAACAAAAGCGTGCCAATTCGTATTACCAACCACAACATATTATAGATTATATGCTCTGCGTCACAATACAAACCACCACAAATACATTTGTGCCAGTTGGTATTACGACCCAAAAGATATAAGCAGTATATTCACATTAGATTGAATTACGAACCAGCACATCTATGCTTTTTCCGTATCTATCGAAGAACCGGCACACATGACGTTAATTCTTTCTGATGCATAGTTATATGTGCCGGTTAATAATTAGAACCGTACACAACATTTTGCCTGTCGAGGTATTTCACGGGAAATATTTTCCCCGTGCACACGACCTCCACGATCTATATCATCCTCAAACCCGTTCACATATCAACTTCCTCTCATCTAGTTCCTCTCCGGTGTACCATGGTCAAGTCGTCTGCAACGCCATGGTAGTGGCCGTCGTCTTCATGCGTGAAATTTTTTTTCTAAAACCCCTAGATCTTATGTCGTATTTCTCTCTTGTATACAAACATGTATATTGATATACATGGTTCTAATATCTCACATATCTACTTAGGATATATATGTAAGTGCATAGAAGATCAAAACACTTCCTTATATTTCCATGGTCACGATGATTTTTATTGCTGAGTCTTCCATCTCTCACAACTCGTCAACCTCAAAAGCCAAAAAGAAAGGAGGCAATACAACTTCATTAATGCCTAGTGAGTAATGGCTGTCTGGCTGCTTGGGTGCACGAGCCTACTCGGCTTCTCCATTCTTGCTACTCATCTGCTTGGCTCCGCTCCTTTCTTCTCCATGGTTCATCCCCTCGCTGGCTACCTCTTGTCGTTCTGCGAAGTTGTCACCCGTGTGTGGCGTGCCTGAGATTCAAATCCTACTCTTCTTGCTGTTGGGCTGCTGCTAACTTCAATTTTTGTAATATTCCTTTCTTCAGTTGCTATCTCGCCCTTCCATCATCCAAGTGCTAAAAGGTACGTCTTTAAAAAAATCACTGATACTGCCTACTCGATATCTAATTTTCTATTTGCTATATGCTATTCCTCTTTCCAGTTTATCTAATTTATCTATCTATTTACTTTTTTGTTTAAAATAAAAACAATTTATTTTTTGAATCCATTTTTGTCTATCTCTAAGACTTGTCTAAAAGCTCTAAAACACAAGTTAAACAAAGCGGATCTGACTCTCCAGACTACCTTGGGAAGCTCTCGAAATTAGGAGATAACCTAGATAAGTTAGATAAGTAAGCTGGGGAGAACAGGGTAGAATCATCTAGTCATCCGTGCATCGTTATATTTTTGGATACATCTTACATGGATTCGTTTTGTGAATGAATGGCTAAATTACTTTTTAGATGTTTTTCTTGAAACAGAATAATTTTTATTATTTGCCCCCTCAAATAAAATTCCTAGCTCCGTCCCTAGTCTCCATCCACCTCACCGTCGCTGTCTCCACTGACCTCGCAATGGTCACCATGGTCGTTTGATCCCGTGGTGCCCCAATCTCGACCCGTCTTGCCACCGCTATCTCCGCTCCCGTTTCCGGAGCCAGCCGACGAGGAGCCCAACAACAATGAGGAGCCGGTCGGTGAGGAGCGCAACGATACCGACCGAGGAGGAGGAACTGGTGGTGAAGCGGCGATGCGAGGCGCCCCTATCACCGCCATGGTCGGAAGCTTCGGTGTACGGCCCCGCCACAGTCAAGCACTTGGCTGACGAAAAATCGGAGGAGGAGAAGGACGTGGTAGAGGACATCGACGAGTAGCCCGCCATCAGTTGGAGGAGGATGAGTCATCGTCGATGTAGGCCGGTGAATGGATGCAGAGGTCTAACGATGAGGACACCTCCTTATTCGACACCCCAGACTGTCCTGTCGGGCTGACCCCTTTGATTTTGGTGTTACTCTGATGCTGCGAGGAGGCAGGATGACAAGCTCTAGATGTAGATAGATAGTTAGGGCATGTAGGTAGAAGATAGTAGTTAGCCTACCTACACCATTTGGACTAGCTATTCTAGATAATTAAAAAATATTTAAAAATATATTTGTGCCATTGTAGCCATAAACCGGCATAGAGAATGAGTCACTTGTGCCGGTTCCAAATTGTCATAGATGACTTGCTTGATTTGTGCCGGTTTATATATCGACACTAATGACGGTTTAGAACCGGCACATGTTAGCTCTTTTTGTAGTACTGTAATTCTTGAGTTTTCAAAGAAGGAATGGTTATATCCGTACAATTCCTAAGTTTCTTATGGCCAATAGTTCCTTGGTGAATGCTTATATCCAGTGGAACCATTTGGTTCTGAACATGGTGGGAAGCGATCCACAGATATATGCAATGAAATTTCTGAAGGTTCTCAAACTATGCAACTATTTTGCAATGAATTTTCGTTGCATTCATTCTCACTTAGATACATCATGTACAAGATTACAGAAAAAATAGGAAAAAAGAGAAGAGGCATTCATTTTCAGCTACGTACATCCTTGCCCATTTGTATTTATATTGGCAAGACTATTAGCCTCTGCTCTTATGGAGCAAGCTCAACGAGTACAAATTCCTGCTTGCTGCCAAACAATAAATCATTAAATCCATCTTGCTTGGTGCCGCTCATCAAATTCTGGCCGCCTTTATTTGTGTTTATACAAGGATCTTGTCAGCTCGGGAAGGAGGGTGGCGCCAGGAGCAGGAGGACGACCGCCGGGCATGGGGAGGAGGGCGGCACCTACTGCGGGGTTCAAGAGCAGCGGCGGGCGCGGGAGGGGCTGGCTCTGTAAGTAGAATGGCATCGAGAGCAAGATTGAGGGCGGCTCGGGGACGGCAACACGAAGATAGGCGAGTATGGCGCACTTACCCATAGCAAAGAATCACGGGGACCAGAACAAAGGACCTGGAGATTACTGGCTCGCTGTGTCGCTCTAAGGAGGGGTTGTGTCGCTGAGAAAAGAAGAAATAATTGGGTGTGTTGGGGGGGGGGGGGGGGTGTTGTGGTTTATTTCCACCCACACCCACCGTTCTCTTAGTGTGTGTTTGGTTAGAGAGCAAGGTGGGATGGAATGGCTCCATTCTAGTTTTTAAGGATGGGATAGTCCCACCAACTAGACACATGCTTATTCATGAATGGGATGGCTTCATCCCAGTTTTTAAGGATGGACCCACTGTTATCCTCACGTCCCAAGTAAGATGGTTGCGTTCCATCATTTTTGTGGGATGGGCTCATGCGGCATTTTGAGGAATATTTCTCTATGGGAGCCATCCCATCCCTCCTCATAAACTAACCAAATATATGAAAAAATAGGATGGGATGGCTCCATCCTTATATATCCCACTAACCAAACACACGCTTATATAGCCATATAAACCAAATCCGATGGCCTATGAGTTATCTTAGCACCTTACCTCTCAAGAAAACTTTGGCACTAGATATGCTGCCCGATGGTCCATGACTTTTTAAAGTTAGTACGTTAATTAGCATTCAAAGCAGCTATCTTATGGGTTTGAAACATCACACACGTACCTCGCAGTTCCAAACTGATCGCCGGACAAAGGCATGCAAATCATCGGCACGCCTTCCGAGACGCTCTCCAGCGTCGAGGTTCCACCAGCAGTGCGTCAGGAACGCGTCCACGGCAGGATGCCTCGGCACCTCCTGCTGCGGAGCCCAGCTCATGACAATCCTCCCCCTGCCAGACATCTTCGACAGCAGCTCGCCGGAGTCGCAAAAGCGGACCAGCCTCGCCCGGACCACCCACAGGAACGGCCCGTTGCTGCCGGCCAACCCCCACGCGATCTCCAGGAACTCGAGCTCGTCAATGGCCACCAGGCTGCCGAAGCTGACGAAGAGCACCGAGCTTGGGGGCTGCGTGTCTAGCCAGTCCAGGCAGCTGCGATCTTGCATGCGGCAGGAGGTTGCTCTCGATCGACGGCGAGAGCATGTGGAGAGGCTCAGAGGCCCGACGGGGAAGACTGGCATGGTGATCTCGCGGCGGATCTTCTCGACGTTCGTGCCCTCGATTGCGTCGAATGTGCTGAGGACGAGGATTGCCGAACGCCGGCCATCATGTGCGCCAGGAGGTCAGAGTAGACGTTGTGTTGTGCACTTGTGCCTAGATCTGGCTAACCAGCGAACCGGACCGGCCCTGTTCAGGCCCGTTTGGCCCGGTTCAATGACCTAGGCCAAACGAGCCAATAGGTTGAGGTCTCAGCCTAGGCATGGTTCACACAGTGAACCGGACCGAACCAAGCCGGCCCGGTTTAGCCAAAAATAATGTATAAAAAATAGAAAATGGTTATATTTAATAAATATATGTTATAAAATAAAAAATAAATGGTATATCATAAAGAAATAAATATATAAATATATATCTAATTAAATATATATAAAATTAACTAGGCCGAACTGAGCCGTCACTATACGAACCAAACCGGGTCGGCCCGACGGGCCAAAGGCTCGGTCCAGATTCGATTCGGTTTAACGAACCGGACCGGCCCGGTTCAGTGAACAGTATGAGCTGGCCAGGTTTGTCCCGTTTGAACCGGGCTAGATAGCTAGCTCTAGTTGTGCCATGTTCATCACTCGGTGAAGGTCGTCAACAGGAGCCTCCAATTTTGACTCTGAAATAATCATGTAAGAACACTCAAACGGTAGTACAAATTGGTGATTTTTAAAATGGTCAAAATTTTCAAGTCAGTGAATAGTCAAATAGCTTTTTACCTGCCATCACGGAGTCCACTCTTCCTTATTTGACTCTGCAATTATATCAGAATTGTCCTGTATAATATTGTTGAAAACATTTTATTTTTGTTTAAGCTATGTAAAAATACAAAAAATCTTTCAAAAAATCATTGTGTTATCATATATACAATACTTTCAATCTATATTTTTAATATTTTTATGAAACTTTTTATATTAAATTTACAAATTAAAAACGCTTTAAAAATAATAAATTAATCTTAAAAATAAAAATTATACATCTAAATTGTTGAATAATTAATAATTGTTTTTAGTATTTTTGAAATGTTTACATAGCTTAAATAGAAACAAAGTTTTCACCAAAGGCACATAGAAAAATAATCAAGCAATTGTGATGATACATAATAGAGAAGCATATAAATGATAACATGTAAGCTATTAGACAACTCTGCGGTGGCATATAAGATATTTTTTTTCTAGAATACACCACACCAAAATAGATCATAATCGGATCATATAGAACCGACACAGATAGTAATATTTATGGTGTGCTGGGTTGTAATTAGCACGAGCACATATGTTCAATTGTCTGGGTTGTAACTATATATAAGTAAAACACAATTCAATTATATGTGCTAGTTCTTATTACGAAGTGACACAAATAATATCTGCGCCATTTCTAATTCTAAACCGACATAGATGACAGATCATCTCTCCATGCATTTCGCGTGCAAAACCGTTTGGCATTCCCTATATACTACTAACACATATATTACCTATCGTTCCATGCTATGGATTGATTTGACCATTCAACTCGCCGATCATGTCCTCGCAGTCACTGTCCTAGCCTTCTTCATCACGGTTATAGTGGCCATCCCAGCCACTTTTGTCATCCCCATCGCCTTCTCCATTGCCCCTGCCTTTTTTTGCCCTAATCGTCGTTGTTGTCCCCGTCGCCTTCTCCGTCATAGCCAAGGTTGCCTTCTCCGTCCTTGGTGCCATCATCGTCTCCACCACAAGACTTCGACTCCAACTCTTCATCCTGTCGCTTTCTTCCCGTTGGCTAAACGATGGTGCCAGCCGCTTTCTCCATCGCTGATTGCTGGCTTCTCCTCATATTTCATTAGTGTGTCTCACATGATATTCCAATATGATCGTTAGACCGGAGATCATCATTGAGTCACAGGATACATAGTGGTATGCTTTGGGGTTATCAACCGCTACACTATAAAATGATAGTTATAAAGATAGTTTTCGGTTATGCTAGAAGAATGGCATGGGGTGTGAAGCGATCCTGATGCGACAACGTAAGATATATCTTTGAGCCACTCAATATGGTTGGATTAAAAAGTGCATGACTATACCAATGTGATTAGAGAGTTAATCATGGTTTTAGAATCCATCACATGATCACGTCAATGGTCAAGCTATCACAAGGGTGGCACGTATCTCACCTTGAGTTTGACTGCTATCGTGCAACAAAGAGATCGGTATGTGAGTATATTAAGGTTCAACCAATGTTGTATGGACCCATGCATCAAGTGGGCCGGCAAGCTTGCGCTACTCGGGGCAACCGTCGGGGCAACCATCTCGCGGGAGCCATCCGAGGCCCCACGCTGCCTGAGGCCAATAACGGTGACAACCATTGTGCAGAAGCCACCCAAGGCCCCACGCTGCCTAAGGCCAATCCTGGTGACAACCATCGTGCGGGAGCCCATGTTGCCCAAGGCCAACCCTTAGGCTTGCGCTACTTAGGGCAACCGTCAGGACAACCATCGTGCGGGAGCCATCCGAGGCCCCATGCTGCTTTAGGCCAATCCCGGTGACAACCATCATGCGGGAGCCACCTAAGGCTCCATGCCACTGAAAGCCAACCCTAGGGGCAACAATGACACGACAGCCATCTGTGCCTCCGTGTTGCATAGGCGAACCCCGGGGGCAACAATTACGGGGGAGCCACCTGAGGCCCCACGTCACCCAAGGATGACCTCGGAGTCAATCATCACGCGGGAGCCACCCTAGACCCCGTGTGGCCTAGGGTTAACCCTAGAAACAATCCTTGCATGAATCAACCCCGAGAGGCAGACATCGCCCAAGCATCTCTAGCGAAATGATTGACCAAGCCGTCCTACCAAGCGTAACAATCAAAAACAAGGCGGATTGTTCAAAGATGCTTCACCCTAACAAAAGCTGGCCCTTGCAGGCTGCAAATGGGCAAACTAATCATGCCAACAAATGACACAATGCAGCACCTGACAAGCCTAGCACGTCCGGACAAGGGGCGAAAGGAAGAGAAAGGACGCTCTCTACCACCTCCATAAAACCAAAGAAAGGGTGCCTGAGTACTACGGAGGGCAAAATGCGTAGGCCCTCACTTTAGTATCCCTACTAGAGGTATGAAGGAGATTCCATTTGTATTGACCTCTTTGTCCCTAGAGTTCCTATAGGCGGCAGGGGACAAAGAGGGGAAAATACCTACTCTAGGCCATCTCTATAAGAGCGGTCCTGTACACCTACTGTAGTCTCAAGCTCAGAGTATGAAAGAAACCATTCCATGAAGTTTTTCTAGCTTGCACTTCCCCATTGCGATCACCTCTATGGGTAGATCATCCCGTCTACGCCTAGGGTTACCCTTCGAAATTTGCTATTGTGTCTCAACAACAGCTGATATGATCATTCTTTGCATTCAGGGATCAATATGTCATACAAAGAACAACTATTGACTTGTGGTCTGGAAAAAGGTTTTCGGTGCCACAAGCGCTTGCACATGAACATAATGGGTCATACACTTAATAGATTGGAACATGTCTGATAGATTGAATCCATTAGTGGATTTTGTGAATATTGATCCTTGTGGATTAGAGTGCTAATGAGCCTCTAGCGTAGAAACTCATTAGTGCACGCTCTATATAAGGGAGGCATGGGGTGGTGCGGCTGAGCTAGTTCACAACCACAAAACATTAGTGGCCATGGCCTAATTGACCTCCTAGAAACCCTAATAGTGTGAGTGCGGTGCTAGCACACCCGTGCGCGGCATTTCACCTTGGACGTGTGGATATCCTAGAGGCGCTGCTACGGTTGCTGCAGCGCCGATCGACTACTTCCTTTACGACAGTATGTACGACGTTGCTGTGGTGGTGATCGGCTAGAAAAGAAATGTTTGTCTTGGCCTGAACTACTACTTTCTGTACTCCGATGTGTGCACTATTGGAACTTGCTACTCCAATTCTTCTTCTCCTATGGCTGCGCATGAAGGGTAATGATCTATGATCTTTTATTTGCATGATGTTCTAAATGATTATGGTAGTAATTTCTAAAATTGTAATAACATAGCCTACCTGTCTCCTTGCCGATGATGACATGCACCTCGAAGAACTTTTGGTAGAGGTGAGGCCGCGGGCAGTGCCGCCGCTCGCCAATTCTAGTCCAGCCTTTCGTGCTGCCACACCTTGCTAGATCCTGCAAGGTTGAGACATAAAGGTCATGGCAGGGGCACCTCGACCACTCGCACCGTCACCGCTCATGAAGTACGTCCTGTTGGCTCGACCGCATAGCTATTGCTCATTAGATCCCGCTGCCCTAGCAACCTATCGTAGGGCCGGCCTCCATGCTGCCCGTTGTCTTATCCTGGCCCATCGGCCCCGTCGCCAGTCACACCCTCCTCCTTAACCATACCTGCTGCCGGTAACCTAGCTCTTTACCGGCTGCTATGGGACGAGAGCAACATACACTACTACAGAACTGGCCTTTAGTATTGGCTCATTAGTACCGGTTGGATCTGAACCCGTACTGATAGTGACCTCAGTACCGGTTCATTGGCTATAGGGCCGTAGTGATCTTTCAGTACCGGTTGGAGCCACGAACCGGTACTGATGTCCTCACATTAGTGCCGGTTCGTGATACGAACCGGTTACGAACTGGTACTGATGCATCGTTTCAGGAAAGTTTAAAAGGAATGCATATCCTATCTATATTAGTACGCGATGGTGGGTGGGTGGGTTGGTTAGAAGGGTGAGGTTGGAGTCACGAGGTTGCGGGTTCGAGTCCCGCTTCTCCCATACATCCTCGACATATTTTTAAACATTTCTAGGACTATCAGTACCGGGTGAGGGAACCAAGATGCGGGTGAGGGAACCGCATCGATGTCCTGAGCATTAGGCTGGATGGCTCAGACGGTTCAAAACCGTACTAAAGACCAGTTCTGTAGTAGTGATTGTAACTAATAGGTATTCGGTGTAGGGAGAAACATATAGGGGAAAAAGGTAGTACGAACGAGGAAGCAGGGGCATGAGATCGCTTATCGTCTACTCTTCTCTTTGCGAAGATATTTCTCTTTCTCCCTCTTTTCTTTCTTACACATCATCATAGAGCTGGCATGGCATAGTTTACAAACTAAATAAATAAAAAAGTGGGAGAGGATCACTAGTATGGTTTGTTGTCTAATTATTCAGATACACCTAGCCTCTTGTTATTTAGTCCTATTTTGTTTTGACTAGATTTAAGCTATAGACAACCGATGTGGACCCACACAATTGAGACATCTTTGTTGGTCGCATGTTAAGGCCTTATGTGTCCATACTTCAGAATGATCCACATGTATGGACAATATAGAGTACCACATAGATGTACTGGCCATCGGCTTCACCGCCAGTGCCACCTGCACCACAACTAAGATACACACAGTACAGAGCCCTAGAACCCTCTTTGTACATCCAGTCGCCTTAATTAGTGCCGCCATACCACACACCTGAGTATATATGTATCTAGGGGCAAGTAGTCTGACAACAACTATCTGCCAAAACAACAATCAACTAGTACAATCGATCAGCCTAAAGGTCCATATATCCATCGTGTATAAGAAAACCATGTCATCAGCATTTGAATAGTATCGTACCCGGCTGGCTTTAGAGTGCCTGATTTCACCAACTTCTCGGGAGACACCAACTTCATGGGAAACGAATCGTCTAGTACTACAGAGCAAGTTGGCCGATTCTATCATAGGCTCCGTAGAGTGAGGCGCTCCTTCGTAAGTCGACGAGCGGTCACGAAGTCACGCCAAAAGGGCTGCAACTTCGCCAGCACCACGTTCACCTGAAAACTCTAAGGTAAGAGACAGTCATACTGGTTCAGGTCCCTCACATGAAGCTGAAGCTCCTAGACCCACTCCAGAATGGACCTACTCTCTACCATCTTGTAGTTCAGGTAGTTCTCTGCAATGAAGCTCTCATTGCCATTGTCCCCCTCAGAGAACTTTCTGCTCCAGGTCGTCCCACAACCCCTTCGCCGTCCTGTGGCTAGAGTAGACGTCAAACAGCCTATTGTTTAGAACAGCCAACAATCGTGCTAGGCGGCATGATTCGCATCCTCCCAGCGCTTCTGCGCTTCTTCCACAAGTGGTTGCTCGGGAGGATCTGAAATCACCCAAAGACCTTAAGGTCCATCAACCACAGCCTAGCACGTGCCTGCTAGCGTTTAAAGCTAGAGCCGTCAAAAACATCGGGCTTCACTACGTCACTACTACCTGAGGCCATAATATTTTGATTTCTGGATTGTTGTAAATAGTGCGATATAAGCAATATGACATATAACAATATTAAGATAATTTCAGATTTAAACAATAGCAAATATTCAATATTATCATGAAGAAAATGTGCAAATATGAATTCTGCAAGTGCAAGGACAGCAACATAACAATTCATATATTGCAGTGAAATCAACATGATAATAGGACGAAATTCATAACACTTAAACAGCAACATAGCTCAGTTTGATATGTTATAAATTGCTCTCAGTTTTAATGTGTTGGGTTGCTAGAATCAGCCATCCAACAACACATTCACATGTATATATATCACAGATTAGGCTATGACAGACTTAATGATCAATACACAGCTAGCAAAGTTAATTAAAAATCCAATTTCCAGAGATTTACTACTGAAATCACAACTTGCCTCGCATTACAACAATGGAACACAGCTAGATAGTCAAAACCAGTAGCAGTACAGAACTGCTCACTCAACCAGTATATAGGGAAAACTAAACACAACAAAGATGCTCACAAAGATTGACTATCCAGATATGTCATATATCAATTAAACATGAAACTGAATAGTTAAACAGCAGTAGTAATCAGCAGTTTAATTCTCAAACTTTACTGGAATTAAATTAACAATACAGCAGGTATATAATCAATAAACTATCATAGCCAATCTCAATATATGAGTCATCATCGAGCTATTAAACCTACTAGCCCACAAATAATGCACAGTACCCAAATCAGGATCAATTAGCCCCTTTGCAACAATGCAAGGTCCCCAAATTTCTCCTAATTGGCACAATGCACAAACACAAAGAGAGGTAGGAAAATCCTTACAGTGCGCCGAATCCGAGTCGGCAAGGAAGATGGCAATGCGCGACGAGGTCGCTGTCCCATAAATCAAAATCGCCGTATCACAGATGCAATCAGTGGCGAGAAGACCCGGAGATACAATGCTGTCAATCCCAAAGCAGCAGTCCAAGACTACAACTCAGAGATCTCGAAGCACAGTACGAGGCAGCTCAAGATCACAGCACCCACACCCTCGGCCAAAGGGACCATGCGACGGGCACGCCTCTAATCACCTACGGTTTACAATCCTCAACCACGAAACCAACTCAATCAACCAAGATGGAGCCCCAGCAGCCTCAGAATGCAAGAATCAGAGGCCAGAGCACCTCGGATTGAACCGGATTTTGGAAGAACAAGAACTAGGGTTTTCTCGTGTGTAGAACCGTAGGAGGAAGAGAGGAACCAATCAACCAGTTAAGAGGAGAGGGGGAATCAGGGTGATGCAACAACCAGCGAGAAGGCCGGCCGGGACGCCGCCACCGAGGTGCACGACGCGCGCGTCGCTCCCCCGGGTCAGCCGGCGCCGCCTCCATCTCGTGCGTGTGCTTGCTGCTCGTAACGAGCTTGACCCAGCCAGCATCAACGCAGTAGCGTGCTACCTTATCAGGTCATGGCTTGGGCCTTTGGCCCATGGACCTATTTGCTGCAGCCACAAAACGTGCAAAAGCCCAACAATCCCTACCCTTTTGCCTCAACATCGACAAGGTAATGGTCCTGTGTAATCTTGTTTAATATACTGTTATTCAACTACGGTACCATACGGTTTGAACCGCAATTTAGTTACAAGAACTACGACCCTGCACGGGCAATGGAGGACTACGCCTTGATCCAATGCCTTAGTGTGAGGGCTTTCATTTAAATAAGACACAAATACTAGGCTGCAAACTGCGCCTCTAGCTGGGCAGGACTTTACGGTCATGTCCTTGTATCTTTTCATAAGCTCACTAGAGAGTATACCCTTGAAGTCTCACGGACCGCGACCCCACGGTCAGCTCACATAGGTGAGTTCTTTCAGGAAATTCTGTAGGACAATTTCCTTGCCATAAGGCATTAAACTCATTAAGAGGGTTAACCTCAACCTACCATATAGGATAAGCACAACAGCTAATAGGACTCTTGTGAGGTGTGCTTGACAGTACCACACAGCTTAGTTGTCCTAGAGCCTGTTTTGCGGGATCTCCGCTCATTCAGGATGGGTTACCACTGTTGGTTACCTCTAGCAGGGTATAAGCCTTATTCCTCTAGACGCTGCTTCGATAGTTGTCCTAGACAAACCCTTGGTGAAAGGATCGGCTAGGTTACTATCAGACTGACTGTATTCTACTACAATAACACCCGTCTCTCTTGCATGCCGAGCAGACTTAAGTCTTCTCTTAATATGCCTCGAGGATTTTATATTGTCTTTTCTACTCTTAACCTTGACTATGACAATCTGGTTATCGCAGTATACTAAGACTGCTGGAATCGGCTTCTCCAGCACTGGCAGGTTAGAAAGGAGCTCCTTGAGCCATTCTTCCTCTACTATCGCTGAATCTGGAGCTACTAGTTCAGTCTCCATCGTAGAGCATGTGATGATAGTCTGTTTTGCAGACTTCCATGACACTGCCCCTCCAGCTAAAGTGAATACATATCCACTAGTAGCCTTCATTTCATCCGAGTCACTGATCCAGTTAGAATCACTGAATCCTTCTAAGACAGCCGGATGACCAGAGTAATGGATACCTAGTCTCATAGTACCTTTAAGATACCTGAGAACTCTACGTAGGGCTACCCAATGATCATCTCCTGGATTGGCAGTGTAACGGCTCAATCTGCATACTGCATATGAGATGTCGGGCCTCATAGCGCTACAAAGATACATCAAGGATCCAATTACTTGTGAATACAGGAGTTGATTAACTCCTTCACCAGTGTGCTTGCAAAGTCTCATGGTAGGATCATAGGGTGTGGAATCAGGTTTAGAATCCATATGCCCGAAGCGGGTTAGGATCTTTTCCACATAATGGGTCTGCGATAGCGTGATCCCATTCTGACACTTTATAAGCTTGATGTTTAGGATAACATTAGCTTCTCCTAGATCCTTCATGTCAAAGTTAGAGGAGAGAAAATCTTTTGCTTCCTTGATGACATCCAAGTCAGTCCCAATCAGTAATATGTCATCTATGTACAAACATAGAATGACACCTTTGCCCCCTCTAAACCGATAGTATACGCATCTATCTGCTTCGTTTACACAAAACCCAACAGATATCAATGTACTATCAAATTTCTCATGCCATTGCTTGGGGCTTGCTTAAGACCATACAAGGACTTAATCAGGTGGCAAACCTTATTCTCCTGGCCTTTAACCACAAATCCATCAGGCTGCTCCGTATATATCTCCTCATCCAGCTCTCCATTAAGGAAAGTGGTCTTTACATCCATTTGATGGACATGGAGTTTTAATGAAGCAGCAAGTGCAAGAAGCACTCGGATAGTGGGTAATCTCGCCACAGGGGAATAGGTGTCAAAGTAATCCTCACCCTCCTTTTGAGTGAAACCCTTAGCCACTAAGCGGGCCTTGTACTTTTCTCTAGTACCATCAGGTCTCCTCTTTCTTTTGAATATCCATTTGCAACCCACTGGTTTGCATCCACTAGGGAGATCAGTGACCTCCCAAGTTCCGTTAGCAATGATGGAATCCATCTCGCCACTGACCGCCTCCCTCCATACTTCATGTCGGTGATGCATATGCCTCGAGAGGGCGTGGTTCATCATCCACGAGGTAGATGGCAAAATCATCACCAAATGACTTTTCAGTCCTTTGTCTCTTACTCCTCCTCAGCTCTAAGTCAGGAGTGGGCTCAGCCACTTCAGGAGGAATAGAGTAATGCTCAGGAGAGCCATCTGGTGCGATTATCTCATTAGATCTCCATAAGATCATTGACAGCGACTTCGCTCGTCTCGGATTTGACCACTAGAAACCTATAGGCAGTGCTATTAATAGCATATCCTAGAAAGACACAGTTCACAGTCTTAGGTCCTAATTTCCTCTTCTTCGGTAAAGGCAGGTTAACCTTAGCAAGGCAACCCTAAGTCCGAAGATGGGACATATTGGGTTTTCTCCCCTTCCAACCTTCGTAAGGCGTTACCTCGCGATTGCGAGGCGCCACCCTATTCAGGACATAGTTAACTGTGAGAACTGCCTCCCCCCACCATCGAACCGACATACCTGAACTTTGCAACAAGAAATTAACCAAGTCACATATAGTTCGGTTCTTTTGTTCGGCCACCCCATTAGATTAGGGAGAATAGAGAGGTGTGGTTTCATGAATGATACCACTTTCTTCACAGTAATGAGAGAATTCCTTGGAGATGTATTCACCTCCACGATTCGACCTTAACCGTTTAATAGTCTTTTCTAGTTGGTTTTCCACTTCAGTCTTATAGATTTTAAAGTATTCTAGTGCTTCATCTTTAGTCTTAAGCAAATAGACATAAGAATATCTAGTACAATCATCTATGAGAGTAAAGAAATAGCGTTTGCCACCTTTAGTTATTATGCCATTCATCTCACAAAGATCTGAATGCACTAGCTCAAGTGGAGAGGTGTCACGCCCCTCAACCGAATGAAACGGCTTTCTGGGCTGCTTAGCTTGTACACACACTTCGCACTTAGAGCCCTTCTCATAGCTGTAATCTGGAATTAAATTCATTTTGCTTAACCGCACTATAGCCTCAAAATTGACATGACACAAGCGAGAATGCCATCGATCATGTACTTTATTACAAACCACATTGTAAATGAAAATGTTATTATGACTCAAGACAGAGAGACAGAACATACCACCACTCTCATACCCTTTACCTATGAAGTACCAAATTTGGTCAACACGACCTTATTAGACTCAAACACTAACTTGACACCCTGCCTACAAAGTGCAGAGCCACTAAGCAAATTCCGCCTCATCGTAGGCACGAACAACACGTCTCGAAGAATCAGCGTCTTACCTGAAGTAAGCTTCAAGCAGACCTAGCCAATCTCTCGTATCAGTGCTGTGGCTCTGTTGCCCATCAAGACGGATCCACCAGCTTGACCTTGAAATGAAGAGAAAGAGGTATGATCAGCACATATATGACATGTAGCACCTGTATCGATCCACCAATCAAGTGATGAATCGGCCATAAAGGCTCTAGGTACATACCCATCAGTGGAGCCAGAAGGCACCACTGCAACATGTGCCTCGGCCTTGTGGCTACTCTGCTGACCCGAAGCTGATCCTTTGCCCTCACGGTCGTGGCATTTCCGGGCTGTGTGCCCGACGATGCCACAAACGTAAGCTCCTCCCTCTTCTTCTTCATCTACTTTCCCTTGGCGCCAGTTTGGTTAGGGTTCTTGTTCTTCTTCTTTCCACCAGCGTTGGAGTTCTTCACATCAACATGATGCGCCTTGACCTGGGACTGGGAAGGCTTCGAGCCTGCGCAGGCCCTCTCCTCGACATTAATAGCAGCCTGCAGCTCTGGAAGAGTGAGACGCTCCTTCATATGTCGACGAGCGGTCATGAAGTCACGCCAAGAGGGTGGCAACTTCGCCAGCACCATGTTCACCTGAAAACTCTCAGGCAAGAGACAGTCATACTGGTTCAGGTCCCTCACATGGAGCTGAAACTCCTGGACCTACTCCAGAATGGACCTACACTCTACCATCTTGTAGTTCAGGTAGCTCTCTGCAATGAAGCTCTCATTGCCATTGTCCCCCTCAGAGAACTTCTGCTCCAGGTCGTCCCACAACCCCTTCGCCGTCCTGTGGCTAGAGTAGACGTCAAACAGCCTATTGTTTAGAACAGCCAACAATCGTGCTAGGGCAGCATGATTCGCATCCTCCCAGCGCTTCTGCGCTTCTTCCACAAGTGATTGCTCAGGAGGATCCGAAATCACCCAAAAGACCTTAAGGTCCATCAACCACAGCCTTGCACGTGCCTGCCAGCGTTTAAAGCTGGAGCCATCAAAAACATCGGGCTTCACTACGTCACTACTACCAGAGGCCATAATATTTTGATTTCTGGATTGTTGTAAATAGTGCGATATAAGCAATATGACATATAACAATATTTAGATATTTCCAGATTTAAACAATAGCAAATATTCAATATTATCATGAAGAAAATATGCAAATATGAATTCTGCAAGTGCAAGGAGAGCAACATAACAATTCATATATTGCAGTGAAATCAACATGATAATAGGACGAAATTCATAACACTTAAACAGCAACATAGCTCAGCTTGATATGTTATAAATTGCTCTCAGTTTTAATGTGTTGGGTTGCTAGAATCAGCCATCCAACAACACATTCACATGTATATATATCACAGATTAGGCTATGACAGACTTAATGATCAATACACAGCTAGCAAAGTTAATTAAAAATCCAATTTCCAGAGATTTACTACTGAAATCACAACTTGCCTCGCATTACAACAATGGAACACAGCTAGATAGTCAAAACCAGTAGCAGTACAGAACTGCTCACTCAACCAGTGTATAGGGAAAACTAAACACAACAAAGATGCTCACAAAGATTGACTATCCAGATATGTCATATATCAATTAAATATGAAACTGAACAGTTAAACAGCAGTAGTAATTAGCAGTTTAATTCTCAAACTTAACTGGAACTAAATCAACAATACAGTAGGTATATAATCAATAAACTGTCATAGCCAATCTCAATATATGAGTCATCATCAAGCTATTAAACCTACTAGCCCACAAATAATGCACAGTACCCAAATCAGGATCAATTAGCCCCTTTGCAACAATGCAAAGTCCCCAAATTTCTCCTAGTTGGCACAGTGCAGAAACACAAAGAGAGGTAGGAAAATCCTTACAGTGCGCCGAATCCGAGTCGGCAAGGAAGATGGCAAGGCGCGACGAGGTCATTGTCCCGAAATCAAAATCGCCAGATCACAGACACAATCGTGGAGAAGACCCGGAGATACAATGTCGTCAATCCCAAAGCGGCGGTCCAAGACTACAACTCGAGATCCCGGCACAAGACGAGGCAGCTCAAGATCACAAAGACCCACCCTCGGCCAAAGGGACCAAGTGGCGCACGCCTCCAATCACCCACGGTTTGCAATCCTCAACCACGAAACCAACTCAATCAACCAAGATGGAGCCCCAGCAGCCTCAGAATGCAAGAATCAGAGGCCAGAGCACCTCGGAAAGAACCGGATTTTGGAAGAACAAGAACTAGGGTTTTCTCGTGTGTAGAACCGTAGGAGGAAGAGAGGAACCAACCAACCCGTTAAGAGGAGAGGGGAATCGAGGCGATGCAACAGCCAATGAGAAGGCCGGCCGACGCCGCCATCGAGGCGCGACGACGCGTCGTCGCTCCCCGGTCGTCACGGCGCCGCCGCCATCTCGTCGTGTGCTTGTCGTCAGAACGAAGCTTGACCCAGCTAGCATCAACGCAGCAGCGTGCTGCCTTATCAGGTCACGGCTTGGGCCTTTGGCCCATGGGCCTATTTGCTGCAGCCACAAAACGGGCAAAAGCCCAACACTGCCTGCTATGGTGGCAAGGGCAAAGAAAGGATTGACAGCGACCAGATCTTGGACCATGGGTGTGACCACGGCAAAGAGCATGGAGCAAGTGTGTCAGACAGGGCATGATTTCGGGCAATTGAAAAATGGCTCACCATGGCAACAAGAGCCAATGAGGAAGATTTCGGGCTGGGAATGGGAGCGGGCATCATAAGGCGATTAGCCTAAGGGTGTTGTAGAGGAGGTGAATGATTACCCATGGATTTCAATGGCTAGGCAAGAAGCTCAACAGAGAGGGAGGACCACAAGGACTAAGGGATCACCAGAATTGATGAGAAGAATGAAATGGGCTGAGCTTTGTAGGGTTTTATATCAGGAGACTATGTAGGGGGAGCTTTGGGAAACTTACAACCATCATATTTCCCCACGTAGGATAGGGCTGAGCTGGATGGGAGAGGGAGAGTGACGTTGTCGGCCGAGTTGGCCAGCATAGGGTCATAGCGTGGGTGGCTGCTTTGTAAGGTGTTAGCAAGGGAGCCAAGTCACTACTGGTAGAGTGGTCGGGTGGCCCCAGTAGGAGAGAGAGAGTAGAGAGAGAGGGCCTCACCACTTGGTTGCTCGGCTAGGCTAGAGTGGGCATGGGCCTAAGTGGACCAATAGAGACATGGGCTTAGCCAATGCTAGGGATTCAAATTTTGACTTGGAATGTTGAATTTTAATTTTGAATTTGATTCCATATTTACATTGGTTTTGGGATCTTACATCCTCGGACCTAGAGGGTAATCAAATTTCCATTGAAAAAACAAGAACATCTTTATGGTCAACTAGGTTTCAACAACCGTACAAGTACCGTGCGTGCTGTTTTCTACAACCTAAAATCATATCATGACCTACAGCTTGAAATTTATGATTTTTTAACAAGCCAAACGCTTTGATACTTTGTATCTTTTTTTTGAAGATTTTAGTGGTTCTTCTAAAAGCTCCAAAAATCCATTTTTAAAATTTTTTGAGCCTCTTTTCGAGGCTCAACTTTTGAGATTATAGGTGCGTTTGGCTGGGCTACTAATTTTGACATGCCTAACTTTAGTGTTAGCCACAACTGTGGCTTGCCTATGCTTTTGGCAAATTGTTTTTGTTCGGTTGGCTCCCACACCTAACATTAGGCATAGCAAACTTTTTGGTCGATGTTCGGACGTCCAATACAAAATTTTGCCAACATTTGTAACCGCTCTCCAGAATTTGATCAAATTGTGAATCCATTGTAGAAGGTTTCAAGAGTGACAACAACAAACAGAGGAAAACTATAATCAATATTTGATGATTTAGAAGAGCTTAAATGAATGAAGAGACTTGTTGGTTCAAGACATGGACCTGCGCACAACTCAGTCATGCATTTCATCGAGCCGGTGGATGGCACAAATCAAGCAATGGCAGATAACAATGCATGCAAAGAGGAAGGGGCTCAATACTCTGTGTGTATCACAGTGTTTATCAGAATTCATGAAGCCTGAACCAAAGGAAAGAACACATGTGACAACACAAACAGAAACATACAGATACAGAGTAGGGTAGGAGTGGCGGCGGTAGCCACCATCACCCAAATGACGAGGTGTGTGCAAGGCGTCAGCACAGGAAGCATCGGGCGGAGTGAGGAGCAGCACCAGTGCATCCGGCGGCCTCAACCGCTGCAGTCGCCGCTGAGGCGCTCGCAAATGACAGCCTTAACCACCACGGCGATGACCCCAGCACAGGGATCCTCTTCGGAGTTGACTTCCGCCTCCGTAGCCTGGACGGTCTCCCTGGCTCCAGTGGATCTATTTGCAGCCTCGGCAACGGAGAAGATGAGGACCACTTGGTGCGGCGGCGGAGTGGGCTGGGGCGCAAGCTGCACGCAGGATTGTGGCAAGAAATGTGTGGCGGCCGATTCGTCCGCCACGGCTTCGGCGATAATTTTGCTGGCGAAGCATGGGAAAGTTGCCTTACATGCTTTCGCGTGCCTTAACTTAGGCAGTGTCTTTCAGCGTTGTGTTTGCATTTGCTTATAAGTTAGAAATTTATTATTTTTGTATAAGTCAAACGCTTTGACGTTTGTAGTCAAGTTTTATAGGTCTTACTATTTTCTTCTCAAAACTGTCAAAACTATTTTTTCTATAATTTTTTTATCCCTCGGATGTCCTTATCGAGAAGTTACAAATTTCCAGCTTAAACGCAACCGCAACCGCCGAACGAAACACTACCTTAGCGAGAATACTTTAGAGCCAGACGCTCGGAGCGTTCGGACGTCTGGCCCGGCCCGTCATGCGTTCCCAAACAAAAAATCGGACGACAAGCACGGCACGTTTGGCATTCATCTCACGCAACCTCTCCTAGAAAGTTTCGCCACTGTACAGCCCATGCAACCACACTCTCCCGTGATTCTCTCTGTCCACCATTTGAGTCTCTTTCCTGCAGCATTTGCTCCTGACATCGCTCCACTACAGGAAACCAGAGGTTTTTCGTCGGCTAAAAACCGACGAAACTAAAAGGAAAACTGACGACGAAGCCTTGTTTCGTCGACCTATCGACAAGTTTTGTTTAAATCGGCCTCGATTTAAATCGCTACGACGTTGCAAAAGAGTCGAAAAAAAGCTAACTTTCGTCAGCCTATATTTTCGTCGATGCGACCAGCCGAACGAACCTATTACGGGACCGCCAAAACGGCGCCACGTCATTTCTATTTTCGTCGGCCTTAGGAACAAGCGAAAATATACGTGGTCGCCACGTCACGACATGGGCAATTTGTTTTCATCGATGCCGAGGTCGATTTAAAAACGCTCCACAATGGCGGGTTTGGCCACGTGTCAATTATTGTCGTCGATGCGTTGGCGGCGAAAATACTTATGAACGACCCTTAACCTCAAATATGTTCGTCGATTACGTTGGTTAGCTAAAATTGTCTTGTAATACATGTAAAATCAAAAAATTCATCAAAAATCAGAAAAATAGCTAAAAATTCATTGAAAAATTCTGGTCCTCCATACGCATGACCATTCATTGTACAATAGCCTCAACACAATTCATCCAACAACAGGGACAAATTAAACACAATTATCCACCACACATTTCTGACCATTTCATACAACATGTTTGCAGATCACAGCAACATCAAAAATGTTTATCATCACATGACAAGTTTCACAAGTATTTTTCATCTCATCACAAAACATTCACAAAACACTCAACCTCACATCGGATATGTTCAGATCATAGCCACAGGTCAAACTAGCTAGTGGGGGAGAGATTGTTGGAATTTTGTGCACTACCTCCTAACGCAAAGTACTGATCAACCTCCGGAGTCCCGCCCGCCGGATGGCCTCCCGATCCCGCGGCGTGCGTTGTTGATCCCTGTAGAAAAGAGTACAAATCGCGTTTGTTTATGTTTGGTGCATTGCAAAATCATTTCGACAAGGTGGGTTAAGTAATCAAAATTCCTAAGGTGGAGTGCGGTACACATGTGGAGGAGGTACATTTGAAGGTCTCGCGGCCTGCCATGTCGATCTCTTCAAAGAAGACAACAATTAGCGTCATATGGAGGAGATGGATTTGAGTGTGTGTTAATCGATCCAAATTACCTAAGCAGGAGACGGATACACATATGGAGGAGGTGGATTTGAAGGACCCGCGGCCTGCGAGGTCGATCCCTACGAAAAAGAGAAGAAATTGTGACGTAATTAGTGAAATGCAAATCATTTTAATTGATTGTGTAAAGTACTTGAAAATACCTGAGCTGGAGGCGGAGGCGGATACATGAACGGCGGAGGAGCCTGAAACGCAGGAAGGGTAACTTGTGTTCCAAATTGATGTGATAAGAAATCCAACAAATGCAACAGGTTAGATTATAATATATGGCCTTTTTTGATACTTAGAAGCAAAAATCCACAAAACCAGAGCCTAAGGCATATTTTGACAATTAGAAGGAAAAATCACCACAGCCTAGAGCTAAATGGTCATTTTTAGTGGTATGAAGCTAGACTAGTCCAAATTAGCTCTACATGGCCTTTTTTGATACTTAGAAGCAAAAATCACAAAACCAGAGCCTAAATGGCTGTTTCGACAATATAAAGCTAAAGTTGTCCAAATTAGCTTTATAAGGCATATTTTGACAATTAGACGGAAAAATCACCACAACCTTGAGCTAAATGGTCGTTTTCAGTGGTATGAAGCTAGACTAGTCCAAATTAGCTCTACGTGACCTTTTTTGATACTTAGAAGCAAAAATCCACAGAACCAGAGCCTAAATGGTTGTTTCGACAATATAAAGCTAAAGTTGTCCAAATTAGCTTTATAAGGCATATTTTGATAATTAGAAGAAAAAATCACCACAACCTAGAGCTAAATGGTCGTTTTCAGTGGTATGAAGCTAGACTAGTCCAAATTAGCTCTACATGGCCTTTTTTGATACTTAGAAGCAAAAATCCATGGAACCAGAGCCTAAATGGTTGTTTCGACAATATAAAGCTAAAGTTGTCCAAATTAGCTTTATAAGGCATATTTTGACAATTAGAAGGAAAAATCACCACAACCTAGAGCTAGATGGTCGGTTTTCGATTGGTAACGGCTAGACTAGTCCAAATTAGCTCTACATGGCCTTTTTTGATACTTAGAAGCAAAAATCCACAAAACCAGAGTCTAAATGGTTGTTTCGACAATATAAAGCTAAAGTTGTCCAAATTAGCTTTATAAGGCATATTTTGACAATTAGAAGGAAAAATCACCACAACCTAGAGCTAAATGGTCGTTTTGGACAATATGAAGCCATGCAACAAAAAATTTAATCATAGGCTTACTTGTAGAATTTGATGTCTTTGTGCTCGCCAGCAACCAAACTTTCTTCGATGTCTCATGTGTTCCTCTTGGAGCCGACGATGTTCCTCTTCTCATGACAATGTTCTGTTTCTCGCCAACTCTCGCTCTAGCCTTGCCTCGCGAGTGGTACGTACATTGGTTTGACTCAGCTGAGACAATCTAACCTCACTTCTAGCCTCGCTAGAGTCCACGACCCATTGAACATAGGGAACCTTCTGAAATTTTGAAATAAGAGGGTCAAATCATTCAACTGGACATGTGAACGCACAAAAAAGATTTATTTGCAACATTTGTAAGAATGATTGATCTCACCTGCCGTGTTTCCTCCCACCCTCAATCTGATACAATGCCACAAGGTCAACATCTTGTGTCCTCCAATCATAATCTTCACCGTGGCGTCGAGCCATTTTCTCCCCGTAGTGTGCCTGCATGACAAAGTGTTCATCACACGATTGAAGGAATCAATGAAATGATACTATGGTAATACAATTTACCAGATTTTGTGTTGCTGCCTCGCTGCATAGTTGTTCAGGCTGTGTAGGATCACTTCCTTGATGGCCCCGTACATATGTTTGGATGTAGCTTGGGGCACTACCACTTTGAACCTCCTGCAGTTTTATGGTATAAAGCACATATAAATAAGTTCAAGAAAAATGGAAAGAAATCTTGGAGACCATACCATTCGTTTTTGTAAACGAAGGTGTCCATCACCTCCGTAAAGGTGGACTACCCGTTCACCCGCCTCCCTGTTGCCTCTCTTCTTATTTGATTTTTGAACAAAGTTAGGTGACGCCCAGTATGCACAGAGAGCTCTATACGCGTCAGGGCACTTCGCTTACCAGGGCACTTCGACTACGAAAAATTCCAAAGGGAACGGTTCAATCATTGAACTCAACACACATATACAAGGTCAAAAGAATATTTCGCAACATTTGTAAGCTTGAGTTATCTCACCTTGCATATACTCATCAGCTCGAAGGTAAACTTTAGATGCCCCTAATCTTTTATTCATGTCCTCATTCTTCACCTCTTGTGGTACAAGCACACCGTCTGGATTCGTGCATTGGACATCATGTCCTTGACTACCTTCGTTGTGGCTTTCTCGAAAACTCGACGTGCCCTGCCTTGCATCACATCATCCGCCTCCTCTTGCAGACGGTACCTCTCCTGCGATACAATTGTTTCATTCAATAAAGAGACAATTAACTATGCATAAAAATATATCGACCTAACATAGTATAGACTTATCCAGAAATCCACCCAAACCCGTCGTGCCACGTTCTCATGTTGGCCATCTGGAGCCAACCTGTAGTGGTCCTACTTGAGTGCCGGTATATCGACACCCATGACCCGTACTAACCCTGGGTAGTGGTGACGGAGGAGAGAACCCAACACAGCAGCATTTACTGGCCTCTGCTGATTCCTGCCCTGCCAGTTTAAGTCAACCCACTGCCTGCATATGAGAATATAAAGCTTATTAGTTTTACATGTGTAAATTTGCACAACACGATCGGTAAATTATATTTTGAACTTACCAATCACCATGAGACACGATCTGTCGCCGCAACCTATGTTCTACTGCAGGTGGAATGTTGTTAATGTTCCGGTACCTGAAATATGAAACATGTTAGAAAAGGTGAGAAGCACTTTTAGTACATGATAACGGCACACATACGTACCTAAAGACCGGTCCTCCAGGAGCCTCCTCCCCCGCACAATCCTCCTCACCCGTATCCTCCTCCTCAGCCTCCTGAGCACCATCCTCCACACCCGCATCCTCCTCCTCACTTGCCTCCTCATTGGCAGCCTCCTCTTCCTCACTCGCCTCCTCATCGGCATCCACCTCCTGAGATAAGCATAGAAATTGTGGGTATTAGTTAATACATGAGTGTTAGTTGCGAAACCTAATGCTGATGTACCTCTAGAGCCTCCTGCTCCTGAGCCTCCTGAAGGCACCTCTCGAACGTTCGCTGCCTGCTTCTCTGAGATCCAGTACCAATGAAGAGAGACTCTTGATTCCTTGAAGATGATGAGCCGCCACTCGACCTGGACTTGGAACCTTTCTTGCGCCAGTGCTGAAACATCCTGTTTAAAAGAAAATAAAGTTAGTACATTACAACAATGAAAAAGTCTAGTATACATAGAAAAAATAAACATTTACTTGTTAAAATTCATCAACATGTGGTGGTTCATTAGTGACACTTGCTCGCCTTTGCCTTCTGAAGCCTCATTAAACATCGGGTCGTTTAGTCTTTCTACCGACCTCCACCATTACGTCGGTGGTGTCACCAATTAATTCATCAAGGCACAACCCATTGCCTACTTGAAAAGAGTTCGCAATCCTTTTTCTTGGTATGCTTCGCACCGTGTTGTCTAGCTCAGATTGACGTAACCGGCGTCTCCAAGGGTACAACTGCTCATGAGGATTAACCTTATGTACAACCCACCAAGCACACAGGCTAGGACATGGATATGGCAAGTAGTACACCTGCTCAACCTGGTGGGCAACTACGACGTTGTCGTAACCTTGAAGCCGTGATTGGTGCTTAACTTCTACCATTCCAAATTCGTTCCCCCGTGTACCGTTATTATTATCAAACCAATCACAGTAGAAGAAAACTACTCTAAGAGCTTTGGACCCCCCGAACTTGTACTCTACTATGTTTTGAATAATGCCACAGAAGTTTATTTCACGATTATGTGCATCGCACGCTTTAGTAACTAACCCACTATTCACTTCGTGGGCGCCAATGGGCGTTTTGCTTCAAATTTTGCGTAACGAAGTGGAACCCGCTCACGCTATAACATCCAAAATTCTTTGCGGTTATGCTTCCATGTGAAAGTTGACGAAGTCCTCGTGGACGCGTCAAGCATACATCGCAAAAGTAATAACAACTATTACGATAATGTGCAAACTTAATAATAGTTATATTTGTGCGGCATAAAATTACATGTTTCCGAAACCAAGGGGCGAAACCAGACCACCGTAAACCATCGCGCCACAAGCGTGTCCAATTGTTTTTGTGGGTTGTCGTGTGGATTTCCATCATTCTTGGTCAAACAATCTGCATGTTAATTCGACCAATGAGTATTAATGCAATAACGAAAATATCTAACTGGAAACGACAAATGGTACTTACATGAAATATTGTTCCATTTCTTCCATGTTAGAGTACATATAGAGCAAAGCCGAAGTTATGCTCTTTTGTATCCAACACGTGATTCGTACTACCACCGCGCCTTTGCCTTTCCAATCAAACATTTCGGATCGCTAACGTTCTCTTCGGAGGTGTGGTACCGCGCTACACGGCACGCGATGTTGTGTTCCTCCGTGAAATACGTGCTCGTGAAGTATCATATCTCTTCAAGAGCAAATGATTCAGCAATGCAACCTTCAACTCTTGCCTTGTTACGCACGGTTGCCTGATTTTTTAGGTTCCGTTCTATTGATACATTCACGATCTTGTCACAGTCCACCAACTTCGCCTCATATGGCAAATGTACCAACAGATGTTGCATTATGCTCATGAAACACCGTGGGAATATCTTTTCCATTTTGCATATAAGCACTGGTATGTCCTTTTTCAATTTTCGCATCATGTTTGTCGTGATTTCCTTAGAACATAGCTGTCTATAGAAAAAACTAAGCTCCGCCAAGATTTTCCACACCTCATCTTTGAAGTAACCACGAAACATCACAGGGAGAAGCCTTTCCATGATAATGTCGTAATCGTGGCTCTTTAGACCATTTATCTTACCGGTCGCGATATTCACTGCATGCCTTAGGTTTGCTGCATAACTATCAGGGAATTTAATATTCTTCAACCACGTGAGTACTTCTTTCTTCTCAGTAGCCTTAAGACAGTACGGTGCGCGTGGCCTCCCTACTCGTCCGTCCTGGTCTTCTATGACCTCAAGTGTGGGTCGATGGCATATCTCTGCCAGGTCTCTTTGTGCCTTCACATTGTCTTTCGTTTTGTCTCTAAAGTTAAAGCACATGGTGATGATGCTTTCCGCGACATTACGCTCTTGATGCATCACATCAATATTGTGCATGAGGATTAGAGCCTTCGCGTAAGGGAGGCTCCATATGCTGCAAATGTGAGTTTAATTGTGTGATTCTTTAACCCCTTCGAAACCATTATATGTGGGGACAAGTTGACTGTGCCACGCTGCAATTTGAAGTCCTGTCAAATGTTTCGATGGACCCTTAGAAATCACCGTATCCTTCCGAAATGCATTCTCTGATTCCTAAATAAGTGATTAGGAGGTAGGAAACGGCGATGCAATCAAAGAAGGGGAACTTCCCACCGTTTGATAAACGAAATGCATCTGTGTCATCCATGCATATCGGACAACAAAGCCGACCATGCGTGCTCCATCCCAAAAACATGCCATATGCAGGAAAATCGTGGACTGACCATAGATACGCAGCACGCATGGTGAAGTTCTCTTTTCTCGGCGTCGATGCCCTAACCCCCGTCCATAATTGTTTCAACTACTCAACCAATGGTTGCATGAACATATCAAGATGCTTCCCGGATGATCGGGACTGGTATGACAAGGCTCAGAACACGACTCGCCCTTCATACATAACGCCGGTGGAAGGTTGTATGGAATAGCAAACACGGCCAACACGAGTATGAGGCTGCACTTGTGTTGAAAGGTATGAACCCATCGATCGCCAACCCAATGCGAACATTCCGAGGGTCTTTGGCAAAATCGTGGTCGCACCGGTCCAATGCCTTCCATGCCGCGCCGTCCGACGGGTGACCCATGAAACCTCCATCCTCAAGACACCTTCCTTATGCCACCTCATGTGCCTACTTGTTTTCTTAGATAGATACAACCGCTTGAGCCTTGGTGTTAAAGGCATGTACCAAGTCGCTTCAGGAACGCTTGTCATCACCATTGTCCCTCTTCGTCCAATACCTCCACAAATCTAGATTTCTTGCGTATCACACATCGAAGTTTCCTCTTCGTAATCCTTCCAAAATAGCATGCGTTATCAACACACACATCAATCTTTTTATAACTCATCCCTAAAACGGACAACAGTTTCTTCGATTGGTACATGTCCTTCGGCATCTTATGATTGGCCGGAAGAATATCAGAAATCAACTGTACCAAGTCGTTGTAACACATATTAGAAAAGTTGTACTTCGACTTTATAGCCATGAGCCGGGTCACAGCCGCAAGCACGGACACAGTGGTGGACCCATGCAATGGCTCTTCTGTCGACGATTTGTGTCGGCAATATATTTTATAGGGCTATGCGAAAGATCACAACTACGATGGTAGCACAGGGAACCGAATTTATACACGTTCGGGCTCTCAAGGCGAGGTAATACCCTACTCCTGTGCTCGTGGATTATATGGTGGATGTCGATTACAATGTATGCTTTCGACGGGATGATCAGACGAGATTGTGTGTTATGAGATATCAGATGTCGAACTAGGGGCCCCTGACCCCCTTTATATAGTGCAAGGGGCCGGGTTACAGATAAGTTACCTAATCCGTATAAGGAAGACAAAGATATAACCGGGTTGGTTATGTCTATCTCCTTGTATTCGAGTAGGAAACGAATTCGTTTCCTTGTAGAGCAAGTCAGGCCGCGCCGGCCTCCAAGCCCATCTTCTGGAAGATCCGATCGACTCGGCCTAAGGAAGTGGTACGTCCAACAGTATATCTCGGAATACCCGGGGCCCATGTTATCCATAGTAGCCCTCGAGTGTTTCACGACTGGGTTGTCTTGATTTTGGGTCCAACTTGCAGCCCATCAGATGTAGCCCGAGTGACTTCACTCTTCATTAGACTGATGAAGTTCCGCTTGCCAAGTATCCTGCTGATCAAACAACATAGTTGCAAAGGACTCAAGAGAAAATCTCAAGTCAAAAGATGTCTGGTACCCAGTCCGACTGGTTGGTATGCTGGCTATTGGCCCCACGGAGAGGCACACCAAAAAAGTGGATGTTGCCGAGTGATCAGTGTCACCCAGCGTTACCCTCCCTGTTACAAATTATGACATTCGAGTCTGACTGGCTGGGCTCGACATTCAGTCCTGCAGGGGACATGTCACAACTTGCGCAGGGTGCTCAGGCGCCCTCACCCGACTAGTGCGGAGTCAAACTAGTGATTCTCGGAATAATACGCCTGCCTCCAAGTTGTGGTCATGCGAGTGGTGTTCGTTTTAACGACGAACAATCCAGAGATATGCCACTGAGACCCAACTGAAGAGGTAACTCTTGACGCCCAATCTGATTAAGAAATCAGACCAGCCATTGACCCCAGGAGGTACGTCAAGAGCTGAGTCATAGTTTGCCCAAGTGGTGTTTGTTTTGATGACAAATGATCCAGAGATGTGCCACCGAGACAACTAAAGAGATAACTTTCAATGTTCGGTCCGACTGAAAAGCCAAACCGACTAATGTCCCCAGGGGCAATCAAAAGCTAAGTTGTAATTTGGGAAGTGCCCAGTCTTCAGACTTGAAGACTGGCATAAGGCCCAACTGTGGGCGTGCTATCTTCCCAACTAGGTTGATCCGAGTGGCATCTGTACCCGAGTGATAACGTGTACAGCTTGCGCCCCGCATGGGGCATGCTCTCTGGAACCTAAGTCCGGGGCCATATCTTGAAGCAATAATTTTAGGGATTTTTCCACTCTCGGTCAGCACGGAAACGAAACGTCGCCTGTTTTCTTTTAATGAGAGCACGCCATTCTCCCATCACCACGAGGCATCCCTAGCGCCGCCTGCTGGAATGCCAATCGTCGCTTTGAATGTTGCGCCATGTTCTCGGAGACCTCCACGTCAAATCTTGGGAACGCTTCCCATCGGGGTTGCTTCCCGCTGTCATTACTCCTGAAGTCGATTCGGAATCGGCTCGACTTCCCGATTTTGGCTATAAAAATAGACCGGTGCGGCATCCGCTTCTCATCCAGACTTCTTCCTCATCCCCTCCTTCTCCGCTTGCTTCCATGGATAACGAAGAGTTAGCGGAGCTTTGGGCGCTGTACGACCTTGCGCTCGCCGAGGTCACCGAGGAGGAGGCCCGAGCCCACGACGTCGGCACCGTCGCAGTCCTGATCGAGGTCGTTCCGGCCCTCGCCGAGGTTGCAGATGTGATTGTCGAGGTGCTAGTCCGCGCTCGCCACCTCCTGTAATTGGCTTGTGAGCCATTATGAAATTTAATAAAGTTGTTTTGTTTTTGCCTCCTTTTTCTTATATAACACAAGCTAATCAGTTTTTCGGAATTCGAGTCATGCTTTTTGCCCAAGTAAGTTGTGTCCCTTTTACTAAGCACTCGGCCAAGCGCATCAAGTTCCTTAGCGTTAGGAGTTGGTGCGGAGCTCTGTCTCCAAAAACGCAGTCGAAAAGTATGAGTGTTGCTTGGAGACAAGAGTTTCGTTACTCGGAATGACTAACACTTAGGTTCGTCATGAACTTGAAAAGAGAAAGATCGATTAGGTATCGAATAGGTGCAGTGGTGCAGACTGCACCTAATTTGGTATAACCCCCGACTTACTAGCTAGTCGGAGTCCGACCAAGGAGTAAGTCAATCTCAATAGAAGAGAAAGGGTGCGCGATTGCGCACCTAATTAGGTGTAGCCACCGACTTACTGGGATCCGACTAGGGAGCAAGTCAAGTTAACTTCAAAATAAAAGATTAGGTACGCGATTGCGCACCTAATTAGGTGTAGCCCCGACTTACTACTTAATTGAAACACAAATATGTAGCAAGTCAGAAACTGAATTGCATAAGCGTAAAGACAATGTGAACGAGAACATATCTTTATTTAATTGTAAATGTGTGTACAATGGTCGTCAGGTATAGAACCGACGTAATTGCTCGATGTTCCACGAGTTGTCCATGAGGGTGCCGTCTTCTCGTCTCAGTCGGTAAGCCCCTGGGCGTGTCACCGAGTCGACAATGTACGGACCTTCTCAGCACGGAGAGAGTTTGTGGCCGCTCGATTGATTGACTTGAAGGACCAAATATCCAACCGAGAAGGCACGATCCCGCACATTACGATCGTGGTAGCGACGCAAACCCTGGAGGTATTTGGCTGACCGAATTGTAGCAGCGTCCCGAGCTTCCTCCAGTCGGTCGAGATCGTCGATCCGACTGGCCTCTGACTCGTCCTCATTGAACCTTTGAACTCGGGGCGACCCGAACTGTAGTTTCGTTGGAAGGACCGCCTCAGACCCATACACGAGGAAAAAGGGAGATTGCCCCGTAGCTCTGCTGGGGCTTGTACGAAGCCCCCAGAGTACGGCAGGCTATTCCTTCATCCATTTTGCCATATATGGTTTGAGCCGATCGAAGATGTGCGCCTTGACACCTTGTAGAAGCATGCCGTTTGCACGCTCGACCTGCCCATTGCTCCGAGGATGTGCCACCGAAGCAAAGCAAATCTTTATGCCCACATCTTCGCACCAGCTTTGAAACTCATCACATTTGAACTAAGAGCCGTTATCCGTAATGATCCGAGATGGTACGTCGAACCGACCGATGATCTCCTGGAAGAACTCGGTGGCTTTGGCTGCCGTAATCTTGGTCACAGGCTTGGTTTCAATCCATTTAGTGAATTTGTCAATGACGACGAAGATGTGCTCATAACCACCCGGGCCTTCTTGAAGGGTCCGACAATGTCGAGCCCCAGACTGCAAACGGCCAGGTGATAGGGATTATCTGGAGTTCCTGGGCCGGCACATGAATCTACCAAGCGAAGAACTGACAACCTTCGCACTTGCGGACGATCTCCTTCGAGTTGGAGACCGCGGTTGGCCAGTAAAATCCTTGCCGGACGGCTTTTCCAACCAACGTAGCTGATGCGGCGTGATGACCGCACATGTCCGAGTGAATTTCGCGCAACAGGACGCGTCCTTCGGACTCGGGTATGCACTTTTGAAGTATGCCGGAGGCGCTTCGGCGGTACAGAATTCCTTTATGCACCACGTATGCACGACTCCAACGTTAATTTTGTTCGGCAGCCCCCTGATCGTTGGGAAGCTTTTCTTCTTGCAGGTATTCCAAGTATGGTCTCATCCAATCCAAGTCAAGGGCGAGCACCTCAGACTCGGGTTGGTGTTCATCTGGTTGGGGTAGTTGCCTCTGCGGTGTAATGGAGGGGGCATAAAGCTCTTGGACGAAGATCCCAGCCGGGACTGGTGCCCGATTGGAGCCCATGTTCGCAAGCTCATCAGCCGCCTCGTTGTCTCGTCGCAAAATATGTATGAGCTCTAACCCATTGAACTTGTCCTCCAACTTTCTGACCTCCTGACAGTAGGCGGTCATGTTGTTGTTGACACAAGTCCAATCCTTCTGTACTTGGCTCACCACAAGCTGGGAATCTCCGCGAACCACCAATCGCCGGATGCCGAGCAATATGGCAATACGGAGACCATGGATGAGCGCCTCGTACTCGGCCGCATTGTTTGAAGCTGGAAAATGAATCTGGAGGACATACTTGAGTCGTTCGTCTACAGGTGATATAAGAACGATACCAGCCCCCGCGCCCTGTCGTCGGAGATAGCCGTCGAAGTACATGTTCCGGTACTCGGCCTCCTCGACGGCTGGGGAGCCTGCATCTCCGTCCACTCGGCAACAAAGTCGATGAATGTTTGTGATTTTATGGGGCTGCGTGGCTTGAACGAAAGCTCGAAAGCCCCAAGTTGAAGTGACCACTTAGCGATCCTCCCAGTGGCTTTCCGATTATAGAGAATTTCTCCAATAGAGAAAGAAGTGACCACCGAAATTGGATATTCTTGAAAGTAGTGCTTCAGCTTTCGAGAGGCGATCAGGACCGCATATAGAAGCTTCTGCACCTGCGGATAGCGTACCTTGGACTCGCCCAATACTTCGCTGACGAAGTAGACCGAGCGTTGAGCCTTGTAGATGCGTCCTTGTTCTTCTCGTTCCACTACCACCACGGCACTCACTACATGAGTGGTGGCCGCAATGTATAGCAGAAGCGATTCCTGTGGCATAGGAGATGCCAAGATAGGTGGCGAGGTGAGGAACGACTTGAGATCCTTAAAAGACTTATGTGCCTCAGGTGTCCAGACGAACTTGTCGTGTTGCTTCTTCAATAGCTTGAAGAAGGGCGACCCACGCTCGCCGAGTCGCGAGATGAATCGGGTGAGTGCAACCATGCACCCATTTAGACGCTGGACGTCCCTTTGGCATGTTGGGGGAGCCATCTCCATGATAGCTTTGATCTTTTCCGGGTTAGGTTCAATTCCGCGGTGAGATACCACGAAACCGAGAAGCTTCCCCAAAGGGACCCCGAAGACACGCTTATCCGGGTTCAACTTCATGTGGTATGTTGACATGCTCTCGAATGTCTTCGACAGGTCGGCGACCAAGTCGGAGGTTACTCGAGACTTGACGACAACGTCATCAACGTATGCCTCCACGTTGCGTCTAAGCTGGTTGTAGAAGCATCGCTGAATGCAACGTTGGTACGTTGCTCCAGCGTTCTTCAGCCCGAAGGGCATGGTGACGTAGCAGAAAGCCCCAAACGGAGTGATGAACGATGTCTTGGTACAATCTTCTTCTTTTAAGCTAATCTGGTGATAGCCCGAGTAGGCATCCAAAAAGCTTCAAAGCTCGCAACCGCAGTGGAATCAACCACCTGGTCGATGCGAGGAAGTCCGAACGGATCCTTGAGACATGCTTTATTTAAGTCGGTGTAATCAATACACATGCACCAAGTACCGTTCTTCTTTTGTACAAGTACCGGATTTGCTAACCAATCGGGATGAGGCACCTCCCTTATAAAGCCGGCGGCTAAAAGTTTGGTGATCTCCGTCTTGATGGCTTCTTTCCGATCTTGTGTGAACCGACGCAGCCGCTGCTTGATCGGCTTGGCTTTGTCATGTACATTCAAGGAGTGCTCGATCACCTCCCTCGGGACACCTGGCATTTCCGATGGTTTCTGGGCGAAGATACCCCGATTTGCTCGGAGGAAGGTGACGAGCGCGTTTTCCTATTTCGGATCGAGCCCTGTCTCGATCAGAGCCATTTTGGATGGATCGAACGGGTTGAGCAAAATATACTTGACATCTTCCTTAGACTTGATGCCTGATTTAGATGGCTTTTTGTTCGGTAGGTCGCCCTCGTAGCGAAGAGTGGTGGCCGCCTGCCGGATCTTGTCCAACTCGGCAGCCGCTTCGGTTGACTGGGCGAAGTCGCAGCTCTCCTTATCAAGGAGATGGAAAAAATTGACGTCTCCGCGAACCGTGATTACGCCCTGCGGACCCGGCATCTTCATAGCCAAATAGGCGTAGCATGGGACGGCCTTGAGTTTGGCCAAGCCCGGCCTTCCCAAGATTGTGTGATACGCAGTCTCAAAATCGGCCACCTCAAAGCTGAGGTTCTCTGTCCGGTAGTTATCCCGAGTGCCAAAAGTGACTGGAAGAGTGATTTTCCCGATCGGCACTGATGATGTTTCCGGAATTATGCCATGAAATGGTGCGTCTGTCTTCTGGAGTGCCGTCCTTGGGATCTGCATCTCGTCCAAAGTCATGGCGAAAAGGATATTTAATCCGCTCCCACCGCCGCATCAGACCTTGCGCGATCGGACGCCTGCACCACGTGATCCGTGATGAGTGGATATCTTCCTAGGCAAGGGACGTGATCAGGATGATCCGAGCGGTCGAACTTGATCGGAACCTCGGACCACCGCAGGTACTCGGGGGTCACCGGAACAGCTGCATTGACTTCCTGAGTGGTAAGCTATTGCTTACGCTTGGACTCATATGCATCCGATCCCCCGAATATGTAGTTGAGCTCACGCTCGGTTTCTTGGTAAGCGTCACCCTGAGGAGGGTCACGCTTGTCATCTTGCTTGAGGTCCTTTGGAGGGTCGTTGTTATGCTCCTCCGTGAACTTCTTCAAGATGTTGCAGTTTTTTGCCGCATGCTTTCCATTCGGATGGAAAGGACACGGCGCTTCCATAACTTTGTTGTAGTCGTTGGACCGGGGCGGCTTTTGCCGACCATGATCCGCAACCGCTACCAGCTCTTCACCCTTGCGCTTCTTGTGCTTCTTGGAGGACGATTCGGGCTTGTCCTTCTTGCCTTCGTTCTTACTCGGGTGATCCTCTTGACGCTCAGCGAGAGCATCTGAGGTGGTAGCATATCGATCCGCCAGGGCGAACATCTCCTTGACGGAAGTCGGGGTTTCCGAGACATCTTCTTGATTAGATCGGGGTCGCGAACTCCCTTCTGGAAGGCCGCGACGATGACCGCCACCGAAATCTCCCGGATTGTGTTCTTTTTCTTGGTGAAACGCCAAATGAAATCCCTTAACGACTCATCTTTTTTCTGATGAATCTGATAAAGGTCCCACTGGGTTCCAGGCTTCTCGTAAGTACCCTGGAAATTGGCGACAAATTGAGTTCTCTAGAAGGCCTGCGAGCTATCCCTGAGCCGGAGGGGTTAACATGACAGGCAGATAGTTTGCCATCACGTCGTACCCTCCGCCCGTGGCTTTGATTGCCAGAGAGTAGATCTGCAACGAAGCCTCTAGGTCCCGCTCCACATCAAATTTCACTATTCTCTTAGGGTTGAACCCTTCGGGCCAGTTTACCTAACGAAATCGGGGTGTGAATGCCTTGATCCCGTCAATCAATCCATCCCCAGGGGGAGGAGACTGACGGGGAAGAATCCGACGTGGTGGAGTACGGCGCCGGTCTTCATCTTGTCCCTTCGCCGGGCTTCGATGTCGAGGCGAAGGTCGCGACTTGTACTTTGGCCGGCGTCTTGCCCGCGAGTTGACGTGTGCCAACTGCGCCGAGTGCTACTCGTGGCAGTCTGGCTCCTAGCCAAGTTGGCCTGTTGATCCCGAGTGCCTTGGACAGCCGCTGCCGTCACCATGGCTTTGATCTGCTCCATGATCGGCGTCGCGGGGCTGTTTTCTCCAAGTAAAGGGCCAACATTATCCAGGAGAGTCTTACATGCAAGGATGTTCTGCTGTGGCGTATGGAAGACCGAGTGATCTCCTATACGGACTTGAAGCAGTTCCTCCTGGACTTCTCGTGCGCGACCACGTAATTTGTCGCGCAAATCTTCTCCACCTCTGCGGTTATGCTCGGCTCCTGCCTCCTCCGTGGGACGCCGAGCCGATCCGGAGGCTTGTCCATCCAGCACATAGACGCCGCGAAAGTCGGGGAACCCGTTGACGCTCTCCTCCGACTCGGATTCCGAGTAAGAGAGACTCAACTGATCCCGATTTGTTGGCTCGTCGAGAGGAGTGATTATAATTCCCACTTCCCGTGCTGGATCATTCGTCTGAAGAGAGTCCGACTGAGATTCGGCAGAATTGATCTGCTGAAATTTCGCAGCCGAATTGACCAATCTGAGTGGTATGCCCACTCGGGAAGTCGATCTGGTTAGAATTGTCCCTGAGCCAAGACTCAGAAAACCCGTCCCAGTATGTGCTTGCTGTGTTCCGCTCCTTAGCCCGGATTGGAAAAACTGGCGTGTTATCCCATAGAAAACAATGGCCGAGTTTCCTAATCCGAACGGGGCGAACCACGATTGAGGAATTGTGATTTCCGACTGGATCAGGGCGCGATCCAGACGAAGAACAAAAACGCCACTTGGTTCTTCACCAGCAGGAGGAGCTGATAAAGTAAGAGGCGGTAGATCCCAACCGAAACCGAAGGGGAATCCAGCGGTAGACCAGTCGGAATCGTCATCATCAGATTGGATCTCTTCCGGATCGGAATCCAGGGGAGAGATCCTAAGGCGGTGAGGCTCAGCCGAAGTCGCGTACCACCTCCCCCGGTAATGCGTGGACCGAACGAGATTCGGCTCACACAACCGAAGTTCCCCGAAGTCACCGGCGATGAAGCCGAGATCTCCGAAGACGAAGCCTTGGCCGGGGGCATAGGTGAAGACGAATCCGCCAATTGAAGCCATCGAAGTCGATGAAGTTGATCGTGACTCTAGCCCCTACCAAGCGCGCCAACTGTCGACGATTTATATCGGCAATATATTTTATAGGGCTATGCGAAAGATCACAACTACGATGGTAGCACAGGGAGCCGAATTTATACAGGTTCGGGCCCTCAAGGCGAGGTAATACCCTACTCCTGTGCTCGTGGATTATATGGTGGATGTCGATTACAATGTATGCTTTCAACGGGATGATCAGACGAGATTGTGTGTTATGAGATATCAGATGTCGAACTAGGGGCCCCTGACCCCCTTTATATAGTGCAAGGGGCCGGGTTACAGATAAGTTCCCTAATCGGTATAAGGAAGACAAAGATATAATCGGGTTGGTTACGTCTATCTCCATGTATTCGAGTAGAAAACGAATTCGTTTCCTTGTAGAGCAAGTCGGGCCGCGCCAGCCTCCAAGCCCAACTTCTGGAAGATCCGATCGACTCGGCCCAAGGAAGTGGTACGTCCAACAGTATATCTTGGAATACCCGGGGCCCATGTTATCCACATCTTCCTAAACCGAAAGGAGGCTATAGAACCTTTTGACCTCGGGCTCAGGCAGATCCTCGGGAGCATCCTCAAACTCTCTGCCAACATCGTCCATCATCTCATCCATCCTATCTACCGCCTCATCGACAGTCTCAGTAGGTAGCGCTTCACCGTGCTTGAACCATGTAAGGTAGTTCGGCATGAAACCAAACTTGCACAGGTGGCATTCGATATCTAACTTGGAATGATAAGCAAAGTTACGACACCTGGAACTTGGACACTTAACAACACCACTGGTAGCCGATGCAAAAGCTTGGTCCACGAAAGCTTGCGTGTTCACCGCCCATTCGTCTGAATGCCTTCCACTCTTGTTCCAACCATCATACATCCATCATCGGTCATCACCCATTGTTTACGCTGTTCAATGCAACATGACTGTGATAATGGGCTATTTTTTCTAAAGGGTTTCTAGGTAAGCATAGGTTCTAAACCCACCCAGAAATGGATGACTAACCACGGTTTTTATGACGTGTCATAGAGTCTGAATGAAATTTTGGTAGCATAACACATTGTTCTCCGATCGCACTCAAGATTTCGGTGCATCGGAGAACAACGGGGTTATGCAACCAAAATTTCGTTTCAAATTTCTACGACACGTCATAAAAACCGTGCTTAGTCATCCATCCCCAGGCTGTCCAAAAGGGACAATTCCGAACCAACACAGCTCACAAATTAATGTGAGCCGTGTCGCTCCCGAACGGGTGACGTATAGGTTAGGTTACTTGTGTTCGTGAATTAGTTTACTTGGATACATGTCGCATTTTCTATGGACATGTATTGAACTAAACCTTCATGACATGATGCATACACTGTGAATTTAAAGAAATACAAACTACAACTTATATGTAATCTGCAAGCAAAACATGCAAATAACACTAACAATAGTACCAAAGAAATCATTTATCGAACTAATAAAAGAATACCACTATCTTAGCAAAGTTTGCTATGCAACTAAGTATATTAAATAATACTACGAGTCTACGATTAAATTATGTTGGAAGTGTACAAGCACCAAATATTTTATAAGCTAATCCACCATTAAATGTAACATTAACTAAAGTATTTCATAAATCTAACATTAACTAAATCAAGTACCAAATTAGGACTAACAGCTAATTAGTGTAAATAAGTTTTTCCATTTTTTAAATCGGTTCTAATCTAGGCCATTTAAAATACATTAGCAACCTATATATATATGAGTAGTGCATATATATATATATATATATATATATGTATGTATATATATGCGGCGTGCATACTTACTTGAATGGACACCGAGGGTCGCTTGACTCGGTCCACGCATCACGGCGCGGCGGCGCGGCGATGGTGCGACGCGGCGATGGCGGCGATGGTTAGACGCGGCTGCGGCGACGCCTTGGCGGCGGTGGCGAGGACGGCGCGGGCGGTGCCGCGATGGCAGCGGAGCGGAAGGTGACGGCGTGGCACGCTGGCGGCGGGCGGGGGCGGTATGGGCGCGACGCGGCGGCGGCGGCGGCAGAGAAGGGATGGGATGGCGCGCGGCGCGGCAGGGGCAGGGGCGGGGCGGGGCAGCGGCGCAGGACGTGGACGGCGGCGCAGGGTGCGGCGCGGGCGCGGTGGCGGGCGCGGGATCGGGCGGCGGCGGCGGGCGATGAGCACGACAATGTCGGGGCACAACACTAACGCGGTTTCACTAGGGTTTTTTTTGGGCGGGGCGGTAAGAAGTAAAAAAAGCTTTGTCTTCGTCGGCCCACAAAACCGACGAAAGTACACGCCGTCCACTAGCCGCACGCCACGTGTGCACCTGCGGCAGAGGACGCATTTTCGTCGGTCCATGTGGCCGACGAAAGCATTCGCCGTCCACTAGCCGCACGCCACGTGTGCACTGCGCAGCGAAGCAAGCATTGCCCATCGGCCCATTTAAAGCATTCGCCGTCCACTAGCCCCCTGACACGTGTCAAGTTTATTTTCGTCGGCCTTGTACATATATAAAAAATTCAACCTTTGGCCCCGTATGTGGCCTTGGTTTCGTCGGCTATCTTGTGGCCGATGAAAATGATGTCATTTTCGTTGGTTTATCCTATGCCGACAAAAATGTTGCTACTAATTCATCGGCTGACGAAAAATTTCAGCCGACGAAAAACCTCTGGTTTCCTGTAGTGCTCCTCACCAACCGGCTCCATCGCTGGCCATCGAAGCCACCGCAACGCCTCATATGCCAAACTCGAGCTACGCGATCTGGCCGTGGCTAGGAGCTAGAGCATGGCGGTGCAGTGTTGTCCATGGGATCCCCCTGCTCTTAGGCTTCCCCTGCTCTTTCCTTCGTGAGTTTGGAGGCCAAATCCTGTGAGCCCCAAGCTAGATCTGGCGAGCACGGCGTGGGGGCTCGTCGGATCCGGTGAAGAAGACAGAGATGAGGAAGAAGATGTAACTTAGACTTGGAGCATGGCCCTGGTACATGTGAAACATGAGTTTTGCCGTGGTGAAACATTGGGTTATGCCTGCTGAAACATTTGGTTCTACGTGCTGAAACATTTGTAATAAATGTCGAAACAATTTTTTGCTATACTGAAACATTTGTTTCGCTCTACTGAAACGTTTCGTTATACCTGCTGAAACATTTGGTTCTACTTGTGGAAATTTTTTTCATAAATGTTGAAACATTTGTGTTTCCTCTACTGAAACATTTGTTTTGCCTTTCTGAAACATTTGGTTTTGCTTGCTAAAACATGCTTTAATAATTATTGAAACATTTATGTTATTAAAACATTTTACTTTGTTCAATGAAACATTAATTGGTTGTACTTACTTAAACAAGCATCCCATTTTTTATTTTTGATCGGACGTCTGATCCATAGTCAAACCCTTAAATTAGTGAGGAACCAAACACTAGGCTAACAAACGGGCAGCTTTAGGCTTCCAATCAAACTGGCCTATAATCTATCACAACTTATTCAGCTCTAGCTATGAGAACCGCCATTTTTTCTGTTTTAATTCCTATTGTCCGCAACTTGTTCCCGCGGTAACTCAAGATTATTCTCCATTAATCTCATCATTGCCACCGTCGCATGCTTTGGTGTGCATCCCCGCCTCGAAGAGGAGGACACCGACTTGGAGATTGCCGCGGGTCGAAGGCGAAGTCATCAAAGGACAAGGCCGACGGATGGATGCGAGGGCCTGATTACGGGGGACACCCCCACTAAGCCCGAACAGTCCTGGCCCCGCATCCTCCTCCTATTTGGGCGACTCCTCCTACGATATTGAGGACGAAGCGGAGTACGAGGACGACGACGTGGTTTGGATGTAGAGAGTTAAGATAGTGTAGCTAGTTGCTAGCCCAGTTCACTACCAGGGAACAGGGATTTAATCCCGGTTGGGAACGGGCTACGGTCCCGGTTTCCAAACCGGGATAATTCCAGGATCGATGGCGGGGGCCGCAGTCCCAAGTTAGCTACCAACCGGGACGAAGGCCTCAAAAGCCCTGGGAGATGGGGCGCCGAGGAAGATCCGTCCGGTTGGAACTACCAACCGACCGAGGTCGATTATCGATCGGTTGGTTTTACCAACCGACTACAAGGTGTTTTAATATTTTTAGTTGCCCATTGGATGACTTATGAGTCGGTTGGTAGAACCAACCGACTAGAAGGTGTTGTCATTTTATTTTTGCCCGCCGATGACATTTAATTGAAACTCATATAATTAATTGAAACTTAAGTATATGTATATATTTGTGTTAAATCACAATTAATTGAAACTCATATAATTATTCATACACGTTAATTAGTTATTAAATGAAAGGACATTCATTAAAATTTAACTACTGGTGATATAATTATAAGTAATTAATAAGTACTACAATTGCTAACTAACTGGCTATATATACAAGTATCACAAGTACACATTGTTGTACACACAATTACAAGTACACATGTTTTTGTTCATCGGGATCATCTACGTGGATTGCTCTTGGTAGACCTAGATGTTGACCCCGACGGTTGATCGGTTCCTCTCGAGCAGTCGGGCTCCCTAATCTTATTGAAAAAGGGTGATGATGCTCGCCTATTGGAGTCACGACCTCGGCTAATATAAAGCCGGCGAGTTGCTCTTGTATTGCTTTCACCAAGACCGCCGAGAGTTCCGGACCTTGTTCCAAACCTTTCTTCGCCAATTTTAGAGGATCTGTCATTAATTAGGGAATTAACTAATCAATCCTTGGATCTATAGAGGTGTCCGGAATAGTTAGGCATTACTAAGGTCGAAATTATAAGTACTCACTCCAAAAGGTTCTCCTTTTCTCGTAGAGGTAGCAGAGCCTCTGATGAAGTGATGCATCATCTCGCATACATAGTAGCCGCACAAATTATTTCCCGGAGCTTGATGCAAGACCTGTGGTGAAAAAGTTGTAGAACGTGAAATAACTGCATAGAAATTTAGTGAACTAACTACAAAGCTAGCATTACGAGATACTTACATATTTAGCGAGGTGCAACTCAAATTTTTCTTAAATTCTCCAACATTTTCCTTTTGGAATCTTTGAAGGCACTACACAAGTGATTATGAGTTATACAGATTAGAGTTGGCTTCAAACTGAGAGAAAGAAAACAAGTGTGATAATGAAAAGAACGACAATGTACCGGTTGAGCATGGCCAAGAAGTCTTTGTATTTTATAGAGGGTTTTCTTTTTGAGTCCATAACCGTGATTGTGCTACGATCTACCTCGATAATAAAAAGGGCAAAGTGAAAGCTGCACATATATATGTCAGCGTAGTAGTTAGTACTTTTAACATCATGGTAAGAAAAAAATTATAACGAGGCGGTAAGAAAACACATACTCAAAATCATAAGCTAGAAGTATCTTTGACTTGTATCTTTGTCCCATGAGCCCGTTGTATATGTGTCTTGCTCTGTCTTCTTCGGTTTATCTCTAACCGTTTCTCATTGATCACTATTGGGTCGAGAAAGCCAAACTCATAATTAATTCTCTCGGTTTGGCATCGTTTTAGCTCCATTCTACACAACAAGAAATCAGTTAGGTTTGGGGATTGTTACAAAGATATGGGCGGCACGACAAAATTTATGAATAAGACACTTACAGAGTCCAAAGAACTCAACATGCTCACGCCCGTGGCCCTACCGGTATAGATCAAATAGAGGTTCCCATTCGATGAAGAACTCGTTGTTCCACTAAGTAATGAGTTTTCTTGAAGTCGACGGCAATCGCATCTAAACCATGGTTGGCCGCGCCAAATACCATTCATGGAGTTGCCGCGATCTTCGTTGTTAGTCGGGGAGCTCCTCACGCCTCACAAATGACGACCATGTACAAATTTCCATGCTATCTCCATAGAACCGAATGTCCTTGAGGCCCAATACCTGATCGCATCAAGGCCAGATCATCGAGAAACTGTTCATCCTGTGTAACCTCTTCCGCCGTCCGCCCGGTGGCGTCTCCTTGTCGGTTGTCTTACTCAAGACGCGCCGTAGTCCGACACGGCGGCCTTTTCGGTTTATCTATGATGTCCTTCAGCGATAGGATAGCCCTCCTAGCTTTGTGCCATTCGTCCGCATCGGCCGACCCTCGGTGGAGATGGCTTCTTCACGAAGAATGAGGTGACCTCGGCTCTTACAAACCGCGAGGTCTCCTCATCATCATATCGCACGCCAACTTCGGAGGTTTCCTTTTTGATTTTGTTGACGTGGACGTGGACCGTGTCTTTTTGAGAAGTCTTGGCCCCTATCCCACCTGGTTGGTACATTACTTGAGCCGTTTGTCGATTGGGGGGCCCGCCTTGGCCGATGTGGGAGTTGGAGTTTCAGTGCAGGCTTAGCCGAGGAGACGGGCTTTTACGGGGGCGCCGATTCGGTCTGAAGGTTGTGGAGGTGACGCCGAGACCGTGGAGAGGAAATGCGACGTTGTCTTTAAAATTATGAACCGCTTATGCCCACGCGATGAAACTGTGTATAGCATCTAATAGTTTCGTGCTCGCCACCTCCTTCAATGTCGAGGTCAAGATCCTCGCATTCAGGCATACCTCGCCCACCGAGACCTTCGCGTAGCCCAGCGGTATGGCGAGACCATGGATGAGCTGCCTGCTCCTTTGGGAAAGCCATGCCTTCACCGCTTTTTAATGAGAGGTTCCGTGCTTGCACGTGCAACTCACATGGTGTCGATTGCGTGATGTCGCCCATCGCATAGGGCCCAAGTCGGCTTCACCAGCTCACGGAAGCGCTTGTTGCTCCGCGCGCCGAGGGACCGATGATGTCCGGATTTGGGAGGTTCTCGCCGACTTGTCTCCGATGTTGGCTCAAGGCTAGTTGCGCTCTTTTCGACCAAATCGGGTATCTTGGCCTTTGTTGCTCTCGGTTCGTCTTGAAGGTCCTTGATATGTTGTGCGTGTCGACCCTTGGATCTCGACCGACTCTCGTGAGGTCTCCGCATCATGGGCTAAACCGACCTTCCACGGACGACGCCAACGCCTGCACGCCCAGTGGTGCTCCGGGTTACTGTAGAGCCCTTGTTAGCTCGTCGTCCTCCCTGCTTGGCACGAAGGAGCCTTGGGCCGACGGGTGTGCGCGTCTGAACCCCGCCGACGACTTCTCTCATCAGATCACCAAACACGCCCGCCGTCATCGCTAAGGCTGCCGTTATGACCGAAGAACCAATTTCTCGATCTGTTAGACCAATCCAATGTGGCGGGTGGACACCCTTAACCCGAGAAGTCACGTTCCTCTTCTCCCATTTGGGTAGGGTTTGCGGTAACCACCAGTCCGAGGCGATGGTGGTATTGCTTCTTCACTGATTCTCGCTTGTTCCTTTCAGCCAAGTTCGACCTAGTCAGGAATTTTTGTACCCCACTAATTCATCCCAAAGGATCTTGTAGCTTTGGGTACTTGTTGAAGTCGGGGACTAAATTCTTCTTGACGCACTCGTTGTTCGGCTTCTTTTTTGTACGCCCCGAAAAGCCATTGCCATCTTCTTTAATGTGTACCTTTTCACCTTATCTTGGTCCTTCGGGAAGGTGAACGTTTCCTTCATATCATCCATAGGGTGTTCTTGATTCTGCGGTACTCGTCCCATTTCGCAAAGCTAATAGGCACGTGGTCCCCGACGATCACACCGAACGCCGATCTGAACGGCCCAATCGTATTTTCGGCTTTAGAGGCTCGCCTTCCTCACCGACTTCAGTGAATATGTGTCTTGCCCTCGCTTCTTGCTTTGACTCTCGACGCGATCGATACTCGCTTGACCGGTCTCGGTGGCTTCGACGGCCTCATCTGCTTGGGTGGCTTCGACGGCCTCACCGGTTTGGGTGGCTACTACCGTCTCGGTGCTTGGGTAGCGTGGGCGCCTCTTGTCTGAACAACTCGCTCAAAAACTCATCACCAAGAAAATCCATTCGATTGCATAGAATTGAATAGAAACATTTAATTGGGATTTCAAGTAGAATTGAATAGTATCATGTAACGTTATTCTTGTATAAGTTATTTTCTATGAAGAATTGAATAGTAACATGGAACTTTTCTCTAAAGAAGATATGATTACACAAACATTTCACATAATGTGCGAGATAAGAATAGCATATATATGCACAATAGAACTTGATTCTGGGACCACTTAGGAAAAAAATCATTTCACAGTGTTGATAATTAGAGCACGAGACTTGCAAATCATCTCCTACACAACGATGTTTTCAACGTTTTTCCCTAGCTAGTCTCACGTTTCACCATCTAAATACACAAGAGGCATTACTTCATCTTCCTTTGGACTTGATCTATCAATGCATATTACTTCATCTTCCTTTATGCACTGCAATCCATAATCGGTATACTAGGTCCATGATATATGAAAACCATGATATAGCTATTAAATATCGGGGCTAAGTTAAACAAGAGGAGCAAGGATTTTCATTGTCAATCACGGGCAAAACAAGAAACTCGAGCTATAGTTGAGGATTTTGCAAGGGTAAAAGTTACAGTGAAATATATGCTCTTGCCATATATAGCCATGATGAATTAAAAGAACATATATGTTTTTTTCTGCATGGTCATTCCCAAGATATATATATACCTTGGATCGTGGGCGAGCGAGAACTTTTGAGGAGCTCAAGCAATGTAAACTAATGCATAGACTACTAAAGAGCGCTAAGACATTATGCATTCATAACAAAAGCAAATTTGACACATAAAACACTCAATTTTCACTCAAGTCATTGTTCAACACCGATGCCAATATTTAATATCGAAAGAAATGAGAAAAAGCTTGACAAATATCTAAATAGAGGCCAATCGCATAGAAAGGACCACCAAAGAAGTCCCATTACAATCTCTCGCAAGATAAATATATGGCACGTAACTAAAAATCATAGGTACTTTCATAGCACGGTAACACAATGTTAAAAAATAATTGTGGTCACCTCAACTATATATAGTGGAACTTGGATGCGAGGGAAGTATATTGCCTATTTTAAAACTTTTAGACGAACTAGTTGATAAATGAACTTAATTGGTATTTTCAAAATATAATTGTGCCTCACTTCAAGTATACATGACTTTGGTGGAGCCTAGATGTGAAATTCTAAGACAAGAAATTCTCGGCCATTGCTAGGCTAACCCATGTTAGAAAAAAAAAAATTGTTTCTCCAACTATATTTACGAGAATACATCTAAAATAGTTGTGAATAGTCATCACAAGCCCTTTCTGTGCACAATCGAAAGCATTAACAATATGAAAACCAGAATCATCATTTATACTGGAATTTATACTTTGGCGGCGACGGCGAGGAGGTGCACGGCGGCGAGGAGGGGAGTGGCGTCGTCACGGGCGGCGACGGCGAGGAGGGGAGTGGCGGCGTCACGGGCGGCGACGGCGAGGAGGTGCACGGCGGCGAGAGGTGGCGGCGTCACTGGCGGCGGCAGCGAGGAGGTGCAGCGGCGAGGAGGGGAGTAAGCGGCGTCACGGGCGGCGGCGGCGAGGAGGTCCACGGCGAGAGGTGCAGCGGCGAGAGGGAGTGGCGGCGTCACGGGCGGCGACGATCTAGGGTTGGAGCAGCGAGGAGGGCACGGTGTGGCAACTGGTGGGAAGATTGGAGAACTAAAGTGTCCGTGGGAATTTGTATTTTCACCTTCAATCCCGGTTGAAGACAACAACCGAGATTGACTTGACCTTCAGTCCCGGGCTGTGTCTCCAACCGGGATTAGAAGTGGTGCTAGCCCCACAAGTCAGATGCGAGCGGAGGGGTTGTTGACCTTCAATCCCGGTTCAAAACAACAACTGAGATTGAAGGATGATTCAGTCCCGGGCTGTCTTCCCAACCGGGATTGATAGTGGTGCTGGCCCCACCCAGATGCGTAGGAGGTGGTGGACCTTCAATCCCGGTTGGTATCTCCAACCGGGATCTATAGGCGATCTTCAGTCCGGGTGGGTTTTCCCAACCGGGATTGATTGGTGGGCTGCCCACACGCCGATCTTGAACAGGACCGACGCCGAGTGCTAGGACTATCGGTCCGGTTTATTATACAAACCGGACCGACATCAATAATAAAGAATGCTTGATGGCGCGCCTTGGACTCGAACTCCGTGACCGCAAGGTCGGGGAGACCAGCGCCAAGCGCCTGCTAGCTGTGAGGAGAGAGGGGAGATGTTCTCTTTTCAGAGGAGCTTAATTATGTTTGTACCTTTCTTGGTCTTTAGTGGAGGAAAGGGAATTTTTTTTAATTGTATTTTAATTCCTTATTTGTATTTTAAATCCATTTTTCCATTATATTTCCTTTTTTAAAATGTATTTTAATTCATTTATTGTGGAGAAAGCCATGTTTTCCTTGACATGTGGGCCCATATATGGTGGGTCCCATTTGTCAGTGGTAGTAATTTGCCATAAATTTCTTCAAAATTATAGAAAATTGTTGGGAGCCTATTAAAATTAAATAAAAATTTCACAAAATTCATAACAAAATTGACATATATAAAAATGAATTGGGAACCTTGAAATTTCTTATTAGTTTATAAATGAGATGGGAATAATCTACTTATACATAAACGATGGGAATTTCTCATAATTGGCGAGCACGAACGGTTCTTTCCGGATCAATATGAATTTAGGGACAAATATCTAAAATATTACATGACTACTTTATTTTTACAAGTGATCCTTCGTTATGATCGTGGCGTGACGACGAGCTTCCTCATCATCGCTAAGGACACTAATGTCTCGTCCACGAGAAAGGCGGCACTCGTCGAAGCGATTATACTCTTCTTCGTCGTGGCGCCTCAACTCAACAATCCTTCTTTTACCGTAAAGAACCACGTGGTGCCTTGCTTGATCACTTCTTTGGTAGTCTTGTTCTTCTGTCTTTTTATAGTTTTACCCTTATGAACTTTTGGTTTGTTGTCCATGTCCATCACATAGAATATCTGTGTCACATCGTTGGCGAAGCACGAACGTTCATCCCTCAGAGGCCACTTGCTTGAGGTCCACGATTGTCATACCATAGTCATCGATCTGCACGGCTGTCAGTTTCACCCATTGGCACCTAAACAGAGGGACTTTCAAAGGTCCATACTCGAGCTCCCAGATCTCCTCTATAAAACCATAGTAGGTGTCCATCTTTCTATTTTTGTCCAATGCATCTATACGGACGGCGCTGTTTTGGTTGGTGCTCTTCCTATCCTGGGCTGTCGTGTAAAATGTGTACCCATTTATCTCATACCCTTGCCATGATACGATTGTTATGGATGGTCCCCGAGCTAAGAGCTGCAACTGTTCATGGACTCCCTCCTTGCCTAACAGATGCTTTTGTAGCCAACCACCAAAGCTCTCCACTTGCTTGTTCGCGATCCACTTATCTGACTTATCTGGGTATTGGTCTCGTAATATCCTCTCGTGATCAAGTACATACAGAGCCTTGAAGATGCTTGTTTGAAGACCGTGAAATGTGCTTGTTTAAATGAGAGTACATCGTCACAGAGGATTCTTTTCTCCCTAGGGTCCCTTTTCCCGTAGCCTCCCTCATAGCGTGATATAGGGACGCCAATCGGATTCAGATCATCAATGTAGTCGACACAAAACTCAATCACCTCCTCTGTGCCAACACCCTGGGCAATGCAACCTTCTGGACGAGAACGGTTACGAACATACTTCTTTAGGACACCCATGTACCTCTCGAAAGCGAACATACTGTGCAAGAAGACTGGTCCGAGAATTTCTATCTGTTTGACCATGTGAACCATGAGATGAACCATCATATCAAAGAAGGATGGAGGGAAGATCATCTCAAGGTTGACCATACTAGCGACAATGTTATCCTGCAGATTAGATAACTTATCCGGATCTATGACCTTTTGTGATATCGCGTTGAAGAACGAACACACCTTTATGATTGTACCTCGTACCATGTCTGGTAGAATACCTCGCACCATCACTAGGAGCAACTGGGTCATCAACACATAACAATCATGGGATTTCAAGTTTACGATTTTATTCTCTTTTGTGTTTATGAGTCTTCTTATGTTCGACGAGTACCCAGAAGGGACCTTAACACTGTTCAACAACTGAATCATGCTTTTTTTCTCTTCTTTGCTTGGTGTGTAGCTCGGGACAGAGGTAATGTCCTTTGTCTCTCTCTTGTGGATGTAGTTCTTCCACGAGACCTAACAATTGTAGGTCCTTTCGTGCTTGAAATGTATCTTTTGATTTGCCATACATATCTATGAAGCCTAGCGAGCTCACGATACATTCTTTGTGATATGCATGAAGTCCGAGGAGTGACGGACCTCTAAGTCTTTCGAAGAAGGTAAGTCCCAAAATATTGACTTCTTCTTCCAGCTAGGCTTCTTCCTAGATTCTTGGTAGGGAGTGGAGGGACGGGTTTGCTACCGGACCCTTTCCAAATACTACGTCTAGATCCTTTACCATAGAAAATACTTCCGCCTAATCTGCGATGCTTGGGCTTCTTCGCTTCTCTTCGGTCCCATCAAAATTAACACGGTTACTCCGTAACAGGTGCTTCAAATTGAGGAACCTACGATGGCCCATGTAAACAACCTTCCGAGAGTTTGTTAGGTACTTGTCTTCCGTATCATCCAAGCCTTCGGATGCGGGCTTTATACCCTTTATAGATAGGCCGACAAGTTACCAAGTGCAGACCGATCGTTGATGGTTACAAATAGCAATGCACGAAGCTGAAATACTCTCTTTGTACTCATCCCATACACGTACACCATCATTCCATAGCGTTAGCAGATCTTCAACCAATGGTTTGAGATACACGTCAATGTTGTTACCAGGTTGCTTAGGGCCTTGGATAAGCAATGGCATCGTAATGTATTTCCGCTTCCGACATAGCCAAGGAGGAAGGTTGTAGATACATAGAGTAACGGGCCAAGTCTTTGTGACTCTCGCTCATGTCACCGAACGGGTTCATCCCATCCGTACTCAATGTAAACCTTATGTTCCTCGCATCGTTCGCAAAGTCCGGATATTTTCTATCGAGTTTCCTCCACTGCGAGCCATCTGCTGGGTGCCTTAGCTTTCCGTCGACTTTACGATCATCTTTATGCCAACGCATCATCTTCGCATGCTTTTTGTTCGCAAACAAACGCTTCAACCGAGGGATTATAGGGAAGTACCACACCACCTTAGCAGGGGCTCTCTTCTTCTTACGCCCCCCCTCTACCTCACATGGGCCATCACGCTTGGTCTTATACCGTGATGTTTTGCACACCAGACATTCTTCCAAATCCTTGTACTCATTACGATAGAGGATACAATCGTTTGGACATGCATGTATCTTCAGATCTCCAACCCCAAAAGGCGAGAACTTGCTTGGCTTCATACGTAGTTTCAGCAGCGTGTTACCCTCTGGAAGCAACTTCTTCATGAGGCCTAACAACTCATCAAATCCCTTATCGATACTCCATTAGTAGCCTTCCATTGCATCAATTCCAAGGTGGTACGCAACTTTTGTGGCCCCGCCTACGCAGTTTGGATACAACAATGTTCCTTGGTCCTCCAGCAGCGAAACTTTTCGTAATGTCTTTCATCGGTGTATTCTCCTCTCCATCATGCAACATCTGTTCTAGATCATCGTCGTCAAACTCCCTAGTATATGTTCAATAGAACCGTGTTGGCCAACATCGCCATATAATCTGCCACATCTTCTTCGTCACCATCTTCTTCTTCACCGTCTTCTCGTATAATCTCTTCTTCACCGTGTTTGGTCCAACAGTATAGTTTTCCTGAAACCTCTTGAGATCAAATGGAAGTGCATTTGCTCGAGTTTGACCACTCCTTGTGATTCTTGGTCTATGCATGGACAACATATGTAGCCTCATCTTGTGCGTGCACTTGCTCGACGATAAAAGTTTCCAAACCCTCCACAAACTGTGAGGAGCGGCGGTCCATGTACATCCATCGCCGATTCATCTACATTAAGTTACATCAAGGTAGTTGTTAGTTGATTTTCCAATAATGAATTAATTTCTAAAACCAAAATTAAAGTCGCTTAATTTATTATACATTTATTTAATTTTTAGGTCAATACTTCAATTTTAGGTTAAATACCTTTTTAAAAGAATTATTTTAAGTCGATAATATTTTATCACATATTTTATCACAATCGAATCAAATTCTAAGGTAATGCAACAAATTATTTGGCAACCTACTTAAAATGATATATCTAGATCTACCAACTTATAATTTTACATCAATGAAGTGAGTAGAGATCAATGAAGTTATAATATTTTATCACATATTAATTAATATATAATGTTAATTTTAAACAATCAAAATCTATGCAAAATCTACTTTAAACTCTACTCCCAAAATTTCTCCATGAATCGATGAAACCAAAATTCTAAATTTGAGTCACCTCCACGCATTCAATGTGTGCTACATCACAATCCAAGTAAATTCTAAGCTAATGCAACAAGATTTTACAATCCAATTCAAAATTTGGTCCACGAAAGTTAAGATTCAAAATCATAGATCCATGAAACCATCATCTAAATTTAATTAGCTACAACTACAAATTCAAAACGAACTACGTCTTAATCCAAGCAAAATCTAAGATTACACAACAAGTTTTCGCCAACCCTTTCAAAAGATCGAGCTATATCTACCAATTTATAACATTTCATCAAAGATGGGGAATAGAGACCAAATTTTTTCATATTAAATTTAAAGCAAATATAAAAACTACATTTCATATACAAGTAGTGAGAAATGAAGTTACTAACCTTGGTTAACTTGGATTGAAGTGAAATGATCAAATTACAAAAATTTGAGCAAAGACGCCCCTTAAATCCCGTAATGGCGCCGAGCTCCTCCTCTGTCGGGTTACGAAAGTGGTCGGGAAGGTTACGGTAGCTCGGGAGGAAGAAAGGTTAAATAAGCTAACCAATCCGGTTGGTGTTACCAACCGATTGATATCTCATTCCGCCCCATTTGGTGTTACCGGCCAGATCGAATTTAATTTAGTCGGTTGGTATTACCAACCGGGACGGATATCCCACGCTGCCACCTGCTTTTTTTTAGGCGATACCCGTCCCGGTTGGTAACACCAACCGGAACTAAATGGTCCCCCGCGCCCCCCGCGGACCAGTTAGCCGTTCAACCGGGACTGTTGTACTGCTGAGTCCCGGTTGGTGGCTAACCGAGATTGATGGGCCGGTATGGAAGGCCTGTTCCCTGGTAGTGGTTATTGCACCGGTAGTGCTACCTAGGCTAACAAATAAAAAATATTTTAAAATATATTTGTGATTGTTGTACCAAAAACCGGCACAGGGAATGAACTATATGTTCTAGCTCCAAACCAGTATAGATGACTAGGCAATCGATGTATGTTTTTACGTGCCAATTTATAAATTGGCACTAGTGATGGTATAGAACCGGCACAGATTATTTCTGTTCGAGTAGTGATCAAGAAAGATAAGATAAATCATGCATTATATGTATGACGAATTCATGATTAAGAGAAAGTTCTTCTACATCGGAACATCCCGTTATACACATTTTGGTTAGTCATTCTTGTCGTCATCATTATTTCATGGTATTATTTTGAATTCTAGAGTTTTTACATAAAGTTACATATAACGAATTGATTCTAAAGTGGAGAACCAAACTATGAAACTAAAATTCATACTAGTGAGCAAGTAATTAACAAAACTGATTCTTGGTATAGCTGAAGAATTGATTAAGTGAGGCCTAGCCTAGCACCACCGAGCTAGGGCTGGTCACGGGTAAATCAAATCATAACTAAATCTACTAATGACATGGAAAACTAACAGAAAATAGTAAGAGATAAACCTAATCAGTAATCTGCCTTGTATCGTGCGCCCTGTAAGGTATCCCCCACCTAATTCGGATTTGTGGGTAGGGCTTGACGGCAGATTGGGCAGGTGGGCTTCAGCAGCAGCCACCTGGAGAGGCATTTGTCGTGGAACCTGTGCCTGTACGAGCACAGCATCTCGCTGACGACATCGCCGTTCTTGTAGTCCTCGATGCAGATCACGCAGGGCTCGGCGTCCGGCGGGCCGCCGCCGCCGCCGCCGCCGTCGTACTTGTGCTTCTTCAACTCGGGAAGCGCCGGAGCGGCGGCTTCAAAGCCGACGCTGTGCGAAGACAGCAATCGGCGGGCACCTTGCAGGTCACTGGGCTCGAGTTGCACTTGCATCCAGTCGTCGAAGGAAAGCTCATCATCATGATCATCACCCTCGTCGTCGTCGTCGTCGCCGGACAAATAGGCCTCGAAGCCACCGATCTGAACGACGAGCTCGCTGTCGCCGGACAGGTAGCCATCGAATTCAACGCCGATTTCAATGCCGAGCTCGTCGTCACGACGGTGATATAGCAAGTGATCATCGCGCGGGTCGTCGACGAAACGGCGGGTCATCTCCTGCGGATCGTCGGCGCCATCGTCGCTGGCTACTATGTCGACTGCCTCGGCGGGCCAGCCGCTCTCGCCGCCGGCCATTGCACTTGAGTCGTGGGGCGCCAGGTCCGGGTAGGGTTGTCGCGTACCCTCGTCCCCGGCTATGCTAGACGTCTGGGGCTCGGAAGGACGGCGATCGCTCAGGATCACAATCAAGTTTATTAGTACTACCAATCGTCGTGCCAAATATATGACCAAGCGGCGTACAGGCGATTTTCCGAATTGATCCGAAACCGAGTTTATTAGTACTAGGAATCGGCGCTCAGCATCTCGAAGGTTCCGATTCCTAGCCAAAAACGAATCGGAGGATCTTAATTAGCAGCAAATTAAACATGGCAGGCCGAGATAGCCTTCCCTCGTGTCGGCGAGCCATGCAGTCACGTATGTTACGGACGGACCAGATTAGATCATGGTAGCCTGGTAGGGGGTGAAAACAGACCGAATCAGAGGAAAAATTAATCAGATAATCAGCAAATAATTCGTTTTCAAAAAATTAAAAAATATTAAAATAAAATAAATATCACTAGCGGCTGCCGCATCACACAACAGCAGCCCTGGCGCCCGCCACGCCACACGGTGGCAGCCACGGCGCCCGCCACACCGCACGGCGTGAGGCGTTAGAGGTTAGCACATAGCAGCAGTAGAGGAGAGAGGTGGCCACGCGTCGTTGCTAGGGTGATGCCACCATGTCGTGCAGTGGCCGCCGTGTGTGGTGGCGTGTCGGACCCCGTTTTTTTTTCAAACCGGACCCCTCTGTGTTATGGTATGAGTCCCAAGAATCAGTGCTCATACCTACAGTGAAACAAAACATGATACCAAAACAGAGCTGCATTAGCTAATGAAATAGTTTAGAGTGCGGTGGATCATTATATTACATTAGCTTAGAAATACAAAACATATTAAAGTAGAGCAAACAGTTATAATCAAAGGTAGTGTCCCATCATGGCCATAGGCACACGCTAAGTAGGAAATGGCTAGTAGTCCGGAGCATCATCCGGAAAAATCTCATCGTTATCCTGCGTGTCCTCGTATTCTTCACCTGCTCATTAAATGAACAGCCCCGTATAACAAGTAGGGTTAGCATGTGACTGCTAGCAAGTTCTTCCTAAGAAGGGCCAGGTTAAGCCTCATACTAGAAAGCTGATGGTTAATTTGCATAAACGCATTTCACCTAGAATTGTAAAACCATTTAAGAAACATATATAAATAAATATAATCTCTCAAGATCACAGTAATATCATAAAATTTCTATCCCCAGATCTCAAGTTCTCAATCTCATAATTCTCGGCTCATAATCTCATTCCTCAATTCTCAAATCTCAATACTCATATATCAAACTCATGATTCTCATCTAGCAACGACACTCACGCCGGAATAACCTTACCTATGTCATATTAAGAATGGTGATGCTACGTTGCGAAAGACTGCTGAGACGCTCTTTAACCGGGAGCTTGGCCATTCAAATGGGTTTACTCTGAAGAGGTTGTATGCTTTACCCGCAAGATACGATATCCTCCCGTCGAAGGATATTATAACAAAACCCTCCAGAAAATTAACCTCGGGCTTAACACGGTCGTACCTGCTTCACACAGGTACCCAGAAAAATGATTCCGCACAAGTCTCTGGCAATACCCCGGTGATGTTTCTCTCTGTACTCAACCACCGTGCAAGGACAGTGAGTAACCCTGACGTTTCTTTTCCTTTAGATTAGGCTCGTCCCATACCGGGCTTGCGGTCGCACGGGATTATCTCAGTTAAGTGTGTTACAATCATTAGTCCTTAGTCGCAACCAACACAAACCCGATACTCGTGCTCACATGCACCCACCTTACAATCCATCCGCTCCCGATCCATTTATTAGTTCGGCAAATTTTAGTTAATGATGAATAAACCAAAACCCACCATAAACCGAAATATCATTTCGTAATCTCCTCCTTGGTTATAATCTTTTTGGGATTAGATCCCCGAATATCTAACTGAGCTTCTTTAAGCATCTAATATGTAAAACAATGGCTATTAGAATCATGATTTAACCTAGGGTCAAGGGTTTGTCGATGGATGCATATATCGGACGGGTACATGCACTAGGTGGCACTATTTAATCATACGCGCTTTGAATCCACATAGCAATTTTGGACAAATCTAAAAAAATAGGATTCTAGGGGGACAGACTTGCCTTCGGAGTAGTCGGGCTCTGGCGGTGCGTCGGCGGCGTCAAGAAATTCTCTTTTGGCGCCTGAACGATCTATCATACGCAAAACGAGAAAAAGCAACCAATAAATAACATGCATAGTAATATAATTTTATAAATTATACAAAAATTACAGAATGTAGATATGATTTTTGTGGATTTTTAGAAATTTGAATCACCGGAATCGAAGATCGGATGAATCCGGGTCAAAAAGATGAAGGAGGTTGGGTGCTGAAATTCCGAGAAAATAAAAAATGGCACTGTAGCATTGGGATGGGCTGAAATGGTGCTTAGGCTGGCGCTGTGGCGGCTGGGCCGGCCCACAAAGGCCTAGCTCGGGCTCTCCTTTCCTGAGTGGATAAGAAGGGAGAGAGCAAGAGAGCAAATGAGAGAGAGAAAAGAGAGGAGGAGAGAGAGGAAAGGGGAGAAGAGGGAGGAAGAAGAGGGCGGCGGGGTTGGCCGGCGGCGGGGTGAGGGTGGCGCGGCGGAGCTTGGGCGGCGAAGCTTGGGCGCAAGGAGGAGAAGCTGGCGCTGCTTGGCAGCAGCAGCGGCGCTTGAGAGCTGCAACGGGCCAGGCTCGCACGGCGGCTAAGCAGCAGCTGCGGTTGGGCAGTCGTGGCAATGCTGCGGGAGGGCGCCGAGGCGGCGGCTTGGAGGGGGTGAGGCGGCACGGGTCTTGGCCATGGCGATGGGCGGCATGGCTGCTGCACAAGCGGCGGTGGCGCAGAGGAGGAGCTAGGGTGACATGGTGCTGGGACAGTGGCCGGTGGCCGACGGCGCTGGGCACGGTGCGATGGCCAGCTCAGGGCAGCGCGACGCGGCGATGGGTGCAATGGCGTTGTGGTGCTAACTGGGGAAGAGAGGAAGAGAGAAGTGGGAAAGGGAGATGATGCTCACTAGGCTTCACCGGCGGCGAGGTGGCCAGCAACGGCGGCAGCGGTGAGCAAGGAAGGAGGCGGCACTGGGTTGGGAAAGCTGGGAGGTGGGCTGCGGGGCTGGGTTTGCAGGTGCACGTGGGGAGGGAGCTTTTGAGCTCGTACGTGGCCAGGGCCTCACTGGCCACCGTGCATGCAGGCGACGGTGAGGGCTGGGCATGATTACCGGAGAGGATAAATGAGAAAACAAAAGAAAGAAAGATTGAATTTTTCTTGTATTATTAATTTTGAGAGAAATTGGAAATGCAAACAAATGGGATTTTAAATAATGTAATTTCTTTGTAATATGTATAAATATGTATATTTATTTATTTTTTGGATGAGAGATTGGGAATATAAATTAATAAAGTTATAATTATGGTTGATTTTACTTGTCCATGAAATATTACAGTTATTTCTTTAATAAGATTGAAAAGCTCAATTTGTTTGTTGCGATGAACGAGCAAGATTTATTGATTTATTTATTTATTCACTCGGGTGTCACATGGCGGCAGCCCCTAATCACACGATTTACCGCTAATGTAATAACTGAAAGCGACGTACCCGGAATTTATATTCCGCACCGATGCAAATGGACGCACAGCGTTGCTTCTACCATGTGGTGCGGTCGCGGTGGCCGCACACCGAAAGTTCGTTATCACGAACTGATTAAACGCTAAGCGACTCAGTGATAAGTCATTTACTCAAGATTAGATATAGGGGGTGTTTGGCAGAGCTCCAATTCTCAACTCCGTCTCAGAGCAATGCCAAATGCCCTAATTCCACGTAACTCAGGAGCAGGCAACTCCATGGAGCAGCCTCCCTCGCAGTTTATTTTTGTGGAGCAGCTTAAAGGTTGCTCCGCGAAGTTGTGTATCTGCTCCATAGTGGTTCTTCTCCACAGTGGAGTTGTGGAGCAGAGTTGAAAAATTGGAGCTAAAGCCCTATCAAACACCCCCATAACAATAAACGACACAGTGATGACTTTTTCAGCTATATAAGGAGGCGAGCGTGCAAGGTGATCCTGGCATCCCATCCATCGCTCTCTGCGGGAATTCACTTCATGGCTGAGGGATATGTGTAATTATGTATTTAATTAATTAGTGTAAATAGTGGTTTTTAAAATCAAACCTTAATTAATTAGGGGCAATTAGTCGTAAGTATGATGCATGAGTAATTAGATGGGGGTAATTAGTCATTATTAGGATTGCACTAGTACGTGTGCACGTGCAAAGCACATCGTTGTAATATATCGTAGGATAGGAAATATTAGCCTAGTGAAAGAAGATTACATCGAAGTTAGCATAGCCTAGTGATTAATATCCATTCTTAGAAGACTATAGGTCACAGGTTGAAGGCATGACAACCTCCATTTTGTTAAAATTTTAATTATAATTTTAAATTCAAATTTAGAATTATAAAAAATTGACCGAAAAGTAGCTGATTTTTGGTAAAATTGGTTTTCTAGGTGTGCACCAATTTTTTCTAAATCAAAAAACAAAATTTGGAGCAACACTATTTCAGAAAAACAAAATTTGGAGCAACACTATTTCAGACATAAAGCATCAGTTAGGCCATCAATAGCTAGAAATAGCAAACAAGTGCAATATGAAGGATTGATATAGATTTGATCATCATACATGTTCATTCCTTTCTGTTGTTGTTATACCGTTGGTCCAGTGTTACTCCAAAAGTTGTGAATGAGAAGTGTGAGTTCACATAACGAAGGTTATTTCTGAAATACCTTGCATCGGCATCATCACTCGTGTATAACCGACGTAACTCAGGAGGAACCTCAGAAGTAACTAAATTGATCTTGCCATTTCTGCAACAAAATGTTGGTGTCTCATACTGAAATCCCTTTGCGCGACAATAACGACATCTTTGTGTTGCCTTCAAAGTACTACTTTCAAGGTTCTCGTAGATTTGTCATATGGATCTGCATCAGTGGGTTGTATAATGCTTCAATACATGTGTGTCATAGCGACAATATGAGTTTTGAGCCTACTAACCTGAAGGTTGGTTTGTGCCAAAAGCAGAAGCTGAGAGGCGACAGGCGACGTATTGGTGAAAAATCACTAGATAATCTGGACATAGGCATAGCTTCAGATCGAGCTGTAATAATAGTAGTCGGTAAGATTCATGGAATAATATTGAGTAATACTAATATACAAAACACGCACTTACAAGTAGATGGTTTTGATAATCGAGTAGTGGCTGATACTATCCTAGCTCTTGATTTGTACTCACGATTTTTAGCAAGTAACTCAGATTTCTTCCCACTGTCCATGTTTGCGTAATTTGTCCTACGGCGTTGACTAACTAGTGCGGTAAAACTATTAGGAAGAATAGGTATAGAACCGGATTGAGCTGCATGAAAAACTTTATTAAGGCCCCGTTTGGCACAGCTCCAGCTCCACCAAAATTGGTGGAGTTGGTGGAGCACCCTATTCCTAACTCCAGAAATTCATGGAGCTGGAGTTGTGGGTAAATTGAGGATGTTTAGGTGACCCATCTTATTTACATTTTAAACAAAAAACATAAACTTAAGTCACTTTACGTTAACCTACAAACTCCATATCTGAAGTGGAGCTAGGAGCTGGAGCTGTACCAAACAGGGCCTAAATAGTGTATTAAATCATATCAAAAGAATAATCCATAAAGATGGTGATGTTCACATGCTTACATAGAGGAGTCGAAGATATGATATTAATCGGATTTGTTACTCCAGAAATTGGTGAAATGAGCGTAGGTTCAACTTGAGCTGCTAAATGAAAATAGGTAAGTTTGATACTATGATGTAATAAGGTAAGAAATTAGCAAAAGTTATGAAAGTATCATCTGTACTACTAAGCCTTACATGGAGAGGATTGGGTTAATTGGGTATTATTCAAAGAATGTCTCAGCCGTGCTTTATATTCACGATTTTTCTTTAACATGTCTGCTTTTTCGCTGCATCCATGCTTTCATATGCTGTCTTGTCGTATCCTGTCTTTCGAATTTGACGGGATGCATTTGGAGTAGCTCTGACATTAGAAGACGACCCTAGTGTATTTGTTATATCACGTAGAGGTCTCTTAGACATGATGGATGCAATAAATGACATAAAGAAATAAGTAAGCTTCGTTATTATAAAAATAACAGTAGTTAACCTGTTCCCAATGTACGTACAATCTTTTAGAATCCAAATTCTAAAGCAATCTTTTAGTGCGCAACATAAATTCTAAAGCACGGTATTACCTTACTTGCTTTAGGTGCCAAACGTAGCTGATCAGTAGTTGTCGCGAATGGTGTAGTTGCAATCTAGCTAGTCCAAACTCCTTGGATTAGATTAGTACCTGATGGGATATTAGCAGCAATTGAGCTGAGCATGCACGTACAATCATTTAGAATCCAAATTCTAAAGCAATTTGCGCAACCGAAATTCTAAAGCACGGTATTTGGGAAACAGAAGTCTAAAATTTTAAATTCAGTTTTTGAAATGATGAATATTGGATTAAAGTGACAAGCTATCAACACATGGATTTCACTACATTGTTTGAATTTTGACTTGCAAACAGAAATTTTGTTCTAAATCAAATGAGTTCAGTCAACGGTGTTATTTTCAGTACACTGTTTGAATTTTGACTTGCAAAAAATTTTTTTGTTCTAAATCAAATGAGTTCAGTCGAATTGTTTTCAATCAAATGAATTGGGTGCCATTCAGGACTAACATGTGTTCTAAATCAAATGGGAATGCAAAAGCAAATGAATTGTTTTTACCATACCTTTGGTTCATAAGTAGCTGATACACACTATTACAGAACTGGGCATCACAACCGGTCCATCAGAAGCGGTTTGGTGCGAACCCGTTGTAATGTTCGTACCAGAACCGGTTCGTGGGCAACAGGCAGGAGAGGCTTCCAGAAGCGGTTTGAAACACGAACTGCGTGTAAAGTCCCATCTCTATAACCGGTTTGTGTCCCAAACCGGTTGTGGATATCCAGAATAGGTTTGAGACACAAACCGGTTGTAAAAGCAAGCTCTAGAAGCGGTTTGTGTCTCAAACCGGTTGTAGAAGCCATCCCGCCCAGCGCATTTAAAACATCTTCTTCCTCCCCGAGGGCCCAGAGGTGAACAGGAAGTGTGAATAGAAAGGGTCGAGCTACTGTTCAAGGGGAGGTGCTGCCCAAATTTTCAACTGAGGTAATTTAGCTGCAAATTAAGTGTTTCAAGGTTAGTAACGTCATGTTAACATCATTCTCACCTAAGTATTATTTTTTTTTTGCATTGGATGTGGAGAAATGTTGATTTTTTCTTTGTTGAAAGATGTTTGTTTGCTAGCTAGCTTCATCACTGAAAAGTTTGTTTGCTAGCTACCTAACTTGTTTGCTAACTAGTTTGATCACCTAATTTTAGGGAGTTGATCTCAAAATTAAGTTGTTTGCTTTAGGATCCAAAATTTAACAATAAATTAGGTAGATGTAGGTTTGCAAGGAACTAATTATTGGTGTATGAAATAAAAAAGGAAAAAATTAGAAGGATAAAAAAATAAAAAGGTAGAAAGGGAAAAAATAATTAGTTAGATTTAGTTAAAAATTGTAGAAGGATAAAAATAATTAAAAAATGTAACAATTAGTTATTTTTAGTTCAATAAATGTGAAGGGTAAAAATTATTAGTTAGGTTTAGTTAAAAATGTATAAAGATAAAAATAATTACAAAGGTAGAAAGGGAAAAAATAATTAGGTTCAAAATTGTAGAAGGATAAAAATAATTAAAAAAATGTAACAATTAGTTAGTTTTAGTTCAATAAATGTAGAAGGACAAAAAAGAATTAGTGTAGGTGGAGTTTTTTTGTTGTAGGAGAAAATATTGTCTTTAATTGTAGACTGAAGAAGAACAAAAATAATTATTAAGGTAGATTTAAGTGCTTGTGAGCTTTAGATTCTTAAACGTAACTATCTTTTTTTTAAGAAAATATAACTTAGTGTAGATGAACCGGCAATAGATATACAATGCGGACCATCGCTCCAGAGAGTTCATTGATGGCGTGCAGGGTTTTCTGGATGCGACCGTTGCCTTCTTGCCTCCAGGCAGCTACATATGTTGTCCGTGTGTAGACTGCAAGAATGAGAAGTAGCATTCCCACCGATGGCAGGTTATAAACCATTTGATCATGAGAGGATTCATGCCAAACTATACCTGTTGGACCAACCATGGCGAAGTAGAGGGGATTAGCCAGGAAGATGATGAAGACGACGAGCTAGGAAGAAGAAGAGGGTTTGAACAGTATCCCAAACGTTAGGCAATACTGTTTCGTGGAAGATACACTCGGAGAGTTTGGTGATGATGAGCTGGACCAGATGCTGCGTGACAGAGAGAGACTACACAGATGAAAGCCAATTCGACAAGTTCCAGCGCATGTTAGAGGACCATAGAACTCCTTTGTACCCAAACTATGGGCAGGGCCACAAAAAGCTGCGCACCACACTGGAACTAATGCAATGGAAGGCCACGAATGGTGTCTCAGATAAGGGATTCGATGAGTTATTATCACTCATAAAGAAGTTGCTTCCGGAAGATAACACTCTGCCTGAATCTACATATGAAGCCAAGCAAGTCGTATGTCCTTTGGGATTGGAAGTACAGAAGATATACGCATGTCCTAACGATTGTATCCTGTATCACAATGAGTACGAGGATTTTGATGTTTGTCCAGTGTGCAAAGAATCACGTTATAAGATGAAGCGTGACGACCCAGGTGGAATAGATGGGGAGCGTACGAAGAAGAGACCTCTCGCTAAGGTGGTGTGGTATTTCCCTGTAATACCCCGATTGAAACGTCTTTTTGCTAACAAAGCGCATGCCCAGATGATGCGTTGGCACAAAGAAGAGCGTAAGAACGACGAGATGCTTAGACATCCGGCTGATGGCTCCCAGTGGAGGAAAGTCGATCGAACATACCCGTACTTTGCAGATGAGGCAAGAAACATAAGGTTTGGGTTGAGTACCGATGGTATGAATCCGTTCGACGAGTTGAGCAACAGCCATAGCACATGGCCTGTTACACTATGTATTTATAACATTCCTTCTTGGTTGTACATGAAGTGGAAGTACATATTGATGCCGTTGTTGATCCAAGGGCCCAAGCAACCCGAAAACGACATCGATGTGTATCTGAAACCATTGGTTGAAGATCTTGTAACGTTGTGGGAGGATGGTGTACAGGTATGGGATGAGCACAAAAGACAGTATTTCACCCTACGTGCATTGCTGTTTGTAACCATCAACGACTGGCCTACGCTTGGTAACCTGTCCGGCCTAACTATAAAAGGATATAGAGCCTGCGTGCAGTGCTTAGATGAAACGGACAGCATGTACCTCAAAAACTATCGGAAGTTTGTGTACATGGGCCACCGTAGGTTTCTTCTTACGAGGCATCCGTTGCGGAAGAAAGGCAGAAATTTTAACGGGAAACCAGACCTTCGTGCTAAGCCTGAGCATTGAAGTGGGCCGCGTGTCTTTGCTATGGTAAAGGATCTAAAAGTAGTATTTGGAAAGGGTCTTGGGAGAAAATCTATACCGAATGAGTAAGGTCAGGCACCCATGTGGAAGAAGAAGTTAATATTTTAGGATTTGCCTTATTGGAAAGTTTTGAAGGTCCGTCACTCACTTGACTTCATGCACGTCACGAAGAATGCTTGCGTGAACCTGCTAGGATTCTTAGATATGTACGGCAAATCGAAAGATACACTGCAAGCTCGGGGGGATCTAAAACATTTGGAACTGAGGAACGATCTACATCCAGAAAAGACAGAGAAATAACAACATTATCTACATCCTGCGAGCTACACTCTAAGCAAAGAAGAGAAAAAAACATGATAGAGTGCTTGAACAGTGTGAAGGTCCCTTCCAGATACTACTCGAATGTAAAGAGACTTATAAACATGAAAGAGAATAAAATCGTCCACCTGAAATACCATGACTTTCTTGTGTTGATGACACAGTTGCTCCGAGTGGCTGTGAGAGGTATTTTGCCCGAGTGGGTCCGGGGGGACAATCACAAAGCTGTGTTCCTTTGTCAATGCGGTTTCACAAAAGGTTATTGATCCAGATAAACTAAGTAAGCTGTAGGATGACGTGGTACAAAGTCTGGCTAGCCTTGAGATGATCTTTCCTCCTACATTCTTTGATATTATAGTTCATCTCACTGTTCATATTGTCAAGGAGATAGGTATTCTTGGACCCGTGTTTCTACACAACATGTTTCCTTTCGAGAGGTGCATGAGTGTCCTAAAGAGGTATGACCGTAACCATTCTCGTCCGGAAGGATGCATAGCCGAGGGGTATGGTACAGAGGAGGTGATTGAGTTTTGTGTGGATTACATTAATGATCTAAATCCGATTGGTGTCCCTATATCACGCCATGAGGGGAGGCTCCGGGGAAAAGGGACACTAGGATGGAAAGTAATTGCCTACAAAGATCTTCTTACCTTTAAACAAGCACATTTCACGGTTCTAAAACAATCTACTGTAGTTGGCCCTTATGTCCTTCAGCACAAGAGTATTCTACGCCGTGAATTCCTAGGGAGGTCTGAGGATTGGATAACACTGAGGCACATGGATTCATCCGGCGCTTGGTTACAAAACTACATTCTTTCCAAAGGGTCAGACAATGAATAGTTGCAATGCCTGGCTCGGGGACCATCTAGTGAAATCGTGACATTCAAGGAGTACGAGATAAATGGTTACACATTTTACACGAAATCCTAGGATAAGATTAGCACGAACCAGAATAGCGGTGTCCGTATAGACGCCGTGGACAACATTGGCAAGGTGGACACATATTATGGTTTCATAGAAGAGATATGGGAGTTTGACTATGGACCTTTGAAGGTCCATCTATTCAAGTGCCAATAGGTTAAACTGAGTTCAAGCGGCGTGAAGATCGACAAATACGGCATGACAACCGTAGACCTCACACAAGTCGGCTATAGACACGAACCATTCATTCTCACCAATGATATGAGACAGGTCTTCTACGTAATGGACATGTCAAGCAAACCTAAGAAGTAGAAGGACAACCCAAAGCGACATGTGGTTCTCCAAGGCAAACGAAGGATTGTTGAAGTTGAGGACGTCACAGACGAGGAAGAGTATAGTCAGTTCGACGAGCTCCCTCCTTTTGCGATGGATGTCGACATAAGTGTCCTGAATGACACAGATGTCGATGCTCCGTATATACGCCATGATTATAACGAAGGCACACTTGTAAAGACAAAGTATGTTACTAGTTAAGATGTGCTCCTGTATGAAACTGGTATATTTGAAGCATATATAGAAATTAAGCAATGAAATTTTAAACATTTTAATGAAATATGAAACACAAGTACTGAAATTTTAAACATTTTAATGAAATATGAAACACAAGTACTGAAATTTTAAATATTTAAAAAAATATGAAACACAAGTACTAAAATTTTAAACATTTTAAAAAATATGAAACACAAGTAACCTTGGCCATTTTAATAAAAATTTAATTAAAAGGAAGAAAGCATTTTTTTCAAATTTTAAATGAAACTTGTATATTTGAAGCATATATAGAAATTAAGCAATGAAATTTTAAACATTTTAATAGAATATGAAACACAAGTACTGAAATTTAAAACATTTTAAAAAAATATGAAACACAAGTACCGAAATTTTAAACATTTTAAAAAAGTTTAATAAAAAAGGAAGAATAGAGAAGAAAACCCCCAAAAAGCACCTCTACAAGCGATTCGTAATACGAACCCCTTGTAAATGTCCTCTACAAGCGGTTGGTAATACAAACCCATGTAGAAGGGAACCTCTACAAGTGGTTCATAATACGAACCCCTTGTAGATGAGGACCTCTACAAGCGGTTGGTTATACAAACCCATGTAGAAGGGAACCTCTACAACCGGTTCGTAATATGAACCCCTTGTAGAAGATGACCTCTACAAGCGGTTTGTAATATGAACCCCTTGTAGAAGAGACCTCTACAAGCGGTTCGGACTACCAACCGCTTGTAGAGGCCCCTTTACAAGGGGTTCGTATTACGAACCGCTTGTAGAGGGGTTTCCTATATATTTCAAATCGTCTTCCCCGCGCGCTTCACTCTCCCCAAAATTTTTCTAAGTCCCAAGCCGTCCCGCGCTTCACTCCTCTGTCGCTCCGCCGTATCTCCGTTGAGCCCCCGTGCCGCGCTAACGCCTCCTCCACCATGTGCGCTCCGCCGTATCTCCGTTGAGCCCCCGCGCCGCGCTAACGCCTCCTCCACCATGTGCGCGCCCTCGTCGCCACGTCTCTCCGTCGAGACCCTGCGCCGCGCTTGCCGCCTCTTCACCGCCGTGTGCGCGCCCTCGTCGACGCGCCTCGCCACCGCCGTCGATGCCTTCACACCGCCGTGCGCGCGCCCTCATCGTCGCCTCGCCGTCGGACCTCCACCGCACCGTCGACCTCACAACAAGCCCCCGCTCCCCTCAATCCCCCGGAGGACCTAGGTTGCCCACGCCCACACCGCAGTCTCCCTCTGTTTTATGTCTGCATACAGGGTGTTCGATGAAACGTCCCAACGGGAAAAAATAGAGAAATAGATAGGGGGAGAGAGATAGAGAGATAGGGAGTGTGAGAGAGAGATAGGGAGTGAGAGAGAGATAGGGAGAGATAGAGAGAGATAGAGAGAGATAGGAAGAGAGATATAAATATATTTAACAATGTTTCGTAATAATGTCATGTGCACAAGTAGCAATAATAATTTAACATTGTTTCGCAATTATGATATATAAATGGAGCAACCAGGCCGTGCTGACCCTATTTTCGATGAGGAAGAACAGTTCCTGCTAGACTCAATCGCGCAGGGTAGCATCAGAGGATACGACGAAGGTGACGCTAACGCTACTGCCGAGGCGGCCGATAACAATGCTGCCGATGAGGCCGTGAACCAAGGCGACGCTAATGCTACTACCGTTAGTTCCGGTGATGCCGTGGACACTGGGGCCAGCGAGGTAATGCCACAATAATGCCCTGAGTACACGCCGCCTTTCGAGCAATATAAAACACTCTTAACACGCTCATATTTTTCTGTAATTTAAGCAGGGTACATCGAGCAACCAATCGAAGCGAGGACCTAACAAGAAGTCGTCGACAAAGCATGTATTTACCGACGTTAACTCCGACGGGATGCCGATTGCCCCTCTTTCAGCAATTGGCCAATTCAACAACGCTTGTGGTTACCATGTAAGGGACCATGTCCCAATTAGTATCCAGAAATGGGCTGAAGTCCCCTCAAGCTACAAGGACCTGCTGTGGACAGATATTAAGGACAATTTTAAATTCCCTGAAGGGTTCGAAGACAAAGTAAAAAAATACGCTTTGAAAAAGATGGCAACCGTATTTCAGCCGTGTAAGTCTCTAAATGCCAAGTATGTGTAGAAAGGACAAAGGTCTGACTTCAATCTATTTCCTAAGTTGGTCGATCACTGGGAAGCGTTTGAGGAGTACAAGCTATCAGCTGAAGGCGAAGCCGCGAGCCAAAAGAACAAGATAAATGCACAGAAGAAGAAATACCACCACCATCTCGGCACCGGTGGTTACATCAAGGCTATACTGAAATGGGAGAAGCGGGAGGAAGAATTATTGGCTAAGGATGTACCACCTGCTACTACTGACTGGGAATTCCGTCTGCGAAATTGGTTCATGGCTCACGAGGGGGCCCTTTGTAACAGCCCATTTTTGACATCTGAAAAATAATAAAGTATGCAAGTATTTGGGAAATAATCTTAAAATCCTTTTTGGTTTTGAAATTGCATTTACTCGATACCCATCGGTATGGATATAATTATATATCCTGATATAGGAACTACATGTTTTATTATAAAAACAATTTAGTTTTAAAACTGAAGCAACGATCATATTTTCTTGTATGATAATATATAGGTACATAGGTATATATATATATACATGTGGACTAAAGATTTGGAAACTCTAAAATAACCCTAACACATGGATAATCCAAAGCGGATAATAGTAAATATCATCATAGATTAAATGCAAAGGCAAAATTTGTGGATTTCAGGTTGAAATCTCAATAAGGACCAAAACACCAATGTTAAATTCTAGTTGAATTCCAAATTCAATTTGAAACTCCATAATGATATTGAGAAAGATTTAATAAACATACATACCATTTTTAACTAGTCAACTTTGCATGGTGGGCCGCATGGCGACCTCCCCTCTCTCTCTCTCTCTCTCTCTCACTCTGTTCTCTGTCTACCTCTCTCATCTCTCATCTCTCTCTCTCACCCCGAGCTCTTTCTCTCACTAGCAGCTGCGCTCTCCCTGCAGAGCAGCAGCTCCACGTGACATCGGTCTCTGCTGCCCTCGCCGCGTGCTCGCTAAGGCCCTCGGTCGGGCCGCTGTGGCGCCATGGCTGCCATGGCCTCCCGTGGAGCTTCTTTCCCAAGACGCGCTGCCCCCACGCTTGGCTCTACCTCACCACGATCTGACTGGCCCGCCACTACCCAAATCGCATGTTTAGCCATCTCTTTCGTCCCCCTCACCGCCCTAACAGTTTTAGCCCGGCCGAGCTCATTTCGTCGTCTTTCTTCGCATCTCTAGTTTTCCGCGAACTTGGCGCCCATTCATCGTCTCACGGTGCTCGCTTCTCATGTTCTTGGAACCGCGGAAAGCTCGATCTTCCTCTCCAACGTCTTTTCTTTAATCGACCGAAGTGCTCTCTACATCGCAGAGAGCTCGACGACCATCCTCGACCACAAACCGTCCCCTTTTGGTTTTCTCGGCGATGGTGAGTTCTTCCCCCAATTCCTCCGAGCTGCACCATCCCTAGACCCTCCTTAACATCCTCATATACTTTCTTAAGGTAGCTGACCACTGAAGCTCGCGGTCGCCGTGCTCCATGTCTCAGCCGCCGTCCGCTCGTCATGCCGCCCGTGCGTCTCCGCCTGCCATCCGCCGAAGGTACCTTCTTAGTGTCCTACATATGCTCTTGAGCCCATGCATTAGGTCATAGTCATCTTAGTTCGTCGCCACCATGTTCGCCGTCGCCGGTCGCCGCTTGTGCTCGTCGCACAGCCGCTATAAGCCGCCGCCGGCAGTGCCGTCTGCGTCCTT